>JAWWMP010000165.1:16721481-16801627 GCA_035047865.1 Dendrocincla tyrannina
TCAGACATTTTACAGAAGGACTATCATTGTAAGTACAAATTAGGAACAACATAATGCAAAACACATAAAATTATAGGATTGGTATACAATCTGATGTAGTATTAATAAATCTAATGTTTCACTATGAACAAAAGAATAACTCTCTCTTCTCACTATTTCTTTATTGTCTCATTAGCATTCTGTTGACTTCAGTGAATTTTGTTCTGGCTTATATTGGCCTAAGTAAAATCAGTAACACCCACAATAACAACACAAGATTGTTTCAAATACATTTAAAGGGTAACACAATCAGCTGTACTTAATATTTTCTCACTATGTATGTTATGCTAAAAGTGATGCAACATTATCCACATTAGGATGTTCAATAGCTCATGATGTAAATGTATTAAGAGAATATCATTAGTAATATGAGGGCACTAGACTCTGGTGCAAGCAGAAGGGAAAAAAAGGTTATCAAAATACATTTAGGAAATCATAAATTGTATCTATAAAAATAAAAGACCACTTAAGAATAGTTAAGTATATCCATAAGGATTATAAATAAAACACTGGAACTTTATAATCTTTCATCTCTGGAATGCCTACAATACTCCTGATTATTCTTCAAAATCCAAAGCACAATCAATGTTTTGAATATAGCAGTATAGTAATCTAAGTCAGAGAGTTTTTAAAAAACACACTTTGGGAGTTTTTTCACCTTGACAGTCTGTCACATTTAAAAATACTGTGAAAGTTCCAGACCAAGGTTATTTTCTGACACAATACTCCAAATCTATGCTCAGAGAAAACCAGGATTTATGTAAACAAATAAGATGACATGCCTAGTGTTTGTAGTGAACCCAGGAGTAACAGCGTCACTGAAGCAGAAAGACAGATTTGTAAGAGGTTTCTGTTCCAGTGATGTAATTATGCACAAAAATTCTTAACAGCAGAAATTACTGTAACTTGCAGTTGCTTTGCTAATATTTTGTGCCACAAAAGGCTGGGGTATGGCTCTGCAAAAAGGTTGAGACCAGCTTCAAGTTAAACAACTAGAAAGCCAGTTGGTGTGCCTTGGGATGTTAGAGACAGAGACCCAGAAAACAAGCAAGCAAGGATTTTTGGTAATGGTGGGAAGTACTGGATTAGCTTCCTCCTAAAAGGGATGCAAAACACTGCCATGTTTTTCACTGGTCCTTGTATTTATTAAAAATAAAAGCCCCCAAAGTAGCTATTACTAATTTTTGGTTTGGTGAAAATAATTGCTGTTTGTTGCACGTTCTGACAAACAGTGTGTCTCTGTAGAAAAGAGCAACACATAGAATCATAGATTCATAGAGTGTTTTGGGTTGGAAGTGACCTTCAAAGATCATCTAGTCCAATCCCTCTGCATGGGTGTCTTTTGCTACGTTGCTCAAAGTGCCATCTGACTTGACTTTAAATACTGCCAATGATGGGGCATTCACAGCTTCCCTGGGCAACCTGTTCTAGTGTCTCACCACCACTATCATAAAAAACATTCTTCCTTACCTCCAATTTAAACCTAACTTAACTTCTTTCAATTTAAAACTATCATCTCTTGTCATGTCACTACAGATCTTGGTAAAAAGTATTTCTGTATCTTTCTTATCAGGCTTTTATATATTGAGAAGTTGCCTTCTCTTCTCCAGGCTGAACAAATCCAACTGTCAGCCTCTTTTCATTGGAGCGGTGCTCCAGCTCTCTGACCATCTTCATGGCCCTCTGGAACCAACAGGTCAATGTCCATCTTGTTCCAAGGACCCCTGTGCTGGATGTAGCACTCCAGGTGGGGTCTCACCAGGGCAAAGTAGAGAAGGAGAATCACCTCCCTCAAACTGCTGGTGCCATCTGCTTTTGATGCAGCCCAGGATGCTGTTGGCACATTGCTGGTTCATTTCCAATTCTACATCCTTCAGTATCCTTAAGTCCTTCTCTGCAGGGTTTCTCACCATTAGTTAATCACCCAGTCTGCACCAATACCAGGAATTACCCAATACTTGTTGCAGCCTGAAGTACCCCCTCTCGAGGAAGGGGGGATGATTCTTTCCTGAGAGTGATGGCACAGATCTAGCTTCGAGATTCGGGAGTGCAAATGGATCTAGAGAAGGTATGAAGGATACAGGCTGAGCCTGTAACAGGAATGCAGATGGGGAGAGAAGGAGCAGGGGTTACCTGCAGCCGAGAGCATACCCAAAGCCAAATTTGAGAGGTGAGGGAGACAAGGAGGCTTTCCAGGGACCCTGAAGAGATCTGGAAACTCAGAGGTGCTGGCAGGGGCTGGACTGGAGGAACGCACTTACTCTTCATGAACACAGCTGACAGGGGACCTATTTAATCAAATATTTTAAAATCAGATTCACTGAACAGCTCTGCAGTCCCTCTCGGGGTCATCCTGTTGGAGATTATTATTTTGCACTCTAGTAAAATCCAGATGGAAGTATCTGGTGGTTTGGTTTTGGGTGTGTGTGGAGGGTTTTTTGGTCAGCTCTTTTGCAAGGGAGAGCCCTTTTCACTTTAAAAACATTTCACTTCAGTGAACTTGCTGTCTAGGGATCCTGTCACACCACGTTTCTGTCACATCATAACACTGTTTTCAATGTCAGCTTGTATCAAATGACAGGTTGGGATTTTCGAGAAAGCAAAGGCTTTTCTAACTTTCAGATTCTGATGGTGTAAGCACATATTTCACTCTAAAGGATGGTGCTGGCCCATTTCATATCTCCAGCTGTTGTGCAGACTTGATGCATAATTAATTTGGTTTTCTTTCAAAGAAAACTGTGCAGATGAAGCAGGACCTGCTAGTCCAGTCAGAATCCATTAGCAACAAAGATTACATATTTCAATGTTTGCTCTGTTGTTTTGACTGTGGGTACAAGGAGAAACAGTTCTTAATTACTAATCACTTGCATGCATTATTAACACACTATTTTGTTCAAATAGTTGGAGCCTGCAGCTTTTTACAAGTTCCATGTACAAAGTAATTCATCTTTGCTGCTGATAATGAAAAACTTTGTTATTTATTAGTTTGTTAGAAGAATCTCAGGCAAGACAGCCCGCCTTATGAGGGAAAAAAACCCTAAAAATGTAGTTCATTTTTAAAGTTGCAATGAAGAGCTGTGATTTAAAAAAAAAAAAAAAAGCCTGAATTATCACAGAATCACAGAATATGCTGAATTGGAAGGGACCCACAACAAGGATCATCCCCAAGAGTTACATATTTGCCAAATAGAAAGTAGAAGAGAATCAGGCTCAAAGTTATTGGAAACCGGGGCATTCAAAGTGATACAGTACCACTGAAATGGAACTATGTTCTGGAATCCCCCAGTATATACGAGCAAGGGCGATACTACACAGTGAAGCAGAACTGTTCATGAAATAAAATAACAACTCATTTTTATAGAACAGGCAATTTTGCTATGAGAAGTGCCATGCTATCCCAGGAAAAACATCGGTCAGGTAGGCCCAAGACAAAGTGGTAACCCTCATGTCCAGGATGAACAGGATCTCCTTTCACCAAGTCATATTCTGCAGTAAAAAATCAACATCAAACACAAACAGCTTAATTCATTAGTTACTAATAAAAACATGTCAGGGAAGTCGAGCACATTCATAAGCACTGCTGTGAAAGCAAAATATGAGACTGCTGGGAAACCTCTGTTTGTTTCTTTTTAACTTGGTTGTTCTTTTGGGTTTTTTGTTTGGTTGGTTTTTTCAGATGTTTTTTCAAGTCACTGAGCTTGAGCGAAAGGTGAATTAACAGGAATAGCTTCTGTTTCTGCCAAAAATCTTTGCATGACCAGTATTTGAATACCTAATTATTCCATTATGAAAGTGTGGATGTAGGATGAGAATGTGCTTGAAACTGTTTTTTCTTTTACAGAAGCTACAAGAGTAATTTTTATCCCCAAGTATGAACAGCACAACACACAATACAAAAATGTTACCCAATCATCTACTTGCTGCTGGAAAGGCAAAGGTGTCTTTAGGAAGATGTCCAGTCCAATTGATTTGGTGACGGAGCAGAACAAATTTTCACACTGGTGCTGCAGGGGCTATTCTGGTTCTCAGTAAATAGACTCCAGACAGACCCTTCCTCATACAGAGATGCATTGCAGGCTATAAAAATTCTTTGAAGGATTTTCCAAACTTTTTACTTAGGAAGAGTATAATGAGTTGTAGCACTTACTGAGGAAGAATGTAATGAGTTGTAGCACTTCCTGAATTTTTTCTGGGATACAGTGAAGAAAGGTGGATTTATAGCATATATCATATACCCAGGAAATCTTTTCCATGCCTAACCTGCAATCTGAAAGAAACCAGAGAACATCATCAAGAGCAAGCAGAAAGTTTAAATGGACAAGTTAGAATGAAGTCGGGGTGCTTGGGGATGTTAAGGTGTGTGCACTGCTCCTTGAGAGAAACAGCCCTTGGGGAAAAGCGAATTCCAGGCCATAAAGTAGCAGCTGGTATGGCTACATTGCACTTTAGTAGCCTTTTGTTTATAGAACAATGCTCACTGCAGGTCAGATTAAACTCTGGTTTCAAGCCAGGTATTTATGGCATTACTGGAAATAGATCAGCCAATATAGAATAATGTCTGGATATCTAAAGAAGTGAAGTCAAGATGCTGCAAAGCAGCGGCAGTGGACTTGCCTCATGATTCTCTTTGAACAGTAGTATAGGGAGAGGGGGTGACAAACCATTTCAGAGCTGGAACACAAAAGGGTTTGTGCACTTCTTCAGTAGCCTTCAGAAACTGAAGCTGAATATAATTTATAAAACACATAGGAATGGCACCAAACTCACTGCTAATTTAGCCCAGTTTTAAGCTCACTTTGATTTGCTGGTGTCATGCTAAGGGACACTGACTTAGGTCAGATATGACTCATTCTATGTCACGGTTTAGAATGAGGTCAGTTACTAAGAATTACATTTAAAACACCAAAGAAGAGTAGCAGGAAAATTCAGAAGTTGACTACAAATGTTAAAAGCAAGAGAAAGCCCTCCACAAAGAACCTGTCAAAAATAATGAAACGGTTCTCAGCATTACTCTCACTAAAACTCAGAGTGAAAGGGTCTTTCACTGAAAGTGCTGATGGTTGAGATGTTCAAGGTGGGATACAGGGCTGACAGGATTTGAGGTAAATATCTGGCACTTCCTGTAACAAACATGTAATGTTGGCATTTGGGATCAACTTCTTATGTTGCTTTAAAGGACTCAGATGAGGTTGGGCTGTACTTACCTCAGACTGCCTAGGAAGTCAAAAAAAGGAAAGGTGGGGGCATTTCCAGATGACGGTTTTGCTGAGGTAAGGTATATAGCAATTTTCAGTAACTACACAGAAAGATTACTGAGTAAATTACTGATTACTCAAGTCCTGATTTATACAGACTTATTTTTTTAGGTAAATGGGATGAACCAGAGTCTACCCACTCAGTCTTCCTTGATCTCTTCACTCATATCAATGGGAGATCCCACTGGACTGGATCCTCTGGAGGGGGGCTTTGTTTTGGTTTTTGTTGTTTGATTGTTTGTTTGTTTGTTTTAGCAAGGAGGATCATTTAAAACCAGGCCTTCGCAGAAATCAAGCTCCAGTGAAACAGAAGTGTCAAGTCACAGCTACAGGAAGCCACTGTACAGATTCCTTTTGAAGTACAAAGAAAAAAAAAGAAGAAAAAGATAAAAAAGAAATTAAAGCTAGTGAGTATCAATTAAACTGCCTTACAGACTACTGATTAACACTGGACACAGCTTTTAGAGAGAAGTAAAGTGCATAAGAAATTAGAACCTTTCTGTAGCTTCATGATCAAACTCTGGCCTGCTCCTGACAAAAAACTAATTATCTGGGCACACCTCTGATGGAGGTGCTTTCCTAAGAGAGAGATTTCGATTGTCAAAGGATTAAATGGATGTGAGAATGGCCTTGTGCAAGGTAAACTGAGACTCTATTGTTGCCCTAAAGATATTGAATAATGAGATCCTTTGAAGTGTAAAAACAAGAAAGATTTTCGCAACTGATACCTTTGTTTTGGTGTGTTTGGAAAATTGTCACAGTTCTTTCTCCTAAAGGATGTTTGGGATGCCAGACAAAAGTGTGTAGCCTCGGCATTGCAAATACCATGCTGGACATCTCTGCAAACAGGCTTTATGAATTTAAATGTTACAATCACATAAAAGAAACAAAAGCCTACTTTTACCCTTGCATTAGATCAGGACTGAAATACAAACAAGGCCAAGAATGTGTCTTTGAACACAAGAACCTGTAGAAGCACCAGGCAGAACCTCTGACCACTCAATCCCCAGTCTCCCCCTTACCTGAAAGAGGATCCATCGAATTTACCAGATTATTTTCTTTTCTGGTTCATTACTAATCAGATAACTTTCCTGAGTGATATTCTGACAAATTTTTTCATGTTTACCTTGTAACTTTCTAATTGTTAAGCTGGTACGGTGAAACAAAATAGGTGCAGCATTCTTTTAAACAATCCCTTCTGTATTAGAGGGCATTTACAGTTCACAGTCTTTGTTTTCAGCTCGAGATTCTAGATATCAGAATAGATTGATATCAATACAGCACACTGTAGATAACACTACAGGTTGGATTCCACAGGCAGGGGATCTGCTCAGTGCAAAACTAGGTCAAAGAATGCCTCTCCCCAAATAAAAATCCAGAGCACACCTTGAATTTTCTTTCCTTCTTTGCAAACATTAATAATTGGTAATAATGGCCAAATGAAATTGAGCTAAAATATGTCAAAGTGGTGTTGTGAACTGGCCTTTCCAAGCTTCAAACCAATAGGCAAGTCAGAGTTCATCTCATAATGGCAACCCAGACTCAGAGCATACCAGCAAAATGATAAAGTGTCTTAGAACTTGTCAACCTGACATGAGGCAGTATCTCTGACAAATATTTATTTTAGCAATACAGGACAGTACTTCCTGGTGTGTTGGCTCAGAACTGCTCAATGAGTTGGGAGTACCATCCTCGCATGATAAGCAAAGAATGGCTACAGGCTGAAACCAGCTGAGCCCTGGCCCAACTGGCTCAGCTGAGCACTGGTTCTTCTGGGGTTACCCTGTTGAAGTTTATGCTGGTGTAAAGAATTCACGCAAAAGAAAGAAACAGTACTTGGAGCAATGCCACTGATCTTTCTTGAGTTACGCCAGCAAAATGTTTGACTGGCAGAGACCAGTCAGTAACAGGAAGAGATGGTCTTGGGCTACGGATGAAGGCTTGACTGTGCACATGTGAGAAGCAGCCACACAGCAACAGCAGTGGGGTCATGGTCAAATCAAGCTCTTACAGGCAAGATCACCTGGAAGGACCATCTGCATTTAACTTTGCGTGTTCTGGTGGGGACCTTGTGGTGATAGCCTAAAGGAGGAGACACAGAATTTAGTTGCAGCCCAGATTGCTCTGTGCAAGCAGCAGTGATGCTGCTGCATGCAGAGGCACAGTCACTGAGAAAGAAGGGCCAACTTGCCAGTGGGTTGATCAAGGAGCCTCCAGGCTGATTTTTCTTTCTCTTCAGGTGGGAAGTGGAAGGTGGGGAGATATTTCTTAGCTGAAGAAGGTGAAAGTTTTGTTTAAACAGGCTTTACCTTGCTGGCAGCTAAGTAGGACCCTGCATCTGCAAACAGAGGACTAATGAGTTCTCTCTAACACCCAGCCATCAGAGCTCTAAGTAGTATTTCATAGGCCAGTTAGGTGCTGGACTCAGTGAGTAAATGAAGTGCCACGTGTAAATGGGAATGAAGAAGTAGCATGTGAGATTTCATGTAATCAAAAGCATCCTGGAGATAGAAACATGCCTTTGGTTCCAGCATTTCCCTTGCCTGAAATATAAAATGCATGTCAAAAACAAACAGGAAAGTATGCCTTTAAATCAGTGCAATTCTCAGCGTCTGTTTAAAATCTCATCATCACTAAAGCAGAGAGGAGAATAGAAATCTAATGGCACCTGTGGTTTATTCCCTTCTTTCACTTGAAGATAATGCAGAGATGGGAAAAGTTCCTGTTCATGTTCATGCTAAGTGATCTTGCTGAGAATGATTGATTTGCAGGGTTGGTTTGCAGGTTGATTTGCATGAGCATGTATATGACTACTTACCGAGTCTGTTTACCATTCTGATGACAAAACCACCCAAGAATGACCTCTCCCTCCTCAGGGGAAGGCAAGGAAGAAAGAAAGGAATATCCTTCTTTTTGTTTTGTTTCTGTTCTTTGCATTGTAATAGCATGCATGCACTTCATGTGTATTTATAAAAGCAGTTTTCCGGACTAATGTGAATTTTATACATGAGCCTCAGTCAAGCAATTACAACACGTGCCTTCCATGGGAGTTGCATTGCACTGATAGTTAACCAAATTATTTGGAGATTCCTATAATTTATAATCAAGCAAACTGGTCCACTGACTAGTGCAGAAGCTGAGAATGGGAGAGTTACATTCAAGTCGGTCATCCATGTGGGTCCCTTCCAACTTGACATATTTTATGATTCTATGACTCCCTAATTCTTAACTTCATCACAAACACCTGTTTGTTGGACTCTGTGGTACCCACCTCCCAAAGATACCTGCAGTGCACCTATTCCCACTGTGATCACTGGGTATACACAGCATCTCTTTTATTGTTTATAAGGAAACAGAATAAAAACAAAGGGTGACATTCACCTCCTCTGACTGCAGCTGTCTAAGGTGACTATTGTGGCTCTCAAAACCCCTGGTGCTGAGAAACTGATAACTTCTCAAGGGCTCTTACACCAGTGTTAGGCTGAAACAAATCATTTCAGAAAGGGGCCAAAGAATGAGTTAGTTAACACAATCTGATCTGAATTCTGCAGAGGCATAACACAGACTGCCCCATTGCATCACAGTGATGACCCATTAAGCAGAGGGCTCTCAAGTGAGAGTAGAGAAAAACATAAACCATCGGCCTGTTCAAACTCAAGGATTCCCATGATTTTAAGATCAGTAACACAATAATGAAACAGTACACATCAAAGTAATCTGACATCAGCTGAAATGACTTATTATGAAAAAGTAGCAAACTAAATATTTCTTGGAGCTCAAGAGCTGCAACATATTAAAATGGAAAGCTAAAGTTTAATGCGTTTCCTTCAAAACAATTCCCAAAAGCTCTGCACAGCAGGCTGCAGGACACTGTCTAAGAGATTCACAATCTTCAATTCTCTTTCAGGTCACAGAATACCAAATTGCTCAAATCACAGAAGCATCTGCCTTACTTGAGTGCTCTGAAGGTATTGTTGGATCATTTCGATCCCTGTCCACATAAGATACTGTCACCAGTAGCACTGGACATGCTGGCTGGGAGTCAATTATTTATAGTACAAATCATAGTCATGGAACCACTAGTGAGACTGAACTAACACACAGCTCAGAGTCTGATGTTGGCAAATAATAAAAAACCCCACTGAGATAAGGACTCCCAATAAGGGTGCAAATATATTCATTTTGTATTGTGTATATAAAAAACATGTTTTTACATTCCTGATACAGTGTTCAGTGTGCAGAAGGAAAACAAAAGCACCTTGATTTCCTCCAGTGAGTCAGTCATAGTCAAAGTAGGTTCAGGACCACTGGGGAGAACACAAATGTGGCCCTGAGCCAAGTCCTACCTCTGTCTGAACCACAGCTGTGGAAGTGATTGCTGTCTCCCTTCGAAGGGAAATGAAGTGATACATGTGGTTATGGTTTTACAATGTGCACTTTCTTCAGGCAGGACTTTTGAAGGACATCACTGTTTTGAGAATGTCTTGCAATAACCTTGGTTTATATACCAGTGTGGGATTAAAAACATTAGCCACTTTGGCCCATTAGCAGTATCACTGAAACAGGAGAGCAAGTCCTCTTTGAAATGCAGTTTATTCTACAAACATTTAGAATAAAATCTTAGCTAATTTCCATAACTGCATATAATACCAGAAAGAAAAAGCGCTAGTATGGTCATTTGGAGGTTACTCACAGCTGTTTTCTAAACTACTGACTTGCTAGGGAAGGAGTAAATGGACGATGAAAGGTTTCCTTTAGTTCATACTCATGTTATCCTCTTTGGACATTTTGTTTCCACACATCCACATTCATCTACGTACACATATGTGAACTGGACTGTCTTATGGTCAGAGCAAACCAGTTCCACCTTCACTTTATGACTTCTTTTCTCATGGCAGCAAATGCATTTGTGTTCCATTTCATTGGCCTCAAAGGAATACCTATAGAAACGAGATTTTTCACATCAGTCTGCTGCCTCTTTTCCTCCAAACTGATCCATATTTTCTCCTCCAAATGGAGGTACTTCTAAGGAGCAGAGGAGCAAAATTTCACATCTCTTTTTCTGCTTATTCATAAAAGCCTTTTCTCAGGATGCTATTGGTCATACAGGGCCAGATCGTCTGACACCAGTGGGGAAAATCCTGGTAACTTCAGTGAATTTTGGATTAGGCCCATTTTGGCAAGACAGAAAGAAACAAAACATGCAGAGAACAAAGGGCAGGAAAAACTCCAGTAAACACCAGAGCTGTTCAAAAACCATACAAGGACATATTTAAGAACATGTTTAATAAACATAGCTGATGTCTTTCCAGAAGGACCTATTTTTCTATTTCTCCTATCACACTGAAGACAATGCTAATGATTGCTGTTCTGTACTCCCAGTTTCCCAACCAGGTCCTTTAATACAGCAGGAAGCTGCAGCCCAATGGTGACAAGAACCCAGGAAGACCAGCCATGGGGGAGAACAGAGAAAGGTTTCCTACTTACACAGAATAGGTACTGCACATCCCTTCACAAAAGGGCACTGGGACTGGAGCAGTTGACTTACAGTTGTCATGCACAATATACTGCTCTTTCATGTTGCGTTTGCATTTGTGGGGCAGGTCGATACCTGAGTAGAAGAACACTCCTTTTAGACTTTTTCAGACTGGGGAATAAATGTTTTGAAAGTTATCTGCTAGTAAACCAAGGGTAGATCATCCTAGTAAAACTTTTTATAGTTCAAATATATAACTGAAACCACAACTGAGAGTGCAAAGAGGCAGTAATTCAGCAAAACTTCCTGCTAATCAAGGTACTTTTCCATTTGTGGACCAGCTTTATCATGCAAAGATACTGTTGAACCAAGACCTGAAGGAGAAATGAAGGGTTCAGATTTTTCTAAAATTGCTAGAAATTACATTTGTGACTCTGTAACATCCTAATATTTCTGAGCAGATACTACAGAAAAAAAAAAAGGACCTTTATGTCTATGTAATTTTTGAATGGAATAACACAGAGAATATTTTCTACAAATTGTTTTATCAGGATGATTGCTCAAGCTAACAGTATTTCACTTATATAAAAACACAGAAAATGAGATTTAAAAAAAAAAAAAAGTATAGTGTCCCTATTGGAAGAATGTGGCAGATTTTAGCCTGAGCTGTGAGGTAAAAAACAGTTCTGCTGCTGTAAAACTGTCTTCCCTTCAGTGGGAGCAGAAGCCTCTGAGTTTGCAGAAGCAGGACTACAAGGAAGGAAAAACCAAACAGCATTGAAATAGAGAATCAGCAATTTAATGCACTCACATGTCTTACAACAGCCATCTGAAGTCACATCAACTGTCCCCTGTATTGAAAGTAGCCAGAACAGTTAGTTCAGATGCAGGTATCACTAAGTAGATAGTAGCAATGATGAGAGTTCAGTTATATCCCCACATCTCTAATCAATGCAGATTCCTCATCAGACCTATTTGTGTACCAATTATATAAAAAATTATATAAAAAACTGCTTAAACCCCCCCAAAACAAAACAAAACAAACCATCCAGCAAGGAAGGGAATGAATATTCTTAAAACTCTATGTCCTCTTACAAGCCAGGTAAGATGTCCTGTAATACATGCCTGTCCTTATGCAGGTCTTATTGAAGCCAGCTGAAAAACCTCAGCCCTAGACAATGACAGCTGCTTCTGGAACTGTACAGCCTGACCTGTGCAGAGCCTACCCCAAAGCTAATTCAAGTACATGGCTGTCCTTGTCCCTCCTTTGATTTTCAGATCTGCTGTGAAGTCCCAAAATACTTCTGAAAGTTAGTGGAAACCACTAATAGATGAAACCCAGGGTATGAATGATACTCCTTGCTCATTTACATTCCATTGCTTTGCTTAATGATACACTACGTATCAGAAGACACTGTGTTCATCAGTCCCCCAAGGATCCATGGTAAGTTACCACTTGCTCAACCGCATTTTGTAACATTGAAGTTTCTCAAGTGATGACAAATCCCACCTTGCTATTTCCCCAATACCCTTCTCTTTCAAGTTCTAGTGCTTATACCACAAAAATGTAAAATGTGTGGGTTTTTTTGTAAATATTTTTTCTTTACTGCCATGGGACACTTCATTCAGGGCTGAAAAAGCACATTTCCTTCAAACAAGAGTGATCAGCTCAGAAAGCTCAAGAAATACTGAAGTTAATTCAAACCAGGAAAGATAACTCCCAGGCCAGCAACAGGGCTCATTCCTGAAGTCTTTTTCTAGCTGTAAAATACTTACTGGCACACAGTTTGCTTCTTCAAAGGGTAGGCAGACTTTTACTGTACTAGTCAAGGAAAACTGTCCCGCTGATTCAGTGCATGTGTACTGAGTACAGTTATCATATGGATCTTTATAGCTCTTTCCAACCTGATAAAAACAGGAAAATAAAACTCCAAGCCAATACAGTATAGTAATAAAAATAGAATACTGCAACAGTACTACAATCAGTGAACTGGCAGAGGAACTGGCTCGTTCATATCACTCTGAAAGGGCTGAGATATCTGTAACTCACATCTGCAAATTCTGTACCAAGCTCACCCACTACCCTGTGCAAAATCCCTTTTGTGGCCAGCCAGGGGGAGATAATGGAAAGCTGGCAGCAGAGTGAGCATAGAGGTATGAGCAGAAATGCCAGAGGGTACATGTATTAATGTTTGTGGGCTAAAATATATATATATATATAAAAAGATTCTTTCAAAAGATTTCATCAGTTTTCTTTTTTAGTGGATGGAAGAAAATCAAAAAGTGTGAAAAGGGAAAGAAGTCTTTGCAGTAGAGGTTCATGGCTAACTGCAAAACCTCCTCATGGAAAGATAAGAATTGTATATTGAAATGGGAGAATCTAGCTTGCAAGATAAATTATCAAGGAATAAAAGGATGAAATAAAAAAGATGCAGAATAACTACCAGAGAAGCAATAGCAAATAAGACAATAATCATTGGCTGAAACAGCATCATTAACCATTCACAGGAGTAGCAGACTGTCATAAAACCAAAGAGCTAGAATCATGGAATCATAGAATCATTAAGGGAGGAAAAGACCTCCAAGATCATCAAGTCAATCCTGTAGAGGCTTGGCTCATGACTACACAATGCCACACTCACAAGGCACGATGTATTACCTCGGAGTGTTACCAAGTCACACTATACTAGTACAGCCATGTGAGCTTGCTCACACTATTTACCCCTGTATTTTCAGGGCAAGAAAATGAAACTGCTTCCAGATTGGAGCAGTACCATGTGAAGAGAGCTCATGTATCTCTGCAAGAGCAGTGTTACACAATGTCATCATACTCTCCCTGTCAAGATAAATGAGGGTGGGGTGGGTAACATGATTTCCATTCCTGCCAGAGATACATAATTTTCAACACAGTGGTCCCTGTGAGATGCACACAGCAGAGAGCAGCTGTATAAACATCTGCATTTACTTTGGAAACAGAGATTTTTACATTTAGAGGTCCTCCCAGCCTTAAATGCATGACACTGGTTGAAAAAATGCTGACTTCTTTTTGATAATCCAGCGGAGCAAAGGAGCACTTACCTCAATGGTCACATTGCCAAATGGAAAATTTGCCACACATGCCACTTGCTGGCACTGGCTGCAGCACTGACCCTTCTCTTCCACATAGCGAAAACCCTGTGGGAAAAAACTTTCCATTTAGCCCACTTAACTGATGTCTTGTTCATGAAACACCTTTGATCAAAGCTACCCTGAAGATGGCAGAGGAAATGAGTCAACCTCCTGGTCTCATCTTTGTTGTCCTTAGAAAACTGTTGGAACCACTTTAAGCCTGACAAGCAAAGCTGGTAATTTTTCTCCCTTATTAAATAGTGACTTCTGGACACTTCAGTTGCCATGAAGACCCTGTCATTGGCTACGTTTCTTCAGGCTAACACACAGGACAGGTTAGATATATTAATTCAGGGTATGATTACTTATACATTAATTCAGTGTATCATTACTCTGCCACCAGTGCTTTGTCTGATATTATCCACAAGAACTATTTCTGTCAGACATGTGAAGGTTCCCTCCCCTGTGTTTTGGTCTCTTGGTGTGGGTGTGGCTGGCTTCAGGATAAAGGACAATGAAAGGTTTTGTCCATTTTTAACATTGGTGGTGGGTCTGGCCTTATCTGGCCATGAATGGAAAAGCAACCACTCTGCTTATACTTAGACTGAACTGTTTTTGTGCTGATTCTCACACATACTGTGAAGTAGCAGAGTACGCTCAGCTCACAAGTACTGAAAAGTGTTTGCAAACATACAGACCATTGTGCAGTTTCTTCAGGATCATAATTTTCAAACTGACAATGGGCAGTACCAACAGAGTGGCACAAACATCTTTCAGCAGTCAGACTTTGAGATGTTTGCAATCATTTCCCCTTAGGTTACCTTTCCAAGGGTAACCTCTTAAAATTTGCTAGAGCAAAAATGACTGGCACCCTAAAAAACTTTTCAAAAAAATTAATAGGATAGTCTATCCTTCTATCTTGCAGTGAGAAAGCAGTTACACTACCCCAATTTCAGAGTACTTCCCCTCAGCAGCCATTGTTCATGGTCAAGGAGGTGCTGACCTGCTGGCAGGTGGTTTGGCATTTCACTGGAAGACACTGGATGCGATTGGTCTGTGTCACAGGATCCTGCTTATCTGTGCACATGCAGTTCTCACAAGAGCCTTTAGGCACCATTGCCCCTGGCTGGAAATACAGAGGAGAGAGAAGGCAGGCTATGACAAGAATTCAGAGGGTTCTAGAGCAAACATCTCTGTGGACTACCAATAAATTAATGCTTATGAGGTTTATTTTTGGAAGAACTTCCTGAAATGACGGCTTCCAGATCTCTAAAAGCTCACAATTGGTATCACAAAAATGAACACAAGGCTGACACTCCCAAGTGCATCAATGATGTTAAATGAATATTCTTCTAAATTCAGTGTGTGTACTTTTGCTCAGTTTGACATAGCAATTAATCTTAAAACATTCAAAAAAATTTGAAATTTGTATTCAATCACAATTCTGACTATTGACTCTAAAACCTAGGTAAGGTCTTGTTTCGTAAGCAGGTTACTGGTCTCTAGCATTACCTATTGAGTAATCAATCAGAGAACCACAGATTACTTGGGGTTGGAAGGGACCCCTGCAGGTTATCTAGCCCAATGTGCACTTCCAATAGTACGTAAGACTACTGTCGGGAAAAAATTACAGACCATTCTAATCCTGCTTTTTGTATGAGTGTTGAAAATAGCAACTTCAGAAAATTCTTACTCAGGCAGCATTAGTTTGTGGAAAGAAATGTCTGGAAGAAGACCTACCTTAAATTCAACTCCTTCAGAAACACATACACCTTTGGGTACTGTTAAGGCAAAAAAAAGAAAAAAAAAAAAAAAAAAAGGTTGTGCTAGGAATGATGCAAATAGTTACTGTAGCCATCTCTGAATTGTGAGCAATTTAGGGAAGTCAAAGAGTGGAACTGAACGTAATAGCCCACACAAAAGGGGGAAAAAGTAACTGGTACATGGTGCTAATTGTTATTCAGAAGCCCACATATTATTCAGAAGCCCACATCTGCTTAGATGTTATGCATGAAGTGGGGGGTAATTCTACATCCTTGTATTTTCTGAAAGGTAAAACCTATTTACCTCATGGGGTTTTTTTCCCACACTTGAAATTACTTAACCTTTTCTTCATTGTTAACCACCTTGCTGGTGGTTAACACACAAAGCCAGTGGGAAGCTGGCTCACATATGTGAATCTACAAATATAGTTTGGCAGCAGAGCTTCTGGATGGCTTCAATTTAACCATCATTCAGTACCTGATCAATAGCTTACACTTACTGAATATGGGCTACAGAGAACCTTCACCAATTACTTCAACTCCAGAAAACCCCCAATACTCCAAACAAAGAAACGCCCAAAATCAAACAAACAAAAAACCAACACCCCCCCCCCCCCAAAAAAAAAAAAAAAAAAAAACAATTGTAAAGGCTGAGGGAAGAGGCTATTGCTTATGATTTTAACTTAAGGAAACAAGGTACTTACTACAGGAGAAGATAGGACAACAACCATCCTCAGATATAGCCACCACTGGTTGGAAACCTAAGTCACATCCTGTTTTGTTGATAATGCAGGTCTTTATATCACATTCTGCAATAGACAACAGGGATAAAGTAAGCCAAAGCATCTTGTCCAGCAGCGTTACTTGCAGACAAAGCTTGAACATCCAAGAACTTGTGTAGAAATAGATGATTCTTGCATCACACATTTCTGGAGTTTGGGACATGTTCAGGTGAAGTATCTCTAAGTTTCCTCAGCTGTAAAGTTCTGCCCAGGACATATATTTATGGTCCTTGTTCCTGCTTCTCTTCCCACACTGGATGTCATCTCTTAAAAAACTGAACACCCTTAGGAAATGAAAGGGAAACAAGTTGGAGTAAAGATAAATGAGTCAGTGAAAAACTGAAGAGGCAATGTATGAGAGCCAAAGATGTAAAAGTTGGGACGTGCAAGGCAAAGGACCTTGACAATGTCCACTGCTCCCCTCAAGGCATCCAAGGAGCATAATGGAGCTCCTTCTGGTGGGTTGAAGGAATGAGGAACAGAAAAAACTTCCCACCACCATTGCCAGGATCCACTGTCCAGCATCTTGGTACACATGCTGGGAATGTCCAGCATTAGGAGCAGGCTAGTCCTGTGCTATGGTTGGCATTTGGGACCAGGAGGATGCAAATGCAAAGGTAAGGGCAAACATATAGCAGGAACATCTACAGGAAGCCTTACGGGAGCCTGCAAGATGAATCTATCCTCCCTTACTGGATGGATCTCTGTGGAATGATCACCCTCTCATCTCAGAAGGACAAGAGCCAGAGGATCCTGTGAAGAACTTGGTGGTCCCAATGATCCATGAGGGATTTTCCAGTGTAAGTATCTGGCAGGTCATGACACTAATTTAGAGTACAAGTTGAACCAGACAGAGGAGTTCTCTTCTGTTAACAAGAGCTCCTAGCATGTAGATAGAAGAAATGACCACTTCAGTGTGTTTATTTGAATCTGGCACATGTGGGGTACCAGATCTCACTTGAGGAGTATTGCTGAAGGCAAAGGATGCCACATTATGACATATGAATTATCTACTCACCACAGACAGTCTCTGTGCAACATGGGTCATCCAGCCGTGTTTTTATTTTGCGTACAAAGCCTTCTTTTGTGCAGTTGATAGGTGGAGATTTAGCACAAGGGCGGGGGAAGCAAGAGATATTCAAGGTTGCTTCATCACAAGTACAGTATTTGCAGTCATGCTCCCAAGCCTCTCTAGGCTATGAACACAATAGGGACAGCAGTTCAGAGGGCAAAAACTGGAAACATTATATCAATGAATGCCTGCTGCAAGGCAGTGTAGGGCTGAGTTCAAGTCCCAGAGGGAAAAGGGAACAGTAGAAAAAATGCTTGGTGGCTATTTGCCACCTTCCTTTGCAAGTTTATGTGTTTCCAGGAGGGAAGCCTGGTAGTTCCACCAGGAAACTGATTCCCACAAACTCTATTTCTGCTTCTGTAGCTCAAATGATTAAAAATGTTCTGGAGTTAATAAAATCTGCTGCTTTCCTCCCCAGTGTCATTGCAGTTCACTGGTTTTTAAGCTTAGAACTAAAAGAAACAACTCATGCATTTATTTTTACAGGAGGTCACAGAACCCAGATATAGTATAAAAACAGTATTTTCCTTTCTCTTACCTGTTTCACTGACCCATCTTGTGCAGTGCAACCTATAAAATTAATTACATGTTACTTTAATGGTAACTGAACCAGGGAAAACAAGAAAAGCAGGAAGACAGGAATAGAAGGAAGATCTTGAAATCTGAGAAACAACCACAAAGAGAAAGCAAAATCCAGAGTGTAAAGTCACAGGTTGTGTACCCAAAAAAATCTTCCCCAAAAAACCATTTTTCCCTTTGTTCTTTTGAATATTGTGCCTTCTGCAGGCAGAAACTGTCAATCTAAAATGCTTCCAGGCCAGCTAGAAAGGGTCAGTATTAAGGTCTCACCCATTTCCTCTGTACCCAAAATGCCCCCCTTGATGCGCACTTCTAGTCAGGCTCTTACCTACGCCTCCTCCTCACCCCCCTTCCCATCACACCATTTAAATTATTTCTTACCACAAGCAGAAACACAAATGCCATCATGATCGTTCAGCAGAATTTTTCCATCAGGACAGTAGCATCCCTCAACAAACACTGATGTGTTATTTTGGGAGGGGAGGGTGTTCATAACCACGTCTCTGCACAATTAGAATATAAACAGGAATGAATGAGAGGCAGAAAGGTAGCCCAGGGCAGTCAGACATATAAATCCCATGGGAATGTGAACTTCAAACTTCCCCAGCAATTTTCACATCATGGACTTGAAAAATGCCTTAGGAAAGGACCCACCTGCTGAAGCAAGTGTTCCTTTTTGCTTCACCGCATGGCTTGTACACCTGATCTCGAGGACAGCTGGCCTCTGAGGAGCATTGCAACACACAAGTTAAAAAGCCCAGACCCACAAGAACCCTTCAATGCACAGTGGAAAAAGCACCCACGCTATCACAGCCCACCGCACGGCTCTGTCAGCCCAGGCTCCTGCCCAGCAAGGGGGTCCCTGCAGCTTCAGCAAGAGGGGGCAATGTATTCAACAATGTGCTGGCGACAGCACTAACAATGTCCACCCCTGAACCGCAGGATCCCCCTGAGCAGGGCAAAGCACGCAGACAGAAGCGGTGTGTTGCCATCTAGTGCCGAAGCTTTAGGGAGCACAGGACTCAGCTGAGATACTCAGGAGAGAATATGGTCCTGTTTCTCCCTTGCTTTGCATCAGTTCTTGGCTGGAACAACCTCTTTGATTTGTTTCTGTTTTTTAATCAGGCCCAGAGCAGCTCAAAAAAGACTGAAGCCTGATGATGTGGAGGGACATAAACAAGCGTGTAGGTGAGGAAAGAACAGACCAGACTTGCCTCACCACCAGCAGGGTTTCCCAGCCTTACCACACTGCCCATTCGCCTGCCTCCTCCAGTCCACGCAGACCCCGTGGAGCCCGCACAAGGCTGCGTATGTCTGGATGCTCTGGCACTCGGTGCTGGGGTGCTCTTCTGAGCACCCACTGGCCACACACGCCTCATAGTAGGGCTGAGGGGGCACCACACCGTGGCACTCGGTCAGGGTCCTTCACAAAGCAAGGAAACAAACCTTGGGTGACTTTCAAGGAAGAGTTCAAGAACCAGACCATCCACATGCAGGCAAAGCCTCAAGGTAAAGATACAACTACAAATTGCTCTCATAGGCAATATGCTCACACAACTTAATTAAAAATGAGCATTACCTCCAATTCTTTATAACGTTTTGAAAGGAAGCAATTTTACATTGGATGGTGACCTGCAAAGGCTCCTGCACAGCTCATAGCTATAAATCTATATGCTGATATTTTTATATTAGTATGTTCATAAATCCTGTTTTAAACCACAGAATTATTTTAAAAACAGACACACACATTTGCTTACTATATGTTGATTGTGTTTGGTATCATTCAGAGCTTTCAGATACTGAATCACAGATAGTTCCTCATTAGCTTCTTCAGAACTGACAGGCAGAGGGAGTGCCAAGTGGCAAACACTATTAAGGGATGACTGATTTTGACGATGCAGCTGAAAAATATCTGCCAAACTCAGGAACACTCACACATCAGTTCACTGCTCAGTTTCACAACATATGCAAGACTTCATATTTTCTTCATATCCTATAATCAGTTCACCCAAGCCATGTAGTAAAACACTGAATTATCTTGTGAACTTATTCTTCTGATACTTTTGGGAGTTGTCTTACCAGATGATTTTACACAGATTAGAAGGCTCACAGCGTTCATGAGCTCCAATATTAGCTGGTTTTGAGACACCTGGATTACAGTATCTGTTGGTAGGATATGGTACTTTCCAGTCTAATGCCATGTCTTTGAAGGACTCAATAACCTTACCGTTCCTCTTCATAGCATCATCAGAATTCTGGTTGGTGCAGGTACCTGGTAGCAATATAAAAGCAAAGTGGTAATCCAAGGTCAGTTGATGCTGATGAAGCTGCTTTTAGAGAAAATTTGGAGGGAAGTTCATCTCCTTTTGGGAAGGTAACAGCATGTGGGGTCCTCGATAAGTTCACAACAACTGTTTGTAGAAAGAGAAAGCTAGAAGAAGCAGTTTGCCATTTACTCATGAAAACCAGAATTGACATGTTGGTTGGTGCATTTCTCCTGGTGGCTAAAGCTATTGAGATGGCACTGTCTAGGATAGGACCCTCCACACTTTGTACATTCCCATATGGTGTATATATGTTCAAGAGGAAGCACTTAGAAAAAGACTTTGTCCATCCACCAACAGACTGTGAATTATTACAAGCTGCGAGAAATAAAAATCAGTGGAGTTGCAAGTATTTAGAGATGTTTACAAGGGGGTGTGTGAAAGAAGGAGGAAAATTTGTTGCATTAATTATTGTCAGCTGATGAGGACACTCACCACATAGTCCCATGGTATTATTATAAAACTTTCCAAAAGGGAGTTTTATATAAAATGCAAGTCGACTGTAGGAGACATAAACCTCTAATTCAGGTATTTCAACTATGGCATAAAGTCCAGAACTGGTTATCCTGATACCATTCTTGGAAATGTCTGGAACAATTTTTTTATCATTAAACAAAATCTAAAAAGAAAAGAAACAAAAGGTCTCTATTAACAGTCTTCTGTTAAGTTAGGTAAATGATCTGTGCAACTCAAAAGCAGAGCAGCACAAATTCGGGCCTTAGGGGCACCAAATTAAGTCTTTCAAAGGCACTCATTTAAGCAGTTGTCTAATTCTTTTTAATATGTTGTAATTTATATTTTAATACTCATATCAGGACAAAACCCACAATTTTCAGCTGTGTGATAATTTCCAGATTTTTTAGTATATACAAATTTTTGTTGATACAAACTGAAAAAAAAGAGAGAAAACAATGCAATTGCATTTCCTACCCATTCCATGTTTCACAAGCTTCATCCTTTGTCATGACAGAACATTAGGCAGTACAGTAAACTGCAGCAACTACTGCAAAATATTACTGATAATCTACTTAAACACAATACTTTACCAAGTTTGTTCTTTCTCCATGTTCCATTGCTTGTGTCAAAATAACAGTAGAGTTGGAGTGAAAAATGATAAGGGACATTGAACAAATTGCTCCATCAATGGCACTGCAGTAGTAGTTGTCTATGTGAATCCAGAAATTGCCAGAGTGAGGATGACTTGACTTCACAAGGACATAGGTGCAGTTTTCTTTAAAATGATAATATGTTCCATCAAAAGTCACATAATGCTCATTTCCCCATCCACTGCAAATACCTGGAAGACAGAGTGGCAGTCTTCAAGTTTGACTTCTGGGCTTTCTGCAAGTACAAGATGGTTTTAACTCTTTTACTCACTTCCAGTCAGAGGCAAAATGACCAGTTTCACAAAGAAAAGTTAGCCTACCAAGGACACCCTTATCTGATTTTAAGAGCTGATGTTTTAGATGGGATTTCTGTTCCATTGTACCTTACTGAATTAATATGAATATAATATAGATGTTGACCACATAGACTTAGCCTTTTTGGATACACAACATAGCATAAATTTCAGGAGTTCTTCTGCTACTTACACTGACACTCAAAGACTTCACAGCAACCAGTTTCATCATAGTGTTTCGTGAACGGGAAACCATTGACACAGAGTTTCAATTGTTGAGGAGGGCAAGTAATGCTGGACAGTTTGATATTGTTTCCTTCTCCCAGGCAAGTGGCAGTCTGGCAGCTTCCAAAATTCCAGGTTTCATTAAACTATTGATGGATGGAAAACAAATGAAAAACAAAAAACTCAGGAGAGACATGTAACAAAACCTTTAAAATCACACACAGTGACTGTGTCCCAGTCTATAATTATCGAGCATGGCAAGAGTTGTTGTCTACTCTGTCTGTGGAAACCAGGCAATATGAAACATATAGGAATCAGCAGAGCCTTGATATCTACTTTTGGTACAGGACTGAATACTAAGGTCCTGATCATTTCTGATCATGAGACATGGCCAGACGTGACTTCCGGTTCTTTGTTCAGCTTGGGTAGTTCTGCCCACATACAATCATTTAGATGTTTCAGGTGAACAGAAGAATCTTCAACTTATTTTCTCCGTGGGGGTTTCTGGTGTAATTCTAAATCATCTAATTCGGCCACATCTATAGTCCTGCTGCAGTGGTGGATACCAGCATTAGAGGAGAACACTAAATATTGGCTGCAGGCAACGCATGAATGATGAAACACACCTTCTTCCAAGTCTCTCACCTTTCTGGGAGGAATGAGTGCAAGACAATCGCTCACAGGAGTCCCTGTGGGAGCGGGAACTTGGCTTATTGCACTGGTAGTAGGTGCTGGTGGACAGGTTTCAGAAGCTGGATCACAGGTCTTGAGGGTCTCAGTATGACCAATTTTACACTCTCCCCAAATTAATTCAATAAGACAATATTTATTGCAGACAAAATAAACACAACGATCTGGTATGCCCACTGACAGAGAAACATTTTCTCCTGCAAGACCAAAACCCAAGTGTTAGTACCAAACTGTACATGAACAGTTGTTCTAACTCCCACAGCCTATGCATCCCAGATCAACTACATACTCAGCCCTGCATTTAACTCTCGGCATCTACCTGTACTCCACAGCCATGTTCTGGTCTGACTGTCTGTCTGCAGCACTTTGAATTCAGTGACTAGATGGAGCTCAGTTCATCCACATGGCAAAGGCTGAGGGAGGGCCACAAGTGGCTAATCTGAAGTTCTGCTCTTACGTACATTAGCAGGAGTTGAAAATGAGAGGAGAAAATACTCAATACATCACTGAGTGCATCTGGTCTTCACAGGCACAAAACAGGAGGTAGGTGGATCAGGAGCTACTAATAGATGAGGAACAGTCTTTCCTCCCCTGTTTTTAGAGTATTCCTGTGATTTGCAAGATGTGTTCAGCAGTCTGGGACTCAGAGCTCTGCTGACATTAGCATCTGGCATAAGCTTCCTTACACCAGGGATATTCAAACCAGAACAAAGTTATTGAATATGGGAGAGTTGTAGTTCTGAAGCTACAGTTATTACAGTTATTCTGTTAATGTCTGACTGCAACAGGCAGAATGAGCCCTTGCTGAAGCACCTTTATCTAACAGAACATCTTTCCACACAAATGGTGCAGAAAAAAAAAATCGCATACTTTCTCACCTATTTGTATCAATTGTCCATGGGAATGACAGAAACAGGGAGTGGCTACCATTGACGATGGAGGTGCAGATGTTACAGTTTGCATTTGTGCTACTGCAGAAAATGAAATAATATCGTATTCAAGATCTGTGACATCTACTACATTTTTTACAAGCATAAAAAAAACAACCAACCAACCAAAAAACAAAAAAATGAACTTTTTCTTACTCCAACTGCATTCTGTACATGTATATACTAAAACCATCCTCTCTAGGTTTATACACTCTATTACACAGTCTCTCTATTATATATTCTCTCTATTATATAATATGGTGCTATAATAATACAAACACACTCCAACTTGTTGGAGTTTATATATGTATGCATATATATAAATACAATAAATCCCCATTCTACTGTCACTTAGTAATTCCAGTTTAAGGTTTCTAATCCTGCAGTACTTCCCCTGAATCTGGAGAGGTGATTTCCAGCGGCACTCCATTTTACTTTTTAAAACCTTGTGCAAAGAAACTATTGGTTTAAATACAGACAGAGCATGCAGACATTTTACTAGGCTACCTACACCCTGGTTTCAGTAATCCTTTCCCTACCTATTCCATTATACCTCTTTATCCACTTGTTAACACTTTTAGCAAATACCAAACACACGAGGTCACCATCAAGTCTTTAGCTCTCCCACTCATGGGAGTAGAGAAGCTAACTTTTAATTTTCCTTGTAGTCTTTGTATAACTTGCTACCAGGATAATAAATGTTGGGGGGTTTTGCCACTTATTTTTCTTTGTCATAATCATGTGGCAAAATTCCCACTTTTCTGTATTTCTTTTTGCTTCCTATTTTCTGCTCTTTCACATTCTCTTCACTCTGCAACATGTCTTTTGGAAAGGGAGATAATTGCCAGGCAGCTTTATTTTCATGTTCTAGTGACCCATCTGATGCTCACTTTTTCCAACACAGAAAACCATACAATAAGAGCCACAGTGTGTTATAGGTGATAAGAAGGAGAAAAACAAGGTTTAGAAGTATAGAGTATTGAGACTAACAGCACCAGAATGTCAACTGTGATATGCCCAAGATTATTGTAAAAGGTGTACTGAAAAATGTCCAAATCCCTCTTATCTCTCTAACTCACTGACAGTAAGGTCAATAAGAAGAACTAAAAATTACACTTTTGGTCCTCACTACAACACCCACAAGCTCTGATCCCCCATTTTCGAAATTTCAACAGTCTTAAATTCCGTGCTTATCCTAGACACACAATAGGAGTCTTTTTCCAAGATAGATAGATCTTATTACCCTTACACACTTCCACAGAGTCAGCACCAAACCTCTTACAAATCTAGTACCTTGTGCTGGTGTAGATGGTGTTCTGCATGGGGTAAGAGTTTTAATGATCTCTCCATTAGGGCCACAGACAGCTTCGCCACACTCAGTCCCATACACGTGGCTGTACACAGTTTCATTTAAGTTGTAGGTCTTTCCATTGTAGCAGCAAAGGCAAACTGAGGCATCAAAAGAACAAATACCATGGTAACAGAGGACACTTGCAAATACAAATGAAAAGAAAGCCAAACTCTGCATTTACACTTCTCAAACACAGAACATCAAACATGAGTTACCTGGGTGAAAAACATTCTCAGTTTCTACTTAAGAAGCTGCACTGGGAGACTGTCTCCTTTATTTTAAAGTGGATGGGATTTTTCTGATTGTTGGTGTTTCTTGGAGTCAGCTTGCATAGAAGAATAGCTGGCTGATAAAAGCACCAGAACTAGTACTGTCCTAACCCCACAGGGAACACAGGTGAATTCCCTCTTGGCAGAGAATGTGGATGGGATTACTGCCTTGCTGAGTTATAAATCACTGGCTCAGGAGGTGTTGCACATCTATTTCCATCCACTAATAAGCAACATGACATGATAAACAATTTCATTTAAATATATGAGAAGCTCTTCAGATTTTGGAGAATGTACATTCAGGAACCAAAAGAAATATATACATTACTGTAGCAAAATCAGCAGAACAGAAAATGTGTTGTCTGTTGGGTCACACTGCATTTCAGGATGTGATTTCTCACAGATATGGGAATGAACTTGATACCACACCTGAAGCAGTTGTGTCCTTTAGGCACACAAACATATCTCTCATAAGCTAACTGTCTTAGCTTATTTTAAGAAATTAATGGACAGGACTTCTAAAAGATTTTCCCTGTTCTAGAAGTACTCATTTAAGCAGGTACCATGAATGGCAAGCTACAGACTACTGTCTGTTTTCACTGTCTACCAAGAAAGTGGAAAAGTGGTATTTACCTGGGTAGGATGAATCCCGTGTCACACACTCTGTCCTCCCTATGATTGTTCTTTATACAGTTCTTGAGGTCAAAGGCTGCATTTTGCTCATCAAACTATGTCTTTATTGTTGTGCATCCACCTATTAAACTACCTATTTGGACTCCTATTACCAATATGCTTGCAGTAATATATGATGTTGGGTTGTTTCAGTCCTGTCATCCCTCAATGCATGGTGAGAGTGGTGAAAGTTACCTTTGGAGTCTTCAGTACATAGTTTCTCTTCAGGATCACTGAAGACAAAGAGAAAAGAAGACTTGTTTTATTCACTTGAATCACTATATGGTACAACAATATCTGCAACGGCATCTACTTTTACATAAAAAATACTCCTGGAGGATTTAATGATAATTGCCACCACCTATGATCATTTACAAAACATTGCCTAGCCTGTCCTTTCCAGTCCTGTTCCACCTTTCTCACCATGAACTGACCTACCATGAAGTGCAGCTGGGGAGGGAGACACACTCCCTGCTCTCCTCATCAAAATATGGCTTGTCAGGGCTACACTCTGGGAAACAGCCTGGAAAGTCAAAGTAAATAAAGCATTCTTAGTCTGCATTACGTGAACACATGAAAACACATAAATACCTCTCTCAGCTGGAGATTTGGTTTAAAAATGAATGTGATTCCAGTATGAATGTTCTTTTTACTACCAATTATCTTCCCCGTCCTCTTTTTTCCTCTCTCACAAAAGTTTTAATTAACTCTGTCAAGAAATAATTATTCTTTGCAAATTTATATTAAAATGGCCTTTTATTTCTCCTCATACTTTAGGCGAATTAGGCTATAAATGGTACCATCACATGGGAATTAGCCTTGGTAAGGCATGGTCAATGAGCTTCTGGGGCAGATGAGTTAACCTGTCAGGCACCTTGATGCTTAAGACATTTAAAAACAGACTAGTAGTTGCAACTCCCTTGAATACTTCTTGCATTAAAGGAAGAATTACCTTCTAAACTATACAGCAAGTTCCCACATTTCCCTTGCGGGTTCCTGCAGGTCCTTAGACAAGGAGCTCCACAGGGTTTGTAGAACCACTCATGTTTGTCAGGTGGATTATAATAATCACAGAACACAGCTGGAACAGAAGAACAAAACACCTGTAGGTCTCAGGCACTGGGGAGGGGTTATTTTCAAATCTTGTTTAAAAGATTTAAATAAGAAAAACAAGATAAAAAGAGTTCATACACACATAGCAATGTCAGTGTTCTTACCTCCTGTGTGCCTGAGCTCATGGAGCATTGCTTTCCCTTGTGCATTTTCAATGCAATACTTACGGCAAATGGCAGGTGTTCTCCAGTTGACACAGACACCAGCTCTGCTGCAGCTTCTCGAATAAGCAGCAACTGAGGTACAAAAGCACTCACAGTCTCCCACACTGTCACACCCACAGAAGTCGGAAACACAAGATTCATAATATGGTATTGGGTTCACCTGTCAAAATACCAACGGATCTGTCACCACAGGTGTATCAGCTGCACTGTGTTTAACGACAGAAAAGGTTCTGAATTTCTGTCACCCACTGGAAGTTTGGGACAGACTGGGATTGCCATGAAGGAGCTATGATATTTCACAACAGGTAGTTTTCTATTTTCACCTGTCTGGCAGAACCAGACTCTAATTCTTCCCATTCGCATGTGTGTAATACCACCACTTATGCGCAAAATGTCTTTCCAGTGTGATTTCTGCAGGATTGAACTTCCTTGTTTCGGCTTAGCACAACTACATAGTGTGTGCACTCTAACTGAGAGGTAGCGATGGAATATAAAGGTAAATCCTATTTCCACTGAACTTCATGTCTCCTGTGTTTTAACCTGTGCCAACATAAACTTACCAAGGTAATTAAGCGAAGTTTGGTTTTAAAATCACTTATTGAAGTGCACTGAAGCTTTGTATAGACATTCTAATTAACAATTAGTACCCTTGATTCTGTTTAGATGAATTCAATTTGTGTCTAAAATAAGCCAAATAATGAATGCCTTTAGATCCTTTGAATTAACTTCCCCAAGTACTGTATGCAGTTTTGGGCACCATAATATAAAAAAGACATTAAGCTATTAGAGAGCATCCAAAAGAGGGTCATGAGGATGCTAAAGGGTCTGAAGGGGAAGCCATATGAGGAGTGGTTGAGGTCACTTGGTTTGTTCAGCCTGGAGAAGAGGAGACTGAGAGCTCATCAGAGTCTTAAACATCATCATGACACAATGCTGTGGTGACACAATGCTGTAGTGATCTGTTCATTTGCATCCTGTCCAGTGTCTGGACTCAAGGAAACAGCATGAAGCTGATTGAGGGGAGGTTTACATTGGATATCAGGAAAAGGTTTTTTGCCCAGCACTGGAACAGGCTCCCCAGAGGAGCAGTCACAGCACCAAGCCTGTCTGAGTTCAAGAAGCATTTGGACAATGCTCTTAGACACATAGTGTGATTCTTAGGGTGTCCTGTGGAGGGCTGGGGTTCGGACTCAATGATCCTGATGGGTCCCTTCCAACTCAGCGTATTCTATGATTCTATGAGGATCACCACACAACCAGACCTACTCTAACTTGTCTCTAGATTTTACAGATACCTAACTTTTTAATTCTGATGGCCAAGTATTACCCTCTTTATCTTCAGTTACTCTAAACTGCTGTTTCCTCAATACTGGCATAGCTGTAAGTGAGGATTTGAGTGAGGTAGCCCTTTTACTCAAGGATCTATGTAGTAGCCTTTAATAGTAAAAAGATTTGTGCAAATGTACTGCTGAATAGCAACAAATACCTAACATAAAACTACTGAGGATGAGAGAACAGGATTACCTTACTGTGACAGGCTTCAAAGAGGTTGCTCTTAATGATGCTGCAGTGCTTCTGTCCCAAGGCAGACTTGAAAGGCTGATCAGCACACAGGTCTGTCATGTTTATATTTGAGCAGGTGCTTGTTATTTTCCAGCTGTTTCCAAATTCCTGGATGCTCATCTCCATAGACTGCCCTCTGGTTGTGAAGTCATTCCTTGAGCGGCCATCAAAGTCCCCACAAAGACCACAGACTTTTCCCTGAGTGGTTTGTGTAGGCACAGTAAATGGTCTGGTTATTCTGAGTGCAGCCACTCTTTGACAGAAATAAACTATAGAATAGGTTAAGTCCAAATAGCTGCAAGTTTCTAAACAGACATCAGAAAACAGCTTAGAAAAAGCTGGACTTCAAAGGACAAGATCATTCTGTTAGTGTGTTGCCAATACTGCAAAGTGTCTGGCTTTACTTTTAGCTCCAAAGATTCTGAAGTGTTTCACACTGGCTGAACAATGAAACAAAACATAAGATATGACCTGCTTGCTGCTGCTTCTTGTCCACTAAACGAAACTCTTTTCCAGGTACTGCTTTCCAAACTGGAACTCTAGTTCTGGATCTGTAACTTTGAGTTTGAAATCATAACTCTCAGTCCATCCCATACCTACCTGAAAAGATGGTGCCACATAAACAACAACAGTAGTCTTTTGATCCCACATGAAGTTCATCCCTTGATTTGTTTCAATCACAATATAACCTCCTCTGAGGTCTACTTTGTAATTTTTTTCAGCTCCTGGATCAGTGGCTATCTCCTGAATTCTTCCTTCCAAGAGCCTTATTTCACTGCTCTGCAAAAGAACAGACATATTGTATGGAAGGAAATTGAGCAGAAGACTTACTGTAACAGCCCTGGTATTCTGCCTCTTGTTCTTCACCTTATTTTTCGGTATATTGTGGTTTACTGCCAGACATTTGAGCCACAGACAGGACCCACTGAGTCTGAAGGGAAATGTCTCCCCTTGACAATTCTTACTTCATGGACACAGAAACTGTCATTCTAAATGAAACCTCTTCTACTGGCACAGCAGGTCCTGAGCACACAGGCAACTGGGTATGCCAGAGCACCCCTTGCCACACTGCTTTGTTTCACTGCTTTGTTTCACCACTCCCTTACTCCCCTTTTGTGTACACTTTGGGAAAATGTTAAGCCTGAGCTGGAGGGAAGAAACTGCCCTGTGCTCAAACCATGGTACAGAAGCCTGCTCTCCTAAAAACTTCACCATCACTCCTATACCACTGGAGTCACAGATACAAAAACACACACACAGATGCACATGCACAGAGTGCTGGTGGCTCCTTGCATCTATCCCCTCGCCTGCAGAAATGTTCAGTGTTCCCTTTAACACCAAACACCTAACCTTTCCCAGCTTGCCTCCCTCTGTTTTCTGGCTGTTTGATTTCCATAAGTACACTCTAGCAGCAACTAAGTAGGAATATAAGGGGATGATACACTAATTGCTAAAAAATTAAGACTACAACTCCTTGGTTGTAACCAATTCTAGACAAACCTCAAAAATCAATGTGATCTTTAGGGAGCAGATGGAGCGTGACTTCCCACAGGCATTGTTCTGAATCACAATCCGGAAGGTGCCAGCATCCATGTTATTAGGGCAAAAATCCTTTGGAAAATAGATAACGTTCTATTAGATCTTTTCAGGCAACTAGACCAGTCATAAACATTTTTAGGAGCCCTAAGTAAATGAGACCCTCTTTTAGCTTCTATTATTCTGTCACTTCCTTATTCATCAAAACTCTAGGAATTTTAGAAGAATGTGGTAGAAGCTGACCTGGCAACAGGTTCATACTTCACCAGGATTTTCAGAAATAAAAACTAAGGGAAAATAGGAGCTTTTCACAGCAGCAGTCCTGCCCAACCAAAAAGGAAAAAATATTTTTCCTTAAAACTAGTAAAACTAACTGTAATTTGGGAATGACAAAATGTCTCAATGAGTACTGTCTCATTATATGCAATTATTATACATGAGGCTCACACATTAACCTCTGCATGCTTCTGTCACAACAAAAATAATGTCAGTCTTGTCTGACTGAGAGAAACACTTTTCAACACCACACCAATTCCTTTGCCTTGAGGATGCTGGAATGACATCAGGAAAGGGCTGTCCAACCCAGGAGTCAATAGGATCACACAGTGCCCTCTGGTGTCACATCTGAGGGTCAATGTGCTCAGTTTTATCTGGAAAATCTCCCTATCTGCTCCAGGTACAAGAGGAAGGGAGTAGGCACTGCTTGTCAGTGTTGGTTATTTTGCATGGAAATGCCTTCCAGTTACTCAGATTGAAGACTACAATGTAAACTGTGAAAAGTGTATGGATGGGAAAGTGAAAAAATCGATACCTGAGCCAGGATATAGTCACAGTCTCCCAGGAAATCAAACTTCTCCCCATCAAAGCTCATGTAATGCCCATTTCCATACACAGTGCAGGTTCCCTTGCAGGGTTTGTCTGTGCAATTCCACTGCCTTTTGTTACACGTGCTGGGAGGCAAAATGCAAAGAATCACAATCTTTGTCTGAAAAGTGGGTTTTCCTTAACCCCAAGGAGGGGCAAAATAATTAAAATGTTTGGGTTTTGCAGTGCTTCAAAGAAAACAATCATCTCATACTGTTCCAGCCATTCCCTCTCCACTATTCCAAGATCATGCAATGAGATGACTTATTAATCAGAAAGTTCTTGTTTACTACCTAGACATATTTGAGCTTTGTTTATTTTTCCTTCAAATATATTTTAAATCACTTAGTCCTAGCAGCAGGCAATGGGGATTTAGGAGACCTATTCAATGTGAAGAACTGAATATGTCAACTATTTTTGAATATTAATCTTTGAGGGACCTTGTGGTCAGTTCTGTTCCTGACTACAGTGGTGTGAACAAATATTATCTGTCTTCCCTGTATATTGGGTCTGGCTGAGTCGGAGATAATTTTCTCCCACAGCAGCCCTCATGGTGCTGTGCTGTGCATTGGCATCTAGAAACATCTTGGTAACACCCCAGTGTTTTGCCTATTGCTGCACAGTGTTGGCACAGCACCAAGGCCATCTCTCCAGCATCCCCTCCTTACTGGTGGGCAAGGCATTGTGAGGGGGCAGAGACAGGACAGCTGTCCCAACCAGGCTAAATGGATATTCCAAACCAAGTGATGTCTGCTCAGCAATAAAAAGCTACAGGACTGGAGTGGTGTGGGAGGGAGGGGGGCTGTTTGTTATTATGATGTTTGTTTTCTGGAGCAACTGCTACACATACTGAAGCCCTATTTCCTGGAAAGTGGCTGCACATCTCCTGCTGATGGGAAGTAGGGAATAAATACTTTGTTTTCCTTTGCTTCTGCACACAGTCTTTGTTTTTGCTATATTAAACTCTCTTTATCTTGACCCATGAGTTTTTTCCATTTTATTTTCTCTTCAACCCTGCCCTGCTGAGGAGGGTAGTGACAGAGCAGGTAGGTGGGCACTTGATGTCCAGCCAAGGTCAACCTTGACAAACCTTACCTCTAATTCAGGAGGATTGCAGACAGAAAATTTTAGTTGTTATACCCTTGACACAGAGATTGCATTTTTTTTCCCCACGTGTTCTCATAGGAAAACAAAGCCCTCACTGAAATAAAACTTCTTAATGACTCCATGATAGCAACAACTGCTTGCCAGGCTTTGATTTCACATGTTAAACTTGATTGCCTGTACCAATGGTGATTAGACCAAAGTGCTTCCTCTTGGCAGAACTATATAGTCTCATCCTCACTAAATAATGGATAAGGATTCGAAGAATTTTACCCACCATGATCAGTAACAACACTGAAATCTATTGCAACGTTACACCAGAAACTGGAGCAACTAGATCATTGATTTGTCTTGAGAACCATGCACTTGGAAGCACTGCAGGTCACGAGGATGGAGCATTGCAATTCCTCACTTGTCTAAGTTCAATCCTTTTCTAGAGTTCAGTTGTGTCCAACAGACACAGATTCAATTCCCCATTATTGAACAAGCAACAAGGGCAAAGCTGGTACTTCTAAAGCTGGTATGAAAGCAGAAAAGGAAGGAAATAGTTTGACAGAAGATCTTGGTACTTGTTCGCCCCAAGTGCAGGCTCATACAGCATGTTGCAGAGAAATATTTTCCTTTTTGACAAGAAGCCTGATGGCTCTAATGGTGAAGACAAAGACTCCAAAGTACATCCTGCCCTGTGGGTGTCTGATGCACTGACAATTTTAACATACATTTTTATGAAACAAGACTCCCTGGAATAGCATACCATGTGTTGCAGTCCACTTGGATGGTTTCCCCAGGTTTATAAAAGTGTCCTCCATGGACGCATGGGCATTGATCTTTGGGAATACATCCTCCATTGCCATCCAATACCAGCCCATCAGGACACATGCAGCCAGAAACACATTCTGTGACATACTGCACATTTAAAGATACAACAGAAGTCAATTCCTTAATACGCAGAAATAAAGGGGAACCAGCAGAGGTGCTAGCTCTGGATGCCAATTTTTTTGGTTTTTTTTTAAAAATTCCATAACTGTAAGCTAGTGACAATCAAGCTACAAGTATCACAGCTACATTGTGAGCTATATCTGCTGTTTTACCAGTAAAGCAGCCAGTCTGTGAGCAGCATAACTTGTTACCATCAGTGTTTGGTAAGTCAATCCTACAAGCACAGTCACGTCTGTGTTTCTGTCAGGAGGTGAAATCCTTACACAGTGCATGTCCTGCGTCTTACAACTTTTCTGACACTCTGATCCAATCGCACCAGGACCTGCAGAGCTGCAGTTGAAGTAATACATAGGAGCTGGGCAATCTATAGTAGGAAGAAAATATTTTAAGAGGGTAATTTAGTGAAGGCAATAAGGATGCCATCAGCAATTGTTAAACTAACCAGAGCATTTCAGAGGGCAGCATGTGTCCTCATTTAAGGTTTCTAATAGCTTTTGCTTCTGCACAGTAATGGTATAGGGAGAAGAAGTCAGATAACTTCAAAGCTATGGGAAGTATCCTCATATTTTAAAGAATCCAGTGAGGATGTTAGCATTTTACAAAGACAAGTATTATCAATAACCAGCACATTTCAGAGAGAATGAAAAAAAATGTGCAGAATACCAAATGTTAGAGAAAGTGAGAGATAACACAGAAAAACATTATAAATACTAGCTGACACCATAAAGCCATTATTTAACAAAATCTCACCTTTTACCAGAACAGTTTCTCCAATGCAGTCCAATCTTCCTTGAATGCATTTGCTAAAGAGATTCCATAAAATGAAACACATCAGCTCTTTGCACATTTCTCCCTCACTAGAGAAAAAGGCACTGCAAAGCTTCAGTAGTCCCATGAATAACAAATTCTTATCAAAATAAATATTTGGTTCAACTATCAGTTTCACAGACATGAATTACCATCGCCTGAAGGAAGATTGAGACCTCACTCTTAAACACTCTTTCTTCATCTGCCACTGGTTTACTGTGTGTTTTCCCTAAATCAAGTTTTTTCTAAGCATTTATTTCCCACTCCATGAGATTAGACTAATGCTTTCTTAAATAAGAGACCTCTTAAATTGTTAAATGAATATGTGTTTACAAAATAGTCTAGAATCCTCATTTGGAAGACAGAGAGAGAGAGAGAGAGAGAGAGAGAGAGAGAGAATATATAAACATCTAAAGATAATGAACCAGCCTTCCTCTGATATTTGTTTGCATTACTGCCCTAAAGTGGTTGTAAACAAGAAAACAAAAATTGTTTTTCACTGCAGATGCAAATGATTCTATTTTTAATATTTTCCAAAAAAATTGTCTCTTAAAAAAAAACACAAAAAAACCCACCTCACAGTATAAAATCTGAGATTTCTTTTTCTGGGTCCATTTTTGTTTTTTAAATAGTCTGCAGCATGTTGTATTGGAGGGTGGTTTTCACTTGTTTTTTGGTTTTTGTTTTTATTTCAAAGCCTGAAACTCCCCCAAGCCCTCTGTCTTCTAGAAAACTTGCTCCCACTGTGTATGGATACTTTTTGCACAACAATGAACTTTATGTAGAGATAGATTACAAATATTGCTCTACTTAACATGCTTTCAGGTTTTTTGCCTGCCTTTGCTGTGGTTGTGTTTCCTGTTGGGGGAATATTTGCTTTGCTACAATCCAGGAGAAATTAGTCATTATGCCGTACTGTAAAATGATACCATTCATGGATTGGAGCAGAGGCTTCCCCAGTGAGCCCTGATGCCCCCAGGCATGCAGTAGCCTTTTTGTCACCAGAGCAGCTTACCACATCAGTTTGTCCTCTTGGAAGGAGTTGCCAGGCTGAACAATCTTGCCTTTGTAGTAGCAGGGACAGTCATCTGGAGTTACACATTGTTCTTCATCGTTAAGGTAGGTTCCTTCGGGGCAACCACAGCCCTCCATAGGAGGGATCTGAACCTTGCACAGCAGGTCAGGTTCATCCAGTGAGCGGCAAGACTGGTTACAGTACTTCACACTATAGTTATAAACCATAGTCTCAGGACACTCCTCAGAGGGATCTTGGCAAAAGAAATAAGAGAGATGTATGGCCTTCTTTGTGCAATCATCTCTCATGCTGTTAATGTGGCTTTCTGCACATTGGTAACCACAAACATGCTTTTTTTCAAACTAGAAGACCATGTCTCCAAGTGTTTGGGGGGGAAGTCTGCTTACATAGCCTAAACTATGTCACTGAATACTGAAATAATCAACATGGGTGTATCTTCTGTAATTTGGACGATTTACATTTCTCTTATGCCAAGAACGGAAACCAGTAATTTCTGACTTGTCCTTGTAGTTAAAAATTAGTGTTCTGACCTTTATGAATGATTTCTTTGCCTGGGAGTAACTTAAGAAATGAGTATATTTTGTAAGAGGCAAATTTTGATGTTAAATGGGCAGTGACAAGGAACCTGTTAATCATTTGATGCTGCCAATGAAAGCATGTTTCAATTCTCATAGATGTCTTGACAAAAACCATGTTGCCATCCTCTGGGGAAAAGAGAAATAAGTTTCTAAGATCTCTGGGTGGACCAAACAATTAAATACCAAAATCTAAAGAGCTCAACTAACCCTGTAAGACAGTGGTTTTCAAAAAAATCTAGCTTCCAGATTCCTTTGAAATGCAATGAGAACTGGAGATCTAGTCATCTTGGGCGTCTTTCTAAGACACATATGCAGATCTAACCCCACAGTTCTTTTTCAGATATGTTAGATCATGGGCAATTGTGCTAATCAACTTTGCAGCAATGTTAACAACATGTGGGCAGTATGTTTCATGCTTAAACAAGGCTCTGTATGGTTTTCCAATCCGTGACCACAGTACACTCTCTCAGATTACTCAGTATGCTAAGCTTGTGTACACACTCAAAACCAGCACCTCGACCAACAGAAACCATTTGGTTTTCTGGTCCCAGCTGGAGCAAACACAATATCCCATGTGTAAATTGGGAAAATCATGTTATCCTACTTTATAGGCATTCCTTGAAGTCGCAGCAACTGGTATTTGTAAATCAAAATAGGTCAAATAGGAAAGATATTAAAATTATGTTAAACATGATTTTACATCTGTCTCAATCGGTAGCTATTAATGCAATAATGTGTTTGCTTTCTCCTTCTAATTTTTTGTGGAAGGAAAATTGTCCCATTTGGTAAAAAAAGATCTTGTAAGAGAACGGTTACTTGATTATAATACTCAGGGTCACAGCTTTGCTGTCTTAGATTACATACATAACAACTAGAGGCACGAATGCAGAGAACATGAGCATACCAAAAATATCTTCAAGCTAGCTTGCACAGGGAGCACTAGAAAAGCAGTGCCATGACTTCGCAAAGACTATAAACCCCAGTGGTCTGCTGGGTAACCAGTAACTCAAGTAGTGCTAAAGATTTTATTACACACATGCACAGCCAACAGATAGCTAGCAGGATTTCCTTATTTCATACACTCTACCTACTGCAATGCAGATGTTCACTTAGGATATAACCTGCCTTGGATGCTGCCTGAGGCACAGCAGAATGGACACAGCTGCAGAAGCTGGAACAGGCTTTCCAACCCCCACACTGGAACAGAACACTGAGAGTGACTGTCGTGGCCCATTTATTCTTTCACTCAGGAACAGTACAACCTTCACTCTTATCACAGGCATGTTCCCAAAAGATTATTCCTTCTTAAATAAGGCCTAAAATGATTGTGCTGATTAAGCCATTAGCATTTTTTCCCAAGGTTAGTGCACTGTTTGAGTCAATATTATCTACTGTGCCTTAAGTCCACAGATTCCAGCCAAACCCATGCTGCAAACCTGTCTTGATTTGCCATAAAAAAATGTCAGTAATTCTATGTTGGGAACAGAGCCCTCAATAAAGGGTGGCTGTGTCTAGTACATAAATCTGCATGCTTCTAGGACAATTTAATGTGTGCTACACTGTGTTCCTTTGAATTATTTCAGCACAGGTTTGTGAAATTGTTCTTACTGCAACCTTAAATGCCTTCAACAACCCATCATACCAGTTACATTGTTAGTCTCTATTAAGTATCCCAGCTAGCCCCTAAGCCAGGCAATTAAATAGATCATAGCTGCATCAGAGTTGCATAAACATAACTGTTATATTTTCCATTCAGATATTCTATTAGTCAAGAAACCCATACATCTATTTTCTTATTGAGAGAGGCAAAACTCACTTGAACTATTCGACCATCCATGAAAACCTGGAAATATTGAAGTAAAATTCAGAATATAGGAATTTTGAGTTTAATTCTCAGCTCTGATGCCCTCTTTTAATAAATTCTGATAGTGCCAAAGGAAAATATACACCTACAGGGACTCTGGACTCAGGATTTAGTGGTGATGCATATGTCCAAGAAACTTTTGTTCATTTGTTAGATAGTCCTGAGCTGCAAATGCCTTCAAACACTTTCATATTCTCAGATATCACCAATATATATTTGTTAAAAGACATTACTATTTTACTGTAACATGGAAAAATGGATAATGAGAGGGGTATCATTTGTATGGGGGATGTTTGAGACAAGAGGGCTGAATTTACCATAAAAAAGGTATAGGAATTAAAATACATGGGGAAGCTCCTGTGTCCAAAAGTAACCTAATTGCTGGCTAAACGTAAACTGAAACTAATCCTAACTCCTGTTTTGATTTGATTAGAATGCCTTATACTGTTTTGCTTCTCTGAGTATTGAATTCACCTAATATTCTACACAAGTAATATGGATCATAAGAGTATGAAGCAGTCATGAACTGACTTTGGCAGGTAGAAGAATTGTATAGAATATGTGCTCATTTACTCTTCAAAGACTCTCTAGCTCAATGACTAAACACAAAAGACGCTGACTGACACAAACTGGGCTCTCCTGAAGCTGTTCTCCCAAGGTATTCCAGGACACATACCACAGATGTCCTGCCTCCAGCCCTTCAGGGGCACGCCTGCTGAAGCACAGTCTCTGGAGTAAGTAGAGAGCACACTACACAGTGCCACTTCACTCTTCTCAGCATTACAGGTGTCATACATGCATTTCTAAAGGACAGAAAAGGACATAGGTATTATTATGTCCAGCTCATAGAATAAGCAGGGAAATATAAAGCAATTCACAAGGTAGTCAACAAATTTTTTTTAAAGTATTATTAACAATGAAACTTAATATCTCTTAGAGAAGGCATATGCTAAAGAAACCTGACTCGAGAAATAGCAAAACAATGACAGAAATTGTAATGACTTTATGTCTAACAGTCATGAAGAAATGAATAATGAGAAAGATAAGAGCACCTATAATTCATGAAAACACTAACAAATGTCTATACCAGTCTCCCGTGAGGATGTACAATCTAGGAAATGTCAAAAGATGTCATCTTAAAATATACATAACTGAAAATATTGCACAGTGATGACTGGCACTTGTGCACCTTTGTAATATATAGATAAGATATACCCAATTACATAACAGGTGCAACAGAAGATCATTCAATAGGGACTCTTATGTAATGACATTTTAAGAACTAGTTATGTAAGTATAAATGGGATTTGAAACTTGAGTTCTTTTAATTGCATGGCTGGACAAAACACAGATTTAGCTAGTCACTCAAGAGCAGTAGGATCATACTGCATAGAAACTATCCTGCCATTACTGATGTTGTGGAAAATGTTTTCATGAATCATGTTTTAAAATCTGATGAGATCAGAAGGAGTAACAGATATATCCATAAGAAACTAGGTATTAGTTTTCCCTAATTGAAAATTGCAAATTTGTATTTTATTTATAGTTTACATGAATTTTCAAGTAGAGGTATTTTCCTCCTGGAGAAGTAAAGCATAAGTGGTATTTGAAAAGGTACCTGAAGACATCGTAAATTTTGGGCAAAATTTCAGGCTCAGATATTTTCTCAGTAAGTTGTATGACACACACCCCCTACACGGACTTTATGTGTTTTTGCACAAACTTCTTTGCAATTCACATAAATGTGGCAACTCTCTAGCTCAGCCAGCTTTCTCAAAAGCATTATGGAGCTGCACACCAAGAGAACATGCAGGCAGCTTTATGCATTCTAAGTACAAGGAGACTAATATGATTTCATGGTAAAAAGTAATATATAAATAATGTAAATATAGTATATATTCTCTCCCTAGATGTGGACTTTAAACCAAGTCAGAGGGAATCCATGAAGCTGGAAAAACCCTCAGTTCAATTCCACACAGAAACACTGATTTTGCTTTTCAAAGAGTGAACAGTTTTCACTCATTGAAACTTTGAAATCTTGAACTAATTTTTTTTATTTTGCTTCTGGGTCATGCAACAGATGTCAGTGGTGACAGTCACTCAATTGTTTTTTCAGGGTCATTGCCAAAAAGACCCATCTTATCTTGCATAAGCTGTCATATTGTTATTTTATTCTAATCAGAATCAACTTCTTTGGGAACCAGCACTACTATAACCTATTTCACTCCCCTAGGCCAGGCCACCTCCTTGACAGATCAGTTCCTGGACTAGATTAAATGACCCATTTAGACCAGTGCCTTACCTTGATGTAAACAGAAGGGTCTACAACAGGATGGCAGGCAGCAAACACACTGCTTGTATTAGACAGAAGAGCACACCAGTGCTGGGCAAATTTTTCTGAAGTGGAGAAAAATATTGCCTTTAGTCACTTAAACCACATTACTGTCTGTATCAATATTCTTACCTGGTAGCACAGAGAATGAGAATGACCTAAGAAGTGTTAGATAATGTTGTATAGAAACACAAGTCACCAACATATCAAGGTGATAAGCATAGTTGGATGGGTGACATGCCATCTTCCTAAAAGGATGGTTTCACCTTTCAAATATTAACATTATTACTCCAGCTGGGTTTGCAGAACATCTACAAAATCTCCCCATTTTCATTTTCCATCAAACTTTCCTAATTCTTTACGGTCAGTTAATTTTTGTAGCATGTACTAATCAGTGAGGTGTGTGGCTCTGAGCTGTAGCTTTAATTACATGTGACAATACCTAGGAGAGCACAGTCTGAACCCTATATATCCAGATCCAGCCAAAGTGAGAAATCAGACAGGGCACCTAGTGCAGTACAATGCTTGCTTAAGTTAGTAGTGCTGATAACTTCTTCCTTTTGACTTCAGCACAGCTGTAACAACCTAGATTACATGAAGCACTTGCTGAAATATTGACAAGCAAGTATGCTCTGCCTTAAGCCCAAATTGTTCTCATTGATGCTGTGTGTGCTTTTCAAGTCATCTGTGAAGGTGGTGTTGGCTCTTTCTCTCCAATGGTGCCGTTTCTTGTTAAAAAAGCAGAGCTGTGATCTTAAAGACCTGCAAAACCCAATGTGTCCTCTCTAGTAAAAGCCTCAAAGGCAGTGGGTTTTCATGTTTATGAAATTTCTAAAGCTTTTTTGATTATCTATCATGTGAAAATTATTTAGCACTGATAAACCAGGGATGAAAAGCTTGGTACCTTTATCCACACTGTTTGAACAAGGATCTTCAAAGCTGTCCTCAACATCAAAGCAGCTGGCCCTAGTTTTCCAAGAGTTACCAAAAGCAGAAGCTGAATCTTCCACAGCTCCAGTGGCTGTTCTGAAGTCATCAGTCTGGATGTTATTGAAATTGCCACAAAGACCTTGTGGGGCGGTGAGGGGAGTGAGGGGAAGGCAAAAAGCAAAGAAAAAAAGAAATCACTACATGCATGGAAAAAGGAACGTCTTCTAAATGAACACTCTTAGCTCCATAATGGACCTTGCCTGAGAGAAATCCATTTTCCTTCAGAGACTTCCTGATGTTCCCACAAATCAGACAGGACTCTGTCTCTACAGTGTAATTATTATTTTTCTTCATGACAGTAGCACTTAGTGATAGCACAGAGATTGAAAGATGCTTAAATGTACTTCTGTAAACACTGGCAGACAGGGAAGTATCTTCCCCAAAGGTTCATAAGCAAAGGAAATGGCAAAAAAAAAAACCAAACAACACAAAATGGGTCTGAAAGACAGGATGTAATGCCATTTCACAGATAGGAAACAAAAGCACAAAAAGCTAAAATGATGTAAACAGGAGATTGGTGGCAAAACCAAGCACATTGTCTGCATTTCACAAGTCTCTGATGAAAGACTTTTGAAACAGGGACAGTCTAAAAGACCTGCACACACAAAACATCACAGAAATTACATAATTTTCTTCAGCAAATCGAAGGATTTAGCCTATTCTTTGTTGCAGAAAAGCTATAGATCTAACCAGCAGTTCTAACATACCAAAGTCAATATAAAATCAAGTATTTTGTTCACTTAAGGGATAGAGAAGCAGCTGTAACTCAGTTTGAGAAAACTGAAAGAAGATGATGTGTCCCACCAGATGTACGATTCTGAAAAGAATGATCGACTGTTATGGAGAGCTGCATTACAGGTTTCATCTGCACTCGGATCTGCACTCCAGCTGAGCTCAGGATTTTGATGAAAAATGTAGATTGTCTGAAGATGGTGATGCCATCTAAAGAAGAAAGAAAAAAAAAAAGAAAAACTTATATGTATTTACAAATATTTATGAAGATGAGTAAACAGGAATATCCATTTACCAGTGCATCCAGTGTAACACAGGAATTCCCAGAGAGTCCCAGACTTAGTATCTACTTTACAATGAGTAGGATCATCTCCTTTTCAAAGAAAGGAACTGGAATCCCTCTGTAAATAGATGTAGGCTACTCTGGGGAAGAGGTAGGTGTGAAGCAGGGCATTTACCTTTGCTTACTGGCAGCTTCACAATGAAATTGTCCATGTAGATATTTCCACAGGAACATATTTTAATAGTCTGAAGGGAAAAAGAAGAAAGCCCACAGTGATGAATGATGTAGTATGACAGACAACAGCAACCTCAAAAGCTTCATTAAGCATTAAAGAGTAGTGTCTTCAAAACTTGATTGCCTCTGGGGTTCATGCAACTCAGTGTCCACACACTACAAAATAACGTAGAGAAAATCTGTAGGCCACAAAAAGATAAGAAAAACCCTCTCCATAAGCAACAGCTTTGACTGAATGCTCTCACATACCTACAATGTGAGCCATCTATTTAAGAACTGCAAGTGAGATGTTCTTTGTGGGTTTGGGTCCATCTCATCGGAAATGTAACATATGCAAAATGAGAGCCGTCTGACCCAAACTCCCTCAGTAGTCAATGGAGGGAGACAGGCCCCTTCAAAAGAACACCTCATACTTGAGGCAGGCTGATTTGTCCTTTGGAGATGTCCGTCTTCCTTTATTGACTATAGAAGTAGGTTAGGATGTCAAATCTCCTAACAAGGTTAGGAACGCACCAGCTAAATTTCTGCTAGACCAAATGGATCTGTGTAACTATAGGAGAGCATAAATACCAGTCCTAACTCAGTTTGCTCTGATTTCAGTTTGAATCATGCCATTATATTCACTGGAAGCCTTTGGCCTTCACTTAGAGAATTCTGCTACTTCCCTCCTTGCATTAAGAAAAACCTGACGACCCAGAACTGCTGTAAAATAAGGGGGATCTTTTCTTGTAAAAACCTTTGCTCTTTCAAACAGAAACAAATGAAAAAGTTTGAAGTCATGAAAAAGAGAGGGAATGTTGACAAGGATAATTTTTAGACATCTACTTCTAAAGAAAATGAAAAAGTCAGAATCAAAAAAAAAAAAAAGGGAAGGAAATAACTCTAATAGAACAAGCCCAACAAACACTAGCACTGCATCATCTGCTGGTATTAAACTTCCAGTCTCAGGACAGCAACAGACCAAAATGAATCCATTGTGTTAGAGAAATCCCATATTTGAACCCAAATAAAAGTGACCTACTGTATGTCATTAATTACTAAAAGCAATTACTCACTGTTTTTCCTAGTGTGACTAATACATTCTTTAAGCAAGTCATTGTCTTTGATGTCCCACACTGAATGATCTCTCCAATCACCACAATCGTGTCATCAGTGTTCTGAAAAGATGTGAAAAACGAGATGTGGAGACATTCTTACAGTATGGGAGCTAGAAAAGGAAAAAGTGTATCTGAAAGACTAAGATGGAATAATAAAAGAATAGGGATTTTGGTCTCTAACTGCAAATGGTGTATTTATTGCCAAAATCAGTAATATTCACTAATTTTCCTCTGCACTCTGTATCCTTGCTGTCAGCCTGTGTGGATCTTATATTTGCAGACAGTCATATTCAATCTTTTTGCAGAAAATTTTGCTCATCGACATCCTTTTGACAGTCACAAACAAGGAACACTTGAGGAGAAATGTTTGAATCTACACTAATATATATATTAAGAATATTATTTCAAGAAAAGTACCACTATGTTGAAGTTGCAAAATTTTGAAGCTAAGCATCAGCAATTGACATGCAATCCACTGCAAACTGGAAAGTGTAGGGAGTCTAAGACTGAGTATGCATTGAAGAGCTTTGCTGGATTGGTGTCTTTTAATTAAATTAACTCATGCAGAGCTCCACTACAGTTTAATGTTTCATGCTACTCAAGAGATTTAAGAGTGAGACGGGAGACTGCTCATACCTTAGCTAAGACATAATGACAGTTGCCATGAAAATTGAATCTCTTGTTATCGAATGTTGTTATATGGAATCCTCCATCTATGTGGCAGCTTCCCGAACAGGGCAGAGAGATACAGCTCCAGTGGCCTCCTTTGCAAGTACTGTGCAAAACCCGAGAAACAGCAGTTAGAACAAACAGAGCTCCAAGGGAGCAAAGCGATACACCATTTGAATTTGCACAAATGCACACTCTATTTACCTTGTTATTTGTCTTATTAAAATCTGCACAAATGCACTCTCTATTTACCTTGTTATTTGTCTTATTAAAACCCAGTGGGAGGAAGACTTTCTATTAGGCCCTTAAATTGTGACAATTGAACGCCTCTCAATGAGAGAGTGAGCTGCACTGGGCCTTGAGCTAGATCCCTCACAGAGATGATGTGATGGTCAAGCAAGGAAGGCTTTTTAGTGTATACATGGTTTAATTGAGTTTTTAAGGAAAAGAGAGAACTCCAAACAGGATCTTGCAATGTTTTGTGCTACTGATGCCATTCTTCAGCAAATTACTGATTCAACATTTCAACAGCTAATTGAGGAGGACCTGGGATAATGAGTCATTATAGCTCTTACACCTGAACACACAAGAGGAAAACTGTCCCACCACATAGGTTCAGGCTTTGAGAGCAATGAGGGACAATGTGGCTAGATGGGAACCACCCAAAGCTCATTAAGTTCAGTTCCTCAAAATTGCAGGAAATAATAATCCAAAAGGATTTGCAGAACATCTGGCCTAGCCCATCATGTGTTATAACATGTTTAATTCCTCCTTAAAGTAAGGGTCAGGCCTATGGTCAAGAAATGATGCTGTGTCACAGGAGCTCAAATAACACACACAACTGTTCGTTCACTAGATGGGTATCAGAGCAAGAAACAAAACTCTTTTGAGAATAAAATACCTAAGGTTGTATCACCTTTCACTAGTGCAGAATGGAGATGGGTTCAAGCTACCAGCTTTTTTCAAAATCAAATGATTCTCAAGGATCGGGGGTTTTGAGATCCAGGCCATTAAACAGACTTTATAGATCCAGAGGTGGGTGGAAAAGTCACTTATCAGCTTGTCCTCTCACTCTAGTGGCCAATGCCTTTGCATTAATCTGCAAAAAGTCTCATTTTTCTGCATTCTGAAATCTTGAGCTCAGTTTTTGCAACCAGTTTCAAGTGAGGGTAGTAATAACTATGCGAGGTTGAGGACTATCTCTACGTTTTCCTGTACTGTCGAAATTCAGACCCAAGCTTTGTTATTTAAGACAAAATGTCAGAAAAAGGTGAGGGGGGAATGAGAAAAGTACAAAATGCAACTCATCAATGCTCTGAAATAAGCACTTCTGCCTTGTTAGTGCCATCAGGATCACAACAGTACCAGTTTTGGCAGGGAGTGGAGTAAGTTCCTCCAGATGAGTAGACTTTGCCTTGAAACATACAGGGACAGCTGTCTCTGGGGATGCATTTCTTGCCACCAAGGTCATCAAGGATAGTTCCTGTTCAGATATATTGGCTAGTTAATATTCCTTTGGTGAGTCTGGAGAGATTAGAGTAAGGAAAAAACTCTGGAGTATATCTTTAAATGAATGGGATACTTGTAAGGAAAACACCACACCAGGCCCTTTCAGATGGGATTAACAGATGGAAAATATTTCTTACTAGAGCTCGAATGAAAGCAGTGCAAAACTCAAAGAACATTTACTGTGATGAAATTTTTCCACTGTCACAGGACTATCAAGTGCCAGATTGCAAGGATGCAAGCCAGTTTCCATCCTGTTCTAATACTGAATCTATAACCTCAGACTCTATTTCATGTGTAAATTTACAAATGCACATACCTGGAAATGCACATATGTTATGTGTCACTTAACCAACATCAAGATTTAGTCTCATAGCAGGGAGGCACCTCAACAGACATCTTCATTCTTACTGTCTAAAGAACACCTCTCCTCTTTCTACATCTGCATAATCTTTACCTTTCTTCCTACAGTGTCAGGATCTTGAATCTTTATAGATCTGGTTCTTACAAATAAAAGGTTTTTAAATTATACTGGAAGAAAGAGTTCATTTGTTGTGTAAAATCTTAAAGAAGGGGAGCAACCTCCCTCTTTGTCCCCTGATGTGTGTGATCCCTGGGAGAAGTGAACTGCCTTACCAGGAGGACAGAAACAGCCATCTGTACACGGGGCTTTACAAATCTTGCTCCTTTCTGGATCTGCACAGGTATCAGCACAGGAGTTTCCACATTCCATGTACTCCATGTTGTTTGGGCATTCCTGATCTGCAAGACCGAGTGAAAATGGAGTATGTTAATGATGTACTTATAAGATCGCTCAAATCATTGTATCACTACCTGACTCCTTCTTCCTCCTTTCCTCCATATTTTGTTGACATATTTTTTAATGACATATCTATCCAGATATGTCATGTTTATTTAACCTCTAAAAGAAATTTTTATGGCCACTTTTACTTTATCTTTGGACGAAACTGTACTTCCGGGAAATATGAGCTATCTTACATTATCTTACTAGCTCAAGGTTGGCTGAAGTAATGATACAAGCAAAGAACACCAGAATCATTTATGGAGTCATAATATTTATTTTTGCCTGAAGCATCAGGCATTGTGGCAGTGTGGCACCCCCAGCAGCAGATTGGAGGAACTAGCTGTAGCCTTCCCCTGTATTTACAGTGATTTCCTCCTCAGTAGCTGGACTACTGGCTACAAAAGCACAGGATAAACTAAGTACAAACATATGATGTTTCTCAGTAGGTACTTCTGTCTAGCTGTGAACACTTGAAATGAGGCTGTCTATGAGTTAATTGTGCCTGGTAACATTCAGAAAAAGAATTGGAGAAAACTTAGTCATACTAAGTCATAGAGGGAGGCAATATCAAGCCATAGTTCTAATTTAAGAGGAAAAATCAAGTTAAATTTCTAGAAACTTTTCCACTAACAAGATTTCTGGCAAACTACTTCTACAGATGGATTCATAGTAGTTAACAGAGCATCTAGCTTTGCTCCACTGGAATCAGAATACTTGCATAAATGTCTAACCTGAAAGAAATCTCCAGAGCAGTAGTTACTTACAGCAGAGTTCTTTGGTTCTCCATTCCCTGGGGTCTCCCTTCCTCAGGACACAGTCTCGAGAGTACTGATTTAAAGTGCTGCATATGCAGCTGGAAACCAGATCAGAGTGAGAAGAATTCACTGCACAGTGACACATATCTTCAGCACAGGTATCTACGTAATCATCGAACGCAACCACTTTGGGGCAGTTTCCAAAACGAGACATAAGTTTCTTGCATCTTTTTTTCTGTCAAAAAAAAAAAAAAAAAGAAGAAGAAAAAAGAAAAGCAATAGTTGACATTTTACTGCTTCTCAGGGTCATAGGATAATTCAAGTTGGAAGGGACCTCAGGAGATTATCCAGTCTAACTTTCTGTCATTAAGTCCTTTTCCTTCAACTGGAAGCTGTCATTTAATAATGCATTTCCTCACTATCTATTTCTTTACCAGTACTATATCATATTCTTTCAGCTGTAAGATCAGCATTTTGCTTAAATTCATATGTAGAGTCCTGAAAAATTCAGTTTAGTGCATGCTCTGTAACTAACACTTGTTTTAACACAGTCTCTTCAGCACTGTAGTTCAGGAAGGTTTATACTTCTTGGTCATACATACTTACATATATACTGCATCTATTGTCTTTCCTCCTAGGATGTCTTCCAGTGTGGTCATCTGGACTCACATCAGCACATTTTTGTGATGGATCCTCTACTTTGTGGAAGTTCCCAAACTGTCTTGGATGCATTTTGTACCCTGCAAAATCCCCAGATGGATCTCAGTAACTACCTGCAATTCTTTAGATCAGTTAATGGGCTAAAAAGGTGCACTTAATCTTTGGGGTCTAAGGTAGTATGCATTTCACTGAATACCCAAATTTAAGCAGCATCCATATTATAGCGAATGACTTCTGTTGAGCTAGAGACAGGAGTCTGGCACACTTGTATCAGGGCCTGCTGTCAGCCTGGGCATTTAAAATCACATGAGACTCTTGGCCTTCCTATTGCATCTCATAATTTCCAAAGACTTCTGTTTGTTAAGGATGTATTTGGTCTTACAAAGTTTTGTATTTGTATGTACAATAGTCAGACATTTTAACTTGCCTTCTACTATCAGAATCTAATGTAAAGCTTTAGGTGTGTATGTTTGTAATAACTGGAAATCTATTACTTTTTATAGCTTAGAGAAGATGGAAAGAGGGAGGAGGAGGAAGACAGGCTCATAATATATGTATGCAACCATTACACTAGCTAGAGGGATGCATTTTCCCAAAACTCTGCCAGAAACTTGATCCTAGGTGTAAGAAATCTTTCTGACAAAGTGTAAAATGCTATGGAGAATATGCATGAATTGCCATTCCCTCCCTTTTTTCCCCCCAAATCTTTACTAGGCAGATTTCTGACCAGATCTATTCTCCTGTACTGACTCAGTCCCTTAACTATTAACTATTTCCACAAAAGCATTGTGTTCAAGCTCTTTACCACTAATGTTTTTGGAAACAGGAGGTCTTTTAAAGCTCAGACCTGTTGGAGCCATGTGATTTTTCAAGAATCTCAACTGACATTAAAGAATAGAAGAATAAAGTTGCAAGAAGAGCTACTTCATGCAGATATGGGATTTTTCCTCTGATAAGAGGAAGGAGACTGTAGGTGATGAGAAATTTTGAACCTTTACATGCAGTGTATCTTAGCCTGAACAGGTATATAGAATTCTGCCTACTCAGCCCAGAGAGAATGATGTATGAGGAGCAGGAAGGAAAAATGTGGGAGGCCACATAGTCCCAGATGAGGGAACCTGTTATGTGTGGAACAAGATGCATATGAGAAGAGTCTGGTTTTCTTAGAGCAATGCTTCTCAGTAGAAAACTGCTTCTTCAGAAAAATTTGAGCTGTCTTTAATTTTTACCTATTGCCCTTGTGAAGTAAAGTGCACAAAAATGACTAAAATGCATCCAAAACTTCATACAAAATATGAAAACAACTCTCAAATCTACTACTACCAATGATACTTTTAATCAAATCTCAGGATTCTTTCTGAGTGGGTGAGGTAGATGACGATATTCTTCTCGTGACTTAAGAAGCCCAGGTATTACATGCAGGGGTGTTCTTATCACCTTGGCTTCAGTCCTGCAGTTAATATCTCAGGATGCAGGTTTCTTTCCACTCATACAACCTGCTGCAGGATTGTATCCTAAGCTATTTGCAATATCTAAAGGTGTCAGTGGATGGCACCACAGTTTCTTCAAAGATGCTCAGTGACAGCTCTTGTGATATCTCTGACGCTTTCACTTCATTACAGAGGCAAAAATAATCACATGTAGAATGATTAAAATGGAAGAACAGAAAATGCACTTGTGCATTTCCTTAAGTATGTTAATACCTGTGGGAAACCTGGCAACACTGATAGCCAAGCAATTCAATTGGGTCAAAGGGTTTGAGACTCTTCCAAGTTTGAAAACATCGGAGAGGTCCAAATCACCCCAGAGCCTCTTAAAACACATCTCCTTATATGGAGATGTTCATGTGTCAGTCAGGAAATCTGAAACCCTGCTAAATATAGAGATAACAAGTTTCATGTCATATATTAAGAGGTCTGCTCTGGGTTGAATATGCTGCATTTATGACCTACCATCCAAAATCAAATCATTCTTCTCACTGCCGTCATAGTTCCCACACAGACCACATACTTTCTCTTTGTACGTTTCTTCCAGATCCAGCTACAAAACAGGAAACAGAGAGTTTGAAAGACTTCCCCACATCAGCAGCGCATGTTACAAAGTGATTTGTGCAGAAATGCTCATTCCCAAATTGCAGCAGTCTCCTTTCCTTTTACAAACCTCTCATGAAACTTACCCAAAGACAGGTTGAATTCAAATGGGAAGATAATCCTCCAGCAGCTGTCATTTGTGCCTACTAAAGAGCTAAGTGAAGCATGCTGAATACTGCACTAATCCTTGACCAGTGTCTCCCATTATAGAGGACACTGGTATATAGATATTTTGTACCTCTTACATGGTACCACAGCTCCTCTCTGGGCAGGTCAGATAACTGTGCTCTAATACTGGATGTTGCAAAGGAGCAGCCTCTGGTTAGCTTTTAGCCATATCTAAGGGTTTTTCTAGTCCATAGGGTAAATGGAAACCTTTATAGCACTTCTACGGATGGGTCTCCCCGGCATTACTTGTTTTGCACATACTCAGGGGAAATAAAGATCCAGATTTGCACATTAGATAAAACTACAGCACTTAATGACTCCTACATGCTTGGAGGATAGTACTGACATCACTCAGGTCCACACAACAAAGGTGGTGCTTTTTCTACAACTGTGTCACCCTAAAACTGTGTCCAGTCTGCAGTCATGTACAGGTACTGCCTCTAATACTTAGAGTATTCATTAGTACAGAGAAAGGGGGGAAGCAAATACTTCAATAAATCTGAATTTCAGTATCACCTGATTGCTTCCTGATATTTTTTCTCTCTATTCACCTTTTACTCTCACTCTATCTCTCTGAACTGTAAAACATGACACACAACTTCCATTTAGTTAATCTCAGTGCTGATTGTGAGGGATAAGTGTCCACATACAAAACTGTAAATACACTATTGAAGAAGAGGATAGTGCAGGGTAGATCTCTAGAGAGGAATTCCCACAATAGCATGGCTTTGGAATGAGAGATGTCAAGGTGCGAACAGGGACACACAGATTAGTTTCCCATGCAAGATGAGGCAGGGGATAACAAGTCAGAGCTGGAGGGACTATCTGTGTTGCAGCCAGTGTCCCATGGAGCAAGCAAGTAGCCACGGATGTGTTACATCCAGGGTTAACAGTGGCAACTTTGGTCACAAGAAATCAGCTGGAAATGCCTAGGGGTTGTGACTTCATGAGCCTGCCTCATGAAACTATTTCTTAGTTTGGTATTTCCCTATCATCTTATGGATTCAGTGATCCCTCTCTCCCACAATTTTTTATATCAACAGAGTGCCTGCATCCAGCTCTGCTTTTCATCATTGGTGAGTTTCACCAGGAGAAAAATAACTAACTGGCTGTTCATACTAGGAGAGTGTCAGCCCAGTTCCACTTGAGTGTCAGGCCCAGCTTGGAAGTGACTTGGAGGTAAGCACAGGTGTCCTCAATCAGGATGCTCTTCAAGCTGAAGGGCATGGGGATCCTGGAAATTGGAGGGAACAAAACAAATTGCATTGAAAAAAGACAAATGAAATCCTCGCAGAGATATAGGAAGAAAAACTAGAGTCAAAAGGAACTAAATAAGACGTGGGAACACTCTTTTCAAGGTCAGCCTTCATCCACACAATGCATTAAATTTAGGTGTGATCACATTGTCCACTGTGACCTTTTACTAACCTTAATCCACAACACAATGTATTTTGGTCATTTGTTGATACATTAGCCACTGAACTGATATCAAAGCAGCTCTGTCTGTTTACATATCCTAGGACCTAACCCAAAAGTTTATAAGCAAAAAGAAGACAATATTGAGAAAATGGCTCTCCACACAAGGACACTGGTGGTTGTCATCCCTCCAGGATTCCCTTGACATTTGGGATTCAGAGAGTTGTGAAAAGATCTCTGTTCTGTTACTCACATGTCAATGCAACTCCGACCTACATTAGTTTTCCATCTTACTATGACAATTACTGTTCATTTTTCCACAGTCTGAAAAATGTAGAAATTCAGAAGATGGCTAAAATTTAGATGTTTTGTCCCTTTGATATAGGAGACACATATGGCCTTTGGTACTATAATTACAACTGAGTGATGGATGCTATTCTGTATTTGGTTGTTTCTAGAAGGCTGACAAGGCTGAGAAGACAGCCCATATGTTTGCGATTTTCTGTCCAAGAAGCTTGTGAAGGGTTTTCCCAGGGTCAATGATTGCCTTTGCCCTTCATAATTATATGCTAGAAGCAAAACTCTGCACTTCTCATGAGGACTGCTCTTAAAACTGTGCCCAACTTTCAGCTACTGTTGCATATGACTTTTTATTTATGGAGTATTTTTACCCTTCTCTTTTCAGTTTGCTTTCTGGTTCATTTTGAATTAGAATTAAAGGTGTGAATTTTGACTTCTGGAAATTCTGGGGTTTTTATAAGAAGATCCTAGGGCAAGTTCTGATCTGCAAAGCAGTGCAATTTTCTAGACTAATCTATCTGGAAACAGAAACTTTTCCTTAAAGGACCATCTGTTCCTGAATAGCAGCATACAGCAGTAGGGTTAGTGCCACAGAAATAATGTTTATAGAAAAAAAGAAAACATAAAGCTTCCACAAAATCTAAACTTTCCATAAAGTGGTTTATACAGTTCCTCCATCCCTGCCTCCCAAATCAAAACCACATTAAGGAAACCTACACCTGTTTTTATAACATACATGTTGCCTTTTGCTTAACGTTTTGGTGTTGATCCTTGGGAGATGTAGTTTAAATGCTTCTTGCCTCCTCCACCTCTATGGGTTGGGCTCTTCACAGTACCTTATTCAAAGAGCTGTGAACATACCACACACCGCCACTTGCACCTCTACAGAACAGGACCACTTTCTAGATAGACCACCTCTTGCTAACACATAGCAATAGAAATGCAGCACAGGAAAACAACAGCACAGTGTTAACTCACTTGTTCCCATTCACGGTGATGCCTGTCTCTTTCACTTCCAGGATCACTCCATCAATGGTGACAGTGAAGTAGATCAGGAAGCTATCCTTGTCACTGCGCCTGATCTGGATGTTAAAGTCCTGGTAGCTGTCATTGCAGTGTGAAGCGAAGACATATGTGCAGGTTCCAGGAAAAGTAAACTTAACATGGTCAAATGTATGAAAGTGGAAATTGCCCCAGGTGGCACATTCACTCCTAGTGACAGTAGAGACCTGAACTGAAGAAAAAGTCATAGGAAGAGAGATTAGAAATTCACCCCACATTAGACGCTTTGCCTTTTTTAAAAAAAAAAAAAAAACAACAAACCCAAACATTAAAGGAAAGATTTTCAAAGGCAAAAAATGACAGCTCCAGGAAAATACTAGCTTGTGGGAAGATGTTTCATCTCACTGAGCTTTTGAAGTCCATAGCAGTGATACCTTCAATGTAAGCAGATTAGCCCTGGCTCCTTTAAGTTAATGGTGAGAAGCAGAACAGGTTCAGCTTCCCTACCTTACATATTTACCCAACAAGATGCTCAAAACTGCATGCATGTCTCAATTGCCTGTAAAGATTGCTTCTATATTTACACTGCAGACACATTTACCCTGTAAATATCTAAAGTGAAGTGAGGGGAATCCTATCCTGGATGTCTAAATGTAATTTCTACTTTTGAAAATGCTGCTTATTAACACAGGCAAAACTTCAGTCCAAAGTCCTGTAGTGAGTCCCTTCCGAGAGATATCACAGCCAGCTGACTCTGCAGCAAAGCAGCACCTGCGGATCTCCTGGCTGAGGCTGCTACCACCTTCAGCAGTCAGCCCAGAGCTACTTGTTTTGGCTTCTCAACCAGAACTCCTGCTTCGGATCTCTAAGCTGTACCTCTGTCAAAGCTACAGGTAAGCACTCTTAGTGCAAAAAAGACATCACTTCAGAAAGTAGTTTTCATACCACTGAGCTTCACAGAGACAACATGAATTAACCTGAATTAAATTATATATGCTTGCTACAAAATGCGTTTGGCATTACTTCTAGGCCCATATGAAAGAATGACAAATGAAAATAGGCAAATTTCTTTGTGCTGGTTAAGTACCACATTTAGGAGTGTCAACATGGCAACATCCATCACAGATCAAATAAGGTAATGTGATAAAAAGTTAATGTACTCATTGAGCTCTAAAGTATCATTAAATATTCCTGCCTAAGAATCAGCAGGGGAAAACTGAGGAATTCAGATCTTAATGTCAGAAATGTGAGACACAACCTCAAGTGCCAAGAAGTCCTTACACAACAGTCCCTTTTTAAAGGGATTGTTATTTCCCATAGGTTTTTGTGGCACTAAAGTGGAGTAGGGCAATTTAGCACTTTTCTACACAATAATGAGGGCAAATGAGAAAGTTTGGCTATTCTTGGAAGTGGAATTGCTACAATTTCTAAGATAGCAATAACTGTTACATCAATTGTTTGTGTATTAAGCAGTTGGGAAAAGTGTAAGACATTCAAAAGCAAACCAGGAGGTAACTGTAGCAGACCACAAAAAGTGTGATTATTCTTAATGCAGCATTTCATACTGGTCAATCAGGCCTAGCTGGTATTATGATACATAGTTCTTCTCTAAAGAACACATGTGAAATATGTTGAAAAGGGTGTCACTACTTTTTTTTTCTTTTTTGTGATGCAAACTGCATCCAGAGGATCTCCTCATAGAGATTAGCCCCTTAGAACCTAAAACAGTTAACACACTACCTAGTAACGTAAGAAAAAAAGTAAAATATTTAAATGGTTGACAATAAGGAGGAAAATGTACGATGTTAAACAGTGTCTGGCATGTCTACAGCTCTTACATGAATATGTTACACATTTTCATTTGTCACCTCTATTTTTCACCTATGGAGAGCAATATGAGAGCAAGTAAACTGAAAATTAGATTTTTTTCTTACCTATCTGAACGGGTTCTTTGCCCTTGCAACAACTCCAAATTAGGCAGAAGATCCAAAATGATCTCCCCTTTTTTATTTCCATCTTGCCATGGAGTGGTAACTTGAAAATCCTTTCAGGGAAGTGTTTTTTCTTGGCTTATAGGCAGATTTTTATAGTCCAGGAGTTTGGCATGAGAACAAAACATTGATGGCAGGGTCCCTGAAAGGTGGAGCTTCATTAAATTTTCTTTCAGTTGCTCATGATTAGCACCCAGCAACCTCCTGTCTTTCAGAAAAGAAAGGTATCCAGTTCTCTCTTGCTCTGTGGGGAAAGAGAGCTGTCCTTTTCTGATTTCCATTTTTTCATATGGGTCCCACCATCCTCTTCCTACAGTGCCATTATTTCTTTGGCCTCAATGGTTTTTCTTTTTCTTAACATCTGCTTAGTTACAAGCAATCACTGGCCTGTTTCAGTTTTTCTCTGGCTTGCACATCAGTGCAGTCCCCCAGCTAAAGGAAAAGTGTTTGTTGCCTCTGCTAGCTTAGTGGTGGCTTCTAAACATTAGAGTAAAAAGAACTGCAAGGTCAAGCATAATGTAGGGTTTATTTAGAGCAAAATCTTTTGGCAGGAGGTCATTGTCCTTTAAGAAGTGTATCCAAAATAGCTTACAAAAAAAGGCCAGAGACTTACTGCTGCAAGAAACAGGAACAACATTAGTCCACAAAGTGCAAAATTCTCACCTGTACTGCACAAAGGGGATTTAATCACACCAGTCAGTCATGGAAAGTTATTTTATTCTTTATGCACAGAGAGGTTGTGGTTTCTCCAAACATCATAAGGGACCAATGCCTGAGTCCCATCAAAATGTAGACCACAGTTCATTCCTTCACCTTCTAAGTTGTGCTCCTGCAAAACCATCCCTTGGTTCTATCAAGGCACTTTAACACCCTATCACATACCCATAAAAAAGCCAGTAGGCTCAGTCATGAGCACTGCAGTCCACTACAGGACATCCTGTTACAGACATTTGATATCAGTAATTTTAGAGTCTGTTCTAGGAATTTACTTGCTTGATTGACACAAGCTGACCTAGCATTTCTTCACCTCATCCATGCTGTGGAGAAACTGATCTTGACAGAGAGGAAGCCTATCGCCTGGTCCCAGCAAATCAAACACAGATAACACAATTGCAGCTACTCCACTCTCCTTTGGGAATATCCTATTGCTAGAGTGATTGCCAGTAGTAAGTGGGCACAAATCCAGTTTAAAGCGGACATAGGTTTCACCCTGGTTGCAAGGCCACAGGTTGAGTCTGTCAATGCACCCACCTGGGAATATGCAAGCCCTTCTATCTGGCTGGCAGACAGAAAGTTTGCTCTTAAGAACAACTTCTTGCTTGCTACTTTACCAGGCTTTCTGCTATTCACAAAGTTGAGAGAACCAAAGTTGTCCCACTGCTTCTTTCAGCTGCTGCCCCTGCACAGTTACGAAGTAGCTTACAGAACTGCAGGTGCAAACGTCTTCCAGATGAAGATTTGCTGCTGCTGTTGCTCCAAAGGAAATCCAGCAGTAGCTGGCAAGAGCATTGTGCAGTACATGAAACATGAGTTCATGTTACCCCTTTGCCACTGTCCGTGTCCCATTAATTCCATTGTCAGCCCCATTTGAGGCAGGGCGCTACTGGAAGGCAAAGTCTGTTCTTGAAGCCCTGCCATTTTGGCTGGAATACAGAACCAACAGGCTTTATGGCACTGGGGATGGAAGTAATGGACTCGTACTGCTTTTCCTTTTAATCATAACACATTTTTCCTGCTGATCTCCGTTCAAGTAGGTGCAAAGTAAAGCAGGAGAACATCTAGTGGATAAACCTGTGACAATATGACATTGTAGGTATGAGGATGATCTGCAGTCAAATACAGTGCAACACTAACACTCAAGTTCAGCAGTTTCTCACAGTAACTTTCAAACTGAGTTCTTTTTCAGGCCACAGGTCAAGGCTAATGGCAGCTGTGGGAAAGGGCTGTGAAGCCCAGGAGGAAAAGCACGTAGGTCAGTAGACCACAGACACAGACTAAGAGAGCTTAGTTGAGGATAAAGATGGAAAGCCAAAAGCCATTATTTTTCCAAAATCAAATCTAGTGTCAAAATCCAAATGCAGAACTCTGCTGAAATACAGTCCATAATTTTTTAATCATGGTCCTCTTCATTTCGCAATCCAACCCAGGCAATCAAGGCACTTATTTCATTCATTTTGGTATGAGAGCAGAAAGAACAATTAGACTCTAGGAGTATGATTCCTGACCCTAGAAAAATCACTTTATTCCCACTGAGAAGCACAAAAGCAGCAGGAACCACATATTAACTACTTGTCCAAGGTACCTTCAAGTTGGAGTAGTCCTTTGATGACAAAGACATAGTGAGGTTGACCACTGCAACTCCCAGCCCTTTGTCCTCTACATGTGGGGTGGCTCAAAAGATATGATTTCCTCCTGCAAGCCCCACTTAGCACTTAGGGGCCTGAGAAGGGCATGAAAAACACAGGTCAAAACTGTGTTCAAGGAACAAACAGAATAAAACAATTCATCAAACCAACATCCACTTCTGCTCTACTCAGCAAAGTAATATCAGTCACCTGGGATCCTCCTCTGAGAAAAGCAAGAGCACAACTCTTGCTGCTCCAAGAAACAGGAAACCCAATTGTCTTGCTCTTGTACCTAGCCATTTTCTTACCTCTGCTTGTCTCTTCTGTCATTTTTGCCATTCCTTTGCCATTTCCTGGGGAGCAGAGTTCCTGTCAGTGACTAGCCAGAGCTGCTGCTTCTAGCTTCTCCACAGATACTGCAGGCTACACTCCTTAGAAATCACTGGGTGCTTCTCTCTCCTGCAATGATTTCAGGGCTACTGACAAGGGAAGGATATTTGCATCCAAATGAAGTTTTTATATTCAAGTGTGGCAACACTGAGGTTTTCAGAAGAAATACATGGAAGCATTTCATAAGGAAATTCAGACTGACAGAGAGCTTGTAGACTATGTTGATCACTTACCACTGAATCATTGCTATTGCTGGCATGCAAGTTATAACTATTGCCCCTGCAGTGACATACTGGGATTAATAACTCTTCCCTTCATTGGACCCTGTGGCATAAGAGGCCTTCCCTCTTTTGCAGCTGTATTACCAAAAAGAACAATTCCTCTTGGCCCCTCTATCGCCCATTTCATGGATCATTTGTCATTAAAGGGTAGGTGATTTTAGTAAATACAATAGGTAAATATTAACTCAGCTTCTTTATCACCACTGACTCACTGAAGATAAACCATCATGAAGCTAATGTAATACACCAGTGACTCATATCTCATATTTTTTGCTACAAACTTGGTAAAGAGGCACTCAAAAAGGGGGCATTGGGTGGATTAATATCCAGCCACTGTACTGAAGTCTTGCAGTTGCATTTGTGTAAGTTCTCTCTGTCAAAAGGTGATTCAATACGTACTGTAAAGCATTAAGGCCATCCTGGATCTATCCAAACACTGGTGGGGTTCAGCTTTGAAATCCTCTCATATTCCACTTCATTTCAGGCAAAGCTGGTACTGCTTCTTAGAATGAGCATCCACTATAAAATGATGTTTTACAAGCACTGACTAGATAATAACTCTAAAGAAATGATGCATGATTCATTAACAAAGTAACATTAGACAGGAAAACAATTCATTTGGATTTGGTGTCAAGCCCTCTTGTGCCAATAATCCACATAATAAAAAAAATCTGAAGTGAATCTGGCAAAATGTTTTACATAACTGATAGTTATATCAATCATTTGTGCATTCTAAATTGCCAGTAGTTTTCGAAACAACATGGACTACATTTTTATCCTTTATTTATATTAGAGATTTATTTGATCCATCAGATTTATGTCGACCATTCATTTTAAAACAGCTGTCAGCAGGCATAAGGTGATCTGCAGCAGGCGGGGGAAAAGGACGGAATGGATCTCTGTTATCAATTGTCCATTAAAATGAAGAATGCCTTCAGTATTTTAATTTAAATAGGAGGTGGTTGGAGGTTTTCTTACATTTTGCCTTAGAACAAACACAAAGCTCCTTAACCTCTCCATGTCACCACAGGGCTCCTTGACTTTTTGTGAAATAATCGAGGACATTAGTTAGTCCTGTTTGCAAGGAAAGAGTTCAACTGTTCTTTGCTGGTTTGTTATTTACTTTTTTTAAAGACGATGTAGATCTTTCAAAATCCGCGTACAAGGAGTAATGACACGGCTGGTTGGTGTTCATGCACACAGGTCTCTTTGACCTATTGGCACTTCCTCACGTAAGAAGGACTCCCTGCATAGAAAGGCATCTCATCAGGAGGTTGGGCCCTCGAGATTTTCTACTTGAAAGATTTTTCTTTGAACAACTTTCCTGGTGAAAAGTTTGGAGTAGCAGAACAAAGGGAACCCAGGGCCCCTTGTGGGGAAGGATGTGAACTTTCTGCTATAATAATTAGAGCTTTATGGGGTTTAGACTACAGCAGATTCCACCTCTTTTTAAAAAAGTAATTTCTTATTTCACAAGTGCCAATATAATTCAGAAGAGGCCACTGCATACTTAATACAGAAGTCTCTATAACCCTGAAATTACATAGCCAGTAACCATGTTCATCATGACTGAAAGTTACTGCAAGCCAAAAGAAAGGCTGAGAGATGGGGCAGAGGACAAGCTGAGGTGGGAAGCTAAGGAAACTTGGCCTGTTTTCTTTTCTAAATTGGACTTAGCCTATGTCTCTGTTAAGGGCCTGATATAAAAGTCCATCAGAGCATTTCTACTAGATTTATGAGATTGTGATCCTTCCAGCATAAACTGTAATATTTTGCAGTAGGCAGCTATCTTTTCTATGTCATCCAAGTTTCAGAGCTTGCCTTGCCTTGGACACTGTAGCCACTAAAGCCAAAGTAGTTTTGTAGGTGGGTGAACACCAATTTTCTTTTAAATCCAAATGTCTACCCAGAAAGAGGAAAACCAAGGGAAATGGGGACAGAATCTTTCCCTAGGCCTCTGCAGAGGATGGAACTAGGCCATCCAAGAACTAGCTGCCCTTAGTGTGCTGTTTTGCTCAGACTCCCCATGTTTTTAGGGAGAAGAATGATTATACACCTCCCATGGATTCTGCAAACAAAGGGCAAGAAGTGCTCAGCTACATTAGTCCAAAGAGACAGGCTATTGAAATTTAACTGCTGTGCCAGGTCACAGGCACTGTGTAAAGCCACATTCCTGGATCACTGTTCCTGTTGCCTTTTGTTACTGTTTGAAAGAGAGCTGCATGAAGCACAGGTGCTCCTTCTCAGCCCCAGCTCTGCTATACTTTATCTCTTCTTGATTTCTGTCAAGTAGGGTAGCTGTATGTTTGTTGTTTCACTTAGTATCTGAGGTTTCTTGCCCAACTTGCTCTCCACATACATGCTAATCTTTGACCATTTGAAAACCTATTAAGTTTTTCTTATCATTATGTCAGACTTATGCCTTGGTATAGTGAGGAGGAAGCTTCTTCTATGTATGGAAATTAGTATTTGTGTGACTAATTGAATTAAGCTCTCATGATCAACTTTTCTGTTCAACCTTCTCAGCAAATGAGAAGGTTTTCACTATTCAAATATTTCATATAATATGACCAGGAACAAACTTCCAGAATGATCTTGTTAAGCTACTCTTTGTAAGAGCGCTTATGACTGGAAGATCCATGATTTCCTGGAACTTGGGAAGCTCAATGGCAGCTGGAAGAACCCACCTCTCTGTCAAATGTGGAGAGGAGGCTAGCCAAAAGAGTAGCAAAAGACAACATAAAGTATTTTCTGTCTTTCAGCCACTCTGAAGCAGAAAGATGTTGTGATCTGGAAGCTGTTGCACTAAAGCAATATCAAAAATATATTGTGAGTTCTGAGTTCTACTCTTTGGTAGTTTTCTCAAAGTCTTGGGATCATAAAAATATTACAGCGGTGTTTTCCGGTATTCTAGAGACAAGTTTGTGAAAGGAATTCAAGCATTACACATCTGAATGGTGAAAAACTGAGACATTAAAGGACATTCAGCTTGAACATAACATATTTTAAAAGGATGGTGCTGCAAAAGAACTTACTGGACTTTCTACATTAGTGATGGGAATATGGCTTATGTAGCCTCATTGGACCTCCAAAGTCTGGGAGGTTGCCAGTTAAAGACAGTTGTTTGTGGTAGCCTGAAAAGACTGAATTAATTTAGGAAACTTTGCCCTGGAAGAGGGCTGCTTATCTTGAAGAACTTGTTCTGCCTTAAAATATGCCCTATCCCTCAGAACTTCTGCTGGAAGATGAAATTTCAGAAATTGTGTATCAATTAAACAGTTATTTAAATCTATTTCATTTTTTGCCAGATCTAAATCTCAAAAGAATTTTTTTTCCTATGATCTCAGCCTATGTAAGTCTATTTCTGTCACTTTTCCCAGTATCTGAGTTTGCTTTTCTAGACAAATGCAAACAGTGTATAACAAGCACAGTAACTGCATGATTATTTACTTAGGGCTTTGCCTTTGCTGAAGCCCTTTCACTGGGGCTTATGTGCAGAGTTGTATGTGCTTAGTTCAGTGAAGTGTGGTTTAGCAAAGTACAGTCAAACAGTAAACATACTGCAAATTTTATCTTACCCTTCCCCTCCTGCAGCACAAAATAATATTATATTACATAGTTATATCAGTGAGCAAGCTAGTTATTAGATCAGAAACCTCTACCTTGCATAATTTTTGGGAGAGTTCTTCTTGGTCTGCATGTGGCCTTCTCCCTCACTTCTGAATCCTTTCTGCCTCACCTGAGACAACAGCAGTGATTTTCCATATTGCTAACAAGCACTTTCCTTTCTGCCCCTGGTATTCTCAAAACACTTTTCTAGTAACGGTCCATAAAACAACCGTGCTCACTTTTTCAGTAAATCTTCTGAGAACTCCTTTCTATCTCCAGAAGAAAGTTCTCGCTGCATCGCTGTAGATTCAGATGAACAACACTGAGTTTCTAGTGCACCTCCAGGTAACCACAAAGAAATTTTTTGAGATTCAAACTGTCTTGGAGAAGACGACGAAAACTGGGACCGAAACCCATGTGTTCCACAGAGAAGGTGCATTCCACAATTTCCTTGCTTCCAGGGAAGCATGCAACCTACTATAAGGAAGGGTCAGAGTCTGTCTAAGGGAATACTTGCGTATTTCCCACCCCTGACCCCCCAGGTGGCCCACAATGCAATAGGTGAGGATCTTTTTTGTCAGAGTGGGCAAATGTGTTGTGAGCTGCACTAGAGGCCCTCAGCTGCAGTGCTTTTTTGTCATGTGGCAACAGCACCCTCCCCAAACTGTATCCCACCACCTGGGTTTGCTCCAGCAGTTGGTGATGGTCTCCCACAGATAGCTCTGTGCTGTGGGGAGCTTCCTGTAAGACTGCAGGTGCCTGGAAAAGATCTCCTTGAGCTTCCAGCTGCCTTAGAGAAGCCTGCCCCTGAGGCAACAACTCAAAATCTCAACCAGGACAACCAAAGCAATAGGTATGCTACAGGTAAATCCCAGCTCCAGCCTGTAATGGGCAACTTCAGTCCATCCATATCTGCTCTTCCTTCCTTTCAGGGAAGAAGCAATAAGGCAGTAATTTGTTTTGGTTTTGTTTTGTTTTGTTCACCAGAACATCACAGCAGTTTCAAGTACTTCTTTAAGGTCGCTGCAGACATGTTCATACCTCATATTTAGAGCAACTCTGCTCATCTCATGCCTAGGGACAACATGACAAAGTGAGGCCAAACCAAGCAATCTTTGGAGAGCAAGAGCTGGGACCTTGTTTTTTAGTGCCTTCAAAGGCTATGTGGCTGGAAGTCCCACTTGCCTGTCACGAAGGCTTTCTCATTTTTCAAGGCAAAACTAAAACTACCAAGTACTGGGAGATGAAGAAAAAGAAACAAACCAAAAAGAAATCCTTTGTCAGCAATGAAAGTGGGGGACTAGATAGAAAGTCTAAGAGGAGATGAACACAGGACTCAGGCAGGGAGACATGACTTGGTGCTTTTGCTACTTCTCCCTTTTCAGTAGACTCCAGAAGAGAAGGAAACTGCTGAAGAATGGAGTCATTCTTTGATGATAGTTAGAATCAAGCCCATTCTCTTCCAGCACTAATGCTTTTTATGAAGTTGCTAGGGTCCCTTGCAGTAGGTCCTGCCTGGAAGACAATAGGATCAGAAGGTTCCACAATATCCTCCGAGTCCCTAAAGGACTGATATCGCCCTTTCAGAGAGAGCAATGAGAGAGATTTCTTTAATTTGTCCCACTGTTTTTTTTCTCTGCTTGTGACCTGCAGACCCAACAGCCCTTAAGAAACAAAATGCTTCATGGGATGAGATAGTACAGGCCTCCATTTACTTCCAAGAGGGTTGTGGAGAAAAAGTGTTGCTCACTGCCACTACTACTCTTTGTAGTACTCCTTCCTTTCTCTCCCAAAGACTCTTTGTGGATTTCTCCACTGGAAAAAGTTTTATCTGTTCCATTTTGTCATCCAGTTCCACTGGAAAAGCAGGCACAAACTGAACCACAAATTTCTAATGTGACTAAGAGTGCAGAAAGGGGTGGAGGTTTGACATGTATAGTTTGACCCCAAACTGCCAAGCACTTGTAAGGATTCTCTGACAGCATCCACTTGGGAACCTGCTTGTGGGCAGCACTGATCCAGCACCAAAACTGAAAGGGCTGCAACAGCCCAGAGCACTGTAAGAAACACCACCCTGTGCATGCATGTAAATGCCTTTCAGAATAATTTCTTTTCAGTGCTTATTAAGAGCGTGTAGGTGTCTGTGGGGAAACATCAGCATTCCCCTTCTTCTCAGAGGTAAAACCCTCTACTTGATGAAAAGCAAATTCCCCTTCGAGACAGCTTGCTTTTTGGTCCAAAGTGACTTTACAATTCTTAGCCATAGACTGCCCTGCAGTGGTGAAGCCAAAATCTGCAGCCTTAACTTCCTTAAACAGTATCCTTAAACTTCCTTATAAAAAAGTAGTTCATCCATCACTAGAAGGGACAGAAAGAGCCCATGCAAACTACAAATGAATGAAGGAGAGATTTTAGATTTCAGTGTAAATACAGTGTGCAGCAAAATGCCACTACTGACTAGTAATATTTTCTCTTTTTCCTAGGACGCAATGCAGATTTGACCACATCTTGTATCTGTTTGTCTCCAGAAGCTATTTTCTGACTTCAGCCAAATTTAACTGCAAAAATGAAAATTTCAAAGACAGCTAAATCTCAACAGATTTTTAGAAAAGCAGTTTTTGCAAAAGACTAGAGGAAAAGTATGGCTGTAGTGTCAGCACAGAAATTGTTAGACAATAAAGAATCTACAGAGGAGAGTGACTTTGTAAATGCCCCAGAAAATAAATATCAGTCACATCTCATAATGAATGTAGAGATAAAAATCTTTAGAAACCCATACTGAAGCAGAAAGCAGGTTTCATTAGTTCTGGAGCTTGCTTTGTAAACTGACAAAACTTCCTTAGATAGCTTACTCTCCAACTCCACAGAAATTAGCTTTCCAATTATAGTATTGTAAAGCTGAAAAATATGCAGAGTTTCAGTTTTTTTGTGCATTCCTACCAGTGTCTACACTCTAAGCTGCAAGCACATCTGACAGGCTAGTAGTAGCACAAAATTGGTGCCAGCAGCCCTTTTGGTGGCAAAGATGCTACTACTGAGGTTGGCTGTTGCTCAGACTCTCAGAAGGGTGGAGCACAATTAAGCATTCATGAACAGAGACAAAATAATACCAAAAGCCCTTTTTCCCCACGTAACAGGCATGGTTTACCTGTTGTACTTGAGATGATTCAAAAGATGAACACCTTCTGGTTAATCTGCTTCAGCTCCCTTTACAATAATATCAGAGCAGATAAACATGCACTTTTGAAAGCAATTCAGCTAACCTCGTTTGGAGGTACTCTTGGTTGTGAAACAAATGTCAAAAACGGCTCTTGCTCTCCATTTGCTGTAGAGGAAGCCTTGGGTTACTAGCTTAGAGATGGGCATCTGTTTTGCAAACTTGGAATTTGGAGAGCTTACTATAGTATTAACTATACATCCTGAAAGCACTGTGAATGAACGTATGTGAATATGACATAGCTGAGGGACTAATTTTTTAGTGAAAATACATAATTGTGATGAACTGAGACAGTTCCAACATACACAGCTATGCTACAATAAGATCTGGTGCTGAACTAGAAGTTTCTCCAAGTCATCTGAATCACTTCATGATAACTATTCATCTTTGGCTTTGTTCTGGCAGACAGAATCAACTTCTCTCTCACCTTAAACATTGATATTTCAGTTTTCAATGAGCCTGAAATAGATTCCTCAAAAATTTGGGATATATATCACTTGACTTCCTATAACTTGAAAAAGAACTTTTCAAGCTCAGACTCATCAAGTCAGTATGTAAATAAGTACAAAAGCCATGTTTTTTGAAATGTGCTTTTAATCAGGTAGAGAAAATAAGCAGATTGTAAAAGGACCCGAAAGGCTGTGCACTTGGAAGAATATAAATTTGTGTTCTTATTTTGTCACAAATAAATAGAGCACTGTTCAAATTAATCAGATAGCAGACAGGATATAGTAACTGGGAAAAGCAAAGTTCTAAAGGAGTCAAGGAAGTTAGGAATGGTGCACAGTCTTTTCAGTCAAGTGCTTCTAGTTTTTTTCTGCCTTCACTTTGATGTTAAGCTGATGGCCCTCTTGATACGGTTCAGAGAGCTTGCCTGGTCATTTTCTTCTCTGCTCTGCGACTCACTGGATCCTGGCTTGCTGCATTCAGTGTCTTGACAGCTGCAGCTTTCCACATACATATACTTATGTGAAATTGAGTGCCCATTGGGGCATTTCAGTACCACATGCTTCTCAGTAGTTGCTGTTTCTCTGCAGCAGGAACAGCTGTGGTCCATAGAATTGGCCTCAGCAGAGTACCTATTAAAATAGAAAACAGCAACATTACTCTGTGCCAGAAGCCAACATACAGAAGGAAAGGGTGAAATCAGGTACAGAACTCTGATGAGAACAGCCACAGTTGTAGCTAATGAAAATGCTAAGCTCATCTGACAGAATAGTGATTATAATAGGCTTTTAAAGTTCATTGCACTTTTTTGGAAAACAATTGGTCCTATAAAAAAAACCCTAGTGAGTTCTAGATCAGCTTCCTTAGATCCTTCTGATAAGCCCAGCACTGATGGATGTTAAATACACCAGATCAACAGTTAAGGGGGGACAAAGCCCTGACCTGAATAAGAAAACTGCATTGACAAAGGGCTACAATGCCATTTAAAATGGCATCACACCAATCAATTGGCTACAAGGGCTACAGTTGCATCACATGAATCAAATGCACAACCCAGTCAGGGCAGTGTTAAGAAGAAAGGGAAGGAGCAGCTCATTCTGTTCCTATCTCAGCAAAGTATTTTTTGCAGCTGTGCATTCAACATCTTCCCGAGCACTATTCCTAACCTGCAGAATATGTCTATATCAGGCTATGAACTGTGTCAAGATCGATCTTTTTTTTGTATTTGTGTGCAAAGGCAACCACAGAAAGACCCTAAGATGATAAGGTATTTCAAAACGCTAATAAACTCCCCGGACAGTCAGAGTTCTGTGTGATACTAAAGATCATCTTTCTCCCATGTAAGGTGCCCTGTGGCACACTCAGTGACAGGCAGCAAGTGACAGTTTCTTTGGGAGTTAGACTTCTCTTTTTCCAGTGTTTTAATATCTCACTACCAGGTGTCCTACTAGCCACTTATAGCCACTTTTTTGTATATTTTCTCATTTCAGAGAAACATGTACAGTCAAAATCTAACATCAGCCCTAAAGTATTAGTTTTTTAATTTATTTACTGTATAAAAATTGTACATGTTTGAATCTTCCTTTAAAATATCTTTGTGTATTTCATTTTAGATGTTAACTATTGAGAAGCAGCTTTTGAGCTTATGAGCATCCATTCTGGCTGCTCTCTGAGCTCATTCCCATTACAGGAAACAATCCTTGTTCTTTTATGATGATATCTAACAAAGGCAGTCTGACACAAATGACAGACAAGGCAGCTCTTGGATGAATACACCTTTTCATAGGTATCTGAATCCCAAGGCAATTTGACACACTTTCTGCTTTGTGTTAAGACAAATCAACTGTCCACTCACAGATTTCATGATTTTGTGTCTATGATTTGGGGAGCAGACATGCCCAGGTCTTCTACCATTCTGTAGCCTGCCTATTTATTGTTCCTTTCATATAAACAAGCTCAGTGCCAACAGAATTTAAACCTCATGGTCTGATAAGTGTACTTACAGCGAGAAGGTTCCACATGTTCCTTCACATTCAGTCATGACAACTCTGTCCACAGAACGGCAGCCATTATAGACAATAAAGTCTTCTCTCTGACGGACAGAGCATGGTGTACGACTATCCACAGGTGCACCTATAGGGAAAGATCAGAAAATACTTGAAGTGAAATAGCTCCAGAAGTTTCTTGCAGTTCAGCATTCCCTGGGCTTTACTAGTGCACCCAAAGATCTGTCTTAAGTGATTTTTCTGCTTCAGCTTAAACTTTTCCAGAGAGATTGGACAGTGAATGCTTGGAATAACAAATATAAATGCAAAAGTACCTATTTAAATACAAACATATCAGCCTCTATGGCTGGAAAATGGTTTGAGTTAAGAAGGCAATTCATGCTCTATATTGTTGATTCAGATAAAGTGGCATACTTACAGGTCTTGCAGCAACCATTAGGTAACAATGCAATAGTTCCCTAAAAGAACAAAGAAACAGAAAAAAATTATATTGTTTTATTTCTCTGTATTTAAAGAGGCTTTTAGGCCAATAACTAAGGAGAGCAATTCATCAATGGCAGGAAATAACCAGTGAAAACTAGCATTTATCCAAATAAGTAAAGATAATGGTCTCTTCCAGACTTGAAATCTATCAATTTACAAAAGAACTGTGAAAACAAAACTAATTCTTTGAAGGAAATCTACAGTTAACATCATGTCATTTTTCCCGAGAAACAGTTCCAACAAATGCTTTCTTGGAGTCTTCTGTGATTTGAATGGGGAGTATGAACGGTGTTACTGGCAGCCTCCTGACTGAACAGCTTGTGTTCCCTTAACATTCAAGAAAACGTGGTTCTTGTTGAGACATGATCCCAAACTAAGCATTCAGTAAAGATTTAGTATCTCAGTGCTGACCAATATTTTGGCTACTGAGACACAGTTACCAGTTACAGGCCTCGAATCCTCACCCAGATATCTTCTTTTATACACTGCATCGGGCTGTGCATGGATGCATTAGAAATTTTTGCCCTTAGGACTGAGAAACTATGGTGAAGGATCATCAGAGTTTTAATTTTGTTCTTACTTAGATGGCTGAACTAAACTGAGGTAATCTAGATGTGGAGTAGAAGGTGAATATTCTATTTTTACTTACAGGTTTGCAGCTCTCCTCATTAAACGCTGGACAGGTAATCTCAGATGTGGAAGCGATAAGCTGATCGCGGACATCTACGCAGCTATAAATGGTGCAGTTGTTGGTAGGATCATTTTTAAACTCTCCAGGCTGCAAGCAAAATACGAAATGTAATAAGAGAAGCTGAAGAGAGCACAGACAGATATTTTATTGTCCTCTGACAACGACTCTCCTCTTGTTTCCCGGTCAATTAGTTTCAGGTTAACAGCCATTTCAGATCCAGATTATTACATGTACTGCAATATGCCATAAGTGGACAGAATCTTCAGTTTTACATGGGATTTTCTTTGAGAAAGAAAAATGTCTCTGAAGTATGTAGAGTACCTTAAAAATCATCCACACCAATGGATTTTGCCTTGGGAAAGCTAGACTGTTACATGTCAATTAAGAACAGCTCTAAACTTTCAACCTACAGGGGCAGTAAAATTGTCCATATGCAGGCTTTACGAGCATTTTTCTGTATACAGAAATCAAATAACACAGATAAGCCCAAGCTTCCAGATTTTGGATGAAAATCCCTTCCAACGGTATTGGATTTGTCATTCCAGGAAGTGCTTTCCAGAAAATTTGATTTCATGAGACCTGCCTTCAGGTCAAAAAATTGTAGATAGGTTTTGCTTTAGATGAGTCTTTGGTTTTTCCAATGCAAACTTACACTAAACCTTATCTCTGGCAAGATGATGTTCCCCTTCTGAAACAAGAAACTTTACAGGTTTGGTAGAGACATGAAATGTAGAGCATACTTACACTCAAGATGAGCTCAGCGCTGTTTGCTGTGTTGATAATACACTTGGTCTGCACACATCTTCCACAACATTCACCTTTCACTGGTTTAATTTCAAATCCCTAGATATAAAAATTAATTAAAAACAATAGCACTATAATAGATGAATTTTTGAGAAAGAAATGAAAATTTACTAATCCATTAATTGGTTATGCTTTGAAGTACACTATAGACTTGTGCCTTTTTGTGTTCCAGCCCAATAGAAGGCAAGTAATAAAAGCAGGTTATAGATGAAATAAATTAAAGCACTGCAATAAATATGCCTAATAATTAAATATCCCTCAATTGAGAGCTCTACAGAAATTTCCCAGCTAATTCTCCCAGTGTGAACTGACTACAGAGTCAAGGTGCATGCAGTAGAATGTTCAAAGGACAGTTTGCATCCGTACTGGAGTTGGTCTCCGAATTTCAACTCCCTGTCCTTTGCTTAATAACTCTTATTGATCAAACTGATTTTCACATACATGGGTATTTTGGTTTTTTTTCTGTTTGTTCATTGTAAGTTTGCCACTTACCGGTTTACAGTATGTGTTGCATGGAACAGGTTCACATGAGATGATATTCAGTTGAGTGCTGATGTTAACTTCATTTGTGCAGACACAATTCTGACACTTATCAACATAGACTGAGGAGTTAGGCTGAAGATTTTAAAAAGAAATATATTAAAGGTATATGACATTTTTGATGGACATTAACTTCAAAAAATCTGTAGGTCAAGCAATGAAAAAGGAAAAAAATCATAAAGACAATTTGATAGCTATTTGGCTAGCCATTTATGAAGACAACAATTTAAATATTGAATATAATTTAATGTGTGTCTTTATTGAAGTCCTATATAACAACAATACACTTTGATATTAAAGGGATAGGTACAATTACTAGATCCAAGAGAATTCCCTAGAAAACTTAAGTTTGTTTAGAATAATATTTATTTACATATTTTTTAATTTTTGAAAGCAGAGTCCTAAAACTGCAACAATCTGCTGACAATAAATTTGGACTGCCTTTTTATAATGCAAGCACACTTAACCCAAATCTCTCCCTATACTGACGTACAAGCAATTTCTTTCATACATGGCAACCTTTTCAGAAAAGGTTTGGGCTTTGTCAAATTAATGAACTCCTAACAGAAATTTGAAAATTTCTAAAATATTGATTGTATGGGATAAACCTCTTCATTGTACTTCTGATCAAGTATACTGACTGGTCTTGTAAGCATCTTCAGAACACTATTGAAACAGGAACTTACCAGGAACTCAGCACTCTGATGGACACAGACCCCCTTGGGAACTGTTAATAAGCAAGAGTTAGATGTTAACATAGGAAAAAAGAATAAAACATGTCTTCATCCCCCTCTAGTCAAACTCATTTCTTCCACAATGAATCACAGTTCATATGGTCAAAGACTCTGGTTATTCCTCAATTCTAGTAGCAGATATGACACATGTAAAGCATAAGAACTAATACTGCATGTGCAAAAATGGAAGATTTGGCCCAATACATGCAGTCCAGCTCACAGCCAAGAATGTCCACTTAATATATACCAAGTACTTCTTTCAATTACCAAAAATAAAGTAGTCTTTGTAAAGCTGTCTTCTACTGGGGATGCTTATAGGGACTTTTGGCTAGATTAAGTTGAGACCACAGTTACAGTTAATTTTGTAGCTGTTCTTACACGTATTTATAATCAGGAAATTGAGCTTGAGTCACCTGGGCTATATCTGATTTCCTAGTTGTCACAACTATAGTAGTAATAACCAATGTTAACAGTAATTACTTCGTAGAGTCTGACTGTGTTTAATGTCTCCTTCAGTAGGCTATTGCATACAGTCTTACAAAGTGTAATGCTAAATGATGTAATATATAATGTTAATAATTGCAATGTATTTCCAAGGAACTTACCACATTGGTACACAGGGCAACACTGACCACTGGGAATATAAGAGTGAATTTCAAATCCCAGAGAGCACTTAGGAACTTTAGCTGTGCAGAAGCTTGTATTGCATTCTGAGGTGGGGGGGAAAAAAAAAAAAAAAAAAAAGAAAAAAAAAGAATAAGCCAAAAAGTACACTAAATCACAGCTACTAGAAATAGGCATCTATCTATGAAAGCATTTAGGATGAACTTTCCAGTGCTAGGAAACCATCCAGATACTCTTCAAATAAAATAAATTGCAGAAAGGGAACACATTTTTCCTAGTAAATCCTGGCACTGGTTTGGGGGTACTGCATTAGTTTGTGAAACTTCTACTATGTAATTATCCCATGATAATAAACTATCTCAATTCTATGCAGAGAAGTAATGAACAGCTGTCTCACTCTCCAGAATTACAGGCAACTGTTGCAAAATGAAAATCCACAGAGAATTGTTACTTGAATAAAAAGTGATCCCTAACTCAAGAACTACAGATTGAGTTATGTTGAGTTGCATAACTCTAAATTCAGTTATCCTGAATAATTTCAATATTAAAATGCATTTTCCCCTAACACTGGCATGCTGATTTTAAAAGGCATGAGGAAAAATATTATATTTTGTGACTCATTGCTGCAGGTATCTGGTGCTAAAATAGTGCAGTGTCTTTTCCCTTCTATCACTTCCAAGCAGTATAGAAAAACTAGAAACAAAAGTATAAACTCACTGCAGGTGACAAGAGGGCAGCAGGAGTCTTCAGGATTGACTTCAGTGACCTGATAGAAGCCTTCTCCATCACAAGTGACCTTATTTTGTTCACCACATACATGAGGCTGACATACAATGCCATGTTCACCTTCCAGGCAGATACAGTCCTGACAGTCTACTGTAAACTTCTCCCCAAACTGTCATTAAAGAAAACAAAATGAATGATTGCATAGTTGCTAATTAAAAAGAATAGGAATAAAATGTTGGGAGACCACAAAGCAAGCCTGCACCAATGGAGACTGCTCTCCCCTCCCAAACCCCAATTTCTACTTCAAATCCAAAAGCATATGGCATCATACCTCTCTTGGTATCATATCCACTCCAACACAGCCTGTGAAAATATCAAAATAAATTTCAATTACCAGTTACATACCAGTAACCATATCTCTACTATATGTTGACTGCATACAGTCAGATCTATGTGGCATACTTCAGAAGGCAACAACAAAGAGGAAACAAACATGTGTCCAGGTGAAGCAGTAAAACTCACCGCAGGTTTTCACGCAGACATCCACGCCAGAGTCATACAACATTGTTCCATTAGGACAGAAACACCCTTCCACTTGTTTAGTTGAAGTTTCGTTTTGGTGACTATGAGACAGAATGTTCAGAGGAACACCATTACTGTCAGCGGCACATAGAGGAGGTTCATGTCAAAAAAACTCTGACTAAAAATACAGTGGCAAATGATCTGCACATCTGTGATTAGGGATTGCCAGTGTTTGTGTTTGGTATAGCCGAACAACATAAACACTACAGGCACCCAGATCAACAGAATAGTGGTAATAAATTTGACAGTTTAAGATGTGAGAGGAGGTTGATTTTCCTCATCCACCTGTGCATTAGGTACAACTGAACAGTTGTACAAGCCATTAACTATCAGTGAAGGAATTATTTACCTTGATTTGCAGGTAATCTCTTTAATAGGACCACATGCTCTGTACTCTTTACCTGGAGGGCATTCATGAGCTGGAATGGAAGAATAAAAAGGATAAAGAACTTAGTAACAATATCATATAAAAACCCCATGTCCTTATGTCAAGAACCTAAACACTGTTTACCCTTTTTCCTATGTATCTATGACAACCTTGAGAAACAAACAAAAAAGAAAAGTCAGATATCAGACTCATGTCTCTCATCGTATTACTTTAAGCAATTTAGCCCTAGAGATATAGCAAAATGCTTTACATTACGGTGATAAAGCCGAGAGTCTATATATTGATTACATTTTTTTTTCAGAATTTCCATCTCTTGTGCACAAGTTCTCAAAAGGGAGTGTATTCCTACACTTTGTCCTCTCACTACAGCTGAAAAATTATGCATGTCACTAAATAGAGAGTGATCTGCTGATGCCTGCAAAACACAAAACTTCCTGTGTACAAAAAAGTATGAACTAATACAGGTGTTTCTGATGCAGTCAATAGATGTTTATTTTTGCTGGCTCATTTATCATTTCTGTTGTTAAAAATGTTACCTGCAAAATTCCTTAAGGAAAGCAGCTGATGTGATTTATTGGCGTCTTCATTGCTCAGAAAGCAGTATTGAAACATTTCCATACAAGCTTTCCTAATAATTCAAGCCAAATGGCCAAATACTTACAGCATACACCATCAGTGTGACCTCTCCAGTCAATGCATACACCTTGATCAGCACAGGTGGCAGCATAGATCTGCAGACTTGAGCATTCCAGGTTTAGGTTGGGAAGTATACAACTATCAAAAACACAGGCTGCATAGTACTTTTCAGGCCGCACAAACTCATGGCATGGCTGGAACACACTAGAAACAGAAATATTTATCATTATTAGTTACTGAATGATCCATACATTTTCCAATGTGCTTAACATGGTATGACATGGCAACAGTGGTGATTAAGGTGATGTGGACATGGACTATTGATGAGGGATTTTTACTGAGAATACTTACGCAGTCATATCTTAAAGTATTATCCACTCATCTACAAAACACTCAGACACCAATATTTTCAGTCCAGGAGCTATATGAATATTATTTGGTACAACCAAGTGCCACCTCTCTAAAGAGATTTTGTTTGCTTTTAAATTCTGAAACAGTGTTTTAAAAATTAAGATCTCTGTTTTCAATTGGACTCTATTTACTGCTAAGTGAATGTGGAAAAAGGCAAAAGCATAGGACAGGAGAGGGCAGAGAGTGTAGAAGAACATGAGAATATCAACAAAGGTTAATGTAGCGGTCAGAGGGTTGAAAGAAACTGTCAGCAAAGAATAACAACTAGAAGAAATAAAAGGAGTGGAAGCAACTCATAAAGCTACAAGAAGTAAAGCAATAGGGAGATACACTTTTTATTGACAAATTAATCCTAAAATTGCCACTTAAATTGAATACCAAAGGCTTGTAAACCCAAGAGGAATGTCTACCTTTCAAAAAGAATCTTGCAGATGGAAGATTCTATGCAAGGCTCTGTTGGGGTTGTGCTAGGTGAACCTGTAGGAACTAGGCCTGGAGAGCACTGTGGTTTGGAGGGATCAACGACTTGCCAGTGATCTGCCATGGTTTCACAGTTTTCTGCAATGTTTCCATCTGGCAACATGCAGTCATCTGCCGTGTTGTTATTGCAAGTACCTGAGATTGGTAAGGGGAGAAAGAATTAATTCAGAGATTTGCTATCAAATTCCATGCATTGTGATTCTCTGAGAGTATAAAAATTACAGGAGTATGCCTTACCACACTGTCCCTGAGTGTTGTTGCCAAACAGGCTGTAAGGCATCCTGATAGAAAAGGACAAGCCGTTGTAGGTCACATTCATTTTTAGCTCAGGAATTTCCACAACACGATTTATGCCTGACTCATAAATGCTCACACCAAACTTTGTATAAGGCAAAGCCACTAGCTGGTTATTTACTGTCACCTAATAAAAAAAGGAAAACAGAAAAGAGCAAATATTTAGTTTGACTTTAGAAAAAAGTTGACTGTTCTTTTGCATTGCAGGAAGAATATAAAGGTAAATAATATCCTTTTGATTCATAACAAGTGTCTCTATGTTTCCTTTTATGTTACTGGAAAGCCAAACTTTTCTTCTCTGAGCCAAAAATAGCCTATCAACTTCTGATAAATTAGGCTAAAATTCAGGATTCGAACTAGATAAATTCTAATACTCAGCAGACTTATTAGAGTGGCTATGGCATTGGGGACACCTCATGAATGTGGAACATAAAATTCTCCTAAACTCATACTGTAGAAATTTTTAACTTTCTTGGAATAAGCAGAACAAATTTTTAAGAAAATTAAATGAAGGAAATAAGACTGAGTCTGTATTATACAGTAGCTATGGTATGACCAAAAAGACAAGAGGCTGCAGAATTTTTTCCCTCATATTCAGAGTCAAAAGAGCAGTCCTTCAGACCAGTCTTATTTTATAAACTGTTACTGAATCTAAAACACAGATTACTTTTAATTTTTTTTTCCAAACTTTGTGAATATAATTATCATGTTGATGTGGTATTAATATTTGAATCAAGAAATCAATGGTAACATTCTCTAATACCTCTACTTGCAGAGTATTTGGTTTCACTGTTGTCATCCTCACTTCCTGAGTCTCGTGTCTCACAATGAGTGTTCGAGGACAGGACACCACATCCCGTGCATCACAATGGTAGTTATCAATGTAGACACCAAAGTTGTCAACCTTTTTATTAATCTCTTCCACAAGGACATATGTACAATTCCCTTGATAGCTGTAGTACAGTCCATCAAAAGTCATGTAATGTGGGTCTCCCCAGCCAGTGCAGTAGCCTGAAAAAACATACAGCTAAGTTAAGACAACATACAGAATCAGATCAGACTACAAACAAAATCTGTAGATGTGGGAATATTCTCGTCAAACTTTAAGCATTAAAATTTTTTAAGTGTGCTTGTCAATGCACGATTTGGTTATGTAGAAGTCTTCAATTAAAAAAAAAGGCACTGTCAAGGCACAGTTTATCTGACATTACTGTCAGACATCTGAGAATAGGATTAACTGTACCATAAATATATCTTTACCAAGTCTGAACAGGTAACATATATAAGCTCCTAGCCTGTAGTCTGCATCTGGACATTTAAATACTTCTTTGGGACATCATTTTATTCTACTAACCCAACAATTATGTAGAAATGATGGCAAATTAAACAAATACCTAAATTAGCTAAAAAGAATCAATGAAACACTCCAAACAGACCCACACTAGAAGATGGAGGGTCACAATCTTGGGCGATACTTGTCCCCTGATAAATATTGTTGGCCTTGACAGTAGTATTGTTCTCACAGGAGATTAAATACTCAACAAAATATACACTTACAATCACACTCCCAGTGCCAACAGCATCCATCCTCATCAATGACTGGCACAGGAGAAAGCCCATTGGTACAGGTAGGTTTAGGAGGCGGATTACAGATTACGGGAATCACCTGGACGATATTGTCTTCTATACATATTGCCTTAGTGCAGTTACAGAGCCACCATGACTCACCTTGCTGTGTTTGAAAAGAGAAGGGGAGGGGGAAGACAGAGAGAAACCTTATGAAGCAGTGAGACTATTATCTTTTGCAGATTTTTAAAGCACCATATGTTCAATGACAACTTTTTCCCCACCAGAAATCTGAAAATAAGAAGTACATCAATCAGCACTGTCTAGGCCTGCAATATGAACCAGCACAACTGAGACCTGCTAAGTGAAAAGCATTACTTACAAAAGTCAAGCTACTAAACTGAAATAGGAATCACCTTTTCAAGTCTCAGCTATGTAAAAGGTAGATGTTTGATCTAATCTCAGAACCTAGACAGCCTCTCTAAGTAACAGTGAAAGACACTAATCAATATCAATGTTCAATATATGAACAATTCCATTTCATGAATGTTCAGAACAGATTAACAGTTAAAGGCAGAGTGAACGCCGGCTGTTTGTGGAGAAACATCCAAGGTGGTTATGTGCATATATGATTGTATGCATTTTTAATATCTTCCACCAGCTTTTCAACCTTGTATAATTTTTATTCCAGCAGATCTACTGAGCAAGTTGGGAGGCATCTAAGCAGTGAGGAGGCTTTAGTATTGTACAAGACATTAATTTTTCTGAGTCAGAGGTGGAGGGTTCAAAAAGAAAATCAGAACTGTGAGGCAAATTTGATGATCAATTGAATGTGGTGATCTGTTTCATAGTCCACTCCTGAAATCAGAATATGAACAAGTATGACTCATTCCAAACTGAGACAACTTCAGCCCTCTGGTTTCTTGTTGGGCTGCCCTGTAAATATACAACTTTTACCCACTCTGTACTTAGTCAAAAGCAGAAACAGGAAGGATAGTTTAGCACCACTTAGCTCTTGGTTACCTCTTCATCAAAGTTATTGTACAATAAAGAGAAACACTGAACAGTGATCTACATCCTTAAAGAAACCTTTTAAAAAGCTATCCTTGAAGAAGTAACAGCAGTATATAAGCTGTCAAACTGATTACCATTAGAAGTCTTGTTGATACCCAAGAACACAGAGAGAAATAGAACAGACTGAATCTTCCTTTTCTATCCAGTTTAATGCCTACTTTGTATGTTACTAACATTGAAGTTATGTGTCTAATCTCCATCCAAATCAGAATGCTAAAAAACATGAAATCTACTCACCTCATAAGATTCATTAGGAAAAATAGAACAAATCTTTTTAGGAGTAGTTGGTGTTAGACCTGTAGCTGAACTTGAGCCACTAACTGGAGTAACTGTACTGTATGTTGAACTTCCTGTAGTGGTGACTGCAGTAGAAGTTGCAGTTGGTCCAGGGGAAAGTGTTTTGAAGGTGGTGGAGGTGGTGGTTGAAGTGCCTATGGTAAAACTGCTAGACGTGGTGCCTGAAGTGGTGGTAAAGGCCACTGTTGGAGTAGTACCAGAGGTGGTGACTGGAGTAGGGCTGGTTGATACTGATGGCACAGATAGAGTACTGCCAGGAGTAGACTTCGGGGAGGATGGCCCTGAAATTGTGGTGGTATTGAGGGTAGGCAATGTTGCTGGGGTACTAAGAGTGGAGAGCGTGTGGCCTGGAGGAGTGGTTTTGGTGGTCCGTTCTGTTTCAGTGACTTCAGAAGTGGTGGCTGTATGCGGGGTTGTTGATACTGGTGGTGGTGTTACAGGAGTGCTGCCTGGTCCTGAAGTTGTGGTGCTGACAGGAGTGGTGTGTGATCCTGTTGGAGGGCTCGGGGTCCGGATGGTAGTGGTCTCACTGCTAGGTGTTTCCGTCACTGGTGTGGTACTGGTGGATCTTGAAGGTGTGGGGCCTGAAGTGGTGGTTTTGGGGGTTGATGTTGTTTCAGTTACTTCAGAGGTGGTGACAGCCACTGGGCTTGTGGAGGTCAGTGATGTTGACTGTGGAGTAGTGGTGCTTCTGGTAAACACTGTACTTTCTGTTGCTCTAGTTGTTGACAGTGGAGTAGCTGAAGGTGTAACTGGAGTGCTTGTCTGTGTTGGTACCTCTGATTTAGGTGTTGTACCCTCTTCATGACAGGGAGAAAACACAGTATTTTAAGCAAGGAATTCGCATTTTTGTAATTTCATCTCATTTTCTAAGAAGCATATGTAATTCAACAGATATTATCATAGAGTCTTTAGGAAGGAATAAAGCAGAAATATTTTTTTTTAAATGGCTTTTGCATCACAGAGTGATTATTAACAAAATCTCCTTCTTCTTCCATAGGAGAGATTGATTTAAACACTTAATCAACAATCTGTGTCAGATGGAACAGCTTCTGTAATGTTAAAATTTTATACTGCAGAGAAGAGTTCAGCAGTCCTAAACCCAGGGGATCCACTGAGTGTTCAATGATCAGTGAACTCTTTGGTTAATTCTGTATTGTTATCTTACTATATTCTATGGACAGATCATTGCCCCTGCGCTACTTCATGTGGCATATCATTGTTTATGCTCAGTTGTTTGATTCTAACAAAACTGAGCAGTGCTGGGGAAGTTTATCTTCTACATCTAACTCCCAGGCCTTTAAGACCACTCACCAGATATTTTGGGATACTGAGAAAACCAAATTAACTTTTGTGCTTTTTCTTTTTCACATGGCCAGCTTTCATTATGAGTAGTAATGAAGACCTCTTAAAAATACTATTTCATTAGCATTTTAAAAGGTGTTCAGGAAACTCAGAGGCCAGCCTCAGAGCCATCTGTTTGTGCTTTTATAGCATAACGTGACAAATGGTAGATGGAGAAGCACTGTGTACATAATAAGAGTGCACTAATAATACTGGAGAAAGTAACATACAGTTACTGCCCACATAGCCACCAAGGAGAGTCTTTCAATGAAAAAATTAATGCAATGAAAATGAATTCACATTTGGGTGAGGACAGGCAAACTCCTTCATTTACTTCATGTATTCTCACAGAGGAACATTCCCTGGGACAGCAGAGGATATGAACATTGCTAATGAAATGTTACCTTTCTATGATTTTTTTTTTTGAAATACACATGAAATACACTCCTGCAGAGTATAAAAACCAAGACACATGATAAGCTGCCAATAAGTCCAAATTTCTTAAATTAAAAAAGAAAACGAAAGTCACAGAATTACCTAACGGCAATGTGGATGGAGGCTGAGGGGTCCTGGTGATAATACCTTCAGGAGTTGATGCCCCAGGAACAGTTGTGGTTGTCCATGGGGCGCCGCTGCTGGTAGTGCTGATGGGGGACATGGTGGTACTGGCAGTGCTGGGAGTCTGCCCTGTTGGTGCAGTGGGTGATCTGGTTGGAGGGGTTGCTGTGCTCGGGGTCGACGAACCTGGGCCTGTTAGAAACAGCAGGGACAGAGAAAACAAAGGCACAAGATGCATGAGTGGGACTCAATATGCACTGAACAGAAATTCCATGGTAGGCACCTGCCACACACCTAGAGCAGCTGCCACAGATGTAGAGCTGCCCAGTCCCAGCCCAGCAAAAGGAGCAGGAGAAATGGAGGGAAGTTTGCACAGCTATGATGAAACTGCATGAAATACCAGCGGCAGAAAACAAAACCCCAACTCCAACTGTATACCATAGGTCCATTGACTACATTCTGGTCAGCTGAAGAATGCAGTCAAAAAGCAGGAAAAGCAAGTTTTCCCATCAGTTCAGCATTCCTCTAAGCAGGGCATCAGAATGAAATAACTCCCCAGAGCCCTGTTGAATCAGGGAAGCCAGGACCCCTGAATCTTTGTTCCTTCTGAAATAACCAGCCAAAGGGTAAGCTTTTTGCACAGGTAGCTTCAGGGGAAGCCCAGCAACTACACCCATCCCTGATTCCATAGAAAGGCAGGAAAAGTCCATGAGATTCGCTTAATTGCTTAGATCCTGGAGCAAATAACACCAAGGTTGTAGGTTTAATCCCCATAAAGGCATTCAAACACAGAATATGCTGTGAAATCGCCCTGTGAAATGGAGCTGCTCATGAACCTCCATTACTCCCAAAGAATGGGAAACATATGAGAGCCCAGAACAGAGAAGTACCTGGAGTTGGTACGGTGGTGGTGTACGTTGGTGTGGGCACAGATGTGCTTGAAGTAGTTGGGGTGGGTGTCGGTGATCCAGAAACAGTTGTGGTAGTCCATGGGGTGCTGCTGCTGGTGGTGGGCATGGTGGTACTGGCAGTGCTGGGAGTCTGCCCTGTTGGTGCAGTGGGTGATTTGGTTGGAGGGGTTGCTGTGC
>JAWWMP010000165.1:16811295-16852240 GCA_035047865.1 Dendrocincla tyrannina
GAGATCACCCCTCTCTCACAGCTTTCCTAGGCTTTCCTTTATGGCCCCAGGAAACAGACTCCTTGAAAATCCATTCATGCATAGGGTCATGGCCCTCCTTTCCTAGCAGAGAGACCAGAAATGGTGTTGGAAGCTGCTTCTCAGAAAATCAGAAAGACCAGCCAGTAGTCAAGATACTGCACAGAGCAGTACTTTTGATCTGGCTGGGGCTTTCTCTATCTGCCTCATAACCTAAACTCCTCAGTGACTCATGGAGTAAGAGCTGAGAGTGGAAGCTGTGGTCAGGGAAGGACGTATGCACAGGGATATGTTCCTGCCTAATGGTCATGTCATTTCCCTCTGCTGTAATGTCAGCCTGATGAAGGGCTTCCCAGGGTACTACTGGATCTCGTCAGCCAAACACCACAGTTCAAAGCAAATGGCAGTCTGCAGAGTGAAACTGCTTTCAAAAGCCTGCCACGAGAATCCTCCTTTCCTACATCCAGAACCACTGCCAACCTTTAGCCATGACACGGGAAAGCAGAAAGAAAAATTAAAGAAATTCTGCACAGCTGTGAGAAAAGACATGAATTCACATTGCCACAAACCCAAGCCCCACTCCACCTGCACAACATGAGTACGATGACTACATTCTTGCCAGTTTAAAGACAAGGTCCAACAGTAGCAAAAGCAAGATTTCTCATCAGATGAGCATTTGTCTAAGCTGGGCACCATCACAAAATACCTCATCAGAGTCCCGTGGAATCAAGGAAGCCAAGACCTTCTCTCCCATGGACCCATGAATCTTTATTGCTTCTGAAACAGCCAGCCCATGGGGCTGTGTTGGGCACAGGCCATTTCAGGGGATTCACACCAGTTATACCCATCCCTGATCCCATACAGAGGCACAAATGGGGATGCCAATGGATCTGCACTTCTCCCACAGAAAGAAAAGACATAAAAGCAAAGAACAGAGAAGTACCTGGAGGTAGTACGGTGGTGGTGTACGTCGGTGTGGGCACAGATGTGCTTGAAGTAGGTGGGATGGGTGTTGTTGAGCTAGGAGGAGACGTAGTTGTCCTTGGGGTGCTGATGCTGGTGGTGCTGATGGGGGGCATGGTGGTACTGGCAGTGCTGGGAGTCTGCCCTGTTGGTGCAGTGGGTGATTTGGTTGGAGGGGTTGCTGTGCTTGGTGTCGATGAACCTGGGCCTGTCAGAAACAGCAGGGACAGAGAAAACAGACAAACGCACAAGATGCATGAGTGAGACTCCATATGCACTGAACAGAAATCCCATGTTACATGGCTGCCACTCACCTCGAGCAGTCAGCCCAGTGTTAGCACAGGAACAGCCTGTATCATTAGCCCTTCATTTCTGGACTCAGGAAGCAGATTCCCTAAAAGTCCATGCATGGATAGGGTCATGGCCATCCTCTCATAGCAAAGAGATGAGGGATGGTGCCGGAAGATGCTTCTCAGAAAATCAGGAACACCAGCCAATAAGGAAGAGATGGGGAGGAAGAGTGCCTTCCAGCTGACTTGGGAATTCTATATCTGCCTCATTACCTAAACATCTCACTAACTCATGGAGGAAGAGCTCAGAGGAAACTGTGGTGAGAGAAGGAAGTACACACAGGAATATATTCCTGCCTCATTGTCATGGGATTTCTCAGTGGTATGATATCAGCCTGATGAAGATCTTCCCAGAGTACTAGTGGATATCAACAGTCAAAGATCACAGTTCACACAAAGTGGCAGTCTGCAGATCGAAACTCTTCCCAAAAGCCTGCCAGGGGAATCCTTCCTTTTTACATCCATAACCACTGCCAAACCTTAGAACCAACAGGGCAATGCAGGAGGATAAGTGAAGGAAAGTCCACACAGCTGTTGCCCAACAGCACCTGAACTGTCAGGGTCAAAAAACCAAAACCCTTCTCCAATTCCACATCATGGGTCCAGGGACTACTTTCCAACCACCTGAAGGATGAGGTCCAACAGCAGCAAAAGCGGGATTTCCCATCAGTTCAGCATTTGTCTAAGCTGGACACCAGCATGAAATACCTCTTGTGCAATCAGTTAAGCCAAGACCTTCTCCCCAGAACCCCTGAATCCTTGTTCCTTCAGAAGCAGCCAGCCCCTAGGCCAGCTTTGGGCATAGGCTGTTTCAGCAGATGTCCAGCAGTTACACCCATCCCTGATTCCATACAGATGCACAATTGGAGGTGCTCGTGAAACATCATTACTCCCAGAGCAAAACAACAAATGGCAAAAGAACCAGAGGATTATTTGTTCATTCTGTAATTGGAGGCAGAGTGGTTTTGGTGGGAATTACTGGTTTTGGAAACATACCTTCAGGAGTGGGCGTGGATGTTGGTGATCCAGAAACAGTTGTGGTTGTCCATGGGGCACCGCTGCTGGTGGTGCTGCTGGGGGGCATGGTGGTACTGGCAGTGCTGGGAGTCTGCCCTGTTGGTGCAGTGGGTGATTTGGTTGGAGGGGTTGCTGTGCTTGGTGTCGATGATCCTGGGCCTGTTAGAAACAGCAGGGACAGAGAAAACAGACAAAGGCACAAGATGCATGAGTGGGACTCAATATGCACTGAACAGAAGTTCCATGTTAGGCAGCTGCACAGGAAAGGCCCCATCTGTAACTCTTCCTTTATGTCCCCTTAAAATCTGTGCACAGAGAGGGTCATGACTTCCCTCTCCTATCAAGAGACTATGGATGGTGCAGGAAGATTCTCACAAAATCAGAAAGACCTACCAATATTCATTTGATTGGGCATAGCAGTGCTTTTGATCTGGATGGGGCTTTCTGTATCGGTCTCATTACCTAAACTCCTCACTGACTCCTGAAGTAAATGCTGAGAGGGGCAGCTGTGGTCAGGGAAGGAAGTATGGAAAGGGATATGTTCCTGCCTGGTTGTCATGGGTTTTCCCTGTGGTGTGATGTCAGCCTGATGAAGCAATTCTGCACAGCCCCACACAGATAATGCCTCTAGCAATGGTAGCCTGAAGCATGGCCTACTCTTATCTCTCACAACAAGTCCTTCTGAGAATGTTGTCTCCAGCAGAAACACGGAACTCCAAATACGCACAAGTAAGACTTTCTTGCAGCTCAATATGTGCTATGAAGATTATATGCCCTTACTAGTCAACAAGCCTTTATATCTCCAATTGCAAATTAAGATCAGAGAGTATTTTTCTGTTAAATACCTGGAGGTGTTGTAGTTACTGGAGTGGGGACTGATGGTGTAGGTTCACTTGTGGTGGAATGGATGTGTGGGGGCGAGGTGGTTGATTGTGTTGGATTCCTGGTTGTAGTGGTGAGAGGTACTGTTGTCTTGGTGGTGGTTGAAGTTGCAGTTTGTGCTGTACTAGGTGTAGTTGTCATTTCACAAGGAATTTCGTGCCACTCACAACAGTTTACCCTGATTTCATAATTATAACAAAGTTGCCACATTGTTACATCTTGGTCCTCATTTTTACAGATTAGTCCATAGGTAACATTACACGCCACTTTCTGACCAAGTTGATCTAAGCTCACATCGGGTTTATCCTCTGCCCTGCATTCAATTTCTTCAGGAGCTTCACATATTTTGTATCCATGTTTTCTTATTTCATCATATGTTTCATAGTCACCACCATCTTTTTCAGGATTACTAACATCAAACCACTCCGTCCAATCACAGATTAATCCAAAGCACGGAGCTGCAAGAGAAGACCGAGATTTCACATCTGAGTTTACAGAGAACATTCTGAGAAGAACAATTTTTCACTTTCTTCCATTAAGGACCAGAGGAATGCATTGCAATTTGCCATCTTCCCAAGGAAAGAGTTCTAAAATGGTTCTATATTACCAGGGTTTTAAACTGGAAGCTTTGCATCAAAATAAAATCATCAAACTGAAACATTTAAAGGTTTTTCTTCTGTCTATACTAATTACACTTTTCAAATTATAAAAAATTATTTACTTTTGCTATAAGTACATTTTTGTAGTGATTGTCTTTACTCTTCCTTTAAATATTTCTTTGACATTTTTAACTTAGTTTTGTATTTAAAACTTACTTGTAGTCTCTGGATGGCTCGTAGTGGTAACTGAAATAGAACAAGAGAGAGATTACTCCATCATTTGCAAGCTTTCAAAATATAGAAAAGTATGTTTAAATATCTTAATTATATTTCTTTGCTGACACTACTGAGAAATTGAGATGTTTTTCAGAATTAGGAAGGCATCCTGTACATTTAGAGTTACAATTTATTTCATAAGAAATAAATCAACTCAAAATGTTAAAAATCTTTCTTACTGTAGTGTCATAAAATTATGCATAAGTCCTGCTTTATCTATGTCAACTATAAGCCCATATACTTGTACATTCTTTATTTAAATATTTTTCTTAAAGAAAATAATTTTTAGATCACATCTCTGTTGAAGACTTACCTGTGGTGGTAAGAGTACTGGTAGGAGAGGAGGTTGAAATGACTGTAGGTGAAGATGATGTTGGACAAGGGTAGATTTTATCAAGAACGACAGAACCATTTTCTGCACAAATGTATGTCAAACACATGTCTCCGTGTTGTATTTGTGCCACAGTCTGGCCCACTTCATAACTTGTTCCATTGATGACACAAGGGCATCCTGCAAGAAAGAGCTTTACTGTGCAATTGTTCTACTACCAGGTAAGAGACAAAGGCAAAATACTTATGGAAAAGAGAGCAGGTACGTGAGTCATGCGTGCTTTTTCAGAGCTGTACCTGGAGCCTAGATCTAATATATTGTGCTTATTTATCCTTAACCATAATTTAAATAATTTAAAGCAACTTTTGAACATATTTAATCAAGTCCTGCATGAAATGTTTGGAGGAACAGACTTAGAAGCTAAGTTTTAAAATGGTCTGAGAGAAATAATTGTAATTTATTATCTGGCACTTTTCTATAATAACTACATATTCAGGAAAGGCAAACTCTGGTAGTGAAATTCACTAGTTTGGATATAAGACATGGGGAGAAAGAATGAAGGGACATGAGACAAAGGTTCAACATGAAGTACTAACAGCAAGGTTCAACAAAACTTCTGATCAATTTTCTTGGTTCAGAACTTTTACTTGCACTGAAGAGAATTATTCTAAACCAATACTAAGTCTTTTGTAGAGTCAGACATAGCAGTTCTATGCCTTTTTTCCTTTTGTTTGTAGAAAAACCCAAACGTTACTTACCTGGGAGTGGTTTACACTGTATGGATCCTGAGGGGCCACAGACACTAAAAGAAAAATTTTCAGAAATTAAAATATTGCTGATGTTTTATGATACCTGTTAGCAGAGCCAAGAGCACAGAAATATAGAATTTTGTCACTTAATCTTCATTCACACTATGAATATTTTTCTGGATATAATATTGCGTAGTATTGCCTATCATTGTTTCATTCAATCTAAGTCGTCATTTTTATTCTTAAAGTACAACATCTTAAAACTGTCATGAAACACTTTGTGTTGCAAGTTCCAATAATGCAATAACAACTGTTTTTCAGAGCAGTGAACTTAGAGCTAGATCAGGGTATTCTCAGGAGCTAGAAGTATAAGTGCTAACATTAATTAAGGCTTTATGACTGAGTAGTTAGGACTGGATTATCTCTTTCAAGGGTAGTACAGAGTATTTCAGATTAAAGTGATTTTGGAAGCCCAGTTTTAAGTGGGAATGCAAGGCAGAGTAGTGCCTCTATTCCCACAGAGCCATGAGAATCAAAAGGTTGTTCTAGACACGCACACAGGTTTCATGCTGTTATATCATTTATGCCACTTCAAAAAGTATAATGAAAGAATTTGCTTATACACTTATTATAACAACACTACCAACCAGAAATCTGGATGATTATGGAAAATTACGAAATGCAAGAATATACCAGCTCTTCAGCTGAAGTTGCTCATGGCCTAGTAAAGTAACTGAGGGACTTAGTTTACATAAACTATTTCCTGAATTACTGCAAGAGCTTCTGTAATTTCTATATACCATATTGTACAGTTTTCTTCTGTGGGTATTTCATGCCCAGGGGGAACCTGAATTCCATCGATGTAACACCAGCACTGATCTTCAGGCACACATTCCTTTGTCTCTTCATTATAAATAGGCTTGTCGCTGGGGCATCTGGGGTAGCAGCCTGTTGATGACCAGTGGAAAAGGACACAGGATGAAGAAAAAGTATAAAAAGTTAGCTCAGTGATAGGCTACTTTCTGAAAGTAAATGATTCTCACTGAATCAAGCATAGTGAAAGAAATCAAGAACTATTCAAATCAATCCTTGAATAATTAGTCTTTCCAAAAGACTTAAACAGTTCTCATTAAAAATACGGGGGTGAGGAGGATTAAGGGTCTTGTAATGAGAACTAAGAAAGTTATTTTTTCCTACCTAGTTCAATATCTTGGAGAAACCTCTAATTTATATTCATTTCTATAGCCAGCTAGTAATTTTAAGACAAAGAAACATCCAAATTTTTCTATAGATCACTACATCAAGAACACTTTTGTGGGCAATATGGAAGTAAATTCACTAACAAACATGTCTTTTTAATACATTTATTGGAAAACTAGAACTTGTGTACGTGCCTTTAATAGACTAGATAACTTCACCTCAAACAGATAATTTGCCTGCACTTTTCCATACCCTTGGTCAGTCATCGAAACTCCACTAAAAGGGTTTGACTGTCAATTTTCATTGCATTTTTCATGTAAATACACTTTAAAAATATTATTTAATGTGTTCTGCCTTCAAATAAACTCTTATAAAGTCCTCTTTATACTGTACTGGATTTCTAAATAGCCTTTAAACCGAAGTCCCATGTAATAAACTGACACCTAAAGTCACCTTACACTGCCAGACTGTAATAAAGATGTCCTAACAAAAGTAGGTGTGCTCTACATTTCTACTGAAGATGAACAACAATAACAATTTAGAAAGATAATTGGATATATAATAATATGCCTTCTGACACTTTCCAAATCTTTTTAATAATCTAGGGCAATATATTTTAAAACATAGAGGTTTGCTGGGGTTTTTTTAAATATTTTGGTCAATTTATTGAAATATTTTTTGTTGCCTTTTTTTTGGTGGGGTTTTTTTCCCCCTTGGATCTTATTTTGATTTTTTTTCTTTTCATTTTTTACCAGCAGTTCAAAACAAAATCAAACTTGAGGCAATTCTTTCCAATCCCTAAACTGGAAATAAATGCTTCCAGTACAAACCAAAAGGACTGTGTAGTCAAAAACATGAGTGTTTTCTCCAGCTTTGTCATAGGGTAAAACAGAAGACATTTGTAAAGTCATTCACATTCTTGGATCATTGCAGTCCTTCTAACATGAAATTCCTTTTCAGTTATCAAGCATAAGGACTTTCATCTACTAATATGGCATCTACAAATGGAATAGAATCTCCTTTAAGAATCCAATGTATAGCAGCATCCATGTGTCTGATATCAAAGATATTTTCTAGTGGAAAGGTAGGAGGATGCTGCACATTAATCTAGCAAAGTCAAGATGACCTGATGCATAAATAATAATAAGGCTAAAAAACCCAACTATCAGTAACTTGCTTCTTTGCCATGTAAATGATTCTCTTGAAACATCTTAGGAAGGGATGCAAAATAACTATGATGTAATAATCTTGTGGGATATTACCCAAGCAGAGACCTAGATGACTGACAGCATTTTAACTATCTCCCATTGATGTTAATAAATAAGAAATTCCATTATAGGAAACATTTAGGCAAGACTGTTCACAAATTCAACATAGCAGATTTGGGAACATCACATCAAGCTGACTGACTATTCCACAAGTATTAAAAGATACTCAATCAAAGTTATACAAAACAATACAAAAATGGCAAGGAACTGATTACCTTCCAGGTATGGCACTGAAAAGTTGGTGGCGACGTTATTAATCATCCTGCAGGTTGTGATTTTACTGCCACAGGGCTCATAGTGCCACTCACACTCATTGCGAGGGTTGTAGTAGTCACAAAATATTGCTGGTGAGAAAAAAAGAGAAGATGATTAAAAACAGGATTGCCAAAACGCAGTTCTGATCAGGTCTTTAAAGGCACAAGTGAAATAAATTTATATGGTAAGCCATCAAAATTTCTCCTGAGGTATAGAAGCTGGACTTTCTGCTACTATGCTTTAACATAGGGTACATCAAAACTCTGGTGCCCAAGATTTTTACTAGCAAACTCCTAAAAATTTTTGGCATATATACAAATTAGCTCCATCTTGCTGTATCACATAGACTGTGGGTCCCCTCCAGCAGGCCAAGAGCAAACATGTGAGACATTATGGATACAGCTTAGATGACTATGGACAGAGGAAGGGGCTTTTACTAACTTATGCATTAGAGCTGACTGAAACTTACAATTTTTTTTTCACTGACTTCTTACACTTAAAAATCACAATTAGTCCTAATTCTAAATCAGAATGATTTTTTTAAATTAAAAAATTTTAAATTTCTGCCATTTAGAATCTCAAAATTTTGATTTGAGCACTTTTGGGGTGATATTAATTTAAATACTATTTTACATCTTATGATATACTGGCCTGAGTATTAGCACCACTAATGGACAGTGATTAATATACACAACATTAATTAGGTTCATCTACACAGGAGTGTTACATACTTTTTGCTAAAATCAAATTCTGAATAATTTGAAGAAACAAGAGAAGAAAAAGATAACAGGAGTTGAAGTACACCCGTTATCAATCAGAAGGATGACCTGAAACAGAAATGAAAAGAGGAAAAGAGGAAAAGGGGAATCAGGGAAAAGGAAAGAAGCCAGGCTGAATACAAGTTAATTGTAATATACAAATTTATTAGTCCTGTTTGTTCCCTGATATGCTGTGCAAATAAATTCCATTGCATAGGCAGCATGACCTTGCAGTGGTAGTATCAATGATTTATTTGACTGACTTTCTGACAGCAGATAGAAAGATACATTTGTGTTGAACTGGTACTCACGGCATATGTCAGGAGTTCTCCAGAAAACACAGGCCTCAGCCTTGGTACATTCTTGGGCGTAAGCAGCAACTGCAGAACAGAAGCACTCACAATCTCCACCACTGTCACAAGAGCAGGCATCATGAACACAAGCTTCATAGAAAGGAATTGGGTCCACCTGTTGGAGAAAGAAATGATGCCCCAGTTCACCTCCAAATTCATTTTCAAATAAGTTTGAGAGCTCTTGAGATAAGGGAATTGAGCTGGGCAGGAATGAGACTGTTCCTATCACAAACAACTACAGGCTTGGAGCTGCTCAATATATTTTGGGCAATAATAGACTTACAATAATACAGCACCTTCATAATTTGCTATGCCTGAACAAAGTAAAATAACAGTCCTTGGCAAGTGCCCACATTTTCTAACAGAGTTCCATTTCAGTGCTCTCAAACACAAGTTGATTTGAAGCCAGATTCTTATCTTCCAGCAAGCTTTGCCAGCCAAGTGGTTAGCAACATCAGAAAGGCTGCACTTCACAGCAAATATGAAACAGATAATTTTTTACTGGTCAGTTCTTGGGGTTTATCCAATTAGCAAAGCGTTTTTTGCTTGGGATTGCAAGATGGGAAAGACTAAAATTTAGGTGCTGATCTGATCCACATGGAAACGTAATAAGTTAATTAAATTGATAATTATTTGTGACTTTTCCACTGTGAGTTAGGAACAAACTGTTGTTAATATTACCATACTTCAAGAAAGAGATGAGAAAAAGAGGACTGCTCTCTGTGCACTGGAAACTGGGGGCCATCACAGTGTATGCTATGGCAATTTGGAGGCCCAGTACCAGCAGCTGCCTAAACTGCAGGATGTCAGTGGGCTCCCAGGAGATCCCTTCTGTGGGTTGAACACTACAAGAAGCAGTGGTCTCTTCACCAGCACCCTTTCAAGTATAGTATGTCTTTCTGTCAGGAGATGGGTCTGATGATTGTAAGACCTTTCAGAACTTGTAATACTGATTGTCTCTCAATGAGAGATGGTGCAACTGCAGCAAACACAGATGCAGACAGGGTAGATGTATGAAGCTGACTTGAAGAGCACTAGCAGTGAAGCTGTGATGATGAATATGGGTTCATACAGCTGGGGCTGCCACCACTAGCAACGCAGTCCCATTGCCACAGAGACTCAGACTACTTTGACCAAGGCTAGATGAAATGTGCTGACACCTGTAGCTGCACTGAAGGCTTAATTGAAGATTGCTCTATTTAATGATCTCTTCATTAATTTCTGATTGTCTCTGATTTTGCACTAACAGCAGCGCTGTGCTGTCCCATAATCTACTGTCTTCTACAAACCTTGGAGTGACAAATTTTGAAGACTTCACTCTGGATGATGCTGCATTCTTTTTCTGCCCAGGACTTCCGATGTGGCTTCATATCACAGGGCTTAATCTCTTGTGTGACATCTGGGCACATGGGAGACTGTTTCCAGGAATTCCCGAACTTCAGGGCATTAGTCTCCTGCAGTCCACTCCTTGTTGTAAAATCATTGTTTGACTTATCATCGAAGTTGCCACACAGACCACACACTTTGCCCTGGAAAGGAAATAGACATATCCACAGTTTTTAAATATAATACCATGCAAGTGAGAAACAGGCTCTAGTAAAGTAAGAGCAAAACATTGGCATTAAAAATTACAACTGATTATCTTTGTAAATGAGGACTTTTATCTTTATTTCCAAATCATTTGAGCAGAAAACAAACCTTTATTTGTCTGTCTCAGCAAACTATTCAGCTACCACATCTTCCCTCCTTGAAACCAATTATAGCTAGTGTATTTTCATATCTCCGTTTCCATATCCAACTTAAAACACTAAAGAGTGGCCAAGTCTCTTTCAGCTGAGAAGGATTAATTTATTTTCCATTCTTCTCAATTTATCATAGCTCAGCTATTAATGTAAGTCTGAGGTAATTCAATTCTGCTCAAAACTGTTTCTATTAGAAGCTTCTAACATAACAAGCACCATTTCCTCATCCATGGAAAAGAAATGACAGGAACCCATTTCCTTGAAAGAAAGAATTTAGCAATCTACTCTCAGTAGCAAATTTTTGGTAGTGTTATTTAAGTTCATCAGCCCCCTCAAGAAACAGTATGTCCCTGTTTCTACAATGCCTCAACACTCTCCAATTCAGCATTCTGTTTTTCAGAAAACAGAGCCATCTCCATACACTGCATGGGGAGTTTGGTTTTAACCCAGGGCTGAGATTGAGTGTAGGTTTCCAAGTGCGTGTCCTGTCAGTTTGCATCCCCTAAATTACTTTGGATGGTTGGCTATCAGTACTCACAAACTCAGAGTGCCTTAGATGTTTAGCTCTTCTGCAATAATATCCTATGCATTCGCTGCAATGCATTATGATAGACTGTAAGAAACCCCAGTAGCACCTCTGCAAGCTGTGGTAGCAGTACTGCAAGCAGGTCAATGGGCAGAGGATACAGGAACTAAACATGGAGTCAGGATAAAAGAACATTTGTATTTCCTTATCTATTCATAATACTACTTCAGAAAAAGATAGACAGGTCCTAACTTTGTAATCAGGGCTCAGCTTGATGAAAACAGTAGTCTTCTTATCCCAGATAAGCATCACACCATTGCTAGCCTCAATAACGAGGTAGAGGCCTACGGTCCTGTTCCAATAAACCACATCGTCACCAACATCTCGCTGAATTTCTTTGTACTCTTTGTTCTCCAATTTCAGCTCAGTTTTCTGAAAGATAAAAGGAGAAATGCAACAGTAACTTTTATGATGAGATAAAATATTAGACACTCGTACCGATACAATTCATTCTGAAACCAATAGCTCGAAGTCTGGGATGGCTTTCCAAGATGACAAGTGGTGTAGCACTTGTGTTTGAGAGAGGCTTAATCACCTGAAAACCTACACCTTTAAGGATTAATTTGATACAGCCTCTAACGCTGGTTACACCTACTTTTAGGGATGTGGCTTTGGAGCATTATTTTTTTGGTAATACTTGAATACTGATATATACTCACTGAGTATCATTACTCACCCCCAGAAACATTTTGATAGCTTTTGAGCAGGTGACTCCTGTAGTTCCACAAGGGACATTCTCTGTGATGATACTGAATGAGCCACTGGAATTTCTGTCACCACAAAAATCCTATTGCAAAAGAAAAAAATGAGCAGGAGAAAATTAGGTAGAATATTTCACTTTAATTCAATGTCATAATAATTACAAACATTTAAGTCTTCACAATGTATAAATCACTACTGCTACTTCAAATGTGAGATCCTACATATATTTTTACAGACTCACAATCATATATACATGCTTCTCTGCATACGTGTAAACAATTAACACAGTTGATCTGGGAAAAAGGGTAGGACAATAAAACAGACTGAGGAAGATATCTTTAAATATAATTATCATTGAGTTCTAAACTTAGAATTTGGATTTATTTCACAATTGATAATGAGATGCTAGTTCTTTCTATAAAATAGTTCTGTTACATATAATTTATGAGCACTATATCAGAAGAACAAATGACATTCACACAGCTTGCCTGCACTGAAAATACACAATTTATTCTGGTAGAATGTGTGAACACCTCAGGAACAGTGATGGCAGGCAATAAAGAATGAAAAAAACCAAACAGGAAAGTAGATTTTCAAGACAATCAAACACCATTTCAGCCCTCCTGATGTGCATTACCTGAATAGCCACATATTCACAATTCCCATCAAAGTCATAGAATTTTCCATCAAAAGTGATATAATGGCCACTTCCATATATCATACAAGTCCCATAGCACACATAATCAGTGCAGCTCCAAACTCCTTTTTGGCAGGTACTAGAAGAGAGCAGAGAATTTGAATTTTTAGATCTCACCCAGAGTGTGCCATTTGGAAAACTGCAGAACATACCCAGAAGATGCCTGATACAATGTCATATTGTGCAAAATATCCAAGTCTCAATTTCAACAGTTTTGCCTGTTTTTAAGCCTCTAAACTGCTTTTGAACTCCGGTCAGCTACAACCTTTAGATCTGATAGCATTTATATTCTAAAAATTAGTGCATTTTCCCAACAAGAGATGTCTACTGAAAACAGAGGTATCAAATACCCTAGCATTTTCAGCAGAATCTGTATTTCCCCAGATAGCAATAAGTATTCCTGAAAATAAAGGATCATAGTTGCAGCTTTTGCAGCCACTGTAGCACATAAGCCTGGATATGGCTATGAATACACTTCATATATTCTAGAAGAGAGTTCAAAATTATAATTTACCAGGTGTTGCAATCCACTGTTATCTTATCTCCAGAAGAATACCACTGGTTGTTATGAGTGCATGGGCAGTCTTTTTCCTCAACACAGCCCCCTCTGCCATCATCAAACAGACCTTCAGGACACACACAGCCGGAGATACACTCTGTCTGGAACTAAAGAATATAAGGAGAAAAGGTTACCTTATCATAAAGTACTGCATTTTAATTCCACTGCTTCACAAACACTCTTTAAAAGCTGCATTTATAAACAAATTGCCTAATATTGATTAGTTTTATAAGGTTCTTCTTTCTAGGTTAGTAATGGTTTTCTTTTCTATTTTGGTTGTCTAAGAACACAAATCCTATTTCATTTGGGAATTACAACTCTACTGAAGACAGTAAAAAGAAAACAGAAACTACAAGGGGATTCATTATGCAGTTGGCAACAGATTCATACCACTGGGGAGAAGAAAATGGAAGGTTAAACTAAAGAAACAAACTCTTAGTTACAACTGTATTTTCTGTGTAGCACTCTGTCATTTAGAAAATACAGAATAAAGAAAACATGACATGAAGAAAAGTCGAATACATACATGATCAGTTTGAGGAGTATGGCAGCTAAGTTGTACAGGTGTTTGCGAAGTCCACTTTGAGGATGCATTGCAGTCAAAGTATGTTTTGTTAGAAGAACATTCTTTTCCACCTGAAAGGTATATTGTTGGCTTAGAATAATCAAGAAAAGGCAAAAGGAATGTGTGTGAAAGGTGGTAGTTACCGAGACAGACATCTCATGCTCTATCTACCCGTTTGAAAAAAGAGGCTCAGTGAAGAGAGAACAAAGTCAAAATGTGTAACGGTTTTACATAAAGAGAAAAAGCCATGCAATACAAGTAAGTGGAGAATTCAAAAGGAAAGCAGGTTTGGAGGTTGGTTACAGTTTTTATTTTATCTTACTTTATGGAATATCACTTACTTTCCGTCTTTATTTTCACTGAGGTACACTGGACCTTTGCATTTCGGCAAACACTAGAAAAGTGAAGTAAGTAGAAATTAAAAAAAAAAAAATTAAATTTCTTCAATTTAAGTCTAAGGATTCGTTTATATAAATTTGAGAGCATTTATCAAAGATGTCCTGCATAATTTCTACTGATATTTCAGGGTCAATTCTATTGAAACACTCACAAATTTTTACTTGGAGAAGATGTGCAGCAAGATTTTAGGTCTAATGAACAGAAAGATTATGTTTTAGGGAGTGACAGCTATTTTACTAATCCTTAATAGTGCAGTTTTTGATGACTAAGGAAATGGATAATAGTGAAACAGATAAAAATTAAATAGTAAATCAAGTACTTCATCTGGATACAAAGTGTATTTTCATTACTATTCAACTAATATGCTGAAAATTGGTTGGACTGTATGCATCTTCTCCTGAAAGAAAGAAGGTGCATGCACCAATGAATCAGACTGTGAATAGTTGCCAAGGTTCATACAGCAGAATCATGAAAGCTGCTTTCAAAAGCCTATGCTATACTAAATACACATCAAGAGACCTTTCTCCCATAGAAAACACAAGTAATCTTTCTCTGCCAGAAAAGGAGGGAACAGCAACATAACATATAGTTGGCCTTTTATCTTCCTTTTACCCCTCTGCTTAACAAAGTAACAGTTACCTGTGAATATCTCAAGACTCCAAAGTGAGCTGCACTTCTCAATTATTGATAAATTACACTCCAACAGGAGAATACTTTGCTCAGCATGAAGATGTTGTGAAAAGTATTACAAATGTTCATTAAAGTACAAAAAACCTATGCACCTTACACCTAATAAGAAAATTTTTCAAGGGCTTTTATCCCCACAAACAAGAAGGCACAATAAAACATACCAGCGTTCTCCATCTTTTGTAAAATATTCCCCAGGTTCCAGGTATGATCCCTTGTAATAACATGGGCATGCGGAGATGGGCACACAGTTCCCCTGTTTATCCAAGTACGTGTTGTGTGGGCAGCCACAGCCATCCACAGGAGCAAAGTCTTGCAAGCAATACTTTTCACCATCAGCAAGGGAACGACAGGTTTGCTGGCACCTTGTAATATTGTAAAGGAAGACTTGATTTCCTGGGCAGGCAGACACTTCACTGCCTGGAGGGAAAATAAACAAACTGATAAATAAGAGTTGAAGGATGGACTCATTTTGGTTTCTTTTGCTGTGCAATATGTAATGATAAAAACATTCCCTTAGATTTTAATGAAGTACAAAAATACCAGAAATCACAAGGAACACTAACTTAACTTTATCAGTTGAAGACTTATTTTTAACTGCTACTAGTAGTTTCTACTTTCATACCCCAATTAATTTCACATACCGATAATCAGAGAGAGCACAATATAATAAACTCCTAGTCTCAGCAATACCACAGTCTTGATTAAAAGCAGGCATATTATAAACAAAGACACTGATAAACAAAGGTAATGTAAAAGCCCTATGGCTGGGATCCCATTAGTCAAAGAATCAGCATTATTATTTAAACAGGGGAAAGCAGGTGAAAGTGAAAAATAATGCTTTCTACTTTCAAATATGTCATGCACAAACTACAGCTAAGGAATATTACATGAATTAATAAACATTATAAGAATTGTCTCTTTTAGGTCCACTAAACATTTCTAAGGTATTCCAAATATCTTAACATTTTGATCACTGACCACCAAATTCAGAGAGAGCCTGCTTATTTCTCATGGCTAATTAATTCCAGGGGGATTACAGTTCCACTACTTACTGCAGACACTGTTTCTCCAGCCTCCCAGTATGACCCCTTTGAAAGCACAGGCTCTTGAATAAGAGGACAGGGCAGCACACAAGCATTCCTCGTTATCTTCACAGAGGCAGGTGTCATATTTACATTTCTGTAAAAGAGAAAGGAAAGGGTCAGTAAGCCCCCTGGAAGCCAGTGGGCAATTGCAACTCAGTTGCTACGAAGTACCTTGTGTGCTTTTTCTGATGTTTATTAATTCCCATGACCAGAGAACAATGGAAATCATGGACATAGACCAGACTGAAAGTGCTGCTTCATTTCACACCCAATGAAAATATTTGGACACTTACTATAACTCAAGCCAAGCCTCTTGAACTTTTAAAAAGTGTCCAGCCTTCTGACAACACCTTTTTCAAAGGATATTGATACCATTTTTTTTCAGTTACAAATTAGAAATGCAGAGATCCACAAAAACTGGAAATCATAATAGCAAAATATTAAGCAGATCTTTGAAGATCTTCACAACATTTGAGCTCAGACTGAGTTACAAGTATAAAAAATGACTTAGGAATTTCTTCTTTTTCCTCAGGTAAGCCTCACTTACGCTTAACAGAGATGAAAAAAGGGGGAAAAAATCATGGAGATTCTGGTATGAAAATTATTTGGTATTACATTCCAACCAATACAGGAAACTTTTTTTTTTTCCTCATGATTTTGTAGCAGCTAATGTTTAAGGGTAGTCGGTTCACTTTTGCATCCCTTGAATCTTCTTCTCAGTTCAGCTATCCAATCCAATAAAAATGTTCATTAAATTCAAAACTTAAGAAAGCAAACTTCAGCAGCACCCTATAAGAATCTCATCAGAGCAGATACTTGGGATGCATGCTATGCTGCTTGAGTCAATCAATGCTAAAACTTCAGCAGCTCTAATGGGCAAGTTACTCAGTAACATCTCAAATGTTTGAACAAAGGTAAATGTCTACAGTTATGCATTTGAAATAATGCAGTACTAAAAAGAGTGCAAGATTACAATACCTTATAGTATTCTGTAGGATCAATGACTGAGTGACACCTTGCAAAAGGACCTTCTGGGTTTTTCAGCAGAGAACACCAATGCTCAGCATAATTTGCTGCAAAAAAAAAAAAAAAAGAAAAAAAAAATAAAAGGAGGAATTCATCACATTTCCTTATCTTTCTTGTGCTATGTCTAGTTATGCTAACACATAAATGCAATGCAACAATACAAATGAGAGAACTGTGCATTTTGGGGAGTGGAGAAACTACCTCCAATCATTGCACATATATTTCTATTATTTGATTCAGAAAAAAGCAGTCATTAAATCAAAAACTGTGTCTTACTGCTGCAACTTATTTACATAGAATTGTGACAGCCATTTGGGTACCACAGAGTTAAGCTAAACATAAGGATAAACAATACTAGGAAGTACAAGCTGCCTCTGCAGATAATGTAACTTAATTATATTTCTTCCCAATCTTCCAGCTCAGAATCCTTCTACAATCACCCCCTAAACTTTCACTTCAATTTGATGGGAAATCAGTGCTTATATGTATACATACTTGCAGATATTAATCTAAACAATCTTCAATGCCACACTACAACTCTTACACTCCTGTTGCAGTAACATACAGCAAACACTGCTCCTTCTGGCAGAAACCAACCATATGACTTATTCCTGTACTTACCACTTTCAATGCTGAGACTGCAGGGGTCTTCCAGCTTTTCTACACGGTCTGTACAGATGGATTGAGCTTTCCATGTGTTAGCAAAGGCAGATCCTGTAGCTTCTACCAGCCCACTGGTTGTTCTGAAGTCATCACCTTCCATTCCATTAAAGTTTCCACAAAGACCTATTGGGAAAGAAGGTAAAAATTTTACATAATCATTACTCATTCTCATATTAAAAGGTCAAAGGAAAGGGACAACTGATCACAAACACTAGAAACAGAAGTTCATACAGTTGATTATCACACCTCAATATCAATGCAAACTATAAATACTGAAGTTTTAGGAGACCTATTTTAAATCTTTGACCTCTTGAGAAGAATAGTCTTCATGAAGATATCTCTGCCTCAAGAGATTACCACCCCAACCTGTATTTTTTTCCGCTTTCTGATGATATGGAAACCACAAAACGCACCAAAAGCCTGTTTTTGTGGATAGTTAAAAATTAAACTGAATACAAAAGTAAGGAATATTCTAAGAAATATCTATGTACTGGCACCAGAGTGTTAGATCATTTCAATGTGAAAAAATAAACCACATTTCTAGTTCACTTGAGTCAATTTTCTTTCAGTGATTTGGCTTCTGCTTTTAGTTTCCTCTTATTGAATGAACAAGTAGCATGAGTTATCACTAATGTAAAGAATACATGAGTCTTCAGCTGTGGAACAGCATGGCTTTGCTTCCTGTTGGAATAGACACTTGCCTTGAAGTTTTCCTTGAACGGACTGATCCACAGTCACAAACAGCTGCATGACTTGAAGCAGCTGCATCTGCAGCTGAAGCCCAAAAGAAGTTTGCACAATAAGGTAGCTGGAAGATGGCTGGAATACTGAGAAGCTGGCTGAAAAACAAAACATTAACTGTGCGGTAAGTACACAGAGAGGCTGCCAGAAGAAATACATTTTATCAGATTCTAAGGTATCACCTGTCATGAAACTCTGAGGCCAGGATCAAATTAAACTTTTTTTTCTCTTTAATAATCACTGGCCAAGATGTGATAATGGTCCTGAGTAACTTAACAAGTTGATTACTCATCTCTGAGATCAGAACCAAATGGCCATCCCCACACCACACAGCCAGATTTGGAAGGTGCTAAATACCCCTCTTTACAGGCAAGCCAAATTATCTGCTTTAAATTTAGGTCATGACAATTCCACTTTCCCAAGCTATGTGCCAAAGTATATTCAAAAGGTATGAAAAAAGTGAAGGGACATTTTATTCAATCACCCACTCTATACAGAGTCAGTTTGCCCATGAAAATCTCAGAAGGCTATTAAATCACATTCAATCCCAACTTGTTCCTAAATCTGAATAAATTTGCTGTGTCTCCCTTCCACTTTTGCCTCTGAAATAATAAATACATCCCTACATGAGAAGTCAGGTATGTGACACTAGACATACAAGGCTGTGTTCCTTACCTGACACATGAGGCACGTTCACTGTCATCTCATTCAGTAGCACACTGCCATCTGATCTGAAAACCACCACCTGTAGAATGGCAAACAGAATCAAAAAGGTTCCAGGTACTGGGAGGAAAAGGAACTAATAAAAGGAAAATTAACAGGAGAGACATTTTGCACATTTAGGCTGTGAGCTGAACTTCAGATTTTTGAAAGGAAGAATCTATCTGAAAATTTAAATGGCAGCAGATCTGTAGGATACAAGATTTCATTTTGCTATTCAGTGTTTCACTTACACCTGTTCACAAAAATTAATAGCAGTAATGAAATGAAAAACTCATTTATATTGGGCACTTTGGTTTCAGCAAGTAAAAAAAAAAATATTAGGTCTTCAGGATCTGTAGCAAATTCTTATTCCTTATAAAAGCATGAGCCACAGGTTCAGTGTAATTGTTTGGTATGATTCCAGCATAGGCAGAAAGCAGTTTATTCAACTTCCTCACAAAATGCTAGTCTGTACACACAGAAACATAAAATTTTTGGTTTCTGATTTGGTTTTCTTTTGTTCTAGTTATGCTGGCAAAGACATGGAAGTCTAGAAATATATGAGGAAAATTATGTGTCCATGTCTGTAAAATTATATATAAATATAATCTTTATATTTATATAAATATAAGCCCCATAACCAAACAGAATACTGAAGTGACTATTTGAGAAGGTTGGATTGTACCAACATTCAAAATAGGATTTCTTCTGAAGAAGATCTATAAAATTATGTCGGAACAAAGTAAAATACTGTGAGGGAAAGAAGAATGGGATTCTTGCTTCCAGAGACCTGGAATACTCTAAGAATAATCATATAGCACAGAGCAGAAGAGGGAAGAGAGGGAAATGTCAGCTGTTTGGAATCTCATCTTTTGTTAAGTTTAGGTCTATTTTGAATTCTCAAGGCAGAAACCTGTGTTGTTCTTCAGCCTGTCTGAGGTGCCTTACTCATCCACAATAACGACTCCAGAAGAATTAACTATTCCTCCACAAGAAGAGAAATATGCTGATTTTCAACAGGTCTAGCAGAACCCTCAGAACAAAACTTACATTTCGTTTGTGATCCACTAAAAGAACAACAGTCTTCAAGCAGGTCTGCCTGTCTGTGGAGCCACAGGGAGCCAGCTCGGCCAGGAGGGCAAAACTCTCATTTGCAGTACCCTACAACCACAGGGAAATGAATGTCCATTAGTCCAACCAAATCTCATGACTTCCAAGCAAACACTAAATTTGTCTGTTACAACAACTTTACTACAGACCTTAGCTACTAAGACCACCATGTCAGCACTAGCTCTTGCAGCTGAACACTTGCAAACAAATTCAGTGGTAGGGTTTACTAGTTCAACAAGATTTTTGCCATTCTCTAGAAGAACAGGCACTAGATATTTTAGGGAGAGATGAATGAAATATCTGCCTGCCTCTTTTCCCTAGCTGACTTTGACACTCAGGCAGAGAAACAGCTATTACCAAACTGGCTGAGAATTTCGAATCCTGAGATCTGTCAATTTTTGCAGTTTACCATGCAGCCAGAGTGACTTTTTGATTTCTTATACACAAAGGACTCCACTGGATAATGACAGCATAGGTAGTCTTCCATCTGATTGAGTTAATCACCCATTGCAATAAGTCCCCAGCTTCCCTCTAGAGCTATTAGAACTGACCCTGAACTTTCTAGTACAACTTTCAGCATTTCTTCTTCCCTCACCCCATGAAAATGAAATAAAACAATAACTCACAGCTTTTATGTATCAGCCCACAGACACTTGTATGTACTCTACAAGTATATACCCTACAGCACACAGTACCTTGGCCAACACGTAGTAACAGTCTCCATGGAAGGTGTATTTCTTCCCATCAAAGGTGGTAATATGGGAACCTCCTTCCACTGAACATCTGCCCGGACAGGGTAAATCTTTGCATGTCCATCTGCCTGAATTACAGGTGCTATAAACAGAAAAATAATTTTTAGAATGCTTATAGGTATTACAGGAGCTGAGAGCACTGAAAGCACCTGTATACCTAGCTAACAGCAAGATATCCCCAGGTGGTTTAAAACTGTATCTCTGACCATTTTGTTAAGATTTTCCCTGGCATAGATTCCAGAAAACTCAGAAATTTGGTTCTATAGACATGCAACATAAATGTTAAGTTCAGAATGTTTTCAGGACAACTCCTGTGAAGTTTGAAAAACACAGACTCATCTACAATCATTCAAAGAAAGGTGTATAAACAACCAGGATCCTTACCATTCTTCACATTCCTTGGAAATGCTTTCTCCAGGTGAATACTGCTTTCCACGGAGTTTGCAGTGGCACTGGCTAACAGGTATGCAGCCTTTTCCAGTAATGTCATCATACACAGTTCCTATAAAACACAACATTAACTGTTCCACCTCTTTTTGAAATAAGCAGTTTCCACAGAGGAGAAACTCTCTGCTTGCCACACAGGCTGAGTTTATCAAAACTGTAAAAATACTGTTTCTACTTTTTATAATATAAGGCACATGGAAAACACCTTTATCCAGCTTTGGAAATTCAAGTCTGTGCATTTATAGAACTATCCACAGATAAAAAGCTTACTGTAAGTATACAAGAACAATCTCAGAATGTTATATCTTTAGACTTTTAGTTTTTCTGGCATATTCTAAAATTATCATTGTAATCTTTCCCAAGGCTGACAGTGAGTCTGAGAATTTCACTCTCTGTCCCTTATTGCTGCTCTCTGGCAAATTATGTCCATTGTCTCAGAAATATTCAACATAAAAAGGCTGATTTTCTACATATTATCAGAAGTTCACTTGTTGAGAATTAGAAAGCAGATTTATTACATGTCATTGTGTTAATATGTTTGAAATATAAAGTAATTGATTAATTAATCAATTATGACCTTCTGAAAAAAAAGCCTTACAGTTACGTTCCCCTAGAGGGGAAAATAAGGAGAGCAGTATTCATTTTCAAAATGTAATTTGACTACATTTAATATTTTAGCTATGATCTTCTTTGCCAGGGCTCTTGGTTTTGTTCCACACACAATAGCTACAATAACACTTGCCTTCAGGGCAGAAACAACCATCCATGTAGTGTTCCTCACAAAGGCTGCTGATCTCCAAGTGTGAGCAAGTATCCATGCAGGGTGAGCCGCTTTCCTTATAGACCATGGTATCAGGACAGGTCTTGGCTGAAAGAATAAGAAATACACCAGGAGTTATTTAAGTGGAAAGTCCTTAATTCCTCAGAAACTATAGACCATATACCCTACTCCCCTCAAGTCAGTGATGTCTCAGGCCAGACTCCACAAGGCAAAGCATGTTTATCTGTTTCTCAACTGCTTTCTCTGTTTTATGTATTTACTTCTTTTGGTTTCAAATAGGTGAAGTTATCTCAGTTATCTGCAACATCAACCCTTACAGTTTTTTAATGGGAACAGAATTTCTGCTTATTGAAAAAGATTTCTTAATAAAAAGGGTAATAGAAGAAAGGGAGAACATATTACGCAATTTATGGCACTACTGGTATAAAATTTATAATATATACCAATAGTCTTGCAAAGAAGTAACACATTTAAATGCTTTGTGGTGCTACATCCATGGAATATTTGGGTCTTTGTAAAATTTGTGTAGTTGCTTACGGCAAAATTGCTGCGTCCTCCATTCACCCGGCCGGCCACCTGCGTGCGAACACTGGCGAGAATACTCTGAGATGGTGCTGCAGAGGCAGAAGGAGTCGTCATTTCCATTACAGGCACACTTGTCCTGCATGCAGGCTTGGATGTAGGTCTCCAAATTCAGACGTAACAGACAATCAGCAAAAGCAGGGGAAGTCAGCAGCCTCTCACACTCCTCACGCTAAGGGGAGAGAGTAATAACGTTTGAGAAATTTGCAAGCATCTGAGCTTCTGGTCACTTCCTACCTTGCATAAAACCTGTTGTCTTCTGAAGAGTTATTCAAAAAAGGGAAAAGTAACCATTTGTCCTGGAATGGACAGTCCCCCCAGCTCCTTGCAACCAACTCCCCATAGCACAAGGATGTGTCCATGCAAGTGAGGTTCACCAGCAGGAATACTCACATGGCCATAACAGTTTGGAAGAGCTTGAGTTTCATCTGGGTCTTCACATCTGACATTGGGTTTGCTGATCTTCTGCAAATTCCCATATGTAATTGAATTGTAGCTTGCATCTATGAGGAAAAAAAAAAAAAAAGAGGACGTGCTGAGCCTCAAAAATTGACAACAAGGAGAATCTGATTCCTGGGACTCTTCTGATCAAGGAAAACAGTTACTATGGGATGAAATATGCCTGTCAGACACAGGTATCTGCTCTCAATCATGTCTAACCATGCTTAAAAATGCAAAGGGAAATCAAGAAAAGAAGGCTAGTGGAGAAAACAATAAGATTCATCTGGAAAAACATAATCTTAGGCCAGGAATGCAGCACTGGAACATAATGTTTAGTCTGGGGCAATCACAGAAATCTCTCAAGTCAAATTTGCTCTCCTGTGATGCTTTTACGCACAATGCTTGTCAGCCTATCTCTGTCGGTATAGTAGGATGACTCACCTCCTCTGATAAACTCATTGTAGATTGGAATGCCATTGTAATCTCCACAGAGGCCACAGGTATGGTTATTAAATTTGTTGTCCAGCTCCACCTAAATAATGGAAAAAAAGAGGAAAAACATAAAAGAATCATCTTTTTTTCCTCCTTTTTCTTTTTGCCTTTTTTCCCCTACTGGGATAGAGAAATACCCCAGGAAATATCAATAAAAATACTTTGATCATACATACCATCAGTGCATCCTGCTGATTCCACATCAGAACCATGCCTAATTTGGCATAAATCTTGGTGTAAATGTCATTGCTCTCAATGAGCACACCAGAGCTGTAGTAAGGTGTCCTCACACTAGGAAGAAAATGAGATATTTTGCATTACTTCAGAAACAAGGCCTGACATGAATGTCTGTAACAAGCCAAATACCCTAAGGAACAGAGCAACTACTCTCTGTCTACCTCACCCCAGCTGCACAGGATGCCTTCTTTCAATGAGACATAAAATCTCTCTCTCCAACCCTTAAAAATAACTCATTGCCTTTAAAAGGCAAAGCTACTTCAGAGGCAAAGCCTACCCAAGGTGCAGGTTCTTTAATAAAAACCACAAAATGTCAGATGTCTTCAACTTAATCAAAGGAAAATCCATCATAATTGTGGTATTAACAGAGGATATTCAAACACTCACTAAAAAATTCCTGCAATTAATGAAGCTACAACAGAAATGAGAGATTTTCTTTACCAAAAATTTGATAACCATTTCAGGAGAGAATGAATGTTCCTTTGCAAGGAACTTCCTCCTTAAGAGAGTTCAAAAAGTACAGACAAATTCAGGGACTGGGAGAGCTTTATCTCCTGATTTCCTGTCACTGGAATTTTTCCAACTATTTGATTCACTCATTTTTAACATGGCCAAATAACTTACACAGCTAAATACCAGGTGCAAACACCGAAATCATTATTTCTAGTTTTGACTGCATTGTTCATCCTCTGGGCAATGAAGTCTTGAGAGGTCATGCTTTGCAAGAGGGATTATAAAACACTGGGCATCCTTTCACCTTTCAGCTATCACAGCATGGAATACTTATCTTTTTTTTTAATGCTAGGACACTCAATCAAACAGTGGATCAGGTACCATAAGGCAAATTCATACATTTTTATACATTACACTTTTCACTTTAGTACATGAAATGCTATTTTACATTACAATTGTTCATGTATCATTTAAAAATCAACATAGAAAATTGAGTTGTACAAAAAACTAAATTCCCCATGCAGCAAAACCTGTTCAGAAGGGAACTGTTGTTTTATGAACACCATCTAAGACAAAAAGAGGCTTGGTTTACAAGAAAAAAATTTTAAAGGATTTCTAAATTTGTTTTTCATGGAGTTCTTTTTAAGACCTGAGTAGGCAATAAAAAAGCTTTTTCAGTTTGGGGCAACAATGCATTTTTTATAAATTTCTGTCATTTTGTTTTGCATTCTGGTATGACTTAGGAAAACTGAATGCTGTTTTCAATTGAACATATTTTCTTTGCAGTGGCTTCCAAACTTCAAAGCAAAAGTTGAAATCTGGGCAAAACCAAGTCCTACAATGACAATAAAAAATATTCTTTTTTTTTTAAGTTATGCTAAAACATACTAGTTGCCAGTTTCCTCAGAATCTTCAGAACTATTTCCTAAGTTATGAGTTGCCTCACTTCTTTCAGTGAGTGCATATGCACACACTGAAAGGACTGGTTAATGGTAGGAAAGGCTAGGTTAAAACACTACTTGCCACCAGTAATGGTGTCAGAGTAGTTTTTTGTGTAACCATATTACAGAAGGAGAAAAATATCACTGCTTACCATGAAAAAGTACATAGTGCCACATATAAATTAGAATAAATTTCGACCTGTGTTATATCTGTTAAAATCCCTTGATGAATGGCCGTTAGATCTTAAAGAATCAATTATGAAGGTCAGAAAAAACCCACCTTCCTACTGTCACAAAAATAAGAGAAAAAAATCCCATAGAAATGCCTTTTTTTTTTTTTTTTTTAAGGATTTGCTAGAACATCTCCTAAGGTAAACTCAAGGTGATGCCATAAAACAAATCTGCCATGTCATTTTATGCCAGGGAAAGATCTGGCTCAGAAGCTGCATTGTTTCCTACACAACTGGAAGAACAAATCACTCAAACTTCTTCCTGACTTTCATTTAAACAATATCACATGCCAATGTAGAAATGACCACTAATAGTAAAACCCCTCCCCAAAGCAATTTTTATGCTGGATTTCAAAAGGGGTTTTTCGGTTTTGTTTTTCTTTTTTATTATTGTGGAAATGCTTTGCAGCAGTTACCACAATGGTATACAGACAGCTGTGTAAAGAATCGATCCTGCTTTTATCTTCCCAGCACATTTCTCTGAAACACTATCATATGAAAGGAACTTACATTCGCCCATCCACCACAACCAGTTTTGGTTTGAGGTACACCATGATGTCCTTGATCTTTACCAAAATATACTGGATCTGGGGGTGGTTATGGCTGTTCAGAGTACGTTGGATGTGGACAGAGAACTCCGGGTAAGACTCTCGGCAGTCGGAAACAAAGTTGTACTCGCAAATGCCAGGGAATTGGTAGATGTCTCCATCAAAGGTTTTGAAATGGTTGTGTCCCCAAGTGCTGCAGACATAGTGGCCATGGCTTCTTGTCCTTCCTGTTCAGTGATGAAAAAGAAATAGACATGAAAAAAGTGCAATAAATTAACTAGAGCAAGAAAAGATAAGTGTTCCATTTTACAGTAGAAATCACTTGCAATTATGAGCACAGTAATTCCATAGATTTCAAGCCCGACCAAGTATCTGTTAGTTAAGCAGGAAGAGAAGAATCTCTCATAGGAAAAAAAAAAAGACATTAATAAATCCTGCTGAGATTCAGGTATATCCTATAATTCTCACTGAGGTGAAGGAACTTGTCTGCACATGGTGAGGAAACTTAATGCTCTGACCACTAACAAGCTGGTGCAATCAGTGCAATGGAGCAGCTTTGCCAAATGTATTATTTTATTCCGAATCACAGTATTATTTCTATCAATATTGAATATTTCTAGGAGCTATCTTCTTCCCAGATGCAACATGTACTAGAAAAAAATAGTTAGGAAACCAAGAAAGTACTACCTACTCTCAAGGCAAATAGTTTAAATGTTACAAAAGTACTTGCACATAACAGGAGATTTTAGGAAATTATTACTTTTCCTAAAAGTAGTGATTTCTATTAACACAGAAGAGAAATTCTTCAGAAGATAAGTCAGAAAATCACCATGATAGGAGGAAAAAGAAAAAGGTTTTGCAATAGCAAAAGATGAAGGTGATGCGTTCCCTTCCCAGCTGTCTATACTGACAAATAATACAAATTAACACAACATCTGATAAATCTCCAGATGCTGTAGATTAGGGGCGAATCATAAAACCTGAGCATCCATAGAAAACGTGACATGTCTCTCATCTTCACAAGAGTTTCTTGTGGTGTTTAATATAAGAAAGCAAAACTGCTAAGACAACCTCTAGGTTACTGTAGTTTGATGGTATCAGTCATACCAGATACACCCAGCCAAGCTGGCATCTTACTCTCCTGGGATGAGAGATACTCCCAGAGCTCACAGCTGGGTTGCCAAATCCAAGGTAAGGCTTTCCTCTCAATGCTGATTTCAAGACACAGCAGACCAAGATCAACCCCAAACCTGACCACTGGACAAAATTCATCACCTATTCCTCTAAGAAACAGTTTTTGGTTTTCAGTATGAGTGCTCCATTTCAACGCTTCAAAGTTGATAACAAATAGAGTCAGTTAGAGCTTTTACAAAAGGATTATTAATGTCCTAAATGACAAAATTAGCTTTGTTCAATGCTACTAAATTCATTTTGAAGAAAGAATTTATGTTGTTCCAAGACACAGATGGCACAAGCATCCCCCTTCTCCATTGCTGTAAAAACGAACCTCTTAAACTCCTAGAGCTGCTTTCTGCCAAGTAGTTGCCATACGTAGGAAAGACTCAACACATCGAAAGAAAAGTAACATTGAAAATATTTTCCAAGCACATCAAATTAGACATCAATGCAGTAGATTTAGGCACTAATCTCTCCAAAGAAAGCAGTATCTACCTATGTTGGCTGAGCCTCAGTATTTGAAAGCTTAAGAAATTTAAGGCATCTTAAACCTCCAATGCATTAAATGCACTGCCTCCCTCTACCTCTGCAGTGGTATTTTAATTCTCTCCCTCTTTTCCAGGAGGCAGTCTGCTACCATTTCATTCCTAGAGCTTACCTTTTCTTATTTCATGAGCATGAGAAAGCGCCAGCCAGAGTATGAAAAGGCTGGCCGCTCTTAGCCCCATGGTGGCTAAGGTGGGTGAATTGGGAACTCCACTGAAAACTCTTCTTTATATAATATCCACTGGTGCAATTGATTCTATCACCAGGGAGGAGATACAGAGGGAGGAGGAAAGAGGAGGGGTAAAAAAACAGGTGTGGTATTTACAGAAGATAAGAAGCACACAGACGCATTTTTCACCATAAATGAAGGAATTCAGCATACAGGAAACGGTATAATATTGATTCAGCAATCATGCAATTTTTTATTGCTCTATTTCATCTACAGGATGCTGTGCTTTTAAATCCTTGAAATGCTTACGCCAAGTGTAATCTTCAGTAACTCCTAAAACAAATAATGAATTTTGGGGTGGCTGAGCAAAGAAATACCTTGACAAAATTTTAGGGTGAGACCCTTAAACAGTGGCTTCAAAACCAAAGAATTTTTCATTTTTCACCATCACATAGAATGATTTCTGTAAAAACTAAATGATGCTTGTGAAGCTCCTTGTAGTTAACAGCAGCCCTTACAAATAAAAATGGTACATCATGCATTGTAAAAGTATTTTTCAGGCAATTGTTTGACTTACTTAGTTTGTAAGGTTCTGTGGAACATCTAAACCAAAACACAGCCCATAACTGAAATGTGGTGACAAGGTAAGTTCAAGGAATTCACAGCAAAAGAGGTGCTCTTTCAAACATTGTCAAGGTGCAACAGAAAGTCCATCAAAAAGTTTGTAGAGACTCTCATATCATATGAAGTTTCAGGGGAAAAGATAATAAAAGGAAAAATAGAAAACATTACTGTCCATAATCCCCCTAAACATTCTTGCTCGTTCTTGCTTACCTTCTACGTGAATGACGACTGTACAGTCTGCCGTCCCATATCAGATCCTACAACTGCTATAGCATCAGCTTTGCTTTGTGCAGAAAAAGATGAAGAGGGTGAGAAGAAGAAAGCAGAAAACAGATCCAGGAATCAGTTCAGAATGCTGTTTCAGAAATACAAGATCTCCACATGCACCTTATCTTGTGCTGAAAATTTCCTTTGAGAAAGTGTTTCTGCCACTCTCTTCAGATGACAAAACACAGGCTCCTCGAGGTAAAGCACACGTATTTCAACAGATCTTTGAAAATATCTGTTTCATAGCACAAACAGGGTTTATTTCTTAAAGCTCCCAGGCCAGGCTCTATATTTCCTGATCAAAATATTTTCAATGCAGTGCCTAGAAATCTCTAATCCTCTTAATTGTTTAGAGTGTCCCTTACTTTCATTGCTCATATTACAAGTAAAACTTTAATATTTTTCAAAACACCAAGGAAACATTTTATACTTAGTCCTTCTGACTGCTTTGGTCAACTAGAAACACCCTTTTATCATAAAAGTATGTTCTTTAGCTGCTGTTGTCTTTTATTTAATAATTTTATCTCAACTATAGCCAAGCCTCTACACAAGGATCTTCCTGTTTGCCCTCAATACATGTCATAAGGGTTTCAGACTTTCTGCTTCTCCTGCTTGAGAATACAGATTTGCACTTTCCTCACCCTTACATAGGGGTACATTCACTCAACAATCCTGACTGAAATTAAATGCTAGCCTTTTCTCCTATCACTATAACCTAACACTAGAAGAGTGTGATTTTATTTTCCTGCTTGGAAAAATAAAAATAAACCCAGTAATAACCAGCTAGAAAAAAATCATTTAGAGAAAAAAAAAGAAGAAATACACTCTTCACATACATTTCCCTGATGGTTACTTTAGCAGATCTAACCTCTTTTGACACCTCAGAGACATCTCCCAACTTGTAATTTTCTGGGGTTTATGTCACCAAGACTCTTAGTTCAGAAATGTTTTCTAAAAATACTTATGAGATTCCCAAAGGTCTTTATTTTGAGATTTTCTTTTCTTCCCTGTGTTTTTCTAGGTAGTCTCCTGTCTAGAACTACCACTGCTTCAGGAAAAAAAAAAAGAAAGTCTCCACAATTTATTTCATATACAGTCTTTGCAAAGTGTAGCAGCAACTCCATAACTCCATGTACATAGCAAAGATTTTTAGATTAAATTGGGTGTGTAAGTTGGAAACTTGCATATTTTCCATTCAGGTTTCTTTGCCACAAAACTTCTGGATGTGGAATCAGTGTCATTCATTTCTTGAGACTGGGAAAGGTAACATCCCTCACCTCAAGTTGCAACACCCCTCTGTTCAATACACTGGCATTTTTTTTTTCCACGCAAGTGTAGAGCTACTCTTAGCCAAGCACCTCGAGAGTTTAGTGACTGAATTTCTCGGCTCCAGCTTTGCCCTGGCTGTACAGAGAGCATGATTCCTTCTTGAGCTATGAAGTTAAAACAGCACTATTTTCCTTCCCCAGTCTTTGCTTCTCAGATTGGCAAACAACTTCCCACTGTACCTTTTTCTGACATATGTGTGGTTTGCCGTGGCATCTCAAACTGGAAAACAGGGAAAACAACAGGCCTTTAAGCACTGAGACCACTCTTATGGAATTCACACTCCAGCTTACATGACTGTGATGATCTGAAGAGAAGTAAATAGAGATCCTTATCTTCAAAATTCCTAGGTGCATGTACTTTCGCTAGCGTTAGAAAGCGTCCTAAACAGCATTGTCTCTGTTTCCTTATTGCCAGAAGGGTAATGATCCTGTCTACCAGCTGCTTTATATGCCTTTCAGAAATAATCAGTCTTTGAGGTAGACATCATAGCCTGTTTTATTTCTTGCTCAGCTACCTTGCAGCTTTTTGGATTACGCATTTTAATCCAGAAGAATCTTACTGATAATGCACAGCTAATATGTATGCATTAATGGATTTACTAAAAATTGTATTACAGTCTGAAGTAATCAATCATTTTGCAACAAAGCTAACTCAGCTTTAGCATTAATATCTTTGCCTTAAGCTTACATCAGTTATCTATATCTGAGTTGACTTGTCTATGCAACTTCATGCCATTGCTTGCTTCTAGTCATCTTCCTCTCGCCAGTATCAAGTGTTTCTGTGCCTTTATTACCAATGATACTCCTTAGAATTCTCCATGATATCACTGTGCAAGCAGCATCACCAGAACAACTGATGAGAAAGAGTATGTTCATATTTAGGTTCCACAGTTGAGTATTAGCGGAGATGTTTATTTTTTAAGTTCCCAAAGTCCATGAATAGAAATACAACTTCCCCATAATCTTTCACTATATGCCTGACCTAGGAGCCCCAAAACCAATGCTAAAGTCATTGCTAAAATTCAAACCTTAAAAAAATAAAAGTTGGTTGCATGGGAAGTCTGTTTGATATAGCAGCAGATGCAGAAGGAGAGATAAAAAATGTGCTTTGAGTCATAGTTGTGTCAATTCATTGTTTCCCTATGCTCAAACTTTTATGAGACTATTTCTAATCACTCCATCAGCAAGCTAATTTTAATGTTCATTTAGTTACAGTGTAAATTTACTTTGCAGAATGCTTTTTGTTAAAAAGACAATCTACGTGGAAGATTATCTTCATTCTGAATCACTGCAGAAGAAAATGGCCTATATGAAAAATTTATACAGCTTTAAGGTAAAATTTAGCAGAGACCTGGCTGGGCTTATTTAGGAAGAATAAATAATTTTTGAAGAATGTGGGGTCTGCTTCTATCTGTTAACTTACGTAGAGGAAATCTCACTGTAATCTTGTCACAGCAATACCAGGATGACCACTGCTCAAATCCCTCAGAAACTACAATTACACCTGGTGCCTGAGGTTTTTCCTTATCCTTTTGTATTCCTGACCTGCTGCTCGCAGGCTGTGGGACCAATAAACAATGTTCTATCAGTGATGTTACTCTGCAGAAGTAGCCATGGGATTTTGTTCTGCTACTCTTCCACCTGCCAGCATTTCACCTGAGCACACAAAATCTTACACATGGCCACACAATACACACATCACTCCTTTAATCTCAAGCACAGAGATTGGTTGTCTGAACTCCCTCGGCAGCCATTCTAAAATAGTCCGGCAAAATCTAGCCAGATTATGAATTAAGAGATTTATGATGTACAATCATAGCTCTTCCTTGATCCAGACTCCAGTAAACCCACTATAGTGAACCATGGCAAAAACTTAAGCAAGCACAAAGACAAGGAGCAGAAGGGTAACAGTGCATGAAAGAGAGTGTTAAAGCAACAACATAGAAATGATGGAGATAAATTTCATTTTGATATGCATGCTGTCAACCTAAAATTATCACCACAAAAGGAGACAGTATTTAGATGGACATAAACTGGTGGAAAATTACTGAAATTTTTGATTTATGGGTTTTATGTTATTAAATAATAACAAACAAGTGGTGAAAAGCATCCCTATAATGAATCTGTTGCTCTCCCAAATTTTTAATGGGGAGTCACTACTTACTAGTTCTATGGAAAGAACTTTAATATATAAAATGTCCATTTAAATGTATTCAACAGTCAAGATTTCATGTAATGTAATGTTAAAAAAACCCATATACTTTTGATTGATTCTAGGTCCCTTCTGGAATTGGGCTAATATCATGTAATTAATCCTCCTATCATTTTATCCTAAGGTATTTGATTTCTGATTGGACTAATCTCAGCTCTGCCACTAATTTCATCACCCTGATCTTGAGCAGTCTTTGGGTTATTTGCATGATTTTTCAATCAAACAAATACAGTAGTGTAAGCTATCTGCTGATGTTAGTTGGAGCACAACATTCTCATGTGTCCTTTCTTAAGCAGTTTGGCACAAAAATTTTAAGATGAGCATCCATTTTCCACTCCTAGTACTTCCTTCTTTGAAAGTCAGTAGCTCATACTCTAACACTAAAGCTACAAAATATTTCCATCTCTTCCAGTTAAGTACAAATGGGGATAAACGTGATACACAATTACTGAAGATTAAGAAGGGATGTAGAAAGTTAACTTCACCTAGGAAGTTTTCCTACTAACTCTTAGCTTCCAAAAAAGCTATGTCTGCAAAAAGCCTCCACACAGCAGCTTCTAAATCAATACACAAGGGAAAAGACTTGACAGTTTAGAACAGTTCTCCTTTGCTCAAACATCTGTGGAATTTACTAGAAGGAAATGGACTGAGAAAGAAGCGATGACATAGAAAAGGCATTAAGGGAGTTACACTCCACATACCTTTCACTCTGGTAATTTTACCCCAGGAGTAGGATTTTCCAAACCTTCTATTTTCTCTGTAGAAAACACCGGGAAGAAAAGTACTGGTAAAATGTGCATTTTCTCCTTTGCCCTCTGAGGAAGATTTTTTCTGAAAATACAGCTCACTCAGATGCTGCAAAATATTGTAGATAAAGTTTGAGTACCTAAAACTGTGCTCTCTCAATGAAGTTCACATATCAAGGTGATGTTAGAGAGAGCCTGAACAAGAAACAAGGTGAGCATACTTGTTTTAATTGCAAATTTATTAAGATTTTCTATTATCTTCTTGTACCAAAATTCCCATTGACATTGAAAGAGGAACTGAAGCAAATTTGCATTTACTTTACATTTTCATATGGGAAATCAGACTCACTGTCACAAACAAAATTAAAGAGCAAACCCTTTGCTCTTTCTTCCCTTTTTTGCGCCAGCATATTGTTATTGTCCCCAAGTCAACATTTTTTATGAGCTATTTTTCAGCTTTCAAAATTAGAATTTTTGAAAGATGCTCCAAAAATTATACTGACTATCTGTTCAATACAGTCTATTCTTCTATTTTTCAACATGGTTAGTTTAGTCAATTGGCTCATAGGTGAAACTTTTTTGTTAACTCTTAATAGAATGGCTTCGTTTATGGCATGTCATCAACAGCTCTACTGAACTGACAGAATTTCTTAATTTTAGGTCTCAATATAGATTAGCTGAGATAAACAATATTCTGAGCCATGGTGTAACTATGGTGATGGATTCCCAGGACATTACGGAAACTTGAGTTCACTTGCACGAAATAAGAATCGCTAAGGATCTTCAGTCTTCCCCTTCTTGCCATCAAATATTACAATCCTGCTGGTACAATTTGCTACGCTTGCAAAATTATAGCAAACATGCCATAGTTATGGTAAACTTTAACTTTTCTGTTATGTAAGTCAGCAGTTACGTAGTTAATACTGCCTTCTGTACTGTGGGAGAGGGGGAAACTACGTCAAATGTAAGAACACATTGGCTCCTATCCAAGTCTTCCAGCTGCCACACACATTTCCTAACAACATAACTTTATAACTAACATTTGAATCATCAAAAAGACAGTATTGTCAATACCGAGCATTGTATCACAGCAACACGGTGAATGTAACAGTGCACATCGAAGAACACGGAGAGCTGCTAACTCCCACACAGCAAAAGAGAGGGAAGGATGAATTAGGCAACCTGAGAAATACCTTCCTTTACACAATTTCATAATATTTTGAAGCATTTGTGTTTATTTTCCATGGATTTTCAAAATTTGAATCTGATCACTCATTAAGGTGCCTTTTGAAAAGGAAAAAAAAGAGAACTAAACTAAAAAATACTTTTGAGCATTCCTTCATGCTTCTCCCCTTCATTTGCCACTTGTTAAAATCCCAGGAGCCAATCATCTGCACCATAAAATGTCAGTAGTGAGACTGACAGTCCACGCCATCAAGTCATGTATGGCATCCACTAGTTTCCCTACATTTGAATTTTGGAAAGGCTGGGTAAAAACATTTGGGAAAACCAATCTGATTATAACTTCAAACTGTAAGCAATTCATGTCCAGCAGAACTTTTACCCACGGTATCAGAATATCTCGGAGTTTTGATGTACATGTTTCCACAAAAGTCTTGACCCAGTATTTCCAACTGCAGAATTAAACACAAAGGCAGACATACAGAACCATGAAACGACTTAGGCAATATACAGCAAGGGTCAAAGCGAGAGGTGCACAGCCAGCATTCTGAAACAAGGGGCTGCCTGGACCAGGCAAGAGGAAAATTGAGGAAAATTAAAAAAAAAAAAAAAATTTAAAAAGTATATGTAAATTTTAATTCTAATTCCTTCATAGACACAACTTTCTTCATGAACATTAGTGCTTCATGCCTTTCAGAAAACAGACCCGCCAGGGGAGGATTCTTCTTTTCACTCTACAGCTCACGGAGTACTAAATTCAGTGAGGGTTGACATGCCTTAACCTGTCTTGGGGACTTGCATTCACATCTATATCCAGCTCTGGGGCCCCCAACAAAAACTGATCATGGAGCTGTTGGAATGAGTCCAGACAAGGGTCACGAAGATGATCAGGAGGCTGGAGCACCTCTCCTATGAGGAAAGGCTGGCAGAGCTGGCACTGTTGATCCTGGAGAAGAGAAGGCTCTGGGGAAGACTTCTAGCTGCCTTCTAATACATAAAGGGGGCCTACAAAAAAGCTGGAGAGGGACTTTTTACAAGGGCATGTAGTGATAGGACAAGGGGGACTGGCTTTAAGCTGAAGGAGTAGATTTAGATTTGATATACAGAAGAAATTCTTTGCTGTGAGGGTGATGAGACACTCAAACAAGTTGCCCAGAGAAGTTGTGGATGCTCCATCTCTGTACAAGTTCAAGGCTGGGTTGAATGGCAATCTTTAAGCAACCTGGTCTAGTGGAAGTTGTCCCTGCCCACAACACAGGAAATAGAACTAGATACTTTTTAAGGTCCCTTCCAACACAAACAGTTCTATGATTCTATAATTTCCTGTGAGAATACAACTGGACTAGATGTTTGTTGTAGGTCCCTTACAATTCTATTTTAATACCTGAATCCCTGGACTCTACAGCTCTATTCTAATTTTGAAACACTCAATTTTGCAAAGAATAATTAAGAGTTTCATTTTGTCAAAGATCAGGAAAGCAGGAGTGATGATGACTCTACAATGCAGAAATTAGAAGGAATTACTGATGAGAAGAGGGCAAAAAGGTATGATGACAGTTAATCCAAACATCTGATATAAAATATAGCTCAGGTGAATAAGAACTTTGTTACAGATGTAAGCCCAAATTGCTTAAAGTTACCCACAAAGATGTTTCTCAGATTATGCAAAGAGAAAGAATATTAAAAAAATAATAAAGACTGAATTCTTATCTTGACCTGGAAAGTAAGACTTCAGTGAACGTAGCACAACAGAACATTGCTAATGTGTAAAATTATGCAGAATGTGAATAACAGAGTAAAATCATCTTTCTCTGCCCAGTCTGAAGAAAAGTTATTTTTCTGGCAATGCTTATATATTTTAGAAACATTATAGAAGAAAATGTATTTCATCACAACTCTAAGAAATGTTTGCCGTAAGCAAACAATAAAAATGCTAAATTGAAAGCAGCCCAGGAGATAAGTGATAATATCTTCTCTGTACTTTCCCAACACAGAGACCAAAGTAAAGTTTTCAGTTCAGAAGAGTTCTTCACCAATATTGCATTAAGTGCTGCTGTAGTGTGGCAACCTGTAATTAGATAAAGAGATTCTTTATGTTTCCCGCTGTGATGGGTTAAGCTGCGATGGGTGGCTACAAACCCTCACCCAGCAGCTCTGTCCCTCTCTCTCCTCAACTGAACATTTCTTCCACTTTCCTCTCTCTAATTGCTACACAGTAATTTACTCTTTCTTAAATACATTTCCAAATATATAAAACTGTTTCCAAGCCAGTTTGGCTGATGGGCTCAGCTGTGTGCTCTGGTAGGTCTTCTGGAGCCAGCTGGCAGCATCTGTGTTCAGCACAGGGCTGTCCAAGTCTCTTCCTACAGAAGCTTCTCTACAGCTTCCCTGCTACCAAAGTCTTGCCATGTAAATCCACACACCTGTACAAAAATTATTACAGAAACATCTCTTTACCATCCCAGAGGGCCATTTGATTCAAAACAGATCTTTTTCTAGTATTTTAGACCAGATGTTTGTCTGTAAACTCACAATGCAATTAGGTATTTACTATAAAGGTATTGAATCCAGGCGATAGCACTGCCTAACAATAGGGAAGCAGTCTTCATTCAAAACAGGTGTTTAAAACAACAAAAATGATTTAAAAAATGGTCAGCCTTTAATGTAGATTTATTACAAAAAGCTCATGGTAACTTAGGATATTACAGAAATGGAGAGACTGAGACAGGCACATAAGCTCTTGAAGAAGACTATTATAATAAACCAAAATATTGATCATACTTCTAGCCATCACCTGAAAAATTACTATTTTCTGTCAATGTTACATGCATTTGGGAAACTTTTCCCTTTCTTTCTAAGAAATTTATGGGAACACAGACAAGTCAAAAAAAAACTGTTTGTCAACTCTTTCATCTTTACTTCTAAATTTGTTTTTTTTTTTTTTTTTTTCATTCTGTTGTCACAGGAATGTTTTCAGATTGCGTCATTCAAATCAAAGCAAGAATTCCCCCCGAACTGACTGATGATGTATGAGATTTTACTTTGTCACTACTTGTACAAATGACCGTATTTTTTTACGCAAACCTATATCAAACCCACAGAGTATGAATGGAAATACAGGTTACAAAACATGGATTATCTGAGTTTTAACAGGAGCTACTATGCAGTTGTTGTAGAGAAAAAACTTCTTTTGATGAAACTGCCATTTGCATGTTGTGACCCTGAGCTTGTTAGGTCTCTCTCATGTAATCTAATATGTGGAACACAGACAAAATAAACTGCAAACACAAAAAAAACCCCAACTTTTAACTGAGGAGACAGCAGAGTTGAAAGTCTCCTGCTAATTTGGGATACTAGATGATATCTGCATGAAAAGTCCAGGCAGTAATTCAGTAATTTTGAACAGAATTCGGTTTTATGAAGTTAAACAATATTTATATAATGCTGAATGTTATCTTGACTCTTGCTATATAAATAATGTTAAAATAAGATGGCAAACAAAGCATACCTGAATGAACTTGGAAGTGATTGATGCTTAACTTATGGCATTTACCTCCATAATAAGCTCTCTAATTGACTAAGAAGGTGTATCCTCTTTGTGTGATTACTGAGAAACTACCATACAATCTGGCAACTCCCATTTCACAAAGTAAATGTAAAAAATATAAAAGTCTGATGTGAACGGAAGATTAGTGTATATTCCTGAGTCACTGAGGTAAGAGTATATACACAGCCTACATGAGTCTTAGGAAAAAGCTTTCTTATTTGATTAGCTGCAAGAGAGCAAAATAGAGGCAAGGATACACAGTGAAAATTAAAATAATAGAAGCCTAGTTTCTAACTCTCTACACAGTGCATATCAGATATTCACATTCAATCCAAGACCACTATGTGAGAATAAGAATTGCCTAAATATTGTCATGTGGATTACAAAAAAAGTGCACTTCATATCTTTCATTGGCACCATTCATATTCTCATTTATTATTACCCCATGAAGCAATCAAATGCATCTCACAAAAGCTACTTCCTATCTGGAACTGTTTCACTACAAAAGTCACTAAGAAAGGTGAGCAAAAATTTGCAAAAGAACAGTAAAAAAACAAAAGCTATTAAAAAAAAAAAATGGTCTGTTCAGTACTATAAAAAACCATGAACCAAAAGCAAAGCAGGACTATATTACACATAATGGTTAATTGGGAAGACGAAATGCCATCATTTCAAGTGTGTCCCTCCCTTTCTTTTTTCCCCAGCTGTATATTGCTGACCATGAAGCCATATGGTCTAGAATATCCCTTTGGTCACTTGAGGTCAGCTGTCCTGGCTGTAGCATCTTCCAAGTTTTTGTGCTCGCCCATCCTCCTCACTGGTGTGGTGGAGTGAGCAGCAGGAAAGGCCTTGGCTCTGTGTAAGCCATGCTCAGTAGTAACTAAAACATCCCTGAGTTATCAGCAGTTTTCAGCACAAATCCAAAACACAGACCCCTACCAGCCACTATGAAGAAAATTAACTCAATCCCAGCAAAACCCAGCACAATTTCTCAGGAATGTTTTTCTTGAAGCTGTGGAAAAACTAATGAAGATATTCACAAGATTATGAGCATTGCTAGTGACAAATATATTTCTATGAGACACAGCCTGATCTCTCTATACCTCCCCAGTTCCATGACTAACTAGTTTGCATACCTCCTCTGTAACACACAGAGACACAGTATTAGAAAAGACAATTAGATCTAGAGCACTTACAGGCTTAATATCCCTATCCATATGCTGCTTATCTACTTCAGTAAGCTAAGACCGCTTTTTGTTGCAGGTTTATGGCTTGTGCTTGTGGGGTGTAGATTGTTCTGCTACTAAAACAGCAGTAGTTTTGGGTCAAGGAGGCATTTTTTCCTACATAGTCATCATGTGTTTTTACTGGTGACTTTTTTCTTGCTGGATACATTCTCAAATTCTACAGCAATATATTTGTAACACTGCTCATTTATTTTTCTTTAATTGCTAGGGGGCGGGGTTGTGTTTAGGGATATTTTTTGTGTTGTTTCTGTTTGTACATTAGCTAAGAACAAGATTTTCAGAAAGGTAGAGACTACCAGAACGACAGTGTTGGAAATCTGAGTACTAAACACAGAGAACCAGGTTTGCAATGAGTTTCTGTGGGGACTTGTGGGCTATGGGTAAGAATAGAGATATAAGATGTTGTTATAATGCTTTATTGTACATAATTCAACATCTACAAAAGTAATAAAGCCATTAATAGCAGATTAATAATTAACTTTAAAAACAGGAAATTCCCATGAACAAACCAGTCAAAATAAGGAGTGACCTAGTCACTGAAGACAACATATTAGAGGCTCAAATAGGTGAATACCATGAACCAAAACAGACCCAAGAGGACTAAGAATAACATCAAAAACCAGCATGGCCAAATTGTTTTATTGCAGTAATAGAGGCAAAATAACATATTAGTACAAACAAACAAAAGGAGATTTTAGAATAAATTGATAAACTGAACAGTAACCAAACTACCAAGGCTGGCTGGCATTCCTTAAGCGTTCTAAAGAAGCTCAAGTACAAAACTGCTGAAGTTCAATAATAATTGAAGGATAAGCTTCCAGAGGTGGTCACCTCCTGGATTGTCAACTTTTCTAGATATTTAAACAAGCTGTAAGAAAGTCAGTCATCAGACAGAAATAACTGATGGACTCTGTCAAGGTTTAAGAGCAGTGAACTATGAAGTTATATCATTTGCTAAGATCTTAGATGATCCAGGAGAATTAAAATTAAAATGAAAAAGAACTGCAGAATTAGCCTACAATGTTGAGAGGGGAAAAAACAATAGATGAAAGTTGCTGACTACCAGTGTTACACAGTGAATTCAAAAAAAGAATTGCTCATGTTGTCCTCCTATCTTACACACATGGACACACATAGGGCAAATGTTAGTTCTCAGCTCTCAGGAAAAATATCTTGAAACCAACGTGACAAGTATCAGAATAATAACATCTAAGGTGACCACGGGCATTTAAAATGTCAAGATGGTGTGGTGGTTTAGTTTTCTTGGTTTTGGTCTGGGCCTTCCTTGGCAGCAAGGTCATAACTGAGGAAGTATTCCACACCGTTCCTTCAAGTAATCAGGGGTATATAAAGACAGGAGGAAGGCTTCCTCCCTCCTTTTGGCTTTTGCTCTTCTCTTCTCTTTCCCATTCATGTGCTTGGAGAACATCAGGTCTCTGTGCCGGCCTAGCTCTTATCTCTGTGAGTGGAGGCCTGTCAGAGAAGCTGCTGCCCCAGCCATATGGAGGGGAAGGACCTGCTTCTCTTAAGGGGAGTGTTGGTGAGAATAGATTGTATTAGTTACTTATTAAGCTTTTCCCTAAGTTTACAAGTATGTGTATTTGTTTTGTTTGGTTTTACCCATTTTTGTCCCATTTCCCTTTCCACCTTTTTCTTTTGGGATTGTTCTGGGATTTGTTCTGTAGATTCATAGCGTTTGTATATAATTGTA
>JAWWMP010000165.1:16852340-16901414 GCA_035047865.1 Dendrocincla tyrannina
TTTGGGATTGTTCTGGGATTTGTTCTGTAGATTCATAGCGTTTGTATATAATTGTAATACATGTGAATATGTATATACTTTTACTAAAATTGTCTTTTTGGGTACTTTTTTTCCCTTCTCTCTTGGGAGGGGGGGAATCCATGTGGTCAGCAGTTGGGTTTGGCAGTGAGCCAACCCAAACCTCCACAGATGGTGTTATTAAAGGCATAGAGAATAAAACACAAAGCAACATCATAATAATCCATTTGTCTTCATGGAGTGACCACATTTAAAAAAAAAAAATAAATTACCTTATTCTGGTCCATCCCAAGAAGCATATTTTAAAGCTAGAAAAGGTCAGAATGGAATGCATTCACAAAAGTTCACTTGTAAGTTCTAGTGATGATCTATTAACACTTATAAGGACCTTGGATGTCTTCAGATGCATCTCATGGGTTGAATACGACCAGTTATGGACGTGGACAACTATGGCTGCCTGTCTTCTTTTGCACCATTTTTTTCCATTGCTAAGCATATGTGTTATATATCAAGGGCCATTGAGTGTGGGTTACACCATTCAAAATCAACTATTTCCAGAAGCAGACCCAGAACTAAATCGTGGTGAAATTCACTAATGTTCTGGTAGTTTATTCTCAACCCACAGTTTTTTTCTTTGTAGACCTTTTTTCTTAAAGAAATCTAAAGTGGAATAAACTCCCTTTTCTGTAGGACACAGCAGACCAGTGGGCAGAGACACAAGATCTCCTGTCATGCATCTGAAACAAAATTACTAATTCATCAAGTAATGCCACCAGGACATCAGTTGCATACTAAACAATATTTGAAATGGGGAAGTGAGAACCATTAAGTCTTTGGTAAGCACTTGGCTTGCTCGCCATGAAAGAGAGTATCTTGTTGAGTACTCCTGAGATGCTTAAATGATGAATGTATCCCAAAAGGCATCTTAAAAGCTTCAGGCTATCCTCAGATTTGCTCTTGCATTTCTGATATTGTATTTGCGCACACTACATTTTGCCTCTGTTTGTTGGCCACAGGCAGAGAACATTAACAATGTTGTATGTGAGACAGATGAATACTACAGTATGACCAAAGAAGAAATGTTCATTCTGTCACAACTATGTATGATTCTGAAATTAAAACTGCTCAAGATGGCCATTGAAAGTAAAGATACAGTTCAGTTTATCAAAACGTCTTTCAGAACTAATGACACAAGATTTAGGACTGGTATGAATGTAAAAGTAGTATGAATGGAAATGTGCATGTATGTAATCACTGGAAGAAAGTAGCAGAACCAGAACTGAAGGAACAGCTCACAACTATGGTGAGGAACGCTGTTTCCACAACACTGCTGCCAGGCATAAAGTGGAAGTGTGCTGTTCGTATCCAGAAAAACACAAAACAGCTCCACTCTGCTAAGACCACAGCACAGATGACTGGACAGTGGAAGACCCTGCATCCTGACAACAGGAAGATGAAAATAAGTAGCACGATGTCACAATATACCATTCCTTTTCCATTAGTTTACCAAGAAAACAGACTAAAGACATATAACTTAAGTATGGGAAAACAGAAAATGAGAATAATCAGACCAAATATTTTAGAAAGCTGAAATAAGCCATATTCTGTGTCAAATGATCATGTCTTAATAGCCAAAGATTACAAAAGGATATACAGCTCTGTACAAAGTAGCTTGTCACCAATCAAGAAGAAATAAAAATTTCAGTGGGGACTTGGCAAAAAAGTATCTTGTCCTCTACTTTGCACACCAACAATCCTAGCCAAACCCAGTAAAATTTGGTAACCCAAGCTTGATTCTTGCAAATATGTGGGTGTGCAAGGGCAATTGAGTGAAACTCAGGAGAGAAGGAATGAAGAGGATAAAATAAACTAATTTAGAAGTTCTGTGAATAAGAATTACTTTCCTTTCCCACAAGATCACACATTTCATTTTATTACAGAGGGAGATGCTACTGATTACAAACTAATTGGGCAGGGTCAGGGAGGGCATGAGTTATGAAGATCACATTCGTATTTGTAATACAGAGACAGAAAGACAAACACAATTGTCCACATCCTTCATATTCTTTATTCACCACCTAAACTAAATCTTCAGATTAATTTCTTAGTTTTTTATGTTTACACTATTTTTCTTATACTTGAAATACGTTTCCTAGAATAAACATTTGAACTCGTGACTTGAGGTGCTAAAGAAGAAACTAAGTAAGGCACCATTGAAGAGGACATGACCCTAGTTCCCTTTGGACCTGACTTAACATCTGAAAAAAATCAATATTGTCTTTCACTTCTGATTAAGAGTAACGTGCAACTTCCCTTACTTACTGGCAGCCCTGACTTACAGGAGAAACAAACATGCAGTTAATGACTGACTGTCAGGAGGAGGAGGAAATCAAGCAGTGTCGTACTCAGCAGATCTAGCTGACCATGTGCTACTGATCATCCACAGAATGTACAACCAGCAACCTATCTACAGAAAAGTTATAAAAAATAGCAAATAATTTATACATTCCTGTAGTTCCTGTTACGTATCCCCTACCTTTTGCCCTGGCCATGGTGCTGAACACAAACACAGGCTTGGGCATATAATAGACTGATAGAACGGATTGCTTGGAAGAGACCTTGGAGATTATCTAGTTCTAATCGCCTGCCATGAATTGCTCACCTTTCACTAGCCCAGGTTATTCACAGCCCAATCCAGTCCGGTCTTGAACACCTCCAGGGATGAAGCATCCACAACTTCTCTGGGCAACCTGCTCCAGTGCCTCACCACCCTCACAGTACAAAACTATTTCCTAATATCTAACCCAAACCTACCCTCCTTCAGCTTAAGGGCATTTCCCCTTGTTCTATCACTACATGCTCCTGTGAAAAGTCCCACTCCAGCTTTTTAAGCCCCCTTTACATACTGGAAAGCTGCTATAAGGTGTATGCAGTACAATTCCATAGCTGTCTGATTGACTTGAGAATTCAGACTAGACGAATACTCTCCAGAAAGACTGTTTAGTCAGCAATTAATTTTTTCAAACTACCTTAAACGTTTTTGGGTTTTGGGGTGGTGACTCTTTTTTTCCCTCCGAGGTGTATATTTTCAAAAGTCTATTTCACCATCTTTGGGGGGAAAAAAAAAAAAAAAAAAAAGAGAAAAACCAGTACCAGTTCTTTCAAACATCTCACTGCTCTGCCTGTACACTACTAAGCAGACACATACTCTGTTCCAGCAGTCTTCTCTGCTTTCTCTCCTTCTCCTGACTCCTTCCTCCACTTCTGACTCTTCCCATGATACATGAATAATCAAAAGTTCATTGACATACTCCTAATATGTAACCAACATCTTCCCTAAAGCAGGATAGGATTTTGTGTCTACAGTGAGTACAGTTATTTCTGTTAATACAATGATTTCTGCTCAGTTGTAGACACTGTTCAGTGCAGAAATAAATATTTGAGTTCCTCTTTGGGATTTTCAGACAAAAAATAAGGATTATGTAGGAAGGGAAAAATACATCAATATTCATCACTTTCTGCCAAGACTGGACTGGCAAAATAAAAGCCCTCGTTTGCCCACAATTAGAGCACTCACTAAGCTTTTCACTCCGAAGGCTTGACTTCTCTTCCTATCAGTTTGCAGTGAGACATTATGTAATATATGGGTACTTGGTAGACTTCTTTTACAGGGTTCATTTCTTAGACAAGACTTGTCCCCTTACCTCTATTTACCTACTTTATTTAAATTCATCCTTTTTACAAACTAAACTGCTTATGTACACAATAGTTTTATAGACAGTAGTGCTAGTTCCTTTTTACATCATAAAATTTATTTCAAACTATTGAAAAAAGAAAACCAAACATAAGTCACAGTAAGAGCGCATGTAAAACCATATTTGATTAATCAAGCACATAAAGGTTTTTCCCTGTGAAAGAGTACAGACAAATGTGATTGAAATACATCCCCTAATTTGTTTGAATCCAAAGTTCTTTTTATTATCTCTGCTCTCTGCAGCCATGATTGCTTTCTGGAGAATACTTTTGATTTTCTTAAATCTGGATGTAAATTACTCAAATGATGGCAATTCCGGGTCCTTCCACTGTGTATTCTTCTCCTATTATTTTTGAACTCCAGAGATAATTTGTATTCCACTTCTTGACATATATAGGTTTTGAGTAAGTGTGAGCAAGTGTTACATTTCCCTTGGGAACTATCTACACTTGTCATTTTTCCTTATTCTAGTTGATTATGGTTGTACAATGAAGAGTTGTGCCCTTCTTTTAAATGTGTGGCCATCTTTAGTATGTAATAAACATATACATTTTGACAGTAGCAAAACTAACATATTGTCAATACCTGCACTGGAATAGATTGTCAGGAGCAATCTAATATTCTCCATCTAAAGGAGAAGGAAATCTTTTGATGACTGAACTATAACAGGATAACTATTATTAGCAAAAAACCCCCAACCAACCAACCAAAAAAAAAAAATATTTTACATATAGAGTGACCTTCCCTTCACATTTTGTACCATTAATACCAGATGTCTTCTAGCACTTTGCACTGACCTCATTTTTTTTAAAGCAACAATTGAGTGGAAAGCAGAGGTTAAGAGGTAATAAATAATAGCATGTCATTACAGTTTAGCCTTTTCCTTTTATATGCCACCTTAAACTCATAATAAGGTATGCACATCCAGTTTGAAAAAAACCCTTCATAAGCACAGCAGCTTTTCTAGTGATCAGACATAAAATTAAGAACGATTGGGAAAAGGGTAAAAGACAAGAGGTTGCACATGAAAAGCAAAAGCATGAAGTCTGAAACAGGCGTCATGATTTGCATTGTACTGTACATTTTAGACAGTGGGATTTGGAGCATTTTTATATCTTGGCCAGAAATGGAAAACCAACTGAGGTAATGGTACTCAGGTTAAATCATTATAGCTTGAGTAGTACATATATGAAAATATTGTTTTCTTTCTAGTGCCTGTTGGCAGGCAGTCATCTAACACAAATCATAATCAAAATCAATAATTCACATAGTTTTCACTAGTGCCAGTGGTCACTCTGCATCAGCAAAGGTATGATGAGACAGGGTGGAGAGCCACAAACTGGCACTGACTGTGTTATATCAATATATTGGTTATATTAAATGCTTTATATCCCCAGGTCTGGACATTTATTCTTTTCCTTGAGTACTAAAGTATTTTTTTGAAATAAAAATGCATACTCCACACCATGTTTGAGTGTATACACTTATTTTCATAAGAGTGGAAATTAGAAAATGATTACCAGCTCTGTGCACTGGGTGTTCTTTCAATCTCACAAATACAGCTTGCTACCTGTACAACTATCTCACCAAACACCATAACTCTATCCTAAATAAAGGACTTCTGCCTTTCAGAACTGTATTATAATATATTGCACTAACATGCAGATCAAGTGCATATTTCATTCATCAGAACACAGATATGCCCTTGTAATTTATGGGATGTAATCATACTTATTTTTCCTTAACTGGATTCTCAATCAAAATATAAGGCCATTAATAGTCAGTGATCATTCCTTGTGGAGAAAAGCACCTCAAAAACTGGAGAACTTTGGTACAGAGAAAACTCAGACTAGCTTTGGGGAAGAACAGTGAAGACAAGCTGATGGTTTTGAAATAGTAGTTTTACATTCTCAAAATGCTGTAGTAACCCTAGGATTCTGAAAATGAAAACTTTTTACAACAGAGAAAGAGCAGCACTCTCATTAAAGTAGCTGCCTGGCCCAAGATAAACATCCAGTAAGGACAGTCATTATTTAATCTCCGCCCAGTTTCCAGAAGGAACAAACAATACATGTTACAGAAGGAGCTGAAGAATTAACAACAGCTGCATGCCACAGCTGATAAAAAAAATAACAGTTATGAGAGTTTATATATGTGGAGTTTGCACCCATCTTTATGTCTGTGACTTGACTTATGGCAAGTTCCTGGTTCAAGGAAAAGAAGTTCCGGTTTTGTAAACACATGTCCTTCTTACAACCGTAGGAATATAGAATTCCACTAACCATTCCCTAAGAAAATCAGCCTTTTCCTGTAACATAAAGACAGTCATCATACATGATAATATGCCATGTTTGTATGCAGCAGAGCAGATCAATGAGTTTTGACTGTGACCGTCAGTAAAATGCCACATATTCTGTTGCACAGTGTATTTTGCTATAGTCATCATACTGAAACGAAGTGACTCTTAAAGCATCTGGATTGAAAACCGGGATACAAACAGAACACAGGTGAACCAGGAACAAACTCCTGCCCAAAGCTTATGCATATAGTCTAGCTTTGCTAGCTTTGGCCTGAGATGTAAAACAAAACAGAAGGAAATATATAACATGATTTAATAGTCATTCATTTATATTAAGACATTTTGGTTGTTTGGTTGTTTCTCACAAGAATTTGTCCTTTGCAGAAGATTAATATGGGGAATCTGCTGAGTTTGTTCTCAACTCCCTGATGTTACTGTAATAAATATTACCACTGCTAACTGTAGGAAAGAACCAGTGTACATGCACATTAGACTTCACAAAGTTTAACTTCGCTTGGTTGGGAAAACAAACTGAATAAACCTGAATGAAAAGCACTAACCCAGAACAGCTGTACCCCCAGCTGAATCAGCTAGAAAATAAGAGTAAACATAAAGTAATCACCGGAAGATAGGAGTATTGGTTATGAAAGGATTTCAATATCAGTTCACAGAGGTACATGGTATTGTCAATCTGACCTCCTGTGAACCCAAATCACAGAAAGTTCATTAATAGGGTTTTTAATAACTTTTTTGGTCTATCTTTACTTTTTACAAGTCCCCAGTACTCAAACTTAACAAGGCAGAGCCATTAAATAAATGACTCTCCAAAACATGGAGAAATAAGGAGATTTGTATTTTAATAAAGAAGCTCTTACTATAAAATTAGGTTAAATGGAGGAACCTAGGTTACAGAAAAGTCTGCCCTAGAATTCAAGGCATCCAGCTTCTGTTAGCCCCCTGCCTCCCATCTCCCACGTTATAGTTCATTACTTTTCTGCTCACCTTACCTTGCTCCTTCAACCCCCCAAATTAACTACACATGCTTTAGCTTGCTGCTTCAACTCCAATGCATGCTCCTATTACTTTCCACCAGCCTCAAAGACCCACCACCTTCCTCCAGGGCCTAGGCATGAAACGGCAGGAGACAGCTCTTTCCTTCAACCACATTCAGGGAGCCCTTTTCCCTTTCTGCTGTTACAAAACTGAACATAGGAAGAAGCAATGGGAATACTGATTCAGTTTCAACCATATGGAGCAGGGAGGATTATCTTTAATTTTCTGCATTAATCCTCTTTTCTTCTACACTTGTCTGAAGGCTAGTCTGTTCCTTAGAAGAATGTCAGATACACTCTGTCATCTGCAGCAACCCTAGCTGGTTGCTTTTCCTGGGAGACAAGGAAGGAGTAAACTTTGAATTCAAATAACGAAGCACAAGTCACGCAAGCACTGAGATCTCCCAGGATCTGTCCACACTGGTGTCAGCACAGGCCTAAACTAGAGAGCTTTCTTTGCAAGTTCTTACAGTGTTTCCTTCCTCATCCTTCTTTGAACTTCAGCAAAGTTTACTACAACTTGGCTTTTAATTGCAAAAACCCCAGGAAGTCAGAATTACTTCTCTCTACACACCTGTGCTATTCACATTTACTATCCTGTAAGACAACCTTATCAAACAGGTGAGATTTCTGTGTTATGGAAAGCAGCTGCTTCCTTTAGTCCACAGCATTTGATATCCAACAACAAATAACACACTTACTAATCGTAGCATAAGACATAGCATTTTTTTGCTTAGAGAAGACATAACATTGCATTTTCAACCAAAAATGCCCCTTATATCCTGCAGTTGGTGAAGACACTCAGCATCAGAATTACTGTTCTATTTCAGAGAGAATGGTGTAGCATCACACACCCTTCAGAGCCCCTCTGTGGTTACTCATGAGAAAGCATTCTTACAGCCTTCAAAAGGCCTGGGCTTTCTACTACACCAGCATCCTGTGACATACAAGAAGGCTGAAAAAATAAGCAAGGTCAAAACAGGAAACTTCCTGCATCTGTCTCCTTAGGATCATCAGTTTTATGAAAGGAGGAAAACCAGCATCATTTATTTTGTGTTCAGAAGGCAGAAAGCAATGAGGCCAAGTGGGATTATAATAAAGCAAAACATATTTCAAATAAGGAGAAATGGCTCTTTGATCTAACGAATCATTCTCTTTTTAATATAGCTATTATAAATTTTCCTTTTGATGACTCCCAGCTCCAGCTAGTCATCTGTGAGTACAGCACTATAAACAGAATTCCAAATATCCTCAGGTGGCACATTTCTCCAATGCATTCACAGTTGCTGGATTTTTTGTTTGGTTGTTTTTTTCTTTTGGAGGTGGAGGACTGGTGTTTACTTTTCTTGCCTTTCCAGGAACTGCACTGAGATAACAGTAATATCTGGGGAAATAAACAAAATGGGGTTATAAAATGGATCCAGGTTTATGATGAAGAAATGAGTTAGAGTACTTTTAACAAAAGGGGAAGTTGCTTGAGAGAAAAGATTTAAAATCTGACAGTGTCTGTGAACCAGAATAAGCCACTCTATAGAAGTTTCCCTCAGACTGAGAAGAGGAATGTTAATTGCCCTTCCAAACTAAACTAAGTCCTAAGAATAACCTGTCAGATATCGCATCAGGCTACTAAAAGTGTCAGAGAGACAATAATGTTTTTTCTGTATCTTCCTAGACAATGCCCCAAGTCAGGGATATTTAAGGAGCACACGTTTCAATAGCAAAGAAGATGCCAACTGCCGCTGAATCACTATATTGTTCTAGTACCCCCATTTGTGCAAAGCAGCATCCTAGTCCCACATTCCTGGAGAGTATTTTATGACATTCATTCATGGACTAGGCATTAAAAGACAGATAAGCAGGGTCTTCCTGTTGGCTCTAGTGCTGTGACCTCTGACAGAGGCTAGAGGGCCTGGAAATTTTGTTTACTGTCTAGGTGGCAATGAGAAGGACCTCCTGGCTTTACAGCAGAAGCAGAAATTTATTCCATTTTTCATAGGAAAAATTTTATTACAGTGTTTCACCAATTAATTAAATTAAAATGATCACATTATTTATGTTTTTTAAACTCCCTTACTCAGAGAAGACCAATGGGTACTTGAAAGGAACATTTTCAATGTACATGGTCTTCTGATTCAAACCTTCCTAAATAACTCCTGGACCTCACACAGACATAATTGACTCAGTGTGGTATATATGCCCAAGATCAGTGAATCAAACGCGGGGGGGAAATGTAACTCACAAGCTTTATGAAGAAAGCATCAGGCCCCAGAATTGGCCTGTCCTCTGCCAGCAGATGGCATCATTACTTCTTGTTAGGAAAAGGAACCAAGGGAAAACATCTGTGTCCTCAACAAAAGCTGTGGCCACTGTGTAGATATTTTTGCTCCTTTACTTTCGCATAAAATAGAATGATTTCCCTAAGGTGCTGTTTTTGTATTCCAGCGGACAGTGGTAGATTGTTACAAAAGTAACAATCTAAGCACACCAGGAGACGAAGAGAAAAAGACAGAAAATAGTGAATCTCACTGTAATGGCACAGAACAGATCCGGGATCTTGAGCCTGGAAAAAAGGTACATAGAAGAATTTACAGAGGGTGTTCTGCATCCAATTCAAACCTCAGACAAATTTCTACATACTGGATAATGTTTTCACCTAAAAACTCCTCTGAATACTTTTTCCTTTCAATCCTCCCATGCAGATGGATGTAGGCCCTGAATCACAATATTTTTAAACAACTCTTCTATCTACAAATAGGTGGGAAGTGATGCAAAAAAACCATGAATAATCCTATTAAATGGAACTATAGCCCCCTCAAAATACATAATGGTATTAAATTTTGTTAAAGGATGTCCTTTTGGATGGGCATTAGGGAAAGGTTCTTCACTCAGAGGGTGGTTGGGTAATGGAACAGTCTCCCAAGGGAAGTGCTCACAATACCGAGCCTGACAGACTTCAAGGAGCATCTGGATGACATTCTTAGTTTTAGATAGTCCTGTGAGGTACAGTGAGTTAAACTCAATCCTTATGGCTCCCTTCCCATTCTACGATATGTATTAATATGTATTTAATATGTAATACTACATATTCATAGCACTTCCAAAGCTGGAGGCACACACCTGCAATGAAGCTTTTTGTTTACTATGTCTCAGTATTGGGTGGGGCCAATAAATTAACCTAACACAAGGGAAATCATATGTCTTTTTCTTTTAGATTAGTTTCTTGATAACTTTTTTCTTTGAAAGCGTGCATACATATGTATATACACACGTATTCCTTCAGAGGTATTCAGTGAAATCCATTTACATACTTTTATCCATATATATGGAATTTGTCCAATAGTACTATGGCCACTACTTTTGCTTTGAAATATTAAGATAACTATCAAGAAGGAAGACAGACAACTTTAAAAAACTTACACTTATTGCTAGGAATAATTCCTGTATTGTAAAAGTTTTACTTAGCCACCACAGAAACACAGCTGGACCTGCTATGAAGTGTACAAGCCATTTAATGAACAATACAAGCCAGTTCTGACAGTAATAAGAAAACGTCCAGTGGTCCGCAGGATTAGCCTGACTGAAGACTACAGTGCCCTAGAAGACAGAACCGGATCAGGCTTGTTTTCCACTACACTGGGACACGAATTCACTACTCAGAGAAAACATGCTGTTTGTGATGTTTGAAGAACATTCCGGGCCAAAGGTGCTTGAGCAATCCGCTCCATCTGTGTGCAGGAGTCTCCCGGCTGCAGCGCAGGGACGGAGCTCCGCACCCGCCCAGCCCCGCACACGGAGCTCTCCCTCCCGCAGCCGCCCCGGCTTCTCTCTGCAGGCTGAGAGGAGCCGCTGCGAGGCGGGGGCAAGAGCTGGGGCTCCTAGTTCTGCTGAGTAATAGCTACCCTCCAGGCGCAGTGATTCACTGTGACTAGCTGCGCTCGGCTCACTGACTCACTGCGGCGCTGGGTTTGCTGCAGCAACCCCTTCCAGCTTCCCACTGCGACAGGGTGTGCTCTCCAAAGGCAGCTTCTCAGTCACGACTTCTCCACTGCGCTCTTCCACCTCTCCCCCCACACGCCACCGGCAAAGTACAGATGCCACATGACAGGGTAAACTGAATTAGTGAAGCCGCAGTAGATGGAAAGAGCACGTAAAGTACAGTAACTTATGCAGTATTATAATTTCTACAGTAAATTCTACAATTTATGCAGTAGTGTAAGCTAATCTATTTTATATTACACTGCCTCTAAGAACATAAATTTCAAAGATCAGCTGTGTGGGAAAACACAGTGAATTTATAATCTTATTTCTAAACTATAAAATTGAGAAAAAGGAAGCTCTTCTTCCAAGCTTGGCACCCACTCTCCAAGAACCCAGGTTAGTCAGCAGCATCACCTAACGCACTGCAGGACTGAGATGTGGCAGGTACCTACTCTGGTTTGAACATATCTCAATAGGTATGCAGAAAGTGAGCACATGGAGTGAACAAAGATGGATTAAAAGGTTATCTGGAAGAAGACAAATACTAGAAGCATCACTGTAGACAGAAGCTTTTGTCACAGCAGAGGATTAGCTATGTCAGCCATCTGGGGATGAAGTTGATTAGTGGGGAGAGGAGAAGCTTCAAAGGGTTGTTGTAAGTGACTCTGATCAGAATACTGCCACTTTTCTAATGGAAAGGGAAATTATTTTCCTACAGGAACCATTTGTAGAGACAATTTGGTACAGAGCTCTCTCTCTAGCAATAATGCCAACAAACTTTGCAATCATGGATGAGTCACTTCTCCATTTTCTGCTGTAGCAAAACTAACACCATTTGCCGCCCCAGCCTTGTGAAAAATTGCAAGCAGCAGATGGCCTTTATTCTGTGTTCCAAAGATGAAACTATTTGAATAAACATCAAGCAGTAGTATTCTGTCAAAATTCACTGGCAACATATAGTGGGGCTGAAAAAATAGAGACATTGCACAGGAAACTGAAAATAATAGGAAGAACCTTCCCCTGGTAGGAATTCATTGACCAAAGAAATGGGGAAAGGACAGGAAGCCTGCAGACAGTAATACCAGTCTCTTTCAATCATCATGTTTGCTCCCTTTATTCCTGGGCACGCTCAAAGAATACAGACCCAAACTTGTTCCCACAGGAGGGTGATAGTTGTCAGTCTCATGCCCTGAGTGACCTCTAAGTAGATCCTCTGTCAGCCAACTGTGCTGTCCAAATTCCAGAATACAGGGGGTGGGGGACAGGCAATAAAACAGTTTGTGACCTCCAAAAGTTTGCAATTTACTTTTCTGCATTAATGTGCTCTTCTACACAAGCCGCTGGTTTCCCATTGGCTTTTCACTGCATATATTCTAACATACTTCAAAGTGGGCACTCCAAACAAGACACAGAGAACTACTTCATTGTAAAGCATGCACCATGATCCAGGTCACTCACAATAAACCAACCTGAGGGCACTGTAACTTATTAACCAACTTTCTCTCCTGGTATTGTTCACAGTTCTACAGCCACAAAACTGCCTGGAGCCTGTTGCAATCACCAGCAACCAGCCTATCTCAGGAAGTTACTCTGGGATATTACCAGGAGGAAAAGCTGGTTTCTGCGGAGTTGTTTGAAATAAGAACAGGATTGGTTCAAATACAGCCTATTACGAATCCAAAATTGAGCTTTGTGGACACATCCCCATGTAATGATTTATCATTCAGATTCAGAGCCATAAGACACCTCATTGGTGTTCACTGAGAATTCATGATCTTATTTGTTTTATTTAAAGTGTAGTATTTAAGCCAATCCAGTGCATTTTTGCCCCAGATATGTGGGAGAATAATGGTGACTGGAAGACTAAATTTCTCCTTCTACATGATACAATAGGCAGAAATATGGAATAACTCTTTCCCTGAAGAGGCAAAGGTGTTTTAGGAGAAAACAAGAAGCCATCAGACTTTCGAAGCAAATAATCCTGATTGTGAAAACCATGTGATGCTACCACCCTGGTTAAAGATAAGACTGACTTGCTACAAAACAGGAAAGAACTGCTACTCCCAGAGGGAAGTGAGCACAGTGTTTACATTCTGGAATCATGACATGCCCGTAACAGCAACACAATGACAATTCCTAAAGGGCAGGAACTCTGCTTCCAGCCAATGAAGTTATAATTAATACCCATGAGAAAATCAGAAGCAATGTGAGCACACAAAGCTAGCTCAGAGCGCGAGTTGTAGAAGGTAGCAATACAGCTAATCTTGAATTAAGGTGGAAAGAAAATAACATGAAGAAAATTTTCTACCACAGTTTTGCATGTCCTGCTTGCCCTGGCATGTAACAGGTGGAAGTCACAGATATTGTGACTATTTAAATAACACAGAATAAGGTAATGTGTTATACACAACTATTTGGAATCAGTTTTCCCTTGCTTTTTGTCAGCCAGTAAAGTCTGCAGAAAAGCCACTAAGATAACTGCACTGATTTGACTACACAAGCCATTTCTTAAAATATAACCCGCAGAAACCTGAAATTCCAATTTTCTGAAGTAAGGATTGGTGGAAAACAGAAATGCACATAAGAAGTAAACACCGCCTCCATTTAGAATAGTACACAGTGGGGCAAAAAAGTCCGTAAACACGTATTTCAAGCTGTTTGCTTCAGGGTTTTAACACTGATATCTGTAAGCATTTAGTGCTTCTGTTTTCACAAAAAGTCTGTATCAACACAGCATTATGACCATGAACCTCTCACGAACCTCGCTGATGAACCTCCCTGGTCTGGTGCTGTGCAAAGTGCACTAGGACATACAATTTAATCCTTTTTAAACTGCATCCAAGTATACGTGAAATTATAATAGTGCAGGTGACAGTGTAACACAGGTACAAATTCCAGAATTACTTCTGAGTTCAAATGATGGCATAACATAAAATTACTAGCTACTAGCAGGGTCTAATATAGAGATATTTCCACCTCCCAGATGAGTGCCCTGTCCCAAGAAGCTAGAAGGCTGTGCCTCCTTTCCATTTGCTTTATTTCTCTTCCTGTGTATCTAGCTGCACTGTGTCATGGCATCAATAAGACCATAGAAAGGAGTATTGATGGAAGGACTTGGAGGCAGTCTAATGATGCTCAGTGCACTCTGGCGAAAGGTAAAAGATATGGATTTGTACTCCCACAGACTGAGGAGGGAACAGAACTCTGATTAGCTTCTTAGAGAAAACAGGAGTCCCTCACATTTGTTTTCAGCCACAAATTATTTGGTAGGTAGAAAATATTCAAGAAGCATACTGAGAATTTATCTAATGCCAACATAGGCACAGTCTGGCAATTGCAAATAACAAATGTTCCCATCAGTAAAAAACAACAAAGTTATTCCATGCCCCAGAACAGATTGCCTGGTATTGCTTGACACTATGAACAGTCATTCTGCTCATCTGTTGGGGTAATTATAAAAATATGACTGGATAAAATAATCTTCTCTGTCTTTTTCTGATTTTTTTTCATCATTCCTAAACTGCCATCACATAGAAAATAAGATTTGGTGTGGGTTACTTATTCTCTTAAGCAACAAACAGGAATAGCAGAATATTGTTACTTCTGTTATTTAGAATTAAAATCCTGATTAGCTGAGCTGAAGTTAACATCAAAATGGGTTCTAGTCAAGAGGTAATAACACAGTTCTTAGTAGCTGACAGAAATCTACAACCTACATTTCCCAGAAGCTGTAAACTACCTTTTTAAAAATGTTATGAATGGAGCACATCTTGCTTGATTCAGACTAAGCTTTTCCCACATGCTGCCCACTGAGAAAAGTGCTAACACACATTTGTGATCTGTCTTCTAAGTGCAGTAAGATTGCTCATTGGCCTGTATTTGGGAGTTACTTGTGAATTCCTTCACCTGCATTCCCAGCTCTGATAAATGGGCAGGTTATGTGTTGATCTGCTGTATTGCTTGGCAGAGGAGAGCCCATTGCCTTTTTCCACAAAAGCGTGCCACATAGAGTGTGCTCACTCAAACTCTACACACAGCAAGAGTTTATCCATAAAACTCTATCACTATAAAAACAAATCCAGTTCTTATATTTTCCTTTTTAATTTTTTCTGTTCATTACATCAGACTTTGTGTGCTAGATGTCTGGGGAGGGAAAATTACACAATCTTATCACGTTGGACTCCAAGATTACAGAACGTTTGCTATCTGTTAAAGCAACAGAAATAAACACAAGGGGAAGAGGTTAAAACACTGTCTCAATATCAGCTTCAGGTACCTAACTGTTTTTAAAGCTCTTGAAAAATCAAATAGAAAATACTCATGAGACTACTAACATATTTAAAACAAACAAAAACCAACAACAAAACAGCTAAGCAGTATTTCTGACATGCTTCATGCATCTTGTAACAAAACCCTTACTTTACAAGTAACTACAAAGCTACATAAGCCAGACATTAAAAAATTTAAGAGCAGGTGTTTGGAATCTAGCCAGGTATCATGAAAGATCTGCTCGAACTGTGAAAGATCCTAACAGAAATTTTCTACCTCCTGTGTGCACATCATATTACAGACAAAACTATCCTATTGTCAAGGACATATTTTATTCTGTCTAGATTTCAAGGTATTGGACTCATGAGAGAAAATCATGAGAATCAACAGGATGCTCAATGGATTTTGTCTTGATGAATCCCTCCTCTAGTGCACTCCAACCATGTGACCTATCTCACCATGTCTTCATCACTCCAATGAGGTGACAGCCCTGTAACTACTCTAAGACTTTTAGCCTCCTCCTGTTCCCCATGATGTTTCATCAGTGTACAGGCATTCCAGAGAAGTGCCCAAGCATGCTGATCCCTCAGAAGAGCCAATTTTACCCTGCGTCACTTTTACCCTGCAACTGCTCTGCAGGCACCTTCTTCACATGTCCAAGCTCAAGATTCCTCAGCCGCTTTGTTGTGTTGTTTTGCCACTTCAGTTCCCACCACTTGGGCTTTTGCTTTGCCTACCCTCTCCCTAACTTTCATAGTTGATTTTTGAGAAATAAATCCCACCCCCCATTGTTTCTACTTTAAATTTCTGCCTACCAAATTGGCCAGCTTGTTGTCAAAGATGGTTTTCCCCATTCAGTCAACCGGGCCCTGCTGACAACACCAGCTGTGGAACTGGTTGTTAACCTGCAGGATCCAAGTTATTCTCAGACCCTTCCCCTCTGTACCAGAACCAAGGAGAATGCCATGTCCATCCCCAAACACTTGATCATGGCCCCACTGCCCTTCAGTCGTGCCCAAGGGTCACCCGTGCCCTGGCAGTATTTTTGGCACATGTGTGAAAGAGTAGCAGTGTGTAGCAGGTAGAGAGTGAGGTGAGCCACAGCATAACAAATTTGGGACCCAGCAAGCAGCAAATCTCCCCAAAAGACAAATGAGGTCAGCAGATGGAGACATTTGTCCCATGCAGTAGGGAGTTTCCAGCCATGATCACTTGACACTTCCTTCTACTTGTCCCAAGTGGTGCAGGGTCAGCCACTGGAGATGCTCTATTTGATGTCACTCCCAGGTCCTCATCAGCCTCATAAGGACACTGATCCTGTTCTGTAACTGCAAGTCTAAGGTGGACCTGGAGCCTTTCTCCAGTGTGAAAAGTCATCAGCTTTCAGCCTTGCCATGATGGGGATATCCACCTTCCCAATTCAAAGGCATAGGCTCTTCCCACCAATCCGCTACAGTTGAATGCTGAGGTTTGTGAAGCTGCAGGGTCTCAGAGAAGCCATTTGATCATTTCTTATCCTTCCAGGTTCTTCGTGGTTCGTGGACATCCTCCTATAGCTCTTTCACTTGCAGGTACAGCTCATCAACAACTTCACAGCTCTGGGCAGACCAGAAGACAAAGTGCCCCAGGCCCAGGCACCACAGACTGCCTCAGACTTGGGGGGTTGCATCCTCTTTTTAAAGCACTGTCTGGGTCCAGAAGTCCAACAGTGAAGACACAGACTCCAACACTTGAATTTGTATGTAAGCCAGGCCTTGATTCATTGCTCTTAAGTTCACTTTTAAAAGTGTCAGATAAAGAAACATGAAGATATTTGCTAGAATCACTATAATAGATCACACTAAATATCTTAAAATAATTTTAACTGAAATTATATATTTGGGGTTCTTAAAACATAAAGAAAAAAGAATTTACTTCCTCGCCTCCCAAACAGGCTATTTGTTTCCTTTTGTCACAATTAACAATGAATAATTTTAAATTAAATGAGGTAAATTCACTACAGACATATTCAATTACATGGTGTTGAGATTTCAGTAAATAACTTCCTCACTTATGTATAAGGCATTCAGAAAAATCCAAGCACCTATCACTAGGCACACCTGCTCCCACCAATAGCATACACAGTAAACTCTTGGTTATTACTTATCAGGACTGTACCAGTGATGTTTGTTCAGTTTTTACATCAGTAAATATAAGTATCAATATGAATAAATATATATTTACAAGTAGATAAATGTTACTGTTCTACACCTGTGTAAATCCAGAGAATGACTCTTATAAAGCAGCAGCTCTTGCCTATCTATGTCAGGTCCAATTTTTTTCTTTTTATATGTAAAGCCAAAAGTGAAAACTTGTGAACCTTTTTCCTAAAGAATTATTTTGTATGTGGATTGAAGAAGAATTTTTCAGCTTTCAAGCTCAGAAATGCCCAAATCACTTTGCACAATTGCATATAAAATATGGTTAGCGCTGTTACTGTGCTGTCAAATCTGACAGCCATTCTGTACTCAGCAATATATCAAACACCATCCAAATGCAACCATACAAATGTCACCTCTGCCTGTGGAACTTTATAAATCAAGCAATATTAATCAATTAAGGGACAGTGGAGTGCATGCAGGAGCAGCCAAGTCTACCTGAGGATTACAATAGGGAGTTCTGGGTGGGCAGTCAAGTCTAAACTGCAGAACTGCCAAGGCACACGGATTCTCTTTACGATAAAGCGGATTTCCGGTCACACACTGAGGGAGACGGAGAAACTTTTGCCCATGGACAGACAACAGAAAATGCTGCTGTTACACCATTTACCTATCACATTCTGCTGTACCATTTACCAAATCTTTTACTTCTGCTCACATATATTTCTATGATTAGGTATGTGGCAGATCATCTACACATTCCCACTTTGAATTTCTGAAGACAGCATTTTCATATGAAATATCACAACAAGGAATGATACCCCTCTCCTAGGCTGCTCGGTAAGGGAGAGTCCCATCCAAGCCTTTCAAGCAGAAATGAAAATCCCCCCAAACACATGTGAATAGGAAGGGTCACTAAGCACCATTTTAATTATCTATATATCTAGTATCCAGCAGACCAGGAAAGTAAAAATACATCTCGCACCTTCACATTTTACGCACTCGGTATGCTTAATGAAAGGATTTTCTTTCCAAATTACCTCATTTTTCACATCAGACCTCCTGCAGTTTTAGGTGTTTCCTTTCACAGAGAAGCAACTGTGCAGAATTACATACTCCTCAGAGGGGGTGCTTTTCGGAGGGGACTGTGCACACCAAATCAGTTTCTTTCCACCCTTGCCTTCACATACTGTACAGGTTTATAAATTGTGTACTGCTCTAGTGATGTCAATGATGTTTTATTATAAACTAGCCCCAAAGAAATAGGATAACAGGCCAACATTTACAAATGTCTTCAGAATGGCTGCCATCCTCCTTATCTTTAAAGGGGCCAAACCTCAACATGGTCACCATTTTCTCAAAGTCATTACCACATACAGACATGTGAATTATCTTTAGCAGCATAAAGTTGTTCTCAGGAGTAATGGCTGCAGCTCTGTGGTACCTACTCAGTCTGCACAAAGGCCTACAGAGCAGAGACCTCAAAGCTACAGAGAGTAGGCGACAGAAGCAGAGCACTCAGAGAAGATAGCTGCTTGATCAAGGTTTGCCATTGGCATTGATAAAGCAGCAAGTCACTCAGACTGACAGATTTTAAAGGTGAATAAAACAACCACAGACCCATATCAAGTTTCCTATAGCACAGGCTGGTACAAAGGATGTGTCAGTTTGCTGGTGAATGGTTGTTAGGGGTACCCTGAGAGACCCTGCCATAAACTGTTGTCAGCTGAATCATCAGTAAAGCCAGATCCAGTTCCAGTGCTACCTCTTTCTCTCCTAGTATGCTCCTCTTTCGTTGGCACAAATAATTTTCTTCCTGCCTGGCAGAACACTGCTTACCACACCCTGTTTAGGAAGTATAAAGAGCCAGTGCCAGTGGTAGTAGAAATTAATAATGGAAGGAGGAATAGTAGAGATTGAATAATAGCTCTTTACCCTAAAATAGAAGTTACTTTGCTGTGCAACTCAAGGAAAGGCAGAAAACCAGATCTTGGAAATCAGTCACAGCATTTTAGGCCTTGCAGGAAAAGCTCATCTTGGAACAGAAACCATCCCATTGTTTTAGTCATAGAATCCAGTCTAAGGTCTGTAGGAGACCTCTAGGTCTGAATCTTCTAAAGAATGATCATTACCATTTCTGAGTGCCTTGAAAGATTCTCTGCCTTGGGCTAGAGACATCAGTGTTTTTCCTAACCACTAGCATCCCAGTAATTCCAGTCCTTCTGCCTAGCATTTATGCAGTAGAAAGGAAAAGAGAGCATGGTCCAGAACTAAGGGAAGCCCAGGCACATGAAAGTGAGGAGGAGAGGAGACAGCTGAGGGAAGATTGCTGGGATCTTGGCCAGAAGTCATGTCCTCAGATATAGGAAGGAAAGATCACTAGAATAAAAAGTAATTAGTTTTAGCTCTTTGAACAATTAATGGTTACTAACTAAGAGTAATGATTCTATTTAAGGAACTGCTTTTGTTATACTTAAAGGCAGATACAGAGATAAATGACTGGAGGCATGCAAGCAAATCAGAGCAACTTCATATAATTCCTAAAATGTTTTGAATTTTGGAAATGCTGGTATTTTAAGCAACACTTAAGGAATCAAAATACTTTGCTAAGCCACAGAAAGAGATCTTTAGGGGTTAGACTTTGCCATGACCAGACTGAAGGTTAGGAACATTTCTTTGAAAGTAACTGTTTCAAACTAGTTGGAACAACTGGTAGACAAGGTGAGATCTTGGTACTTCCTCTAAGGGAAGGTCACAGCAAACTAGAAGCCAGTAAACCTGACCTCAACACCTGGGAAAATGGTGGAGCAACTACTCCTAGAAGCCATAATAAGACACGTGAAGGACAAGGAAGTCATCAGGAGTAGTCAGCATTGATTTACCAGCAGGTAAATCTTGGGTAACACACCCAAGTCAAGTCTGTTTTGCCTGTGACAATAACTGGTGAGTGACTTGTCCCTCTCCTTATCTCGATCCATGATCCTTTCACTATATTTTCTCTCCCCTGTCCAGTTGAGGAGGGGAGTGATAGAGAGGCTTTGGTGGGTACCAGGTATCCAGCCAGGGTCAACCCACCACAACTTCTTATTTCAGATAAACAACAGTTTGCTCTGAAAGCTCTCCTATAAGTTCAGCAATTACCCCAAAAAAATATTGCCATAAGATGTCAAGCAACCATTTTTTCCCATATCTGCTCTGCTTCAGAGGATTCAATTTTGTCCTTCAAGCAAAGTCTATAAAAACATCCTATAAATTTCTTTAGATATCATAGGTACCAGAGGAGACAAACTTGGCTGTTAGACCAACCGATAAAAAAACCCGTATGGAACTTGCATGGATATCACAATCTGGTGTTAACATCATCAGTGAATGCAGATGCTAAATAGTGACTCATTGACTGCTAGCAATATGCAAACATACTCTATCTATTGATTGCATAGTTAAAGTCCTGGAAACTCAATTAAGAATAAACATTTTCAATTTCATTGGGTTCCTTGATATAAAAGCAATTCTTAAGATTATTAGTCTCCTCAGAAGCTTGGTTTCCAGAGATACCAAAGTGCCTGTTGACTCTCTCAGATTTAAAACAATAGTACTTACAGCAAACAAAAATTTAAAAACCCAAACAAAAACAAAGAAAAAAAACAAACAACCAAACAAAAAACACTCTTCCCCTCCCCCCACAAAGGTTTTTTTGAGTAAAAAAGTTTTTACAAAAATCCTGTCAGTTTCCTGCTCATGGCCTAGATCTTAACAACTGAACTTCTTAGCATGATAGATTTAAATTACATCAAAAAAATTATTTTTTTTATACCTCACTGGTAACTCACTTTTAAAGCAAAGCATATGTACTTCTGAATACATTACAGAAAAAAACCCACAAAATTAAAGAAAACGAGTGCTAAAGTTTCAATAATCAAAATAGACTAAATCAATCCCATAGCTGAATTCAGTTTGCTACAGTGCACCTACAGAAAGTGCCTTTGTGTTTTATTAGTACTGAGACAGAAAACAGTGCCAGGTCTGAAATAAAGCACATCAGGTCCACGCAGGCTATCACTGATAGACATTTATACATTGATATAAAACAAACTTAGCATTGCCCAGTGCTTACCAGCATCCCCATCTTGCTGCATGATTCAACAAGCCAGTCAGGTGCACTCAAGCCCACCACACACTCCTTGAACCACCTGCAGCAAATACCCCCTAAGAGTGATGGGTTCTGGGAGCTCTCATAGACTGAGCACAGATGTTGTGAATTACAGGGTGAGCATTGACTCCAAAAGAGGTATCTGAGGGATACACCAAACACCTGTGGCTGCAGAAAGGTTTCGGAGCGTGGCTTCTTCAGCCTGCGGACAGAGGAGAGCCCCGTTAGTCCTGCAGTAGTCAGGGATTTCCTCCAACGAGTGGAGAAGGAAACTCATGTTTAGGTAGCTCTCCATCTTGTGACAAAACATAAATCCTCCCGATGTACTGGAACAGGGGGTAGATTTTAACACTGATTATATCCCAGCTCATCCAGGCTCTCTGAGGTATTTGCACAAGTGACATGTCACAAAACACAGTATATAACAAGCCACGTCAGCCTTTCTCCCTACTCAATTTTTTCAGAGTACAAGAGACAGTACACATTTTGCCAATCTGCCCACAATTTAATATGTATTTCATAGTATTTTGCATTTGAAAAGGGAAGCTGAGTGGTAGAGGAGGAAAATGGCTCCTTCATTTTGGCAGGTTCCCTTCCATAAGGTGCAAGGAGAGGTGCACTTTCCAAGGAATCAGCTGTGCATGCACAGGGAAGGGAAGGTTCTGGAAGTAGGTGGGAAGAGGATTTTAGCTGCGCTAAGTGGAAACTGAGGGAACATGTAGGATATCACGAATGGTGTGGTAGGGAAGGGAGAGGAGCAGGAATCCCTTCCCAGAGGTGAGAGTCCTGAGGACACAGGGGACTGTGCACAGGGTGGGCTGAGTCCTAAGGGGAAAATGTGTCCCAAGTTGACAGGCTGGGCAGTGAGGATGCTATAGGTGGAGAGTTGTGCTTACAGTCTCGTCCCTATTTCCCACCGCCCCCCCTCCATTTTTTAATAAAAGCATTCTGAGTCTTACCATTTTAAATGGTGATTTTTCTAGTCTGTTTTTCAAGAAAACTTAGTTTTATTGAGAAGGTCGCTCTAAGTCCTTACATAGTCTGGCTCACTTACCACGGTGCAACGTTGAAAGCTCAGGTGCAGCTGTTTTTGATTAAATTCCTGACCTGAGAGGTGAAAACACTCCAATCTCCAACTGCCAAAGACGCCACTCTGTTGAGCAGAAGCTGTGCAGGTGGCTGGGTGTGCAGAGGCAGAGCAGGCTGAGGATTGAGCTCTGGGGGGCAGGAACCCCGGGCGAGGGGCTGTGAACAGCTCTGCATAACAAAGGACATGGGGACCTGTGGCCCAGCCGGGTGACAGGACATTCAGAGACACATCAGGAGCTGATCACTGCTGAAAGACCCCAGACTTTTGCCCGTAGACTGTGAGGGTACAAAAGCCTGGAGATTCCTTTGTTCAGGGTCCGTCCACCAGCTCGAGCTGGTTTTGTGTTGCTGCACCATGACTAAATTTTTTTAAGGATCCAGACACCTGACACTGCTGTGGGAAACCCAGGGCCGGGCTGGTAAGCAAACCTTGTCTGATTATGTGAGTGTGGGGTGTGCAGGGAGTCAAGTGGGGCACCCGTCGGGTCACCGGGGCTGCCCGGGATGGAGGGGCTCAGGTGGTGGGGCTGTGGCTGCCCAGAGGCTCTGGGATGGCTGGGCAGGAAGGCTTCCTGAACAACACTGTGAGTCACAAAAAAATTGTGTAGGAGGGGGAACGTTACAGCCAGTGTTTGCAATGACACTAAATTCCTAAGTCGTTTCAAGTAAGACTGCACTACCAGGAAGCTGAGGCTTTTTTCCCCCTAAAAGGAGCCCATGAATTGTCTAGAATAGGCAAAGATCTTAGACCATGGTGTTTGGATAATTTTCCAGAGAAATATGGAAAATTCTGTGAATCATTATATCTTAAGTTATAATATCTTAAGAATCAGTTTTGGTGTTTATCACTTTATGTGTCTGCAGTAGTTCTGAGCTGCTAGACATGACTTCTGGCTAACAGTTTCGACTTGGATGGGAGCTGGGTGTGCTGCTCTCAGCACAGCTGAAGTGCTCAGCTAATCTCTCTGAGAGCCTGCTCTAAAGGCATTCGATTTGGAGTTTATGGGCTAAAATAGTTGAGCTCAACAGATGGTTTCTTAGTCAGGCATCCCCTTCACGCTTACAGGAACCTATATTGCTGTTGGAACTTTGAGACTTGAGTCTGAAATACTCCAGAGCAGCCAGAACTGCACATTTATGATAGGTTTTCATGGTTTGTAAGTTTGTAATGGGTGATCTGTGTTTAGTATAATATTCAATACTGCGGGGGATTCAAATGAGAGAGTTAACTAGTCACTGGAGAGAGAGAGATGCTCTTTAGCATTGTATTTTACTCTATACCAATCACAAAAAAGCTACTACAGTTGTAATTAGAGTTGGACTTGGTTTTGGGAGGGTTGGGTGTTTTTTTTTTTATTCCACTGATGAATTGTTTTGTGTCTGCATATGCATATTTTTTTGAATCAGGAGCAATATTATTGGATGGTAGACTTTAGTGCTTCAGGCCCATCTAGGGCAATGTCACATGGGAAAAAGTCACAGATATAACCAAACAAAAGTCCTGGTTTGCCACATTAGGAAGGATAGAATAGCTTACTTAGTAGCTTAGTCATTTTTAATGCTTCTGCCTATTTATGGATGGATATCCTTACAACTTCAGTGTCAGAGAGGTAGGGAAGAACTTCAGGGTTGTTTGTTTTTTTTCTTTTTCAAAATTTGAAGTAGAAACCTGTTAAAAAATGAGGATTTGGGAAAGTGTACAAGCCTAATGTTTGTATTTTGACTCTGTGGCTCTGTGAGTTGAGTTTATCTGATCTCTCTCAGGTGGATGTCATATAGCTCCAAACTTTTTAAAGTTGCTCAGAAGTTTGTTTCTTAAATGCTCCCAAAGTAAGGCTGTCAATGAGGTATACTACCATATGTAAGATCACAAGTCACAGATGTTTATGCTGTTGTTCTGTTCTTGTATCTGCACTACTTAGTGACATCCAAAACACTGGTTTGTTATCAACACTGTTGTCATGCTGAATCCAAAACACAGCATTGTACCAGCTACTAAGAAGAAAATTGCCTCTATCCCAACCAAACCCAGGAAATCCACTATAACAGGTTGCCTTGGTGTATCACAGAATTGCCACATGAAGTTGTAGAAAGCAGTAGATAGCTTCCATGTCAAAATATCAGCCACTCCATTGTCCTTAGATGTCAGGAAAAAGGTCATTCAGGTTTAACCATTATAAAAACTGCTGGAAAACACCATTTCCTCTCTTTTGCAATCATCATTGCAGGCAGAACAAAAGAGCAAAAGATACAGCATAAGTGTTTTCACAGTTACTGAAGTACTTTAGCTGAGTAATATTTTAATTGAACACTTTGTAGCTTGCAGCCCTTTGCAGAAAATCTGCCTCTGTCAGTATAGGCTGTAATAGGTAAGTATTCCCAGATAGCAAGTAGTGGCTACAGTTCTTTCTATTGTCAGTCATTGGATATAAGAGTATTAAATAACTTTCAAAAAAACCAACATGGCCTTTTTATTGCTTGACAGAAATAAACAGAGTATCACAAACTTGACGTGAAGTTTTCATTAGATGGGAATTGGCAGCCAATGAAAAATGCTGTGGAGCACCTTCTCAGCAGTCCATTGCAAGTATATCATATATTTCCTTTGTTACCTATGCTGCCTTCGCACAATTTCAAATCCAGAACCAGCCCTTCACCAGACTCTCTTGTTGATATTCTTAAAGGTCTGTTGAAAGCTCTGGAAAAAGGCTGTAGTCCTCAGCAATGCTCTTCTAGCAAATTGGCAGTGTTTTCCACAAGCTAATGTTATGTTTCAATAAGCTTACCTGGGAGCCAGAAGGGATTGCCATAATGTTTGTTGCTTGGCACACAACATGTACGAGATATTCACCTCAACTTTCCTAGTACATTTAATGGGGTTTATGAAACATGAGTGATTTAAACAAGAGCCCCACCGCATACATCTTTCTCACCCTGGTGAAGATTAAGAGATTGAACCTCGCAGACATGTTTTGCAATGCACTATTGGAAGAAAGCAAGATCATAAGTGTGATACAGCAGAAGACGGATATAACAATAGTATTTAATAGGAATGTAATATGCTGTTTGAAGCTCAGTTTGGCTCAATCCTCAAAATAATGGTGTGTGGGAAGCCCACCATTCCACATGATGCATAGAAGAAGCCTCTGAGAATTAAACTTCCTTGTACCTGAATTTGCAGTTCTTGCAGATAAGAATGGGCAACATAAAGAAGGCCTTCCCATTCTTTTCTGACTCTGTGTGAAGCATCTGACAGAGGCTGCCAAACCCAAAGTAATCAAAAATGTAGGCTTCCTTAGTGAGGACAAGGAATACATGACATTTCTTGCACAGTTATGTAGGCACTACTCCACCACACAGCAAGGGGTTGTAGTAACTGGTGAGAGTATATGTAGACATCATAAGCTCTAGATTCCAGTTAAGATCAATGAAAAACTTTTAATTGTTTTTGCATTCTGGTGCTTCTCAGATATGACTGTTCCACTGCTTTTGAGACTTGGAAAATACTGCCTTAAAACTACATGTGAGTTTTATCACAGACTTCAGCAGCAGCTAGCATTTATGGGTGTATTAGTTTTATTTAATTAAAAATATGTAAACACAGGAGTAGTTCAGCTTGCCAGATTCCCCACAGGCAGTTTCAAGTTCTCATATTCTCAACAAGAAGGTATTCTGCTGATACTCGGTTGAGAAATTAAGATAAGCACACAATGTACAGCTCGGCAGTCACAGGCCTTGGAACAACTGTAATGTTGACTCAAATGGAATTACTGACATCATACCAGAAATACATCAGCGAAACAAAACCTGCCCCTGCCATTTTTTTCCCATGCTTTGGGCCACATGAAGCACTTTGTTTGGTCCAAGTTTTCAGTTCTGTTTGGCCTGTCAGCAGCTCAGTTCTCTGGACTTATTAGAAAACATCAAAAGAACAGTATGTATAGGCATACAGTATGCATATGTATATACATATGTGTATGTGTATATCCATACGTATGCATATACACGCTATATGTATATACATTTATACACAGCCAGTATCAGCAGATGGGAATAGTGTTGAGTCTTGTTAGAGCATTTAAATCATCTAAGTTATTTAGATAAGATCTTAAATTCATCTAGCAACATATAGTCTGATTTCTTAGAAAATGTCAGCATATTATACCTTAGGAAAAAAATTTGGCAAATATCTTGCTTATATTGCATTGTAGATATGTAACACACATGCATGCTTTTTGTTATTACTCCCTCTGCTTATTCTTAAACTGAACAGTGAGAAACTAGAGATTTCAAGTAAAAAATTAATGTAATGGAGCATGTACCTGAAAGGAAAGAGTCTAGAATAAAAAAAAGGTGGAGAACAACTGAGAGAGAGTATCTACTACTACTTTAGCTATTACTTTGATGAAGAGCACAAGGCAGTAACCATAGTCACAAGTGTAAGGACTAAAATTAAGTCTGGATTGTCCCTAAGCTCTGTGAAATAGTTCTTTATATTTGTCATGTACATTTGCATATGAGACACCTACCACAAGATGCAAGGGGAGAAAATCCACGCTTGAGATAGTAAAGATATAACTACACAGCACAATGCAGCAGTTCAGTGCTATACTGTGCTCAGTTTAAAATCTGAGGAGTGCAACTGCCAAACTGAAACTGCCAAAAAAGGCAATTTAACATTTCGTTCTCCTTTTCCAACTGATTCTTCATATTATGTTTAACCTTCCTTAGGAACATCAATTAAATGTGTACTTAATTACACAGAACTTTCAAATAGTGTGACTTTTTCTCTCATGAGAAAAACTGTTCTTACTGTAACAGTGATAACTCTAACTGATAATAGCATATAGATTTGAGTTCACTTAATCATGCTCAGAAGCAAAGAGCTTTGTGCAGAATTTGTAGCATGTATTAAGGTGAAAAATGAGGATAAAAAATTCAAATCTTTGTGAGAAAATATAGTGCTGATATCTTTACATTAAAATAAACACAAAATACGTGGCAGACTCTCCATGCAGTGAGGTCTTAGTGTATTAAATAACCCGCTGATGGAAAGAGCCATGACAGAAACCCAGCTGTCTGGCCTAAGAGACCAAGCAGCTGTAACTAATTGTTGCAAATTGCAGCTGCAATTCCGTCATGTATTTGTAGTAGTCAAAAGTAAAGATACACAAAAGCATTGCAAGTTGTTCACTCTTGCTGCAAGGGAATGTGTGATTTCGAGCAATGTGTTCTTATGATTCGCCATACAGAGTGCTCTCTGCCCATGGGGAAAAATAGCTATACTGTCCTTTGTTCTTGAAACTCTGCATGGAAACTGCCTTCATTAACCCCTTCACATTTTTCACACCCTTGACTTTGTTTCATTCTTCCAATAATTTCTTTAGAACTGGAAAGATGTTTCCAAATTTCAGAATAAGATATAAGTCATGCTATTCAAATCTGTTCTATCGTGATTCAGACATCTAAGAGCTTTGGAACTTTGGCAAAGTGACTATTTCTATATTTTTCTTTTTTTATTTTAAATCCAAGTCAATGAAAATGCATAAAAAAGAGAAAGGATCAGAATATATCAAGTAAAGGGTAAACAAAAATATATTGCTTGACCATGTTATCTTAGCAGATATGTTGTATCAGCCTCAATTGGAGACTATCTCTTCTAAAATGCACACACATTAAAGGACAAGTTAAACATGGATTGCCACTAACTTCCTGTTCCCAGCTCTTAATATTTGTGTAAATACAGGTTCTATTTTACTTCCTTACCAGTAAAGGTCAAAGCTTGTACTTAATGAATTCCTGGTTCACACAAGGTATTTGCTTTCCATTCTATATCTGGTAACAAAATCTATCTGATTATTAAATTAACAGAGCTGTGCTGTCACAAGTAGCAAATTATTTTATTTTTTCCAAGTCTGGTTTGAACATTAATTACAAGCTACAGATTTAGCTCAGCTGCATGGCAATTATGAGTGTAGCAATTAGGAGAACTTAGGCAGTTTCCTATCCATATGACTTAATGAACTGAGTTCTAACTAAGCTAGAAACACTTGAACCACAGCCGCTTTCATGTGTAATTCTTTCCATTCCTTTTCTGTGTGGTGTGGAGTCAAAGGAGAACTTGCCCAGGAGAACTGCTGAAATATAATTTATGCTGTTTCTGAATTTCCATTAGAAAAGGAAATAAGTGTTTAGCTCTTAAAGCCTAAAGACTGGAAAAAAAAATCTGACCTGCACTTTCACAAATTTTTGCTCATCAGATAAATGTTCTCGGTGTTAATGTAACCCTGAGGAAAAAAATATGTTGGGAATTAAAAAATAAACTTAAATTGGTGTCAACATTTTCTATTTCAGTAAAAAAAGAAAAAAAAGGAGCACTCCAAGTTTGGATTTAGTTCAGCATAAAGTCTAATTTGTCTCTAGATTTTATATGAGCGCATCATGGATAGTTACAAAACAGCAAGAAGGAATAACTTTTTTCTTTCTACTAGGAGCCATTGAAAATGAGAGAATCAATGTCTTCCTCTACAGATTACTTTATCGCTAGAAGGCAAATTCAGCCTTAAGAGATACTGCACAGATTTTGTTCACAATTGCAGTGCCTGAGGGAAATTTTAGTTCAAAAGTCATCCCCAAGTATCAGGAGAGTCAGACATGAATAAAGGAGACATTCTTTCTATGGTCCCTCTCTTCACAATTGTATTACTCTGGTTTTTTCTGTCAGGACTGTAGTTAAAATGACCAGAATTCAGGATTGTTATAGAACAAACTGTGCAGTCCAGACCGCTCCAGATCAGAATACAAACCAGTTTGAGTCCAGCACCAGCCACACAGAATTCAGGGAGAAGAGAGCAGAGTTTTCCTTTCCGGTGTTCCTGTGCACAGAAAGGAAAACACAGTATCATGTGAGAGAGCACCCTCACAGTAGGAGGCTTTACTTTGTTTTGTGTATAGTACTTTTTTTTTTTCCCCAGAAAGTTTTTATGCCAGAAACAGTTTGAATGTTTTGTGCAAGTTTGTCTTCAGGGCAGTGGATATGCTTCAGAGAACTGTGGGAGTGGCGGGCTCTCTCAGCCTCTCGTGTTGGCAGGATATAAACAGTGAACTACACCAGCTGAGGTCCCCACAGCTGTAGTCTCTGAGATATTCATCAAAGTGAGTGCCAGAGGCAGAAAGCCAACACAGGGAGGTCTCAGGCCATTGTCCCCAACAAATTAAAATTAAAAGTTAAGTACCAATCAATGAAGTCTTTACTACTTTTAGAGGCATGAGTTTTAAATTAATTTCTGTATTTTTCCTAACAGGTATATGGGAAAGACTTGACTTTACAGTCATTTAGGTATAAAAGTACTTTTGGAACAGTGTAAGAGTGCTACTTTTGGAACAGTGAGAGAGTGATGTTAGTTATTTCTTAGTTTGTATTCACTTTCATCTATACACACTGTAAAAAAAGAAAGTAAATATTCCATAACACCTACAGCCACCATGTCTCTGCACATTGCAACCCAGGCATAATTTACAATGTTAAATGAAATTGCACATTTAAATATCCGTATTCAGGTGCCCAAGGACAGCAGAGCCAAGTGAAGAGCAATCCTAACAGTCTACTCAGTAGCACTTTTTCTGGTTGTGCATGAGGTATCTCATCTATTTTAAAGGTACCAAGAAAGTTTTCTTGATTTTTGGTGACCAAAAGGAAAGCAGAAAATATGGATTTCTATTAAAGCCATAAGATGGATTACTTAGTGTCTGATGGAACAATCACACTGGGCTTCTTTTAGGTACTGCTTGGGGAAGGAGTTCAGGTGTAAAAAAGTATGAAGAAAGTCAGGTAGAAAGGCACACAGAATGAATATAAGTAACAGGGGATTCTAAAAGTGGGACACAGGCTGAGGATAAGAGCATAAGTTAATTACGATTTTTTGTGAATACTTTTCAGCCAAAATGTCTTATTTACCACAACTGGAATATTCTCAGAATATGTATCTATTTTACCATCAGTTTCTTTGGGAAGCATCTTGGCAGCTGGGACAACCAGCTGGCTATGTGGTGCCTGCCTGCCTGTTTGCCTGCCAGCTACTCACACAACTACACAGGAGCCCCTGGTGTGTGCCATAAGCTTGGCCTAAGGAACTAGCAGTGTCTGGGATCCTTTGCTCCCTGGCTAAATTACCAGAAAGATAATGATGAGAAACAGGAAGAAAAAAAAAATGGGAGTTTGTTTTCTTGTGTTTGGCATATTAATTCCAAATAGGTTGTTTGTTTGGTTTACTTTTAAATAGTGAAATGGTAATGGAATTACTTTGTGCACCATTGCTCCCCAGTGACTTGACCAGTCCTTGTATCCCTCTTTCCCTTCCTGTCATATGTTCATAATACTGAATTTTCAGGCTCTTATTTAAGGAGCTTTGTATAGAATACCTAATACTGACTACTTGCCACTCTTTCTTGAGTTTTTCACTTAAAACTATTTGTTGTGATGATCAAAGACCGGAACATAAAGTATTCAATATATGTAGGAATATTTCCTTTTAACTCCTTTCCACTGCATTGGCAAAATCAAAAATACTCCACATTTTTTCCCACAGTAGTACAGAGGAAAGGTTATTCAGTTCTTCTTATAGTTGACCATGTCCAGAACAAAATTCACATTCATCAATTGCTTAAAGCTTTTTTCAGTCTGTAGCTAAATTCTGTTTATATTGATAATTTGCAAATTTTTAATGAGGTGCGATCAGCATATATTCAATTGTGCCTACAGGAATTTAGTGTTTCTGCCTTACGTGGTAGAGGTACCACTGTTCAGTCAAAATCTTGAGTGGTATGGATGTGCTTCTACTCTTGTCAAATACAAATCTATTTAAGGACAGGGAGATATTTCTGAGTGTCTTCCCCATTTGTAACTACTGTACAGCCTTTAATTTTTCATTATGTGATCTTACCAAGATTTAAAAATCAGGATTAGATACTGAAAGAAAAATTCCATCATACTTAATATGAAATTTCTAAGGCAGATTTTCTGTGGTCGTTTTGGCCAGGTTACTGGATAATAATTGGCCTGAAACCTCCTTCATGTGGAAATCCTATTTTCCAATTTAATGTCCGAAGGATTTCAAGCTTCATTCAAGCATTCCAAGTCTATGTTCATACCAAATAAGTTCTAATATGCATATAGTTAAAGTATGCTAATAGAAAATAAAGACTATTATCTGGAGTGAGTCTATACAAAAAAAGCCACCCTACAAGTGTCCCTGGAATGTCAGACTTTTCTACTGAAATTTCACAGCCCACTGGTTTGCAGATAGACACTGAGATTGCCCTGCCAGTCACACTGAGTGTCTCAGTCATAAAGAATAAAAATAACCCAATTGTTTTCAAGAGCCTTATTTTATGTAATTCGGATACAGCATTTCTAAGTCATTCAATGTTATATTCATTATACTTAAACAATTCTATCATGAATATTCTAAAATGTTTATTTGAAGGCCAGGCATCTAAAATAATTTGAAAGTTAACACAGGCATGATTTTAATAGTGTCATGTTAAACCACTAAATGTTACAACTATTTAAAATTTGAATGAGACAGAAAATCAATTTCAGAGCTCAAATTGAAAAACCCCCACCAGATCAGCTGTTGTGTCAGATTGCTATCAGGCTGTAGCCTATATATTTGCATTCCAGAAAGAGCAACTGAAAGTTCCGGGCACAAGCTTCAAAAGCTGGAAATTACATGTACACCCACAGGGCCCATGGTTAATCAGATGATGTATTTTGGTCTGACTCTTTATAAAGATATGTAGCTGTTTATCCAAAAAATATGTAAGGCTGCTGAAATAATACACAGTGAGTATATTACTGGAAGTGGAATGTTTTCTTAGTGATCTTCCTAAAAGCACCAAAGTATTCTGTAATTGATGTAGATAAAATTTCTTAGATTAGTTAAGCTGTACAAGGTATTCTGTTACACAGTTAGGGTGTTATGACTCAATTTGCATAATTTCTGGCTTTACATAAATTCCTTTGACATTTCAAAATCTTCCAGAAGCATACATGATGCTGGAAAGTAAACTATACTTCAGAACTGGGAAACTGTGACTGGATACTATATATGACCACAGTAATCTCTGCTCTCCTGTACAAGGACAGCTTCTGACAACTAATGATGTTACTAAACCAGTTGTGACTATTAAATAGGAAAACAAACCCACAGTAATTAGAGATATCGCTCCCTCACTACAGCTGGTCAATTTTTCCACAAAAGTATTCCACATAAATAATTATCTATGTGATACAAAGGCAGTCACTTCTCATAGCCCTGCTGCAAATGCTTTTTTTCTTGGTCTGGAGTCATGACTTAAATGTAGCTATATATGGATGCTTTTGATTAACTGTATTCATATCCTCATTGCATGTCTTCATAAAATAGCAAGACACTTGATGAATCATATTTTGCCTGACTTGGGGAAATACCTCCCAGAATAGTTGAAGGCAATATCTTTATCCTGACTTCTCAGATAGAATGAGTGTCAGCTAAGAATGTTGCTACCAATATGGGGAATTGAAAACAACAACACTTTGTAGAAATATTAGTAATAACTTTTGCCAGTACTTGCATTTCTTGAGATTTCTGTAAGCTTCATATTATAAAGACATTAAGGGTTTTGGTAAACATGAGGGCTGCAGAGAAGAGCTTGAAGGCATGGTAATGGGAGAGGAAAAATAGCTGTTAGGTGGGATGTAAAGGCTCTGGTACCTTCTCATGCATCACCAAGGATCTTAGTTCCATGGTGTCTCAGTCTGGTGCCTTTAATGATGCTCACAAGTGCCCAGATCTTGATGTCGGCTGCTTTAATTTGTTATGCTTGACAGAAGGATTTTGTAAATATGTTGGAAAAAAAAATCCTATTTGATAATGGTGATGAATTTTTTTCATCTGTTCAGTCAGAGAAAGGTAAGTTTCTGTATGACACTATCAGTTATCAAGTTTGAGCTGTTAAGGGAGCACTATTGTCCCTCATCTTAACAAAGAAGATATACCCTAGAAGTATGAAAAATGAAATTTTGTCAAATTTGCCAGAATTAATGTGAGATGGATAGTTGTGAAATCTTAATTAAATATTTATCAGGGTCTTGGTCTGGTTATTGAGGCTGTTTTGAGGACTTAGTATTTTTTCACTTTGATGGAGATTTTCAGAAATGATGTTTTTCATTTACTTTGGGGTTTTTTTATATGAAAGATGCTGAAGATTTTCAATAGAAATTTTGAAATAGAAATAGAAATATCCTTCAACTGAGAGAGAAGTGTGGAATCACAAAGGCAAAATACTCCAAAAAACCAAAAAGGCAGAGCTTCATGTCAATTAAAATTTAATGGTTTCATTTTAATTGCACCCAGTTTGAGTTAAGGCTGAAATTATCTTAAAGACAGCACTGTCTCTCCTGTGCTTCTTCCCACGACTAGAAGGGGTAGTTCGGAGAACTTCCCTGACCTTTCCAGAAGTGAAGGGACATGGAGGGAGAGGGAGGAGCAATGCAAGTGTAACAGAACCGGAATTGATCTTCTGCGATATTGGTGGGAAGGTGGAGATTAACTTGTGAAAGTTGCCAAAGTCCCACAGTGCAATAACCTTTCCCACTTTGGGGCATAGATTGCCCTCTGCCCTTGGCAGTGCTAAGGTGGTAGGCAAAAGCTCATTTAGCTCCCTTGCACACTCAGGAAATAAGTTGTACCATGGGCAGACCTGCTTACCAAGGCAAAGTTTATCATTTTGTTTAAAAAGTCACACAAGGGAGAGATGAACACAATCACTCAGGGGAGTGAATAAAAGCTAATGAAAGAAGAGTTAATAAAAAAATCTGAGATCTGTATCTCTATTCATTCATGTCTTACCATCTTTTATGCACACAGTCTTTTCAGCAGTTCCAAAGCTCCTACACTTCATTCTTCTACTTTGTGTACTGGTCCAATATTATTCCTTACCTTATCAGCTAGAGATCATATTTTGTGTATTATTTGTCTTTTTGCTTTTGGGTGGAATACCAAATTTGTTCAGTAAATGCAGTTAAAACTATTTGAACTCTTACAAATAGAAGTCATTGTAAAAACCTTGTAAGAATGATAATGAACTGGAAGAGTTTCTGTTTTCTATTTTCTTCTTTTTCCAAGTGGCTTTTAGGTGTGTTGAACTTGACAAAAAGGAGATCCTGTTTGGCGGGTCCTCTGCTGTTGCAATTTCTGAAAGCTATGGGAATGAGGGAGGGCATTGCAATTCTATATATAAAGCATCCAAGCTTGAAGAGGGAAGCCTGGAAAGTGGCAGCAGTGGCACTGCCTGTCTGGAAGGGAGGAGAGCTCTGGGAAAGCCTCTCTGGTCAGGCCATGCATCATGCTCCCCACAGTAATACTGCTCATCTTCTGCAGTTTTCTGCAGTCTGCTGGTAAGTCATAGATGCCTGCCTTCCTCTTGGTGTACAGTTTGAAGGAAAATACACGTGTATGGAAACAAAGGGGTGACTCCATTGCAGTATTGCAATACGTGAGCTTCAGGTTTTGCTCTCCTTTCCCACGGCCAGCTGAATTCAGTTTACACCTCTTCTTCTCCTTCATCTTAAAACACAACTGATTGTTTAATAAATACATGACTGAAATAGAAGTATTTGTTCTTAACCTGTTTTTAGAAATGTGGTTATTGATTTATTTTATCTTTTCCTAAAATTTGTTCTCTAGATACAGGGGATAATTTTTTAAGGGATATTTGTGGTGTTTGCAAGTTGCCAAGTTCCTTCACCTTTCAGATGTTCATGACACAGTATCCTAGCGATGTCACTGTGGAAGCTTTATGCCTTCTGTGTAGAGTGATGATCAACAGTCTTTTACTTTTTTTTGTTATGCCAACTTCAAGAAGTATTAAGTATGAGCTATGTGATGGCAATACTTCTTTGAGGAATGATGTGTCAGAAAGAATCCTGTGCTGGAAAACAGGCAAATGGTTAAGGTCTAAAAATTTTACATGACTTTTAATGTATTCCTCCATATATTACTCAATATACTTTAGTCTTTTAAAGGACTTTGTCTTCCTTTTTTGATCCAACCCATCTGAATACCAGATGAATGTGTAATTTCTAAAAAAGACAAGTATGTTCATTGACTCTGTAGCTACTCTGCTTTCTTGCTCATTTCTCTTCCTGTATTGGTTTGTTTTTTGGCTTTTTCTTTTTTATGAATTTTTTGAGTGTGAGCCTTTTTTACTCTTGTTTGACATCACTTAAGATGGTTTCTTTTTTGTCTCTTCTGTATATTCTCTGTAATTATCAGTTGTTACAGTTAAAATTTCAAGAACAGGTTTCAAACCGCTGAAAGGCATACTTCATTTGCTTTAGTTTGAACAAAGTTAAATTTATTTCTTCTGTATTGTTTACTACATTTAATGAACCATATATGGTTCAAATTGCATGGGGACATTTATTACTCTTAAATCACTGACTTAAAGTCTAATACTAAAATAATTAAAATATAAGCAACTCAACGCTACTGTTGGCTCTCAGAGCCAATTTCTAACCTCAGCTCTATTGTTGTAAGTCAGGTGTAGCTCCATTCACTGTATTATCTCCATTTCAACCAAGTCAAGTACCTGAACATGGGTCCTAACCTCAAATGTCTATGCCTGCAAAATCTGGATCTGCGTGACTCCCTGTGTTAGATGAGTAGTGTATTAATATAAATACTAATATTTGCAATCAGATAGAAAATCACTGTAGACAATTACACAGCCACAAGCTTTATGTATAAACTTGGCAATTACAAATAGGGCTTTATCTACAAAGGACTAAGTTGAATTTAAACATAAAACCCCAGAAGTAGGATTGAGAAAATTCTTACAGAGTAGTTTTCTGATTTGGGATATTTCAATATTTCAGGGCTTTGAATTGCCAAGCAAGGTTGCAGACTATGAGAACAAACAGATTCCATTCTGTCAAGAAAGATTTTGAAATCAGACCATTTTCAAAAGTTGGTCTGTATGTTCTAAAGCTGGACAACATGCAGGATGTTCATTGTTTTGAACTCTAGATACAAGCCGTATCTCCTTAGAATGAATCAAATCAAAGCTAGGACTTCAGTTCTCCTCTTCGTGAATCTGCATCTAAATTCTGTAGCTTGAGTCCACCTCCAGTTAGAAATGTAATTATTTATAGTGAGGACATATATTTGATTATTTGATGTGAAGTGTGATGGAGACTGGAAGACCCACTTCCTCTTTTCCTTGAGGAAACAACTCAAGAAAATCAGTAAATAAGCATTAGTATGAGTAAAAAAAAATCTACAGAGGCTTAAAACCCAATTAAAACTATTAGTTCTAGTCTTTACTTAATAAGAGATGCTAAATCATTGCCTAAATTGAGGATTCATACCTTTAGCTATTTCAGTAGACAAAACTGTGCATGGGTCCTTATGAGATGTTCTGTGTTCAGTCATGATAATTTTTCTTACCAAGTATGTAACTTGGAAGTAACCTTGATTTATGCTGTTCAGACATCTGTGTTTGCAAGAGACAAAGGGACTTCATCATTTCATATAGAAGAGACATCATCATGAACATGTGCAACTGATTACTAGTATTACAGCTATGGCTCTAGCAGTATCCTCATTTTAGATTTGGTTTTAGGCTTATAGAATTTATTTCAGGGCTCTTTCCAGAACCTCTGACATTTCAGCATTTCTATTTGTCCCAAATTAGAAGATAAAAACTGAATGCTTTAAAAGAGAAATCCTAAATTATTTCTGTTTGGAAGTAAAAAAAATATTTTGTTGCAATATTTTGTTTTCATTCATTTAGCTGGTGGGAAATAGTTTGATTGAAGTTACTGCAATATAAAATTGTGTTTTCACATAAAATTTTCACATGGAGATGTTTCACATAACAAATATAGCAACAAAATTACTTATTTTTTCATAGAAAGTCATGTTCCCTGACTAGATCATATTGCTGTCATGAACTAGATAGAAACTGCTCTTTGGAAGACATCATTCTCAAGGTTAAGTTGGCCAGCTGGAGTAGAGTAGGAAATGAAAGTTAAACCTTTCTTTATCCAAGAAAAGTGAAACTAATTAAATTCTATTGAGCTAATTCAAAATTAAGTATTTCATGTCAAAGCAAAGTCATCATCTTTCTCATAGGAAAACAGAATAATGCAGTAATAGTAAAATGTCAGTAAGGAAGATTTCAGTACTTTAGAAATCTCATTTAATATCAGGACAGCCTTTTAAGTGAAAAATTCTTAAATGACTGTGAAGTACAATTTCTGTATGGGCCATAACATGTGCTGCATCTGTACAATCTGCCATTTTGTGTGCTTGTGAATGGCTAATAACCTTGCCAGGAAAATTTTACTAATCTCTTCAGAGTTAAGTGTGAGAAAAAGGATGTAGATGTTGAGAATAATTACTGTGCTGTAATTAGTATAATAGTTGGATTTGACAGGATACAGACTGATTGGCAGATAGTCAGCAAATGGCTCAGCATTTGTTTATTAGCTATTCTTTGAGGAAAATGTTAAAATGGATTTCATATCCTTAGTTATTTTCAATACAACTCTTTCACACTTACATGTAATCCAGGATGATTATTTTGTTCAGATTTAATCTAAATACCAAACCTGAAGTGTTTGTTATATTTTGTTTGCCTTGCTTAGATGTTTGAGTTTCAAAAGCTAACAAATAAGCTCTGTAAACTGACCTGTCTGTTCTGATCTAAAATTAATTAATTAATCCTTTAATTATTGGACCTTTTGCTTTACATCAAGCTCTTTAGATGGACCTGACTTGAAGTAATGTTTTAGGCTTATATTCAGTTCCTGCAAATCAGATATCCTTGGAAGGAAGCTACTGCATGCTCCTAAATCCCATTTATGTAGTATTTGAAGTTTAGGATTAAACTGTAGCAATTGGGAAACAGTTAAACCACCAGTAATAGATGATTGAAGAAACGAAGGTATCAAAATCTGGGGGTTCAAAAATTACAGCAGCAACTCTAGGGATGAAGAGGGTTAGTTTGATTGCCACAAACTGTTTCTATTCCATTTTGTGGTGTACTTACTGTGATGCGTCATTCACCTGGAACTTGAAGAAACATACTGTGTTCTGGAAAAGCCTGAGGAGTTGCAGGCCAACCATGAAGGCTGTACTAAAATGCTGGCAAAATTTCAAACAATTATTGGCCAGTGCTGACCAATTCTAGAGGATAAGGCAGCATGAGCAGGATTTACAGTGATTTTCTTATGACTGTGTCAGACTATTTTGGAAGCTGAAGTGCTGACCATGCAGCGAGTACAGCAGCTTGCATCTCAGCATCTAATGAGACTGCTTTCAGCCTTTTCTTTCTGGTAGAAATGTTCTTGCTTATTGTATCCAGAAGTTATTATGCTATATTTATTATCGTGACCTTAACTTAGAAAAGTTATGTTACATTCAGTTTCATTTTTTGTTTGCAGAGCACTGCCCCATTGAAATGAACACAATATCTAGGAAGAAGGGTAGAGGGAATACAGGAGGGTAGCAGGAGTACATGTCATTAAACTTCTGCCTTGGCATTTACACTGCAGTTAGTCACCTAAAGTTTCCTTTACATCGATGGAGAGAAGTAAAAGTTTTTGTATGATCCATTTGTTCCATGTTAGCCACATATTTTGCAGTGACAATTGTACTCAGTAAATTTGCATTTACTTCTACAGCCTGTGAAAGGAGCTTAGACAACTGACTGAGATGAGTGCCATTTAAAGCTATTAAAACATTTAGGCTGGGAGTACTTCTGGCACTGAATTTAGATTTTTGATTTATTTTCCTTCTGTCTATTCATTGTATACATTTCCACCAGTGTAGTATTTTAGCTCTTAAAAACTTAGATTAGTTTATCCAGATAACATCTTTTTAAAATAAGTATTGTTTAAGAGAAGAATTAAGATATAGACTGATGGGGAAGTTGGAGCTGTCTGAACCCCAGATCCAAAGCAAAGGCATGTGCTGAAACACTTACTTCCCAAATTCCCTCCTGTGCCTTCATCTTGCTTCACATAAAAAGAACCTCACCTGTTTTCCTACAGTCTTTGAGATACCACATAATAAATATTACCTCACATTCAGCAGCAGAGCATGGAATTATCTAGAGCTGGTGAGCTCCCTGGAGGCTTTCAATCACTGTGTGTAAGGAAGCAACAGAACCCTGCAGAGCTGTGATGTATATATAGATATAAAGAGACTTGTCCTGGTTTATGTGATTAAAGAAACCGGCCAGAATATTTTCTATGGTGCAAAAGATCCTAAACATATAATAGAGAATTATATGGTTTCTATGGGATATTTGCTCCTGCTATTTAAGGAATACCAGACATTACAAACTATAAAAATGTGTAACACATTTCTGAAGCACCCAGGTCCTTATTCTTGCATCTTGCTTTGGTTGTTGCCATCCAGCTATGGACTCTATGAAATGTCACTCCATGACAGGGAATGCACAGGGCTCACTGCTATCAAATGGGCTGTGGTGGCCCTTTTCCATGTCTCTCATTCCCTTTGCACTTCAGGCAGGAAGCAAGGTATAATGGAGAAAGGGCCTTTGAATATGTATGAAAACAGTGCAGTTGTGCACATATAGTAGGTCTGGGTTTGAGATGGAAGAGATACCATACTGCACTCTGCATTTGCTAAACATCCCTTGGCTTCTTCTGACCGAAACAGGGTTTGTGAAGAGATGTATGGAAGGGAGCAGGAAACAAGTTTCATCATTCTGCCTTAACATGAGCAGCAAAAGCAACAACTAGGCCTGGGGATTTCCCACTCTTTGACTCCAGATCCCATAATTCTTGTGAAGAATACATGGGGCAGTACTTTTCCCATATTTTCCCAGTTTTGGCTATTCCCTCCACTACTTCTACCCAGATGGTGGAATAATTCAAAAATGCATGCAAAGATTTATTCCTCTTTTTTTTTTTTTTAATCAGGAAGAGAGGATTTTAGTATGAAGTACAGGAAATCTCATATTGCGTAGGATTTCTGGCAGATTTTGATAATGTTTGACCAGCCACAGAAGAATTTTCTATTACTTAAATACGTAGTATGAATGATGTGATTGTCCACTATAATTTCCATTCAGTTTTGTGTGACAGCACACAATTCATATGTGCTGACTCTGTTTTGACTTGTAGCATGCTTAAAAGTAAATAAATATACAAATATCCTCTGAGCAAAAGGAAGTCGAATAACTTCACTATGTTACCTTGTTCCTTTCACAGCTTTTGAAGGAAATTATTGGTCCCATATTTTTCTCCAAAACCAGAAAGAATCTCTGCAAAGAAGTAAGTGCCTGACCTGGTATTTAATGTTCACATTCACCAATGAGTGACAACTCTATTCAGCATCAATTTTATATTGCAGAAGACACTGTACAAAAGACATAAAAAAACCAAGTCTTTGCCTCAAGGAGCGTATGTTTTGAAGCATTAGTTTTAGAAATTCTGAATGAGGACTTAGCGTATAGAAGGATGGCAAAATGCATTGTCTCACTGGTAAGTTTTAAACTAAATGGAAAGTGCTTTAGTGTGCCATGCTGAGGTTTTGATGCCTAAGGACAGAAACTGTGAGCAGTTTAGTAGCCTTCCACATTTAGAAATTTGCTATTGTGGTGATCTGTGTGATGTTTGATTTTCATTCCTACATATTACTGCCTATAATATCTAAAAATTTAGAATGTGGATTCTTTTGTTATTCCAAAATCCACGAAATTAAATAAAGCTCATTGTCCATATAGGTTAGGTCTATGAAAATGATTTTAAAGATTTCAGGCTAAAACAAATTTATACGCAAACGAACAGAAATGATCAGAGTATGGAATACTTCTTCTTCACCTTTATAGCCAGCAGCCCATGAGGAGTCAGAGTATGGAGAGATCTCTGCTTTAACACTGAGCTGTGCCAGCTGTAGCTGCTGCTGCCACAGTTCTGGTGGCTGACCAGTATTTTTCCCTTAACTCCATTGAATGGCTTGTGTGCAGGCAACCAAACCTGTGTTCAAAAGAAACTCTAGCCACCTACTTACTGCAAACTTGAGCTAGTCCTTCTGAACCTGAGAGATACAAATAGGAAGATACTCCTACCCTTCTCGTGTGAAAACATGTTCCATGCCAAAGTACAAATAATTAGTAAATTATAGCTTTAAAGTACCAAAAATATTAGCTATCAGAAGCACTGTTAGAATGGCAGACATCATTAAAATGCTAACTCATAATTAAAATGGCAGTTTTTGATAGAAGTGATTGTGGCATTTTGTGCTACAAAGTAATTTTGGTTCTGTTCAAAAGGAGGCTGGGCAAGGACTTGGAAGCCAGAGCATAAGGGAGGGGTAAGCAGAAAAATCCCAATAGCCTCACAAAATTCTCTGAACTGAAAATAATTGGAGATTGAGAGAGTATCTGTGGAAGTATATATGCTTGACCTGATGGAAGTCTTCCCTTGGGCAGTCTGTTAATGACAACTGCTGGAAATAAAACACAGAGCTACATCAACCCGTGGCCAGAACCAATAAACCTTTTCACATGTCCTATTCTGAAGAAACGTGAGGCACTGACTTCTAAATTTAAACTTCATTCAACAAACATTTCTTTTTCATGTTGATGACCTGAATGAATAAAAGGCATCATGCTAACATATGCTACGTTTTACATGATATGATGTTCCTCTGCTAAGACAGGACACAGAAGGCTAAAACCCTTCTAAAACCAAACAATTTTTCCAAGATGTTTTCTAAATAAGTATGGATATGAATCCTAATATTCTGAAAATTTTTTCTATCATATTCTATTTACAGAAAATCTTCCTAGTAATCTATAATCTTAACATTTTGTGTTTTTGTACTTTGCTTCTGCATACCATTAAAAACCAACTCTGCGTACTCAAAAACTTGTTGCATGTCAGTGGTTGATAATGAAATCCTTTATCTAATTTGGGGAAAATGCAGACATGTAGAACTAAAAGAATTATATAAAATACAAATTTGTTATAATGAGAAGCATTTCTTTAGGCAGAATAAACTGACAGTGGCTTGAATTAGGTGGATTCTCAATCAGCATAAGCATGGAAAAGCTACATGAAGTTCATCCTAAAAGTAAAAATAGTTGAAGGCTTGTGATCAGGAAAAAGAAAAAAACAGTTATCCAGGAACTCATCTCTATCTTCTGTCTGTTCTTATAGCAAGAGGAACAGCAGAGCATGGATATATGCAAATTAAAAGAAAATCTGTAGAGATTATTTAATAAAATAACTGAACAAAAAAGACAAACAGATAATCTAGTTTTAAACGTCCTTGAGTTATTGACATTCCCATTTGTTATTTTTCTTTGATAAGATTTAAATAAAAAGAAATACACTGAATGTGCTCCTGTATTTATAGAAAGGGGCACCTATTGCCCTCTGCCATTGTGCAACTCCAGGTAATCATTCCTGGGCACACCCTGGGGTTTGGTGGTCAGTATCACTTAAGCACAGTATACTAAACTAGATGGACTTGGGCATAAAGGATCAATGATAACAATTGGACAATTCCTATTTTCCAGTCAGACCTTCAGGACAGAACAGAAGTATGGAAGAGGAATACTTTTTGCCAACAGGTAACAAGTCCTTGAGAAACAATATTTTTTACAAGACCTGGATAAAACCGGTAGCATTCTGTAATCAGTTGATCACAACTTTGGAGTTAAAAAATGTTTTGACTTTAAAACAATGTATATATTGCAGGTTGACTTTGCTAAACTTAGGTGATGTTTTGTGCCTCTAAGATATATTCTAAGATACCTGAGCTTCATATGACACCATAAGTAAAAATAATTAAAAAATAATAATCTGATTCTGGAAATATAAAGCAGAGGACATGGTCTTAATTACTGCAGTAGAACTATCAGCTTCAAAGGGCCTGTTCAAATGCTGTAAGTAGGTACAGAACTATCTAACAACAAGCACTGGAGTTATATCTCTTTTTTTATGATTAATTTTCACCTCCAAAAATCTGTCCAGATCAAAAGTTCAGATTACTTCCTAAAAATGAAAACTGATTAAAAAATTCCATATGTTTATAAAGCTGGCTGGAATTTTGTTGCACAAATATAAGCCAAAAAATTGGAGACTGACGAGCTGGGCTTTGAATATCTAATGCCTTTGTATATCTAATGATTGACTGTGCAATTAATTATGATCCAGTAATGCCATAGAGAGCTTGGTAAATGCTGTGTCTGAGATGTTAAAGGTCTCTCCAGTAGCAAGCTGTCACCTTTGCAAACACATCAAGCAGACTGAAACAAGAAGGTAAACCTTTATATTACTCATTAAGGGGTTGGAGGGGTATTTCCCAAGCTGCGAAGCTGGAGAACTCTCCCCTGCTGACAGTAAGAATATTGCTCCCATTCTGAATATTGTTTTGCTTCCTGACTGGAGATCAAATTTTGAGGTTACTAAAAAAAAAAAAAGAAGTGGCCTAGGATGTTGTTTCCAGAATTGATCTGAGTAGAAACTTAATAGCTTCTCCTACTATTTTTATTTGAACTGCCAATCAGAATGAGCAATTATGCTTTCAGGAGACCTAAATGTGTTTTTCTTTCTCTTTTGTAGTTTGGAGCAAGGATTCCTGTTCTACATGGGGTGGAGGGCATTTTTCAACCTTTGATAAATACCTGTATGACTTCACTGGGACTTGCAACTATATCTTTGCAACTATATGTGATGAAACCAGCCCAGACTTCAACATTCAGTTCCGTCGTGGGCTGGACAAAAGAATTACAAGGATCATTATCGAGCTTGGACCTTCTGTTGTCATTGTCGAGAAAGGCAGCATCTCTATCAGGAGCGTTGGGTAAGGTTCTGCAATGAATAGGGAAACAGTATTTAGAGAAAGAAAGGAGTTACACAGCAGTTGCATTGAAGATGACTACTTTGTGTCAAGAATTAATTAACAAATTACTAAAGTTAACACACCTGACTGGACTCTACTCCCATTGCTACCTATCGAACATTCACACCCTCTAGATTTGCAGCTATTTGAATCAAGTTTAGAGTACATTTGTGTAGTCAAAGGGATTAACTAAACTCCTCAGACCAAAACAGTTCTCAAACTGTAACTGCAGTCTCCCAGATAGTAGCAGTCTGCTTAGACTTATCTCTACTACAAGGACAGATGAAACAGCTTAGAGCCTTTAGTAGATACTCATTGAAATTCCTGTGTTTTGTTTACAGTTCATTTGGCTTAGATAGCTCTGAACCTTCTGTGCTAAAGGTAACCTGTATATAGAGTATAAGAGAAACTTTGAACTCTACAACCAACAGAGAAATACTGGATATCTTTATTCCTCTAGACAAATTGTTCCTGTACAAGGAAATTTCTCCAAGGAAGTTTTCAGCACTTTTATCAGATAGGCAGTGTTGAATTTTTATCTCTGAGTACGTGTGGGTACAGGAAATAATTGACTGTGGATTGCCTATATCTTACTGTACTTACCTGGGCACAACTACAACAAAAATACAGTTTGCACTATACCTTAAGTTGGCAATCTGTATTTAGAAAAACTTCCTTTTTAGTTTATGTTCCAGAAAAATTGCCTATCCAAATGATCAGCATTTAAAATTTTTGTCCTACAGTCACAAGAACCAAATGCCATGACTGAGCTGGCCTAGTGTTGCACGTGGCCATGGTTCAAGTGAAAGGCTGGCCTGGTCCCTTTCAGCCTTTTCTCATGAGGGGCTCCCACTGAGCACTTAGCAAAATGTATTTCTTCTTTAATGTTGTTAGTTTGTAGCATTAAAAATCATCTGCAAGAGTGAAAACCTAATTCTCTACAACATCACATTATGGGTTTCTTTAATCTTATCAGTTTTCAGTCATATAGTCTGTTAATAAATGAATTACTGCTGTAGTACATAGAATCTCTTTAGGATAATCAACAATAGTTGTACTGCACAAATTGTATTGAAGCATACAACTACACACTTATAAAACCAAACCAAGTGAAGATGCCAAGTCCTATGCAAACCTTTTCACTAGTATAATCACTATGCAACCATTTTCTGGTGGTTCTTCTGTGAAACTGCTGGCATCGATTTTCAAACAACAGAAATTTTAAGTGTCACATCTACAAAGGAAAAAGAATTCTATTTCATGTTGCTGCAAGTACTTGGGCTGTATGTGTATCATATAAAAAAAAAACCCAAACTATTCCTGTGTATGAGAAGGTCAGTTTCTCTTCTTGCCTTATTACAGAATTATTAAGTTGCCTTACACCAGCAATGGAATTCAAATAGCACCTTATGGACACAACATCCGCCTGGTTGCCAAGCTGATGGAGATGGAACTAGTTGTCATGTGGAACAATGATGACTACCTCATGGTGAGTAAAATGTTCTCAAAAGCAGAAAATTCTCACTCGGTGTACTGGAATGACAAGAACTCTTTAGACTTACAGGGTGCTTTTGCATGTATTTACTGTTTGGATATTTATTCTTTTCCTGTTTCATCCATTCCTCCTAAAACAACTTTGCATTTTATACCTGCATGTTCCTTTCACTTGCAGCATTGGTAGTTAACTAAAGCCACCAATGTTGAGATTTGTGGACGCTTTCACAAATTTCAATCTTTCCTTGGTGTATTCCAGCAGCTGCAACATTTTACTTAAGAGATGTTGTTTAAAGTTGTATAGAATTTATTAGTATATGCCATACTGTAGTCTTTTCTACTGTGCTTCTCCAGGACATCTTTTGATTTCAAACATATAATGCTTCTACCAGTTCTTTTGGTTTTTTTCCTTTTTCTAAATCTTTCCAGGTTTTCCCTCCCAAAATCCCCAATACATTTTCTGAGTGTGACCTGTGATATTCTTGCCACAAAAGACACTGAATTCTAAACTGATGTTTGCTAAAACAGGGAGAATGATATGTAATAAATTCTCTGGAAGATTTATCAGCATTACTATCACACATATACTAGGAAATGCTACTGTGATGGGTACAAACTATATCCTTTGTACAGTCACATTATTTCCTCTGACCTAAGATTTTTCATAATAATTAATTGTAGCCAGTAGTAATATACCACTTCAGTCTCCAGAGCAATAGATAATTGAATAATCTTTTTCTGAAAACAGATATTCTTTCTGTGACCTTCAGTTTCTTAAAAGAAACCTGAAATTCATGCTCTGTCAACAAAGATATGAGCATCGTGTCCTTTTCTTGTTTTTTCATGACTCCTTCAAATGTTATATCCCCCCTCCTCAATTCCCCAAGAGTGTCTAAAAATTTTATTCTTTTATTAAATAAATAAATATATCAATATTTGCCTGTCAGGAAAAGATGTTACTGCTTACAAAACTTTTCTTCCAAACAAGTCACTGAAATTAATGAGAAGGATCACCTTAAACTGGATCTTTGAACTGAATTTGTTTGAAAAAAGTAACGCTGTATAGATAATTTTACTTAGGGTGATCCTTTTAAATGCTTTGTTCTATTTTATTTCAGGTTTTGGCAGAAAAAAAATACATGGGGAAAATCTGTGGAATGTGTGGAAATTACGATGGTTATGAACTGAATGAATTTGTGCGTGAAGGTAAGACACAAGGACGTTTCAGGTGGAAGCAGAACTAGCTAAAGGAAGTCAAGGTGGAAGTTTAATACTGTAATAGCATTGCTCTGACTGCTCCCTCAGTTTCAGGATTGAGTAAAGCAGTCCCATAGGTCACCAACATACCCATCATATGACTGTGCTACTCTTTAATGGCAAGGATCACACTCTCCTAACTTTCACAACAGTCTCGGCTCATAGCAAGGCACAGTGAGGGAAGTAATTGCTGTAGGCAGGAGCAAGAATGAGGCTATAATAAAAAGAACATAGTGAACAAGAACATTAACAAGCAGCGTGTCAGAATAAGTGTGCATCTTTATAACAAAATAGTTGGTGTTGAGGAGTTGACATCTGCACTCTCTCTGGTTTGGGGGTTCACTTCGGAGTCACTCTAATCTGGTCTGTTGATCTACTGCACATTAGCAGCTGGAGCTTGTTACTCACACTCTTGGAATGTACCTTCCAGCTTGGTTTTGTCTTAAAGGTACTCTGTATGACAAGACCACCCCACAATGGGAAAAAAAAAGAAAGGGGCAGGGAATGTTTGGAAGATTTGCTTTAAAAGCACACCACTAATCTGAACTACAGTGCTAGTGTGGAGACATTAAATTGCATAGTAAACTAATCTCAGATCAACACAGATGAAGTTTTCTATACACAGCACAGAAATGAGTTCTAAAAATTATGCCATAATTTTTGGGTTATGATGAGTTTAACCCCATATTTAGGGGAAGATATAAGAATGGGGGATAATGAATTAGCAGCTGGCAAAAGATAGCATAGCTGGCAGACAACCAGTAGCAGCTGGCAGCATGTAAGCTAGTAGATGTGATAGACTGGGAAATAACTCAGAGAAATTATCAAGGTAATATGCTCTATTAAATAGACTCCAGATAAAGTGTAAAAGAGGCAGTTGTCATCATTTGTAGAACAGTTAAAGAGTAGAATTTGAGTTTTGCTACATCACAGAAACAAATAAACAAATCAATGCGGGCTTTTTCCTGACAAATCATAATCCTTCAATTTACAGGTAAATTGCTGGATACATTTAAATTTGCTGCATTACAAAAAATGGATGATCCATCAGAGATCTGCCTGTCTGAGGAGATACCAATTTCCACTCTTCCTCACAAAAAATATGTAAGAAAGATCTTCTTGGCTTCTCTGCAGCATCATTCTTAACAGAGGGGGAAAGATAGATTGAAATCAACAGCAGAAAGGCAGTGGTTTCCTAAAACTCACTTCCATGAGAACACATGAAGTCAACATTTGTATAGCCTGATATGAGAAAGAAAATGAGTTCTTTGCATTAGAATGTATTTTAATAAAAACCCGTGGACATTTTTGAGGCTAGATTTATATCACTCATAAAAACCAACCATTCTGAAATTTCATCCAGGCCATCACAGGAAATTCATGGAAACCAGTGAAGTTTTAATAACCTTTTAGACACCTGACATTATAATCTGTACAGACTTTAAGACATTCACAATGCCTAAAACATGTTGCCAGATAACAGGAACAACCACTATTAACTGCATTCACTTACAGTTCTAGATGAAAAGAAAATCAGCGTGCCTGAGAGTCTTTGAGACTTTGTACTGTAGTAGCCAATGTGACAGGCAATAGAAATGTATCAAGTGTTTGCTCCAAGGGGAATGAATTTTGTGATCTTCACATCCA
>JAWWMP010000165.1:16901514-16923191 GCA_035047865.1 Dendrocincla tyrannina
GTAGCCAATGTGACAGGCAATAGAAATGTATCAAGTGTTTGCTCCAAGGGGAATGAATTTTGTGATCTTCACATCCAGGATGTTTGTCCTGGAACTGACTTCCCATGAGGCAACATTCCCTTTGTACAATATTCTCAGTCATTTTTAGGGGGATTGATGGCAGAGAAAGAATGACTTAATTTTCAACATAATGAGAAGTGAAATTAATTCAATATATCAAATTCCTTCTCTCATACAGTGGATTTATATTCCCTTCTGCTTGTGAATTTCTTTTGCATTTAAAGTCAAATACATATTATTAAACTGTAGGGGGGGGAAAGCAAATAAACCAACAAGAAAATCTTAACTAGCAGTGACATTGCAGTTTTAATATGAAGGAAATGCCACTGGGAACAGTTTTTTTCCTCTTTTTATTTAGGCCGTGATCTGCTCTCAGTTACTTAATTTGGTGTCACCAACCTGCAGCATTCCAAAGGATGGGTTTGTCATTCGTTGCCAGCTTGATATGCAGGACTGCAGTGAGCCAGGACAAAACAACTGCACTTGCTCTACGCTGTCAGAATATTCCAGGCAATGTGCTATGTCCCACCAAATGGTGTTCAACTGGAGAACTGAAAACTTCTGCTGTAAGTTCAAATGGTTTATTCATGCGAGACTGTACTTAACATTTCTATGCCTTAAACAGATGAATAATGACAAATAACTGGCATATAATAGAACTGATAAAGTCTCTACTGCCTTGAATCAAACAATTTTCTTAAGAGAACAACAGTGATCTTAGATAAAACATTAAAAAGGAAAGTCTTCTCTTTCCAAAGTGGTACATTTAACATTCTTCTATGTTTACACTTTTAAAATCTTAACAATTCCTTTTTTTTTTTTTTTGCAGCTCTGGGAAAATGTTCTGCAAACCAAATCTATGAGGAATGTGGTTCTCCATGTATTAAAACCTGTTCCAACCCAGAGTACAGCTGTTCCAGTCACTGTACCTACGGCTGCTTTTGTCCAGAAGGTATCATTTCATCATACTGTAAATTAATCACACAAATGTTTTTTTTGCATATATCCAGTCAAGTGGAATAGACTGCTTCAAAATGAACTAGCCATGCATTTCAGGGCATTGTGCTGCTAGAACTGCTCCTTCTCATGTAACATAATATAACTGGAGTCTTGAATAATCATGATCCTTAAAGGTGTTTGGTCACTATTTGCAAGAACAGAGTTTTGAAAACATTTTCCCGACAAAACCATGATTTGTTATGCGATAATGATGTGCTGCCTGCTTAAAGTTCTGTACTATAATATACATTGAGCAAGCTTCATGAATTTCCTATCCCAAACAGGTATCTAGCCCTTCCAGGCACCAGCAAGGGGTAGCATACCTCAGAGGATTTCTGAAATATTATGGGCCTTTTGTAAATTCCCTTTAAAATAGTTCAAGATGAACTTCCTAAAAAAATTGCAATTATTACTGTCATTTGCATTGTTTCTTAAAATTTCAGAACTGATATATCCTCCAGTGTGGGCATTTACATCAACATCATCACCAGTTTATAGTAGTCAAAAGTAATGTGCTGTGAGCTGCATATTTAAAACTAGACTTAGTACTCTAGGAAATAGAATGTGTTCATTTTTCAAAAGTCCAAAGTTAGTTTAGAGTGTTTTGGGGGGAAAAACCCAAAAAATCCAAACAATAAAACATTCAGCTTACTGTTATATGAAGTTAGGTTTGAATTTCAAAATAAGAGAATTGCGTGCAGTTTCATATTAGAAAGCAACCAAACACTGTTATCTTATAATTTGTGAAGAGTCAGTTTTATTTTATTTAAGAGGAATTTTCCTGTGTATTATATCTCTAAATATGGGCACTGACTGTGCAAAAATAGCATACTCAAGCTAACTTCAGAAAGCACTCAAGCTATAATAACCTTAGTGCTAAGGAAGGATGCAGAAAAGTATTTTGTTTATCTTCTTTGGCAGGAACTGTTCTTGATGATATCTCCAAGAATCGGACATGTGTTCACATTAGCCAGTGTCCATGTACACTGAATGGGGAAATATTTGCTCCTGGTGAGACTATGAAAGCAGCGTGTAGGACCTGGTGAGTCGCAACTGGTATTTTCGTGAGAGAATGAACAGTGCCCTCACCAAGTGATTGGAAAATTTGGCCTAACTTTTCAGAGGGCAGCTGCAAATGTGTCATACCATCTTTGAGGCCACCTTCTTTCAGTGCCACATATCATGCATTTGTAATTGAAAACGTACGTCTCATTTCCTGATTAATCTGTACAAATATAAATACTCCTTCTGACCATACAAAACAATAGCATTTTTACCTCCTCTTTGAAAACAGAGGAAAAATTAGTACAGAACAAATATCCAGTATTTACAATTTCTCTTTGGCAATCTCAGTGTTTCTGATCACCAGATCAGTGCTGAAAACAGAAAATAATAACTTAAGACAGTATTTTTTAAGGTGTAATTATTCTTTTTTTGTGTCACATATTTTGCTGTCATAATTCTAATAAACAATGCAAAGGAAAATAATGGAATTAGATTCTCAGAGCTGCAAAAATGAACACACTTATTATGATTCAGGAAAGTTTAGTGACAGTCCATACAAGAGTTCAGCAACTTTGAATTAAGAAGAATGACATCAACTGATATACATGGACAAGGATTATCAAAGCATAGAAAGTATAAGGGGAAAACTGATACAAATGACGTATTCCATTACTAGAAAGTAGCTGAGTTTTTAGAGTCTAAAGAAAATTCCAAAACTCTTGAAATGAAAGTTCAGAATGGATATGTATGTTACACTGTGTTCACTAACCAATTCTTCATGTTGATCAGCTACAGAGAAACCTCCAGACAGGAGGATCAAATCCTCAGCTGGTAAATAGGGCCTTATTACGAGAATAACTTTACACAAAATTTTTTGTTTTCCACAGTAAATGTATGATGGGCCAATGGAACTGCCAAGATCTGCCCTGCCCTGGGAGGTGTTCACTGGAAGGAGGCTCCTTTGTTACCACATTTGATTCTAGGCCATATAGATTCCATGGGGTTTGCACATATGTTCTTATGAAGGTAATTTCCTGCACTTAAGAAACACAAAATATCAAATGGATATATTTTAGTCTGTATGTGGCTTTCTATTGAAATGCAAACGGAAGTCTTCGTAAGACATACATTGATCCTACAAATCAGTATTATTTTGACACAGACTTCTCTTTTCACTGTTTCCCTCCAGAGTTCCAGCCTGCCACACAATGGAACCCTGATGGCTGTATATGAAAAGACTGGTTATTCTCATTCTGAGACATCACTTAGTGCTATAATTTACCTATCTACAAAAGTAAGTATTCCCTCCACAGGTTCCATCCAGCATTTCCATAGCCAAATCAGTGAAATAAGTACTTAAAGTCCTTGCTAGTAGCCTGAACTGAAAAATTATGGGGAATAGTTACTAAAGAAATGTTCCTGCTCACAAATACACAGTAAAGATTTCTGATACTACATCAACTTAGGAAGTTAGAGTATTTTCAAAGTGGTATACATACCATCAGTACAGATAATTACTTCTGATTCATATCTTCTTCTTATAGGACAAAATTGTGATTTCTCAGAATGATCTCCTCACTGATGATGATGAACTTAAGCGGCTACCTTACAGATCAGGTAAAAAAAGGGGAAAGCAAGTTATTTCCATTAAATGTGTGTTTTACACAACCCAGCATCTTTGACAATTTCCAGTTGCTAATGCCAGACAGAGGTTTTAGAGGAAGGTTAAGGTCTTTCCAGTTGCATCTGTTTCTCTATGGAGAGTTGTGTGTGGGAGAAGAATTGTAGGCAGAATGCTGGAACACTTATATATGCATTAAAATCATTACCTTGCAATATCACCAAAGTCTTTATTTCTAAATGTCCTTGTTCTAGGAGACATCACTGTTTTCAGACAGTCCTCAATGTACGTTCAAATGCATACAACCTTCGGGCTGGAACTTGTAGTTCAAACATCACCTGTGTTCCAGGCCCATGTGAAAGTTGGATCACAATTCAAAGGCAGAACACTAGGTAAGTAATCTAGTCCTCGTGTGAAGGAAAAACTATAGGGAGTGTAATTTTGAAAACTTAGTACTCATCTTTTAAGAAATAAATTTTCTTTTCTGGATTCAAAGGAAAACAAAACAAACCAAAACACCTGCATTAGAAAGCCAATGTGCTAAGAATTTGGTTTTTCACTAATAGAGAAATTAGACGGCTCACATTTTTTGTGTGTAATACAGTACTGTTCTTTACGTGTTTTATGTGTGCCATTTTCAATATGTGTTTTGCTACACAGTGAAGGAGCAACAAATAAGTCTGTGTGGTCTCTACATCTTGGAGCACATGGTTCTTTGAAGGTAGTGCACAATCACTGTAAACACAATGAGCCTAAGAATCCAAAATCTCCTCAGCAGACAAGCACCAGATGGAGGTGTTTATGTTTATTGCACATTAGCCACACAGGTGTACTTTGCATTCTGATTATGGGGAATTACAGGGAGGCTTTAGCTTTTTAAAAAATCTAAATGCATAGTCTTTGTCATTACAGATGTTATATACATAAGCAAACATGCAGTTGTGAAAGCGTTTCATGACCTTTCTGTTTTACATTATTTAAAACCAATTGTTTCTAAAAACAAGATTAAAACTTCTTTATGAATTTATCATTGAATAGAAGTCAACACTCTTAGCTTGAAATGGCAGAGGATCAATGACCAAATGTGTACATAATCAAGATTCTCTGGTTACTTGACCTATAGTATTCACTGGCACTCCACATAGAGCTTTTGAATTAATTTTCTTACTATTGTAGAATGAAACATAGGTCACTGTGCACATATTCTTTAATCTTCAGCCATCCCTTGCATTTCTGATGTTATTAGGTTTGTGTGGCAATTACAATGGAGACACCACAGATGACTTCATGACTAGCATGGATATCACTGAAGGGACAGCCTCCTTGTTTGTAGATTCCTGGAGGGCAGGAAATTGCCATCCTGCTTTAGAGAGAGAGACTGACCCTTGTTCTTTGAGTCAACTAAACAGTAAGTAGATGATCCTGTTATAACTGATCTTTCCATCTACCTTTTTCTGACACTTCCATAAACCCATCCCAGGGAAAAGAGAGTTTGACAAGCAGAAACTGAGACAACCGAACATCACAAATTCTGCTACCAACAAGACATTTCTGATTTCTAGAATTCATATCTAGTAAAAACATGGGATCCCGTTCTAGAGATCTGGGATTGAGATGATGAATAAGAGGGTTTTGGTGATCTATCCGGTGAAACTGCAATGTCCATGGATGTCTTAGGCTTCCTCTAAAGTACTTTGACTGAAATCCAGGCTTTGCCTTCCCAAGTCTCTTGCTATTGGTCACTAAAAATAAACAAACAGAACAAAACCCAACCAACCCAGAAAAGCCCTACTCGGCTGTTTGTACAAAGATGGAGTCTGGAAGCTAACAAGCTAAGAAGTTATCCTATTGTTTAATCCATCATTGCCAGAAGTTTAGCTAGAGTAATGTATCTATTTTAAAAAAAAATTCTTTTTAATTTTTTTATCTAACTTTCTTTTTGTAATGTTCATGATTTACTTTCATCAGAAATATCTGCTGAGACTCATTGCTCCATTCTTACCAAGAAGGGTACAGTGTTTGAGAAATGCCATGCTGTGGTGAACCCTATCCCTTTCTACAAGGTAGGAAATTATGATAGACATTGTACAGAAGGAGTCCAAATATAAACCAGATTGTACTCATATACAGCATCCCACGCATTGAATCAGCAATGCATAGAAGCTGAAGGAACAGGTGTACTTTCGAAAATTATGTCTCCGCCACACTGAAAGTCTGTGTGTTCATAGGCATCAGTCCCATCCCTATGAATCAGAAGGTATTTTTACTCATGCTGCAGTTGTCCATGACAACAGCTTTAACTATTTAAAGTATTGATTTTACCATGGCCATAATTGAGTTCATTATATTTCCCTACCTACACAAAACATTTTGGAAATTAAAAATGAAAAGCGACATATACTCAAAGGCCTTTTTCAGGTATTAAGTATATTTTACTTATATAAGCAAGGCAATTACTCTGATGTTTTCCATCAGTTTTAGTTATGCAAGACTATGTATTTTGCTGAATTTAGCTCTGCAATTCAGCATAGGATCATAGAGGTTGGAAAAGTTCTTTGAGATCAGAGTCCAACCATAAATATAACACTAGCAAGTCCAGCACTAAACCATGTCCATAAGTGCCACATCCACATGCCTTTTAAATACATCCAAGCTTTAGCATCTCCACATGTCTGCTCCCCAGTAACAAAGTACTCTCCATGTATTGGGTTTCAGAGATGTGTCTACCAAGCCTGTAATTATGAAGAGACCTTTCCTTATATTTGTTCTGCTCTGGGATCATATGCACGAGCGTGCAGTTCAATGGGTTTAATCCTTGAGAACTGGAGAAGCAGTATGGACAACTGCAGTAAGTAACTGAACCAGCTCTTAATGGTCTTCCATCAGATGAATGCATGCATAAGATCTGCCTATTTCCATTTAGAATATTCCTATGTTTGATTTATCTGTGACAAAACTGAATAAAAGCAAGAATGGATCTTAAAACTACTTGTCATTATTTAGAAAAATAACCACATATTGCTCAAGTAGGCCAGCCATCAGGTATGAAAGCCATTTTCCCAGGAGCTGCTGACATCACAGATGTGTCATAACACAGCAAAAAAAAAATCCCAGAAACGGTAACTCGGTATTTGAAGCAGTGTCCAAATCATTTTAAGAGTGAACAGCAAAGAGAGTGAAGTAGTGAACAGAAATAAGAACACAAATGGGAAAAAAGATACCCAACTTTTGAATATCCTAGTTTCTTTCAGAAAAAGACTGTGATTTTAGAGTATATGAAAAAGAAGCAATAAGATATTTAATCTTTATGAGATTTCCAAACTACATGGTTGGTGTTAAACCCTGGACTGCAGTATGTTTTGCTAGAGCTCCACATCCACAGGAAGAGAAGCAACAGGGAACATTAAGCATTGAAGGTGTTGACACAAAATAAGCAGCACATTATGAGTACAGTTACCTTTCGCAAGGATCAGTAAATGAAGTTTAACATACACTCTTGTTTTACAGCCATTACTTGCACTGGCAATCAAACATTCAGCTACAACACTCACGCATGTGACAGGACATGTTTGTCGCTCTCCAACCGAGCCCTGGAATGCCATCCAACTGATATTCCTATAGAAGGCTGCCAGTGTCCTAAAGGAATGTACTTGAACCACAAGAATGAGTGTGTTCGCAAATCTCATTGTCCCTGCTATTTAGAAGATAGAAAATACATCCTGCCCGACCAGTCAACAATAACTGCTGGGATCACCTGGTGAGTGTGTCAAGTTCAAAGCTTAACAAACTGAAGATGGAGGTAAGGAGTCTTTACGTGTCTCTGTTAAGGGTTAATGGCAGTAAGTGGCTAAGCACTGCATAGCCCCTTGCTCCATTCAGACAAATGTGGAAGAGAATCATAAGGACAAAATCAAGAAACTTTAAGGGTTGAGATATAGACAGTTTAATAAATTTCTTTATTATTAATAAGCAAAAAAGCTTTTTTTAATAAACAGTATCATAATACTAACAATTGCCTACTAGTGATAATAGCCTACTATATGCTTCCAAAACTGTTGTTACTGTATAATACAAAAATTAAAGAGACAAGTTGACTCATGTTCCATTTTGAAGGATTGGAAGGAGTCAGTAACATAAATGAAATATTTCTAATAAAGTCATTTTCCAAAAAATAAAAATTTCTTTCTCAGGAGAGATTTGCATTGAATTATTTTTTTTTCTCCCTAGCTACTGTGTTAATGGGAGGCTAAGTTGCACAGGCAAACCTCAAAATCCTGCAGGTATGGATCTGATATGCTTTACTTAGGAACATTTTTTTCCCCTATGTTGTAAAATTGCTACTTCACAATCTTTTCAATGTTTGGTTTTATTCCTTTTCCCTAGAAAGCTGCAAAGCTCCTAAGAAATACATATCATGTTCTGACAATTTGGAAAACAAGTATGGAGCTGCATGTTCCCCTACCTGTCAGATGCTGGCTACTGGCATTGAATGTGTGAGTTTCACAGCTCTGGGATGTTTATCCTCTTGAGAGAGGTAGAATGTTCTAGTTGTTACTTAGAACTTGATTCCATTCCTTCTAGTGAAATAAAAGGAGATATTTCATCTAACACGATACAGTTAAACATCAGGCTTCTTTCCATAATCTGTGGACACAAAAAAATGTGTATGTATTTAAGAAGCAATTAAAAGAATTAAATTGCATGAATTAATGAATTATAGTAAATTAATAGAATAAAACTTCCTTAAGACTTCTTAACTACATGGCTATCACCTCTGGCTCAGGTACTCCATAAGCTGCACATCACTGTAAATATGTGGTTTATGCTTCCTTTTCTATTTTTTCTCAACTCTCTGCTGCAGTCAGTCACAGAATGGAGGAGACCTGGGCCAGGTGAATGTCTTGCCTGTCCTGACAGCATTTTCTCCCTTTATATTAAGGAAACAGACTGATTGGAAGAATTGTAATAAGATTCCTTGATATAAAAAAAACGTCTGTTGTACTCTTTCTGAAAGACTGGTAGTAATGGAAGATCAATTTTTCAGAATCTTCAGTGATGTCTAACATTCCACACCACAAGTATATCTTACAACTTCAATGCAACTAGTTCACTTGACTAGCATATTAGTACAGGAAATATCACAAAACTAAAATCAAGTCAAAACAGAATTTAGCAGAGGTTCGCTTTTGACACCATTCACGTACAGCATGAAATGCATCTCATGGTTCTTTTCATTTTGCAATCTGTTGACCTTTACCAGATACCCACTAAATGCGAATCAGGATGTGTCTGTGCTGATGGCCTATATGAAAATCTCCATGGCAGGTGTGTTCCAGCTGAGGAGTGCCCATGTGAATATGGTGGCCTTTCTTACGGAAGAGGTGAACAAATCCAAACTGAATGTGAGATCTGGTAAGAATCACATACGTTTTCACTGGAGAACCTCTGTCTCACTAAATGGTAAAACCACATAAAAAAAGTGTTTAGTGGACAGGAGAGTAGGAAATGGCAGCAGCTGAATGGAAGAAACACCATGACAAAGCACAGGGATTAACACAGAGAGAAGCTTAATGTTTGACAGTATATATATAAATAAGAGTCACAGTACTGGCTTCAGGGGTAGTTTCTGCCTCGTCTACTCAGAAATAGGGGCATGCAGCAGGGCCTCTGATTGCAAACTACATAAAGTCAAGGGTTATTAACAACTCCACATAGATAAAGAGGAGGGCACAATCTTTCTTCTTTTCTGTATATAAAAGCAAACACCCCCAAAACATTGTTTCCATCTCTTTAGCAGGATTTTCAAAGTACTTTTCAAAGTTCCCTTTTCATTTACTAATCTAGTAGTAAAAAAGCATCACAACCCCCCAAACTACACAAACAGTGACTTCTGTTCTCATTACGAGCAAAAATAAATGGGTTTTATACACTATTCCTTTCACCAAAAAAAAAAAAAAATAAGGTTTCTTTTTTATCATGAATTCATTTCCTAGGCTGCCCATAACTTAATTATGCCTCTTTATATTAACTGTAACTTGGTCTCAGTGTACATAAGGCAATTAAATGAACATTGTATTGATAAAAATGGATGTATCTAAAAAGAAGCAGGTTAAGGTGGCATTTCTTTGAAATCTGAACATGGTTTCTTTTCTCACTCCCAGCACTTGCACAAAAGGCAAATGGAAATGTGTTCAGAAATCAAGGTGTTCCTCAACGTGTAACCTGTATGGAGAAGGCCACATCACCACTTTTGATGGACAGCGCTTTGTGTTTGATGGTGACTGTGAATACATATTAGCTACGGTAACCTGCTTACTACTGGTTATTTTGGCAGTAGCTTAGCATCAAGAAATAACTTAATTTAAATGTCTAATGAAAATATGCAAGGATGTATTAATAACCTACAGAGCCACGTAATGAGCTTTTATATATTCTGTTTATTTCAATGCTTAAGGTGAAAATATTTTACTTCTCTAAAACCCATCATTTTCATGCAATTATAATCAATTTTAGATTAAATAGTATGTTTAAATAGTCATAGATATGTATGTATTCTGTACTAGACAACTATATCTTTTAGGGAAGCGATGTTAGTTTGACTACCAAAGCAGAGATCATCACCTCCCAAAACAGGCAGAAGCAATCATGACATTTTAAGCTTTATTTATTTTATTATACTTTTATGTTTCAAGTTGGCAGACTCCAGGCACAGAAGGATTTATGCTTTTTTTTGTGGTTTGTGATTTATGCTTTTTGTCGTTTGTTTTGTGGTTTTTTAGGATGGCTGCGGTGTTAATAGACCTGTTTCCTCTTTCAAAATTGTTACTGAGAACGTTATCTGTGGGAAATCAGGAGTTACATGCTCCAGATCCATCAGCATTTACCTTGGGGTAAGTTGTTCCTTCTGCCATTATCCAGCTGAATAGTAATTTTAAGACCATGTTTTCTTCATTCTTGGAAGCTTTACCTGTGTCTTAGAAGAGATGTCTTCTAAGTGAAATTATGTGCTAACCTAGAGTGTTTGGTTTAGTAGGAAGTGCCATAGATTTGGGCTTTTTTCAACTCTGATGTTATGTTTCATTCTCCAGGATTCTTACCTATGTAGAAGCCAAAAATTTTGAATTTTAATCAGCAGTAAATTGCTTGATTAAAAGATACTGACTTCCTGCCCCTCCCTGCCTCTCACCTCCAAACTGAGAAAAATTATAGTATAAAATTGAGGAATTCTCATCATGAACGATGAGCAAAATCTATCAAAATTTCTCTAAGTCCAGATAAAATGTGAAATTCAAAATACATCAAGATTTTTTCTGAGATATATCTATGAAACTACACCCATGAGGAGTTATCCTCATTTCCACTGCTGTGTGACAGCTCCTAGAACCGGGTAAGTTTTACTGTTCTCAGTTCTATGGGACAGTAATGCCCAGTAGTATCAGCTTGTCTCAGGGTTCTTCTTCGACTAAATACTGGCAGTTCCAGTTGGTCAGTGCTATGGTGAAAAGGTTTGTTTGCTTAGGATTCTGTTTCATAAATGCACTCTCCAGACAAACCTTCCTGCTGGTTATCTCAACATTGAAACACTGCAGTATGACAAGAGTAAAGCTGGCAGAGTACACACAAAAGTGGCCTCAAGACAGAGAGCTATAGTCTCTGTTACTTTTTGACTGTTCTTAGAAACACATGAAAATACTTCTACTCTGGTGGTCACGTGTAGATGATATTATTTCCACCAAATGTGGAGGGCTAGCACACCTAACAATATGGGTGGTAGAATGGCAGATATTTTTGTTTCCTGTGAAGATTTGCATATGCATACAAAATAATTCCAAGGGGGTGAAAAAGCCTGTAAAAGAGACCACAGAATATTTTGTAGTAAAAGGGACCCTTAAAGTCCAAAGCCCCTGCAACAAGCAGTCTCAAATCACCTCCCTGTCCTCTGTGTGCCTTAACACAGCTACTAGGAGGATCTGTTCCAGACACAGTGGTGATGCTGTCAGGTTGGTTGTTCCCAGGGTCCTCCTTTCTACCCTTTTGAAAAATGGGTGCAATGTTTCCCTTTTTCCTGACTGCCAGGACTTTTGGAAAATAAGTGGAAATGTCACGATAGACTGTAGTAGTATCACAGCATCTGATCTTCAGGAATGTGACACAGAGTAAAGAAAATACTGAAACTTGCTAAGTTATAACTGCCAGATAAATTTTCTTCCAGAATTTGACACTCATACTGAGAGACAAAACCTTCACTGTTTCTGGAGAAAATCCTGATGTAAGATATCATGTGAAAAAGAACGCCCTTCATCTGATGTTTGATATCATTATCCCAGGAAAATTCAACATGACCCTTATTTGGAATAAGCACATGAATGTCTTCATCAAGATCTCCAGAGAAACACAGGTATGGCAGAACAACTTCCCCAGTAAAGTGTCCCTCAATTCAGATTGAACTACACATTTGATTGCAGTTGCCTTGACTCTCTGTGATGGCAAAGGTTATTCAGGAATGCTACTAGCAATTCATTTTCCTCTTTATCTCCAAAACATTTTCACTGAAGTCTGATTTTTAGGTGATCTCTGTACTGCATTCAGGAAATTTTTAAGCTTAATATTTGTATTTTATACAAATTATGACAACTTGCAGTTTAGAGGAAAAAGACATTCCTCCAGTGACAAGCAGAACCTCATGCACAAGAAGCTAAGAATGTATGAGAGAGAACTTGTAGATGACATTCGCTGCTAAAGCACATGAAACCATCAGTAACCAAAAGGGAAGGTGAGTAGTTGTAACTTGCTGAACTGACGCTGCAGCTTTCATTTATTCTAGGAAACCATATGCGGTTTGTGTGGGAACTACAATGGCAACATGAAGGATGATTTTGAAACTCGAAGCAAGTATGTGGCATCAAATGAATTGGAATTTGTCAATTCTTGGAAAGAGAATCCTCTCTGTGGGGATGTATACTTTGTAGTGGACCCCTGTAGCAAGAACCCTTATCGTAAAGCATGGGCAGAAAAGACATGTTCTGTCATCAATAGCCACATTTTTTCTGCCTGTCACAATAAGGTAAGAATTTACTTGCTCTTCTTTTTACTTAACAGCAATCACCTGTATTCTCCCAAAATGATCTCAGTCTAATAGGTGATTTTCTGTTCCCCAAAATGTTTCAGTAAAATACATATAAAATGTTTTATGCCTCACATTTATGTTAGTTTTCATCCTTTCTTATTTGCACTTCACCAGTCCTTTTGTAAGCACAAAAGCTAAGTATGGTATTCACTTACTAGTTAAAAATATGAGAGTGAAAAAATAATTAAGTCTTAACAATCAGAACTTAGTCAGTCTGTTGGTGATACCTGATCAATACACTTACTCTTTTAAAACTATTTAGCCTTTCTTGGTTAGATTTTCTAAAGAAAGGCCTGAAAATCCTTGTTCTCATCAGTAAATCAACAGCATTACTTAAAAGATGATCAGTCCAAGACCAAGATACCATCAGCACTCCTATTTTTATTAAGTCGTCCACTTCATGGAAATGACAATATCACAAGGGTCTTCAGGAAGAAGTCTTCTGAAGGGAAATCCCCCATTTTCAGGAGTTGAAAACAAGTGAGAAATGGGGATAATGCTGCTGTGCTTATGTATATACACGGAGGCCACAGAGCTGATGAACTTGGATACTTGTGCCTAAATGGATATGGGGATTTGAGGGTTTCTTTTAAGCTAACTATACATAATATGGCCAGGACTAGTATAAATTTAGAAATACATATCTGGCAAAATATGATCAGTTTCTGTTGTTGATGTGGAGACACCTGCATTCCGGCTAAAAAGATCCATATGGTGTGGGGTTGTAATTGCTTTGACAAGATTTTAGGTGAAATACTAGTTATTCTTGCTTAATGGAACATGAGCTGTCTAGCCCAGGAAAAACCATCTTCTTAACAAATAGGCCAAAATAATCTTGGAATATTCATTCCTTTTTATTCCAATGCAGGTGAACCGTATGCCCTATTATGAGGCGTGTGTTCGAGACTCTTGTGGGTGTGACATTGGAGGGGACTGTGAATGCATGTGTGATGCCATTGCAGTATATGCCATGGCATGCTTAGAAAAGGGTATCTGCATTGACTGGAGGACCCCTGAGTTCTGTCGTAAGTTCCTTGACGTTCTCCTTAAATAAGTTTAAGAAGTTATTATTGTTACTGTGGGTATATTCATATGACAACATAAGAAAATTATTAATGAGCACCTCTAAGGTTGCATTTTCTCTGTGGGCAAATAGTTGACTTGAGCCAAATGAGTTTTGAAACCTGTACTTTTCATTTGTGCTAAATTAACCTAAATATTGTAACTGTTTTTACCATGGAGTAATGAGAGAAAAAATACTGTGGTCACAGAAAGCAGACTGTTTCTTCTGCTGCCACTGTATAATGCACTGTCAGTTTGCAAGCAGAAAAGGTATGAAAGTGTAAAAAAATTTATTTCATTTTAGCTGTGATGAAATCACCTTCTGTGTTGATGTCAAAGAAATTAAGACAGTTGTGTTGGCTGGAACATTGTAAAACAGGAAAAAGATATCAAGGTGTTCCAGAACACTGTATATGGAGGGGAAAAAGGAGTATGAGCCTCTTACGAATCAATTTGAATTAATTAATTATGAATCAATTAACCAACTCTTTCATGGTTTCATTTCCACGTTTCACTGTATGGTGCATTAAAAATTGTGGACAGTCTTGCATACTGTGTTTGCAAAAAAGAATTGATGTCACTGAGTTAAAATACAAATTTACATCAAAAGCTAATAACTTCACTGATTTTTTTTTTATTCTGTTTATTAGTTTTGTCTTCCCTTTAGTACTTTGCAAATACCGTGCCATTAAGTTAAAAAAAAAAAAAACCTGCTCTCTCTCTTGCTTTTACCTTTTTTAGCTGTCTATTGCGAGTATTACAATGCTCATGAAGGAACAGGATCTGACAATGCTTATTCCTCTGGCTATGACGGTGGCAAATGCACCTGGCATTACAGGCCTTGCAACTGTCCTAATCAAAACTACAAATATGTCAACATCGAAGGTAATAAGCTACACTACTCTAAACCAAGAAACAGTAACATAATTATTTTCAATGCTGTGTTTTAAATCAGTCATACCACAGTTAAATAATTGTAGTTTAATTTATACTATCTTTGAAGAAGTTTTGTTGATCCTTCCGTTACTACTACTCTGTTATGACAGATAACCAATTCAGTAGCTGTACTACATCTAGCTTTATATTGAGCTCAGCCTATCTGTGAGAGAAATTCTGCCTTTCACCAAATCAAAAGAATACACTGTACTTAGGGAAGAAAACATGTGAGGAGAGCAGTTAATATTAGACAAATGGATATAGCTGGAGAAACCAAAAAAATTCCAACATAGGAAGATGCTCTTTCTGAGAATGACATTGGGAATACTAAACTGAATAGATGATGTTACAATTAATATTATTTTTAATAGCAGAAATGTAATATTAGATGATAAATAGCATAAATTAAATGCCTTTCTTTGAGAAATGTAAAACGAACTTGTCTTTCCCTTTCTTCAGGTTGTTACAACTGCTCTCGTGATGAATACTTTGACTATGAGAAGGAAAGGTGCATGCCGTGTGGTAAGCAGCATCTCTTTCTCTGCAGTAACTGGAAAACAATACTACAACATTTGTATAGAGTCACAGAAGATATTTTCCTAGTGCCTCTCAATGAATGATTGTTCATCTGACAATAACTTTCTTTCAAAATAATCCCATTGCTGCTTGGTGCATAAAGGAATGAAAAGAAGTAATTAAAAATGGGGTTAGGGTAGGCAGTGTTATAATACAGAATCTGGATGAACCTGAGTGATTTTAGTCAGCAATATGAGAAGTTATATTCATTGTAATTGTGAGTACTTTTCGAAAGGTGGGTCTTCCTGAAGGTGTATTGCTGTTCTGATCTGTGTGAGGGACAGTCCCAGCAGAGTTGTGAGTCTCAGAAATACTCAACATATTTCCTAGAAACAGAGAATATGTACAAAAAGGTCAGACTTAGCTAATGTACCCTACTTAGCAAATCTCATTTAGAGATATTTTTTTTTAAATTAACTTAAGATTTATTACCATCTGGTTTACTTCTGAAAACCTATTATTAAATAATGTTTTGAATAGGCTCTAGCTGCAGAGTGTGGACTTTCATGCAGATGTAAGAAGAACTTAAGGACAATTTTTTTTACATTACAGAATTGTAACTTACGTAACCAGAGTCTTGGCTAGTGATCTCATTTACATACAAAAACATGCTCCATTAGTCCTGAAAAGTAAGGTGCCCTTAAGCAGAAAAGTTATAAGAAAAACAGCAAAAACTTACTAGGGTTCATTATTATTTTGAGGTGTATTGATTTCTTTGTAATTAAGTCCTTCAATGTGAATTTTACCACTGAAATATGTCATATTAAACACTTTCAGGAATCCCTCACTAATTAATACAATCCTTTGAATCCAATATGAAATTTGCCTTATTTGGAATATTTTAACATGCTTTTATTCACAAGCTTAACTTGTTCTACCTTTACACAGCAGGAGAAGAAATCCCTACCACCACACCTGAAACTTCATCACCTTCACCAGGTTAGTTTACATAGTTGACCAAACTAGTACTTACATACTTGATATTATGTGATAAGTGTTTACAAATTCAGTAATATCCTTTTTTGCATTTTATAGTAGAATCATCAGTTTCACATGCATAAGATGCAAGGATGAAAAATAACCTGGTACAAAAATATCCTGGGCTGCATCAAAAGTAGCGTGGCCAGGAGATCAAGGGAGGTGACTGCCCCTCTACTCTGATGAGAGTCCATGTCGAATAGTGCATCCAGCTCTACAGTCCTCAGTTCAAGGCAGAGGAGGGTCACAAAAATGATCAGAGGGCTGAACACCTCTCCTGTAAGGAAAGGTTGAGAGACCTGGGGTTGCTCAGCCTGGAAAAGAGAAGGCTCCAGGGAGACCTCATTACAGCCTTTCAATACTTGAACAGGGCTTGTAAGAAAGCTGGGGGCAGATTTCTTAGTAGGGACTGTTGTGATGGGACAAGGGACAATGATTTTAAACTAGAAGAGAGTAGATTCAGAATAGATATAAGGAAGAAATTGTTTATTACGAGGGGATAAAACAATGGAAGAGGTTGCTCTGAGAGGCTGTAAATGCCCCATCCCTGGCACTATTCAAGATCAGGCTAGATGGGACTTTGAGGGACCTGATCTACATGAAGATGTCCCTGCTCAGAGTGACTGACCATATATCGCTGGAACAATTTAAGAAAATCTTCACGGGAATGTATTACTGAGTATACCAAATCCCTATAGCCTGATACAGAAAAGGAATCTATACACGGTGGTCTTAAATTTCTTAGAAACTTCATTAATTTCCCTGAAGACAGACAGTATTGAGAAACATGGCACTGTAGGTTGTGTGAATAATAAAATACTATTTTGTCTCTGTTGATATGTGCAAGTATTTATGCCAAAATCACTTTAAAGTGAAGGAAAAGATATAAAGCTTCTTCAAGAACACCTGTTTAGTGTATTCACTGCACATAATAGCAAAGGAAGCAATGAATAACTGCCCTCAAAGGCTTTATCTAAAAGGTAATGGTTTTTAATAGTAGTTACTGCTAATAGTTGTAAGGCAGTGGTTTTACTTCTAAGAAATTCAATTCATATAGGTACATTGCAAATAGATTATTGAGGACTATTTCTTATCCTTTCATTTTGATTTTTTTCTCTTAGTAACAACAGTGCAGCCTAAAGTAACAAGAAGCTCTACCACAAGCACCCTACCAACACTACCTAGTACTTCTTCTGCAACTTCTGTATCAACTGAGACTACAAACCCAACAGTAACTGCAAAAATTACAGTTCCAAGCACTTCAACCCTGCAACCACTTGTCACAATAAGGTCAACAACTGGTAGGTTTTTAGTGTTACTGTCTAAAATAAATTATAGTAAGCTCAGTCTGTATATAGTTGAGATATCACTTCCTAGGAAAGCATTGCAAGCTTGTACAACATCCAAGCATTAGACTCCAAATCATGAGGCTTCCAGAAAGAAATTTGTAAACCAGAAATGTTCAGAAGTGTACGGCAAAAGTGCATGGAAACATAAAGGATCTAGACACTGTAACGAAATTCACTTGTGCAACTTACCTGAGAAGCACATTAGAAGTTCTATAAGCAGTGAGCCAGCCAGTGTCCAGTTGGATTTATTATCTCAGCTTCAGCCTCTTTTCCACAGCTGGTTCAGTTATGCTGTCATATTCAAGGAGCAGCAAAGCCCAAAGCAGAGTCACACAGGTATTGGTACAGAAGCTTTGTCTAGGCTTTTAGAGTCCTGCTCTCAGGAGGATGACTCTGCCAACATAAATTACTTTCTGATTCTATGGCTTGTGGAGATTCGTTTAACCTCACACCAGCATGGACTTCAACTGATAAACCATCTTGAACCCTGACAATCAGAGAAAGCAGGGTTAAAAAGAAGTCCCAAAGCAGTCAAAACCCAGCTTCAAAAGCTGACATTGAGACAGGTAATTTGTGCAGTGGGACAAGGAAAGTCCTATAGTATAATATTACCTAACTATTTAATACAAATTGGAGAAAGTTGAAACTGTGGCTAATTTGGAACATAATAATAGCCAATTAAACAGTGATTTGGACAAAGCCCATACAGACTTTAGCCAATAAGTGACAATAAAGCTAACTTCTTAGAAGAATGATATTTTAAAAAAATCTAGTATGGGAAAAATACGGAAAGCAAGAACAAAGACAGACATGAGACAATAGAAAACAAGTATACGTACAGAACTATTTGACAAGCTTATGAGAACATGAGTACAACAATGAAGCTGAAAATATTCTAAAGATAGAGGTGAAAAATAGTCTCTAAAATATGAGTAGCTTATTCAAAATGTGTCTATTTTTAATATTCTGTGAATTGATTACTTATATTATACTATTTACCTTTACTCCAAAAGAACATACAACATCCATTTCTACCACAATGAACTTGACAACAACCATCTCTACCCCCTCCATAACCACCTCAACAAAAAGAACCATGACCACTACACCGAAGTCCACACTTGCTGCCTCATCAACCACTGCTTTCACAGAGGCAGAACAAGGAAAGTTCACCTCACCACACTTCAAGACCACTCTCAAAAAAGAAATTACAGCCTCCTCATTGCCTACTGAAACCGTATCTCAGAGCACAACTTTCAGCAAGCCTGAACTAACCACAGCAGGTAAATATCACTTTCTGATATCTGTCAGGAGAAACCATTGCTCACAAGATGTACACCTTATAAAAATGTACTCCTTATAAAAAAACCAAGCATTCTTACTAGCTGTCTTAACATTGCAATTAGATAGGAAAGGACATGGATAACTCAAGAAGCATGATTAAAATGGAAAATTGTCTTGCCAATGGAACAAGCATCTGACACCCAAATATGATCTTAAACCTAGCATTTCTCTTCCAACACTTCCTCCGAATTTAGAGAAAATCCCTTTATGCTTCAAAGCAAGTTCTTGAAAAGCCACAGACCTCAGAATATATATTCCCCTTAACCAATGTAACAAATATGCCCAACAACAAATATTAAATAAAAGAAATTCCTCTTATTGTATGTGGCACTCAATATACCAACAAGGACAGGCTCCTCTGAGGCTGTATGGCAGCATGAATTACTAGGTTAGCAGCTGACACCAGAGGCTGGGACAGTGTGTGGTGGGAAGTCTGCTGTAGTGGGAGGGCAGGTGTACACTCACTCCCAATCCATGTGTGTCCCACAAAGTACTGTCAGGGTGCATACATCTGGGCCTTGTGCCAGCAGTTACAGCTTCCTCTAGGAATCTTACCAGCCATTACTAATATTCAGTCTTACTTTACAGAGGGTGAGGGAACCCAAGCAACTACTCCATACCACCCAGAAGGTAAGAAGGAAGAGAGATGCCTTAGGCCTAAAACTCTGCTTCACTTACCCCAGTTTATCAAGTGATGCTCTTGCCCAGTCTGGAATGCCTGGGAAAGGGAGACATACATATCCAGAGAGGTTCTTTTGTCAGGAGTTCCAGAAAAATGCAGGGGGTGCTGAATTGTCAGAGGGCACCCATCAAGCTCAGTTTTTGCCCCATATTTTTCAAGGGGGGAACCACTGACCCGTTTCTTCTTTGTGCCCCGTAAGACTCAGTGGGGTCTAGTTCTACCTTTCTTGTTCTTACCCATACCCTGGAAGTTCTGCCTGGGAATTGCCTACCTCCTTTGTCTTCCCTTCTTGTCCTGCCACCCCCAGTCAACTTGTGCTTTTCTCTCTGTAGTTGTCACCCACAAAAGAACAACACTGACACAGCCTGTGCAGCATCTTCTCACGCAGACACAGACCACCCCTGCCACGTCCACCAGCAGCACCTCTGTCACAAGAGAGGTCAGCCCTGCCACCAGCCCAGAAGTTCCCCTGACAAGGATGTCTCCAAGCCCAAGCTCTTTGTCTGCCACCTCAGCCTCATCTGTTTCTTCCCTCTCCTCAACTGTGTCCTCCACATGGCTGGGAACATCACATCCTGGTAAGTCTCCCTCCTCTTCCTTCTGTTCTGTCTCCTTCTTCCAGCTCCCACCATTCTCTCCTAGGCAGCATGTCCCACACAGGCCTCAGTTTTGGTATTCATTCTCAATTTCCACTGCTATTGCCATGGGACACCACAGGTCCTGGGACTGACCCACAAATGAACCTGACTGCATATTCCTCCCTTGCTGCTTGAGGAGTTTGGCTCTGCAGCACAGGCCTTTGTCAGGGTACAGTCATCCAGGAGTTCCTGCCCTACAAGCATCAATCACACACAAGCTAATACACACCTCCCTCTTCTTATAGTGGTTCCCTGAGTGCACAGTGGGGCATTGGGAACAAAAGGCAGTGAAACTGGAAATGCATCTCCTGTTTACAGCTCAGGACAGTTTTGGGTGAGAGACATAACCCAAGGCATCATCTCCAGCCAAAAGATGCCCAGGCCATGGCACACCCATGAAAAGTGTGGCTCAACAAACACCATCTCAATGACCAATGCTGACCTTGAGTACAAAAGAGTCACCAGTGGAGGATGGCCAAGAAAGCATACACTCAACTCCAGGCTAAAGTTCTCTCAGATCCATTGGGATCCAAATGCCAGAGTTGTCTCAGTGTTGATCCTCTTTTGAGGAGATGCCACAATATGCTTTGCCTACAATCCTTCCCAGGACTCAACCAAATGATGCTTTCTCTCATACCTTTCTTTGTAGTAAGGCAGTCAACCAAAGTTAAGACAACAACTAGTAAAGTGAAGGTTCTGGTTCTGAGAGAGATGAGTCATCCATGGCCAGTATATCCATGTCCTTTCAGTAGCCACGGCTCTCCCACAGATCCTTACCAGCAGAGTCCACAGCAAGTGTATTCCAAATTACAAGTAAAAAACTAAAATTGCACAGGAAAATAGAGATACCAATTCCCCACTCAACAGTTAAGGAAGAAGAACATAAGAAACAAATTGCCAGAGGTCAGTCTTCAAAATGGTCAGCAGCAAGCAATTATCAAAAGAAGCAGGACATGATGGGACATATTCAGGATAAAAGACACTTTGGTTAAATATTAAAAAAAACACCCCAAAAACCACAAAACAGAATTAGTGGGGCCAAGGTCTCCCACCATGGCCTGTACCATGGCAGAAAGCCTCCAAACCAAAATTGTCAACATCCCCCAAATTCACATCAAATCAGCAACATAAAACTGACCTGTGATTTCCTCCCAACAGCCTTCACCCAAGAAAAGTCGACTGTGCCACACATTGTGCCACCTCTGACCACACACAAGACCACAGCCACCACCTCCATCAGCAGCACCTCCAAGACCTCTGTCTCCACAGAGACCAGCCCACCGAGCAGCACAGAATCCCC
>JAWWMP010000165.1:16928936-16984246 GCA_035047865.1 Dendrocincla tyrannina
AGCAGCACCTCCAAGACCTCTGTCTCCACAGAGACCAGCCCACCGAGCAGCACAGAATCCCCTCTGGCAACAACATCCGCACATCCCAGCTCTGCACCTGCTCCCAGCAGCCCAGTCAGCACCCGCCTGCCCTCTGCTACCTCATCTGCATTCCCTTCCTTGGCTCCAACCATCAGCACTATGCCTACACCTACACCCCTCACTACTTCCACATTTAAGTCTGCTGAGAGTACTCCATATTCTTCTTTCCAAAATATCACAGTGTCTCCATATGGCAAAACATCTTCATTAGCTGTTCCTACCAGTGTCTCTGCCAAATCCAGCCCAGTGTTGATCCCAACTGTTTTATCCACAACAGTGACAATTGCTCCCCTTGTTACCACTACTGCGTCTACAGAGTCGGTTGAAAGGAGTTCATTGCGAACAACAACATTAACCACTGCCCGCACGACATTGTCTCCTGTCACCTCTAGACTTCCAACGTCCTTGTCTTCCACTGTGCCATTAACAGTGCCATATGGTAATGTATATCCATAGCATTTCCTATATCATGCTTTTAATGCCTTTTTTTTTCACGAGTGCATGAGTTTTTTCTTTATGTATTCTTTGGCTGTGATACCATTTGTACTCATTGGCTCCATCTTTTATTTTTGCCCCATATGCAGTTACTTTGTAGACCAATTGTCTGATGTCTTAGGTTTCCTAAGAGCTGGATCCCTGCTATACAATATTGTAGACATTAAAAAGCATGAGTTAAAGAGTCTGACAGGATGCAGATTAGGAGAGTCACAGAACCTTTATTTTCTAATCTTAAAATGCAGTTCAAGAAAGACAGTCTGTCCAAATAAAAGGTCTCTCTTGACTTACCCTGCAGCCCTCTTTTTAGCTCTCATATACTCTGCACACATGACCATGTTTGGTATCTCTTCTGCTTGATACTGTTTTCACAGTTTTTAAGGTACAGAGATGGTTTTTGGCTGCTGTACATAATTAATCACCTAATATTTTTTAACTGAAGGAATACCACAACTTCCACACCATTTCATGTAAAGTGATGCACACAAAGCAGTATCTATCCACTGGTTTTAAATGGAACTGTCCTACTTTAGGATTTACAGTATGGGAGTCATAAAAACTGGTGTGGATGCACAAGAGCTATCTAAGATTTTGACTGTACCCTCTGTAAGTAGCAGAGGCCTAGTTACTACTCCTGTTTAGAAACAGTGAGACAGACAGTTTTTATTCAGTGCTTTCTAGGATATGGGTTAACACCTTCTAAGAATAAACCAGAATGACACATGCACTGTTCAATCTGTGAATGGAAGGTAGGTTTACTGTATGGTTCATTGTTGTGTGTTTATTTGTTTTAACTACTGTTTGAGGACCAAGAGAAAAGTTAACATCTCAATTTCAGCCACTTTGCATTTCCTTTTGGGAGCTTTCAACATAAAAAGGAGAAACCATCTGGAATGTGTACTTTAGCCACATCATACTGCCTTGTTTCATATTGCCTTCTCTGCTGTCATATACCACCTTCACTACTTGTTCTCCTTTTCTGTCTGTTTGATTCCTAAAGAAAACGCAGCCTCACTTCCAACAAGTCACATTCTTCACTTGCCAATCTTTTTCAAGAATCAGGAGGGATACGCAACAACCTAGTGGGCCTGCCCTTTTCTACCCTGTTTAATAATGGGATTATAAGTATTTGCGTCTTTTTGCCTTCAAAGCAACAAAATTTTTCCACAGATGAATAAGCTACTTCCTTAGTTGTTGGGAATCCTCACAAAGTCCTTTATTTTGTCATTAAAAGTAGATTTATTAAACCAGGAACTTGGCTCTAATCGGAAGAAAAAAAAAAAAGAACAAAGCAGAATACCATGCTCAACTCAACCAAGACATCACCTACTGAGTCTTAATCCAGAAGCCTGATTTATACAAAGGGTTCCAAATAGTCATTTAAGAAAACTGTATTTGTGGTTAACTTGTACTCTCAAAGGGTGATGTGAGAATCAATATACAATAGTGGGTATAGTCACCTGTAACCTTTCATCTCCATTTCACTGTTCACATTGTCCAACTGCAGCTTGGCAAGGTCAGTCAGCTCAGCCACAAGGCACGGCAGAATTACCTACTCATGGAGCAAGCAATTAAATGCACAGTGTGCCTTTTGTCCTGCTGTCACATACAGTGCTGTGGTACCAAAGAGGCTCCTTTCAGTTTCAGCAGAAAGGAGCCTCAAGTTGACTGACTGCACAGGCATCGGGAAATGAGTTTGACCCAAGGAGGCAGGATTCTTCCTACTGATGCACTGCCTTTGACCCTGCTTTCCCTTCATCCTCATGATTTTCACCTTACAGAATGGGAATCCAAGCAGGAACTCTCATAAGCAGGATTTTTCCACAGTATAGCTATGGTTTAGGGGTCTGCTTTGGATTTTGTTCACATTCTTTTGCTAAGAGAAGTGCTTCAGAACATCACCATCCCAACCACAGCATTACCAGGCTTGCTCCTTGAAGTTAGTATTTACTTCATGACTTCACAAAGTTGCTAACAAGTTCTTCCCATTTCTCTGCATTTTTCGTCCCTGAACTGAGCAATTCTGATACTTTTTCAGTCTGGCAGAATATTAACAGTATCTTTCAGTACAGGGAAAAGAAAGTTAACTACAGGCTTAGCTCCTAGCTCTTCCTGAGATACAGATACAGTATCTTAGTCTACTGTCTAGTTACTAGTTGTTTTATTTTCCAGTGAGAAATTCCCAAACTCATACCACAGTATTAACTGAGTCTTTCCTGCAATAATGCTCAGGTTTCATCTAGAACCTTTCTTTAAGCAAGGAACCAGAATGAGCTCAAGAGACCATCGAGCAAGTGTGAGCAGTGCATGAATTGCCTTCATAATATCCAACATATTTGTTCTCCCTAAAATAAACTTCAAACACTAAACTCCTTGGAAAGCCCATGTTTTCAGCTAGCTTTTAGCTTCATAAAGTGCTGAAGTGTCATGCTTCAAGTCAGGAGAAAATATGAGATTGGTACATATAATCATTACCTGCTATGTAGCATTAGGCATTCTATCTTGCAAGGAAAGTTGTGAACTTCTGTCTGCCTACAAATAAATATATCCTTAAAATGAGTAAACTAAGCATTTTTCCAGCAAGTAAAATCTACAACATCTGAGAACCAGAAATAATTCCACCAAAATGAGAGAGCTGAGGATTAGTTTTTTCCTGCTGTACTGAATTTGCACTATGTTCTTAACAGGGATTTTTTTGCTCATTTGTAATTCCAGCAATTTCTGTGCTCTTAGCTGTCCTCCATGGCAAGTGTCTCATACATCTTTAGGGCCCAGTTTAAAACCACCTCTTGCTGTGTTACTCACTTATGACTTGTTAATTATCTCAGGCAATAAGAATGGTTTTCCAAGAAACCAAGTATGGAGGCTTTTGGCATCTAACAAAAGTCACTCAAGTAGACCAATATAAATCTCTGCTATAATTCTTTCTTTTTACGTTTGACAGATCCTTGTAGAGAAGTTGAATATGAAGAAAAAATAACTTACAAAGGCTGTTCCACAAACGTCACTTTAAGCCGATGTGAAGGATCATGTCCATCTTCAACGAAGTAAGGAGAGCTGAGAGACTGTAGAGTACTGAAGTTGTTTTACTTGGTCATCTGACAGCAGTGGTATTTATGAACTACCACTCCTTTATAACTCAGGGACGAAAAGGTGGTTAGAATCCACCCAGCAATACAGAATGTTGCTGTATAAACCAGCTAACTAAAAATAATGTTAATAGGGATTTGCAATCTAAACAAGGAATGCCATCTCACTTCCTTTTGTTGTTTTTTAAAAAAATAAGCAGACATCAGTGCTGCAGGTTTGGGGGAGTTTTTTGTTGCTTTCGTTGTTGGGGCTTTGGTTTTGTTTGTTCATTTGCTTTTTAAAGATGGAAAAGGTTGTTTAGACTACAAATACCTGTTTTCAAATAGCTAAGACAGTAAAATAACACATTTCATCTAAGGTACATAATGTCACCTCAGTTGTTTCGTAACATTCTCCTAATAATTTCAGGTATATTTTAAAATTGCAAGTGTGTTGTCTGAGCATGTGCAGTTCTGCTTAACCATTAGGAGACTATTCACCAGAAAATCAAGTCTTCAATACAAGTAAACTTAGTGCAGCAGTGTTAAAATTATTTTGGGGGAAAAATTAAAATTGTTAAATTCCCAACAACCCAAGTCAATACAGTGTTCAAGATAGGAAAGCAATGAAGAGGTTTCATTGAAGAGTTTAGTTTTTGCAATAACTAATTTAAATTAATCCTGAAGCTAAAAGCTATCCCCTTCAAAGGAAGGCCAGGTGTCCCCCTGCATTTTGAAAACATGAGTGATTGACTTTGTATCCTGAGACTTTTCAAAAGGGCAGTGAAGCCTGAAAGAAGAGTTTTAGAGTTAACGTTTGTCACATTCTTTAAGGAAGTTGCGGTTAAAACTCAGCTTTAACTGAAACCAAGCAAACTTTTCTCCCTTTCAAAAGAGATTTTTTTTTTTTAAATATTTTTTCCTTAACTTCCTTGTTCCCATACCTGAATTCTAGCCTATATTTACAGCTTCCCACTGACAAAGATAGAAACAAATCCAGCACTAGGCTGAACATGGTCAGAAAGCACCAGCATAAGAGAACAGCAGTACCATCCTGAGAAACTCAAAGCCTCACCTGCCTGTTCAAGCTGTCACTTCCCCTACCTGTGCTTTATTACTGTGAATTCAGCAAGATACGTACAGGTCTATTACTGCTTTGATTAACTGACCTCACAGCCCAGCACTGACATTATGCAGTCACCAGCTCAGGTTTTGGTGCTAACTGCTCAGAGCTGTGCAAAAGGAACACGTACAATTTAGCATTTGTGTTAACAGACCATACCAGAGAACCTTTGCAAGCTCTTCAGCAGTCCACTGCACAGCTTCCAAAAATTAAATCCAACGTTCAGAAGTGCAAAAGAACAGGGAAATCAAATCTTACTAGTTTTCCAGTGAGGTCTGAGGCCTGATAGGTGATGAGATGAGAACACCCTCTTTTAAAAAGGAAAGCAGCTCAGCACACCTGAGCTCCTGCAGCACTCATCACAAGAACTTCAAACAGGGTCACTTGCTGCACAGTTTGTTCTTCAGGTGACAGAACCATTAAGCTGAGGGTTGCGCTCTTTCCTCTAAGCCTCCCACCACAGGAGAAAATAAAAAAAGGTGCAAATACTTGACAAGCTTGAAGCCTAAAATGCTGTACAGAAATGCCAACTGACACTCCCTCTCTTCCAAACAGGCTGAATGTTGAGAACATGATGGTCACCACAGCATGCGGCTGCTGTCGGCCACTTAAGCTTCTTAAGAAGGAATTCCAATTACCATGCCAAGACCCAGAAGACCCTGGAAAAAGGCTCACTACAGAAATGACTGTATTTAGTGGTTGTGTTTGTAACTTTGACAGTTGCATACACTAGCCAGGCCTCAGATACCAATTTAATTTTTTTTTTAATTAAACACTGATCACAATGTAATACTTCCATAGCGACTGCTCATTGCTGGCTTCTCTTGTACTGATTGGATAGACTTGCAGTCAGGCCTCCTGAGCAGCTGCCTGGACTATCAATGAAGTTAACAGATGAATTATTCCTGATCAGGAGGGGGGTCGGGTGCAGAGGAGGAAAGAAAGAATGGGCAGCGTGGGGTTCGGGAGGGAAGACCATGTCAGAGACTGTCTGACCCTGTTCAGGGTGATATATTTAACCAGAGGCTAAAGACTGGCCCATTCACTGTGCACTAAGAGAAATCTGACTTTCAAATAAAGTAGAAGGAATTGAATTTTTGCTAACTTTTCATTATTTGGCCAATTATTTTAACTGAAAATAACCTGTTAGGTTCACTACAGTTGAACTAGGATTTGTGGAATAGCCCACTGCTTCACTGGGAAAGCTGACCTGATCCCTCTGCTTTGAAGGTAGACACAGTACTTGAGCACCTCATCCACAGATGACTGCTGTTGGAAAGCAAGATGCTACATGAGCCAAAAGCTAATTGTGAGGTTTCTACATGCACCCTTAATGTGGTGGGATGTTTCTAGAAATATTACTAACACAGACATGTAGTGGCTTTTGGATAAGGCAAAAATTTGAGGGCAATTCTCTGCAAGAAATCAAAGCCCATTATGCATGTAAGAGGACGCAGGTTCACTCAGAAGTGATTTGTACTTGCTGCCAGTCAGGAGAATTCTTTATTACTTTACAAATCATTTAAGAAAAAGCTGTGTGAATGCACAAAAGCTCATTGTGTCCAGGTGTATTTTTCTTCCCTTTTAGCAAGTTTTAGAGAAGAATCTGAAGCATACATTTAAAGCCTAAGTGATGTTTAGCAGTTTAGATAGTCTTCTTTTACAGTGACACCAACCCTTTTACAACTCCTGCTTGTATGTAATACAGGTGTGTGCTGCATAGCCTCAACCACAACCCAGCAGTGGAACCAGCATGAACTGTTCATGTACTTACTGTTGTTAAGCACTCTAGAAAGAAAGATTTTACATCAAGATTTTGTTTGGGATCTTTTTCCCCCACAGCAGAGTATTTATAACACGTGACCAAACACAGTAATATAAACCAAACTCACTCAGTCTGGAGAGCAGAGATCTGTAGAGCAGAAAAGATTCAAGTGAACAAAACCCACTAGTCTGCAGAAAGGAATCACATCAACTGTGTTTCACAGCAACCATTCCATGCAAGTATTTTTTACATTTTTATGCCCCCAGACAAAAAAAGGACAGTTTGATTACTGTTCTAATCATTTATTTAATCTTAATACGTTCTTCTGATGAATATAGTCTAATATATAGTCTTCTATATGAAAATTCTCCACTTAATTTGACAGAACTTTGTTTTATACAAATAAGACAATCACCATAAATGTTACATACTGGAGTGTAGGTCAAGAATGAACATATGCTACCTGTTTTGCTATTCAGTTATTTTCACATGTCAATGCCTGAAAATACTGCACTTAAAAACAATAACACTGTTTACTGCAGAAATTACTTTGTCTGCTTGACAGGATACATCACTGGTAAGTTAACCATCATTCACAAACAAAAAAAAATAAATCAAGTATTTGTCTTTAGTTTGTTCACTTTTCTGCTCATGGCTTCATTGAGCTGACATTTAATACAAAGAGTGAACAGTCATAAGTTTAACACAGTCACCACTGAAAAGACACTTTTCCCTTACCCCTCCCTCCTTCCCACATTTTAATGCACATTTTAGCACAGCTTGAACCAAAGCAGAGTGAAATAAAGTAGTGCAGTGTCTCAAGGTGTCCTTTAATGAGGGCACAGAACATTTTTCAGGGGGACAGATATACAACAGGATTTGGAATATATGAAAGAGAAGCTCCTCCCCTGTCTTTGCTAAGACTCCCTTTAGTTCAGCACATCAGATTTGTAATGTAGCAGCCAACAGCATGGTTAACATAACAGGACTAATAATGAGACATACAGCATCCAGCGGAAAAACCATTAGTATTTTGCCAACTGCCCAACATGTCTGCAGGAAGTGCTCATGAAGATTTTCAATTACAATATTTATGATCAAAGAGTCTTAAGAATTATTTGAAAGGCCCTAAAGGGGCCAATTGTTAAGAGAACTTTTGCAGAAAGACCAAGCCTTTAGCCAAATTTTCAGTCTTAATATCCATAGCTACCAGCCATTTCTGGAAAAACAAAACATATCCCCCAAAATCGACACATCACAGCAAAACCTTTTTTCCTCATTTTTTCCTTGCACTCAAGTACAATCACTAGCCTTCAACCAAACCAAGTTATAATCTCCCAGTTCCATCATTTAAACTGAAAGCACTGAAGACAAAAAGCAAGGCACACTCAGTCATGGAGAATTCTGTCCCCTGCTGTGTACCAGGCAGCATGACAGCAGCCTCATTTAAATGTATTTTCAATGTCATCACTATCACTCAAACCCTTTATTTCATGGGCATACTTGTCTGTATGTGTTGTGAGACACCAGTCCCAGGCTTCCTTTAAATAACCTTGAGGGAATATTTGATGTCAGGTTCACTTCTCATGTCAGCAGTAGCTGCTTTTGTTCATCATGATCTGTAGCTCTTGCTGACAACTGCCCTCGGTTTCTAACTGGGCTACCTCACCTGCTTTTGTTGCACCTCAAGGCTTGAGGAGCATGAACCAAAATTTCTGTCCACTTACTTCTGCAGAGAGGCTGCAAAGTTTGCTGATGTGAAACAATTTAAAAAGACTGGTTGCAAAAACCACTGTAAAAGCTGAACATTTTTGGGTCTTCTACTTTAAGTTTCAACAGAAGGTTTTTTTATACCATGTTGGACATTTTTACCACTGACAGAAAGGAAACTGGTCAGATATCAGTTATTCAACCTCAAGTTTTAACATTAATGCTTAAAAAAATTACATTTTCATCTAAGAGTGCATGCCTTAAGAGCCCTTCAAGGGCCCATTTCCTCCCACTTCTTTTATACAATGCTAGACTCTGCAGTTAATTGTGTCACATCATTAGGACTATTAATTGTGAAATCTGATGGGAAACAGAAAAAACAGAACAGAATATTTAACTTCACTGAGTAACAAGGAACAAGTATATACTCATTCACCACCTATCAGAGCAGCTCATCTCATTATTAGAGACAAGCAGAAGGACTAAGAATAGCTTTCGAGTTCAATTCACTTTCCAAAGAAAAGAAAACATTAAGATGTAAAATATTACAAGATTAATACTTTAAGACTCTGGTCCTGTGGTGTTTTTCAAATACAAAGATTGGCGACACTCAACACAAATGTTCACTTGAATCAGATTCAAACATCCTGGAATCTGCCCTCCCATCCAGCAGACAACTCTTGGGAACGGTCAACTTTACAAAGTTTTGACTCTACATTAACATCTGAATTAACCTTACTGAGCAGCAGTACATTGGTTTCTTGATTATCACATCTAAAATGATTTGCCTTCAACAAGTTTAAAAGCCTGACCTCTGAAAAAAAAAAAAAATGGAGCAAAAGACAGCCCTCCCACCCTTTGTGTAACACAATAAAAGCCATTTGTAATGGAAAAAGTCACTTCCCTATACTGTACATTTTATAGTCTTAATTTCAAACAAGGGTCAAGTCCTATTAAGGCAGGGAGCTGGTATTGGTTAACATTGCAGTACTCAGACAGTGATGTACAAGACATTTATTTGCAGTATGATGACAGTGATATAAGTGGAAAAACCAAAACTGACATGGTTAATATTAAAACTGTTCTGACAGCAATTCACATAATCTCTGAGATACAGCTTCTTTACTTGTTCGTAGTGTGAGCCTGTACATCTGAAAAAGAATATAAAGTATTAATTTTTAAACAGTTTGGCATTAAATGAACTCGCAGTCAACTAGTGAAAACTAACAGTTACCTCTTATGTGCTTTACTAAGTTTGGTAGGAAAAATTAAAACATTCGTAGGCAGAAAGCCACCAAGTAATACAGCTTTTTCAAACCACTGGCTGAACCAACCTCATCTTCAAAATCCTTGTTGAGAATTACTTGCATTCTAGTATTTTTAGCCTTTAACAGAAATGTGTTGTCCAAAATTTTTCTTTAAGAGGAGTAAAAGCTGTGGAAAAGTCTAAAGACCCTCTACCACCACTTCTTCAGGAAACAGAAGACTTACCACTCAAAACTTAGTTTTAGTCCTTAGTTAACTTTGAAAAAACCTTTACCAAAAACGCTTGAGTAAAAATATTCTCAACATTCTGTTCCTTTGCTTATGCTTTCTCTTTTAGCCATTTTTTTCCTAATTCAAAATGGCAAAAGAAAGCATATTTAATCTTGTCCAAGGTGCACAAGACAAAAATATTAAATGCCTCCAGCCTTCAAGAGAAGATGAGACTTCACAGACAGTCTGGAATATTACAATGATCTCTTCCAACAGGAAAGAGAATCGTTATGAAGAAGCAGCTCACCAAAACGGGCCAAGACCAGCTGCTACAATTTAATTTCTTGTTGGAGTCTGCAGTCACAATCAGCTACTGCAATAGTGATTTTTAAATACCTTAAGGAGTTTCAGATACACACAAATATTTAGTTAAAATGTGACCTTGTATTTAAACAGTAGATAGTTATATAGATACCTGTGCCTGGAGGTTGGGTTCAAGGCGCAGCAAGCATCCAATCTGAGTAGTTTTTGTATGTATGATACCAGCACCAACAAAGTTAGCAGGATTAGGATCTACCTCCTCAAGCAGTGCTGATCCAAATCCTATTATCTATAGAAGAAGCCCAGAAGATTTAGATGTAGGAAGAGGGGGACAAAAATACCAAGTTTACCCAAACATAGCAACCATCAAACGCAAAATAAGTAGATTAACTTTTAAGTGTTCAAGACAAAGAACTCTGCAATACCAATTTCATTACAACAAATATTTGAAGAGTGACCCTAATAATGAACTGTTCCTGTAAATAAGAATCTTCTCAAAAGCAACTGAGAAATAATATTCAACATAAGTTTGCCCCTTGTTTTGATACAGCCATTCCTGTCTTACACTAGTTACTTCTGTTTTGCCTAAGGCAGTCAGTTTACAAAAAGTGACTTCTCTAACTAGTAACTCTAGTTAAATTAAGGCTTGAAGTATCTTCCAATTCAATTTTAAGCACTGAATTGGTGTTTTCTTAAACAGCTTCAAGTTTCCATCTGCTATTGAAAACTATGCCTAATTCAAGCCACAGTGCGAAGCAATCCATTCAACTCAGCACTGCCAAGGCTCTGTTATACAACATGGTCAGCATTTAACAGGATGATCCAATTGCCACATAAACCAAAATGCACAAAGTTTGCTTATACCATGTGCTGGTTTTGGCTGGGATAGAATTAATTTTCTTCTTAGTAGCTGGTATGTGGCTGTGTTTTTGATTTGTGCTGAAAAGAGTGTTGATAATTCAGGGATGTTTTAGTTGTCACTGAGCATGGCTTACACAGAGCCGAGGCCTTTCCTGCTGCTCATCCCACCAGTGAGGAGGATGGGGGTGCACAAGAAGCTGGGAAAGGGCACAGCCAGAACAACTGACCCCAACTGACCAATAGGCTATTCCATACTATATGATGTCCTGGCTCAGCATATGAAGCTGGGGAAAGGAGAAATGGAGGATGTTCATAGTGGTGTTTTCAGAGAATCATAGAATCATTAAGATTGAAAAATACCTCCAAGATCATCAAGTCCAACCTTCAACCAAATACCACAATGCCCACTAAATCGTATTGTGAAGTGTCATGTCCACTCTTTTTTGAATACTTCCCAGGACTGTGATTACACCACTTCCTGTATTATGGTTTTACCTATTTTAATAACCCCATGGTGCTTTATTCTTATTTAGTGCTTATTATTCCTCTCAGGCTTTATGCTGTCCTTCTGGCAAAACTTGCCTTTTTCTAAGAGTACAAAAGCAAAGAAGTATTTCATAGCTTGTATTATTTTTTATGTGAGTTTGCTTGAGCTCCAGATTTGCTGCATGTTTCTGCAAATCAGGCTTGTGGTTTTTAATGTGTGTCTTTATGTGTTGCCATACTGAAACGTTTCTCTGATTTTCTCAGACATAAATTGAGAGCAAATTGTACCACATCACAACCTTCACCCACAGCAAATGCTCCTGTATACAGCACTAATGAGTCCTAGCAGATAAAAATGTGTCTCTGTAATGGCCTGGCTTCAAAGGAAATCCTGCTCTGATGTCAAAACTGAGATGTGGTCCTGCACCTAGGTGCTGTGAAACATGCTGAGAGAACTGACCATGTGTCAGTACCACTGAGCTCTTGCAGCTTCTCACCATTTGAGCTCCAAGAGTTTTTGTGGTTTTTTTTTGTTTCTTTTCTTTTTTGCTCTTCATGCAGCTCATTGACAGAGCCTAGATCTGTGGAGTGTGGAGGCAGAGGATGAGATCTCAAATCCTGTTTTAAACCTGCACTCTTACCCACTGCTTTCAGTATACTTTGGATCAGGGAAGACTATCACAGTTCTGTGACATTTGTCAGAAGTGCAAGGTGTTGTTTGCACACACACACAAAAAAAAAAAAACAACAAAGAAGACCAAGCCTGACCTGATAAAACTGTGTATTGTTATGGGAAAGTCAACTGCCATCAAATAGCCTTATCAAGTTTGCTAGCACTGTGTATAATGTGCTACTGTAGCAAGTTATGGAAAATAAGGGCAGTGCCTTTTGCACATTTAAACACAGAACACCTTTTACCTCTTCAGTGGAGGCAAGATACATCATCTCTCATAAATGTGGATATACATATACCATCTGTCTCTTTTGCCAGTCACATTAAATAAATTGTGTAGAGTCTGTCTGTGGTCAATATTCTTAGTTTCATATTTATAAAGTTTGGAAGTAATTAATCTCTCCAAGTAACTGTTACATGTGGTGGAGCCCTGCTGTCCTGGGGATGGCCTGTTGGTAGGAAGCACTGAATTAATCCCTTGCATGCATGGCTTTTGCTTTAGCTACTAAACTGTCTTTATCTCAAACCACGTATTTTCTCACTTTAACCTCCTTATCCTTCACCCCATCCCATGACTATGTGGTGCCTTGTTGCCAGCTGGGGTTAAAACATGACATGCACTACCCCTTACACCATGAATTAAAAACACCACACTACCACCCACCTTTGCTTTTGTGATCTCTGCATCCATTGGGTGTTTTGCTTTAAAGATATTCTGTACTTCTTGTTTTGGACTGCAAGACAAGGCAAGATAAACGTGTATTATGTACAGCATTGTTCAATAGCAATTTATTCTGTTGGGAGAGCTTATATCTTACAGGATTAAGTATGGGATGAGGCACTGCACCAGCTACATTCACAATATACCGTTTTCTTCCCTTGGCCCACCACAAGAGCCCCAAGCCCAAGTACTAAGTCTTACTTGCTCAGTTGCTTCCAACGCTGAAAAAAGTCTTGAGAAGACATCTCTGTTGGCTGGAAAAATTTATTCAGTGTGATGGGCAATTTAACTGAAAGATTTTGAAATGTTCCACCATACCTGCATATGGAACAGAAAACACAATGTATATGCCAGTGTCAGCCGTCTCTCAGAACAAATCAACCAAGCAACTGTGGATGAACACTGAGATCCAATTGCTTATGATCAAAATCCATCAACTGCAGATGATATTTCTAACAGAAAGTTTTAATCCACTGTTAAATAAACTGATTTGCTCTGCTTAGATGGCACATGAACTGGCCAAACTTCTAATAGGGATGTCTCGGTTTTAATAGAGTTTTTCATTCTTCTAGACAGCACCCAAAAGGAGTAAAAAATACATCCCTGTGAAAAAAATACCAATAAGAAGCATTTTAGACTAGAATAACAGCCCAGGAATCAGGATTTTGTAAAGCTAAGCTGATGTTGAGTGAACAGAACAAGATTCTATTTTTGGTTGCATACATTTCCAGGCCACGCTATTTGCAGAAATGTTCTTGGTCTCCAGAAGGGAGAAGTTGCTGCGTATATTCCTGTCAAGATTTCTTAAGCAAACAGGAAGACTGCTGTTTTATACAGATAGCAGAAAGAGAAGTCATGGAGACACTTTATCAGTAACTGCTTCTTGATTGTTGGTTTGCTTGTTTTTTTTAAACCACATTGTTCCAAGTGGCTTAGAGCTTAGGTCAATTTTTCAAGTAAGTATTCTACCCAAGAGAGCTTTGTGTGTCCATATTCTACATTTGCATCATTACATGGTGCAAATTTAACATCTTCCATCTAATTAATTCACTAGCATTTGAATCCTTTGTTTTACCTGAACTGAATGTTCAGGATAGGAGCTTCCATGAAGTCTGACACACATTCAATGTTCACAACTTGTTGAACCTGTGCACCTCCATCCACTGTGGGGTCAACAGGCTTTGTCTGAAGATTCAGGCATAAAAATGTGGTTAAGGAAACAGATTAACGAATTGATAATTTAAAAAACAGCAAATCCTCCAATAAGCTGTATGAGGAATTAACATCATGTTCACTTCATTCTCTGTGTGCTACTGAACATTTAAAGCTCAATTCTTGTACAGCAAGAAAGTTTGTGGAGGTTTTTTTTGTTGTTGATTCTTGTTTTGGGTTCTTTTTTTTCATACTGACATATCTACAAGCAATAACTCTGACAATTCTGTTTTTTGGATATTCTTAAAGAAAGATGCCCTTCACAATAAAAACCACGGGGCTATTTTGAGATGCCTTGAGTCAAACAAGGCTGACTACATAGTCTCCTAGAAACCCTAAATTTGTAATACCAAGAATTAAGTATAAGCCAGAAAGCAAGAGCTTATTTTGAAGTACTATCATCTTGCTGTACATGTATGTATTCTTCTATCTCCATGTCAAATTTTAGGTTATCTGGTAATGCAGTACTTGAAGGACACATCTCTCCCCTGCTATTTACTTCATGACAGTGGAGAAAGCTAAGGAGTTACACTACATATTTATTCAACTTAATCTCTCCTTATTTCAAGAGTAAAACTTATGTTTATAACCAGAGCTTTAAGAACAAACTCTGCCATCCCTGCTCAAGACTTGCTCTTTCTACAAGAACTTCGAAAAGCTATCAGCAAGTTTCTAATTTCTTCATGTTCAAGGACACCATGCCTGAAACCAGCAGCTTTATCATGATGTTGTGCAACATAAACCACAAAATCCAAATAAGAACAGACACATGCTACTGCATTTAAGGATATTTGACTGAAGGTCATCTGAGCAGATTACTGTTGGAGTAAAATTCAAGAACTGTGTTGATGTCTTATTACCATAGAATATGAACATACGTCCTAGAAAGAAAAGAATGAGACATTGGAATATTAGGTACACTTAATCATATTGAACTACTTGTGCTTCAATTACCTAATACAGTGTCTTTCTACTTTAAAACAATTTTAAGAACAAAGCATAGTTTACATGGTTTATCTTAGCAAGAAATTCACAGTTAAATGCAGTTATTTAACCAAATCATTAGACCCCTCCCACAGTAGCTGTCACACAAGCAGTTAAATAATCAGTGGAATTCTTCCAGTTGCTGGAGAATGTAAAGAAGCTAGTACGCCACCAAGAGTTTTGCAGAAGGGGAGAAGCAAGCAATCCTAGTGTTGGCCTGTGTTCAATTCCCAGCCCTTTCCTAGTTGTTTCCATTATCTGGTGCATTAAATCTGATCTGAAGTGTATTGTGTCTTGTATTATTACAATAAGCTATGCGGTAAGATATAAGAATTGAGAAGAATGGTCCTTTATAACCCTGACTATATCAGCCATACATCTAGGCAGCAAGAGCTGGAGCTTACAGTACGACTTAATATTCCCATTTCATCTCAGCTACCAAAACAACCAAAAAATTTAAGGAAATGTGTCCACACAGAAGGCAGGGATGCACAAACAGGAGGAGTCATAAGACAGCTCAGGCCTACAATCACATCTAAGTAGCTCTTAAGTAGCTAAAAAATAAGTTCTATCTGCAATATCATGCTGGCACTGAGATTGATAATGCAGACACCTAACCACTTGGCCCAAAAGATCTTACCCAGGTTCTGCCGAAATTCAGATTTCAAGCCAATTTGTAGCAACTGATTTTCAAATAAGACTCCATTATTTTTACACACAAACCTAGGGGAAGAGAGGGAAAATGTGTTTTAAATTGTGTCACATCAAACAAGATTTAGAACCACTAAATTCAGGGTTTACACAGAGGATGAAGATTGCGGTTAACCTAGAATGCATCAGTCTGTGAGAGAGGCCTTTTGCAGAAAACCGCAGAGTTAGAAGAGACAATTTTACAACCAGAACCACTTGTAGGACACTAAAAGAACTGAAGTTTTTATTTGATAGTATGTCTGAGAAACTATGAAGGAAACAACAATATGCTATACACACACACACTGCCTAATAAAGGACCAGGCAACAGACTAGGATTTTTTTATTAGTCTTGAGAACTTCTGAAACTCATTAGGTTGGTGCAGAATTGAAAAGTTTGAAGCTTTGACTGTTTAAACCTGAAAGAAAAAAGAATCCCTTGTTTTACCATTTCTGTATCACTCAAGTCAACTGAGAGCTGTACTTTTCCCATTTTGAGAGAGGAAGCCCATTATGCAGTGATTTCAGTCCTTTCTGTGACCCCTCACTTAAAAGCAGAAGAGGTGGCCAGCAAACATCTGCCTTTTGCAAACAAGGCACTTAAACATACTCCCAAATACCAGTACTTTTGGTAAGTACTCTCGTGCTTTTCCTTTATTTGCGAATAGTTGCAAAACATAACATACAACTGGCATTGCCTCATTTTAGAGCAGTGTGTGATAGCACTGACTTGTAAAGGCAACTCTAACCTGTGTATTCATGAGCCTGTCACAGAATCCACAGCATCCACAGGGGTGTTCTAGTCACAAGTCTGACAGTACATGTTTTTCTAGTTTTGCTGGTATTAAGTTAATGCACAATATAGTTTTTCTTTATAACTATATTCTTGAAATTGCCCAGCCTTGCAAGGTTTTAGTATTGCTTACTTGTGAAAAAGCTCATCAGCATCATGCACAGTATCAGCTGGTTCCTCAGAAACTACCTCAGATGAAGCCAGGTCAGGGCTAGTTCAGGCAGCACAAAGGAAGAAAGGCAGTAGCGACAGAGATAGCAGGAGTTAGTAAAGACAGCTTAGTGCTTAGTTATTTCTTTTACCTCCTTCCTCAAAAATGGCACTGCTGAGTTTAATGCATGAAAAATTTATTAGCTGCCCTAGCTCAGTACACCTAGAAAGGTTTTAGGCATTAGGCAATGTTTTCCCCCACTTGTCTCCCCCATCCCACCCAGACTGTTAGAAAACAGAAATCCTTCATGAAGACAGGAGACAGCTGAAGGTGTTCAGTAGCTTAAATTTATACCTCTTAAAGAATCAAGAACTTTTAGGTGTTTAATTGTGACAGCAAAAATGTTTCAGTTCAAAATCATAAATGAAGCTGTATATTAACTACTACCAATGTGTGCTTTGAAGCAGAGGCCTCGTCAGCCTTAGCACCCCTTCTAATTAAAGCTGCACAATCAGTTCCTAAAAACACACAAGTATTAAGCATAGGCAAGAATACACGGGCACACACAGAATGACTTACCCAAGTAACAGATTAGAAACAAAAGTGACAACAGCAATAAAAAGAGGCAGGAAACTGTAAAAAGCAACTTCTCAGTATCATTAGAGAAGCATTTCATCATCTACAGACAGACCAAGCTGTTGGGCAATGCTATACTTTCTTCTGCAGAAAGAGAAAACTCTTTTTAGGTAGCATTTGCTTATGAAGATACTAATACTGGTTTCTTTTTTTACTCTTAAAAAAAAAAGCATGAACAAGCTCGCGTAGCTTCCTAGTCTTGGTATTGTTGTACGATCAAACATCATTTATGACCTTCCAAGAGAAACACAGGATCAAGTCTTAATCACTGCAAACCTGCAACAATGTATTGCCTCGCGTGAAATTTTGATGAAAGTCTCAGCGATCCAGGCCAATCAGTTTCCCTATTTATGTCTTTTATATTATGATGCACTGCAAATTTGTCGTACCATCACTTAAAATTTGGTCCTTGGCAATAGTAATACATTCTTTATCCAGTAAGACAACTGATTTTTAAAGACATTCTGTTATATTATGTTATTTATTCCCAAAACTTTAGCCAAACAACACTTGAGAGTAGCCCCAGAGGCCTCTAATATTAATGGAATTAATAACACATCGTACCTATGCTACACTTGCTAATGTCATTAGAAAGACACTTGTACCAAATCCCCTATATAAAAAAAAAAAAAAAAAAGAAAAAAAGAAAACCACTTGTTCTTTATCCCCCTTTTCACACCCATTTGTCAGACAGTAGCAGAGCAATTTAAGTGTATCTTGGAATTCTGGGAAACAGTATCTCTGGATATAATCCATCTCACTGTTTCAGTATCAGCTTGCTGTAAGTGGAGACACACAAGAATACTATAGAAAAATAAAATATGAAGAAATGTATTCATATCAGGTGAGATAACCCCCAAATTCAAGATGTATAAAGATGCACAAGCAGTTTAATTTAACAAAGAAGCAAAAACAGCATAAAAACTAAACACTACTGTGCGGCCAATATCCTTAGGTTGATTACAACAAACCCATTTTCCATTAGCAGAGATATTCAACGATAGCACAACCAGCAGAGAGTTCAAGAATATCTCTCTTGCTGTGAAACTACTACCCAGGAACGCATTCAATATGCTGGAACAAAACCGAAAGTTATGTTTCATTTTCCTTTAATCTTGTTTTAACAGACAGATTCTCCTTCAGATTCCTTTCAGGGTGACTTAATTACCTCGCAAAGTTGTCATCAGAACCAGGAGCAAGAGGTGCAACCGCAGAAGCAGAATCTGAAAATACATCCACCAGCAGGCTACCACTAGAGGAAGGTGGGGGAGCTGAATTGGTGATAGGGGCAGCACCCAGACCCAGCAGATCCGCCGATGGAGAAGGAGTAGACTAAGGAAGACAAGACACTTCGGTGTTACACTGCAGCAAAATTAAAACAAAGCTGTCTCTTTTGCACAGACCACTTAAGTTATGGCAAAGCGCCTCTCCCCACCCCAAATCAAGGTTTGAATGGATGTAAACAGGTTCACAAATGCAGTTACCACGTTGTATTTCAGCTTAAGGTCATACACAGATGTGGTTTTCATTTTTTCCTTTGATGTGACTTATGCCCATCTAACCATTAAATAAAAAAAACCCAAAACTAATTCATCTGTCTAGAATCTGATTCTGCAGAAGAAAGATGTCAAAGATGACAAACCTTTTCCCCCCATCTCTTCTCCCCTCTTAGTTTCAAGGGAAATTAAGTACTGTAGGGAATAAAATTCAAATTTGTTGCTTTTCTTTCATGAAGGATTCATCAAGAAAGGCAGTGGCTTTTACACAAACCTAAATCAAAGGCCATCACAGCACCTTAAAAAATTGACTATCTGTTTAATCTTGGGGTTTTGAAGCTTGGTAAACCTCAGAACCAATGTAAAACCTAATTGGCAAAAAAAAGCAGAGTCTGTAGCCAGTTCAAGCTGCAAACACTGAAGGAAGAGGCAAGTCCATTAAACTATTTTTTCCTCAAACAGAACAAATCAGGTAGCCAGGACACAGAATCATGGAACAGAGGCTGCATACACATGCCCAAGTCGCATGCAAGAACAAAGCATAGACTGTCAATCAAAATGTTCATGTATTAGACATGAGCAGCTTACAATATGCCAGGTAAATCTGAAGATAAATCACGAGATGCATTTGGATTGAATCTGAAATCTTGTTTTTGTAAGCCAAATTAAAGTTACCATATACTCAAAAGACTGAATTTGATGCAGTATAATGAAAAATTCTCTGGTAAAATATTTTCAGAAGCCAACCATTAAGTACTACTGCAAACAAACAGTTGGAGCTCAAATTTGCAATGCTTTTGGCATCTAAACCAGGGTTACATCAAAGCCACTAATTAAGACAACATAGCGCAGTTTGTTACATGCCTGCAACCCATAAAGTGAAGCTCATAAAGCATAATGCACTATTAACTGCCAGTCACCTCAGTCAATTTGGCATGCAAAGAAGACTTGGCAAGTTTTCTGCTGGAAAGCGATTTCTGTCCAGTGAAAAATGTTGCACTTGTATCTTACATACCACAATGACTAAGTAATGAAGTATTATGCTTTAAGAAACTGAGCAGGTAGCATGCTACAATATTTCCTTCTCTTATAATCTTCTACTATATCTTAAATGTAATTAAAAATTATGCTAGGCATTAAAACCTGAAAGAAGAATTAAATTATGGGAAAAACTGATGTATTAAAAACTAAATTAAAGCCAGTTTTAATTGACAATAAAATGAGAAGTTTCAGCTCAGAAATTAAAAAAAAAAACTGTGGCCTTGTCTACCTTAACAAAACTCAAGTAGTACTGTCAAATAAAGAGTAATGACATACTGATTTAAGGACATTCCTGTGAAATCAAGTGTTTTCCACCTCTAGTGAAAACATTAATAATCCAGACCAAGATGCAAAATAACATTAGACAAAGCAGAATAGCTGATACTTTGAAATTCAAGTTAACTCCTTTTAAATTTTATAGTATTTTTATAATTTAATAGTATAATTTACTAAGAATTTTATAATCTCACCTTCACTGCAATTTCATCAGCAAGGAAATTCCCATTTATAAGTTTACAGTAATATTTTTCGAATAACGATGTAAAAGAGATTTTTCCAGGCTGCAGACAGTTGGTTTCCATTTACATAAAATTTTCAAAGGAAAATTGCATCCAAGCATGCAGTGGGGGAGGCAGGCAGCTGTACATTCCCCTGCTTTGTAACAAACAACCATAGTCTTTAAGTTCAAGATGAGAAGTTTTAAATGCCTAAAAAGCCACTTTAAGGAAACCATTCTTTTCTCACTCGCATGCCATATAAATTAGTGAAATAACAGCTTTTAAACTCACAACAGCACTGGCATTGACAGAGGCAGGTTCAGCACTTCCATTCATATCAGAGCTCCTCTCCTTTTTGATCTCTTCAAGGTCAGTAACTGTGCCTGGGCCTTTCTTCTTCTTGAGTTTAGCCAAAATAGAAGATTCCCTCTCTGGAAAGGGAGGCATTTCTTCCAACACTGTAGCCTTATCACGAGAAAAAGGTATTAGTTAAGATAAAACGCCAAATCAGCTTCTGAGTCTTTGCAGAGATACAACCTTACAGATTGCATAAGGCAAAAGCAGAAGTAAGTACCCACACAGAAAATTACTACGCAGTTTATTGTACAGTGACGGATTGCTTTTTCAAAAAGTTATTTAAAATTTTCAGAAGTCCTCCAAAAGCAGTTGGTTAAGAGAACAAGAGCATATCACTTCTCTGAAACACTGCTATTAAATTAAAAAAAAATTAAATTAGATCATAGCAGATGTAATGGTCTTTAAGTCAAGCAGACCTAGTCTAGATCCCTGAGCAATTTCTGTGGTTTCACTAAGACCTAAGCATTTATTAGTTACCAAAACTAAATGTGCCATGCTCTGGTCAGACCTGAGAGCACCAGGTTAAATCACACTTTTCCTGCTGACCATCTAGTAAGTCCTCAAAGCAAAGCACTAACCCTTTGGTACCTGAACACTGTAGGACCCTGTATTATGCCAACTTTCACCAGCTTCCCAGCTCCAGATTAACATGTTTTAATGGTCATTTGTCCCACTAAAGCAATAAGAACTTTGAATTTAGCTGTAAATTAAAAATGACTGCAGCAGAATTAGGTACACTAAAAGAATCAGCACCCACATTGTAGATCCTTAATCCCATATTAAGATTTCTGAGCAACCAGGTAAGGTCTAGTGGAGTTAACTTGTGGACAGAAGAGTTCTGCATAAAAAAGAAAATAATCTTTATACCTACCAATATATCAGTACTAGCAATAGTACTGAGCCTCAAATACTCAACAGCTCTCTGCTGCAGCTCAACATCAGCATTCTTTAGCTGACTGTCACTGCGCAAAACATCTTGAATTGTAGTTTTGATTTCTGGAAACAGGTTCACAAACTTGATGTAGGTAGACAGAAGCAGAGCTCGGGTAGGAACACTACACAGATGAAACTTGGAATGTAGCAAGTTGAACTGGATGAGGGGACTTAAAAGACGGGAAGAAAAATAATTTGTTCAGTTTTTGTAGACATAATCCTTATTAATGCATTACTAGCAAAAGCTAAATCATTGTTAACTAGCCCTTAGGAATGTTAAATAGATATCAGAGTCTCTGCAGAAAGCATTAATACTTCAATTCAGTATTTTAGAAAGTGTTTTACCTTGATCTTGGATCACCTGCTATCAGATTTCCAAATTCTCCCAAGATGTAGCCACCTACTTTTACAAGATTCTCATGGCATGCTGGAGCTTGAAGGGCCTGTGGGAACACATAAACAGTCATAAATCTGTAACATATGAAAAAAGATCTTTTCTGTCACTTCTATTTCAAGTTTCCTTGTCTACTTTCCTGAAACAGCAGACCACGGGTCTAGGCACCATAAGAGCACCTATGAGAAAAGCATGATAGGTGGTATGACTACACAGCAGACTCTCTAACATAAGTAATACTTGCCTAAGAGGAAACTATTAGGCTCTTCTAGCAGCACTGTGAACTTTTGAGGACACTTCGAAGTGCCTAAGTTTCCTGTTATATCATATGGTGGTCACTTAATTCCTACCTCATTTTGAAATTGAATTGAAAACAGTTATTCTCACCTCAAAAACAGTCTTTGCTGCATATCCTTGAACATCATCTCTGTTGATGACAATCTGAATAACTCGATACCATACTTCTTCACTGACATAGTCACCAGCAATGCGAATCAGATTCAAGATTGTATCCACATACCAGGTATAATCCACTGCATACTTCTCAGCTAGAATCGCAACCTTCAGAACCTGAACACACAAAAGGGAATACAGAAGGTTGACCAGCTTCTGCTGTAAGCTGTGCATCAAGTCACTTTCACATACACCTAGGGACACCCCACGGCAACCCAGAAGTCTCAGTTTCAGATGCATGAGCTTGACTACTTGTTTCCACAGTTAAAGTGAAAGATAAGCATTGAAATGCTGTGCCAGAACACAGTAGTTGCCAGGTACACAGTGTTTTCCCCAAAATGCATTTAAGTATGTTGTTTCTGTAGTTTTTCAACTGTGTATGTATTGAACATTTTTTGTTTGCAAAAAAAACACCATCTAAACCATCACTGAGAAGGGATCAAGTAGGAAATTGAAAATCTCTTTAAATAAACATAAAGAATGTAAAAGGTGGAAACTCAAGCTAACAGAGACAAATCAGAGTAACCAAAGTACAGCTGACTTTTTCAGGTCATAGTCAGATTCCTACATCCTGGAGCAAACAATCAGCTTAGGAGTTGCATTTACTACTCTTAAAAAAAAGGTCAGTATAAAGGAACAGAATGAAATTCACATTATCTGCCAAGTCAAGGGACACTGTCAACAGCAACCAGACAGTACAAGAGGTAAATCAACTAACACCATTCCACATTCACTTTTCCAATTAAGAAACTTCAGCACCTAACTAAGCTAAATAACTATTGAAAGTACAAGTGTTGGCTACCATCCTAGGAAAGTATTTCAACTTTTGCATTTTTATCCTACTGGTAGGAAGGAGATAGCTATCAGGCCCCTCTTTTAGCGGATTATAAGGTAATGTTTTTGGGAACCCTTGGAGTCAATGTTCTTTCAGTATACACAGTATGAAGTTCTACCTACAAATAAGCACTTACCACACTAGTTTTTGAAGCTATTGAACAGTTGACTAGAGTAGGACCTAACCCTCAGATCTAGAGATTGTTTGCTCAGGCACTGATAAAATTCACTTTGCTTCCTATGAATAGTGTCCTGAAACCAGGATCAGTTTTTAAAATTCTTAGTTTCCAAGGTTCCCCCCTGCCTCCCCTTCCCATTAGTTTAAACTAAATTAAGAACTCTCTTTCCTATTAGACTACAAACATAGGGAATTTTTGTTTGTTTTTGTAGTTCCATCTGTAGAATTTTTTAAACCACTATGAAAAACAATCTCTATTACAGACTATGCAACATCCCAATCATTAAATGACACTTATGGTACCAAAGCCAGCTATGAAAAATCACGAAAACACAAATAGCTCACAATTTCTTCTCTAATGGAATAATCAGCAGTCTCCAGGTAATTCAGCATTTCAGCCACAATCTGTTGAGCGTTGCTTCGGTCACACATTGCATACAGAAGATCTACAGCTCTTTGTCGTACACTTACATCTCTTTCAGTCTGCAAAAGGACATAGCAAAAGGTCAAGATGATTTCTTCTTTATGTAGAAAGTACATGCAACTTAAGAGATAAAACCTACTACAATTCATAATCTAAATTAAATGCAAATCTAAAATAAAAGCATTTTCATAAGATTTCAGATTACGAATGAACTTACATATACCCTTCACATAAACTATGGGTTTCTCATTCTATTCAATCACCTAGAAAGAGGTCACTGGAGACTCAGACAGCTTCTTGCTTTTAGATAGTATCACAAAATTTCAAATCATCAGGTTTTGTTTCTGTAGCATACATATTCTAATCCGTGCAGGTGCTAAAAGAATGGAGGAGTTTGTACAGAACACTCCAGTATTACCCTAAGTAGCGTTAAGACTGTGGTCCACTATGCACTAACCAGCACCACTGGCTGTAAATGCACCAGGAACAGGCTGAAATTGTTATCAGGCCAATGGGAAATCAGCTACCTGCAGGTTTAGCATTTTGGGCATGCCTTGTAACAACAGAAGCCCAGCTATAAGAGGTATGTACATTGAAGCGAGACAAACGTATTAATATGCTACAGCCTGAACTTGGAAGAAAACAATGATTTAAAAATCCAGGTGTGCAAGTAAATTTACACACAAATCAGTCTTACTCTTTTGACTTCTGCTTTCTTATATAAACATTACTTGTGAACATGTCTTTCTGGTTTCTCGTCTTTACAATCCTGCAGAGGAAATTAATCTGCTCTTCTGCTCCCCATAAACCACTACAGTGAAGGAACAGTGTCTAATACCAGCAGGACAGTAATAAAACTGTCTTCCCAGCATTCTGAGTTTTGAAATTCCACATTTCTAAAGAATTATTCATCCTCAGTCCACAGCTTGAGCAGATACCATGGTCTTACAAGGGACACAGCTGAAAGTATCAGACTGCACCAGCAAGGTGCAGAAATAAACTACATCTGACCTCTAATTGCCAGCACAGCAAGATTTTGCTGGACTAAAGAAAAAAATTCAAGGAGACTAAGACTGACTCATTTCATCCCCAAGTATTATTAGCTTAATTGGGGATGGGGAGATGGGGAGCTTGGGGCAGGGTGGGAGAGGGTATTGAGGCAGGGGAGAAGACAACACTCAAAAACAGACCACACACTTAAATATTTACCTTCAATGCATTGATAACTGTTTCTATGTGTGTTTTCACAGCCTCATGTGAGAATTCAGAGCTGGCAAGCGTGCACATGCTTTCCAGTGCTAGGTAACGCAAATTAGTTTCTCGGTGCTGCAAGAACTGACCTAGCTGGTTACAGGCACGGACTAGTAGATTTGGCTCACTGCACAGAACAGGAGAGAAAGTGAAAGGGTTAAAAGCAACAGGTAAGAGAACACTCAATACAGAATACTATTTCTGCAGTGAAAATTTCTTAAAATGCCTCAAAGTGTCCACTAGAATGCTTTGCTAGTGAAATGAAAATTCAGACACTGGGAGCAAATAATCTCTGTGGGATTAGAGCAGTGGGGTCAATACCAAACACCAAATAAAGAAGCAGCTAAAAACAAAGCAATAAAAAATATGCTGACAGCAATACAGTTCATTAATACTGTTCAATTGCTGTGGTTGTGTTCCAATCTAGCAAGCAAATTCATATTCTGTTCTCCTCCCTTTCCTTCCCCAGTAAAATTCAATTTAATGTTCAAGACAAAGTCACAGTATTTCATTTCAAAAACAATCCTCTCATAAGAGAAGTGTTCTCACAGCTCACCTGTCATGATGTATAATTAAGCTTATTGCCTCAAACAGGACAGCATTCTTCGCATTTGAGTGCTGTACTTTTTTTGACTTTGGTGGCTCCTGTGCTTTGTTAAGAATAGTTTCCAGGCATTCTGTTAGACGGCCACGTACCGCAGGGTCTTCTGGAGAAGAACAAGCCGTTGGACAACTACATTTTGCTCAAAACCCTAATCTCAACCTTAGGCCTTTCCCCCTATTAAATCTGAATCAACTCAAGCATTCTCATACATTACAAACATTTATACTCCCTCAATATACAGTTGGCAAAAGAATTCTAAGCAACAGTTCAATCTGGGTGAGAACAAAAGCCAAACACAATCTGCACTATAATATATTTCAAGGCTTTAATATAGTTAATAACATTAAAGAATGTTTAAATTGGCAGTTGCCACTGGTTTGTAAGATGCATACTGGTTTGACACTTTATTAAACACAACATAATTCAAAAGACCATGTAGCTTAGAGCTATTTGAAACACTCAAGAGCAAAAACTTCAACATCCTTGCCTTAAAACAATATGCTTGCACTTCATGTTATGGTAACACTGCAGCACAGTAACTCTTCAGACTCAGTGTACTGCATAAGAGAGATAGCCACTGCTGTGATTTGTGCATTACCTGGAGGGGGATAGCACTGTAACAGCCTCAGAAGTTTCACAGATAGCCAAGGAGCAGGAACAAAGTAGTATGTGTAGTCCTGAAGATCTGTTGATGCAGAAGTTACAATCTGTAAAATAAACAGCATGTCAGCTACTGAAGTTACTACTGAAGTTAAGTGATCCACAATCGTGAGAAGGATGCAAAGAACACTACAGATCAGCTCTGACAGAGGCTTGCAAAACTGCATTAGCAGTGTTTAACTTGGTAGATTAATTAGATGCAAGTTTTCATACTATGAGTATACCACAGAAAACCCTAGTAACAGAAATTCAGTTTTACACGTAAGAGTAGTCTAGGAAGTTTCTTCCTGAAAGCACACTTGCTTTCCTTAGGCATGAAGATGACCGTCTTGTAATACCAGAATGATTAACTAGAAGCTTGACTTTGTTTCAGCAATTCATAGACAGATTCAGCCAACGGAAAGCAGTTTGGTGGCTGCTGGCAGGTGAGCTTGGAGTTCAAGTACAGGATGCTATGACAGACTGAACTATAGAAGCACCAACTAACACCTTCAATAATATCCATACATGAAAGCAAGAAAGAGACAGCTTTCACAAAAGAGGTTTATATGCATAATGAAATGTAAGAAGGATTAGATTAGGTTTCACAGAGAGGACCCCTCTTCACAGATTTCTTTTCCCCCTTTTATTCTAGGGCAAGCATGAGTTTGGCACTACCTTTGCTCAAAATGATTCTACCTAATTCTTGCTGCTCCATTACAGAATAGCTATGCACTTCGCACAGCATGCTCTCCCCATTGCTTTGAACTATTAGAGAAAATCTTCACATTTGAAAAGAAGACCACATAAATCTGGGTCTAAAATACATTTGTGAAGTAGCATCCTCACATGTCTTCCATACCTTCTAAGAGGGAAAAAACCTCCAAAAACCCAAAACAGCAAGATCAGTTTTCCAGTACAGGGATGCTAACTTACAGATATGCCCCCCATCCCACTCCTCCCCGCACCCCCTGCCCCTGCCTAAATACAGAATATCAAATGTTTATGATTATTAACCTAGCAGCAGCTCAAAAGAGAACAGGAAGACAACTCATCTTGTAAGAAGCTTAAAGTTAAAGATACAGTCTGTATCTTTTAGGGGTTTGTGCAAAAGTCTGTAGAATCAGTCTTTGATCCAACTACCCTCTGGCGTTATAGGAACACAAAATAGGATTAAACTGAACTGCATCAGAAGGATACTTTCAAATGCAAGTCACTGAGAGAGATGGAAAGAGACATTTTTGCTACATAGACTTGGAGGACAGCAGGGATTACACCAACAAAGTTTGGGCAAGCCAAGACAGCTTTCTCTCCAGGTAAGCAGCAAGCGTTAAAAGAGGTTAGGTGAACCAGCTACGCGAAGTGACACTGAATCATCTTCACATTTAATGGTACACTAACCTAATCTGACTCTAGAAAGCTGAACAGTAAGCTAACCTGGTCTAGAAAGCTGAGTAAATTAATCAACAGTGAAGTATTATCAGCGTTAGCACTGAACTCACTCTGCTTAATCTAGACACTGCCAAGGAGACTGAAGTCTTAAACTCCTCTGGGTTCTTCTGTGCCAAAGTGGTGATCAGACTTGTAGCTGCAGTAACCACACCCTAGAAAAAAAACCCACATCAACAAAGAAACACAATTAACTTTTGTATCAGTTTAAGATTAACACCTTTCATTTCAACTGCTTTTTAATATACAACAAAACTAAGTTTATTCCCATGACATAGCCTTACATTAAAAAGCCTTTTATTTGGCTAGCAGCTAGACTAATTACACACCTGAAGAATCCAACAGAATTTTCAACAACATGATACTGCCATGCTTGCAGAGCATTTTATGCTATTTTGTGTTAGCTTTGTCTCATATTTGGATAATACATCTAAAATAAGAGAGCTGTATTAAAATAAAGCCTGGACACAAATTGTCTTATTACACAAGAGAAGCGGAAGCAGAAAAAGTAGGATGCAGCAGATTCATTCAGGAAAAAATTCTCACAGCACAACAAAATAGAGGGCTTTGTATAACACATTTTATATTCCTGCAGACTAAAGCACTTGTGACTGTTGAAGTATGGGTTTTAATAGCCTTACCTTTATAAAGTAACTAGACTGAGGGAAAAAACAGTGTCTCTTATCTAGAACAATAGGTTTTTTTGAACTAGCAAGGTGAGAATGACATGGACACCACAGCGCAAGGAAGTTCAAGCACTGACAAATCAAGTCTTAGATTTTTAGTGCAGATCTAATCTTAAAAGACCTAGGTAAATTAGTATTACACCTATACAATATGACTTAGTATAACAAGGCACAAGATTAATTTATTTATAGCCAGAGCAAAAGAAGAACTTGTGCATACCATTCTTCAATCTCCAGGAAAAAGACAAAGCTCTATTAAAAATACATACAGCAACAAAAAAATGACCAACTCCTTCCATTTTCTTCCCAAAGCATGAAGAAAACAGTAACCCACTTGCTTGAAAGGCTCAAGAAGAAATAAACTGTGCATTTAACAGCAGAAGTGACATCATTCTCTATACACACTAGGCCTGAGAAACTCAGTGAAGCTGATTTACCAAGTGCTGGTCATTGAGGAGATGCACCACCCTGGATGTCCAGTCTCCCATGGGAACAAGATCAGGAGAAGTTCTATATAAACGCAGCAAGCATAAAGCAGCACTTTGCTTCACGCTATCCATAGTGTCTCTGCAAGACATAAATATGGATTTAAAATACAGTGGTTAAGTCACAGCAATACCTGCAGGATAGCATTATACAAATCACACTGATTCATCATCTCTGGCCAGGTCACATCTTTTCAACATAAGCTGAAGCAAAAGGTCACTAAATTCCTCCTACATTCAAGTATCTGTTCTTGATTTTGTCAAGTATGTATAATTAGTCAAGTTTTCAACCATCACATAATGTCTAGTAGCCTCTATAATGATTTGTTACAACTTTGAGTGACATTTCACATCTTTTTATGAGAATTGAAAGTTCATCTCATCTAATCATGAGAAAAAGCTTCTTCCAGACTGATTCAAGTCAAACACCTAGCATGCAAGTCTGCTATCACCAAGCATGCGACCCACAAATACATCACCTTGCCATCCCTGCTGCTGGCACAGAAATGGACTATTTTAAGAGCAGCATGCTACTATTCTAGTCCAATAAACCCCCTTCCAAAAAGCAGTCAACTAAGCATTTTGTGCGCTGCACAAACAGCTATAAAATGTACAGAGCATTACCACTGCAAGTTCTAAGAGGCCAGTTTATAGTGTGCAGCCTTGGTTAAATCTTCAGAAACCTCCACATCCCCAGTAGAAGTTCAGCCCATTTATGCTTCATGAATTTATCCCTTTTCCATGAGATCAAATTGTACACCATGTACATGATGTACAAACGGTACATCAGTTAAAAAACACAAAACAAACCCACAAACCTATTCTACCCCTGCCTCCAATTTATACTCAAGCCAAGAGAGCTACACTAAAGTTGCAAATGTAACTAACGATGCTCATTCTGCACAGGTCACTTAGATACGACATGTACACATACATGTTTTGTATGTATTATCTTAGAAATGCTGAAGGAATGAGACCCTAAAGAAGGATCTCAGAACATAAACACATCTACAGCTCCAAGTTTAAACAATTCTGAACTGAAGGTGCTGTGTTCTGTCTGTGACTGGTGACCCTAAGTGAAATTTTTGAAACTTTTTAAGGTTATCTTATTAAAAGCCATGACTCATCTCTGCAGTGTTGTCTCCACTATGCTACATGGAGAACAGCATCTGGCAAAGGCACTGCTTGACATTTAGAGTATTAATACACCACATGTCACTTTTTATATTAAGACATTAGTTTGTTACAAGATCCATGCATATTCTAACACATTTCACATCTATAAGAGTTTAAATGCACTTCTTACACTCAAACATTTAAAGTTTCAATAAATAAACTAGCCCTACAATCACAAGTTTGACTTTGCATTTATTTAATGACAGTTTCAGGTATTTGCCAGGTCTGTTTAGAAACTTCTAGGTATTCACACATATTGCTGTTCACATGGCTAGTAGAAGAGGAAAAAGCTCACAAACCAATATTGTGTTCCTTATGAAGTCAGCACATTTAAATAAGAGGTTTATAAAAAATCTGTAGTATAAACATCTATTAAGGTTCATTTATTTCTTTTTTCATCAGGAGCAGCAAGGAAAGGAAAAATACACATTTCAGGGATGTCCACTACTACACATTTATACAGAACAAAAAACATATCAGAACAAAGCTGTGAAAGCCTATTCAAGATACTGATACAGTCCCAATTTCCATGTATTTCTACACCCCTACAAGCAACTGCACTCAGTTAAGTCAAAGTCCCTGCAGCCACTGGAAATCGTAACTATTTATACTGCAAGCCCAGGGCTGTATAGCTCTAAGCATGGATTATGCTGCTGCAATGGAACTGAGTTGCTGAATAAGTTTACTGGTGTTGTACTTGAAAGAGGCATGTCATACCTACCCAGCCACAAGGATTTTTGGAATTTCACCAGCAAATGCTTCTGCCATCTCCCGACTACCCACATTAGCAATACAATGCAGAGCAAGCCCCATGAAAGTGGGGTTTCGGCTGGCCAAGTCATTCTTGATGGCATTGTTTATTAAGCGGATCAGCTCACTGTTAGAGTTCACTAGTACGGAGATGAAGAGATATCCCTGTGATTCAGAAAAAGGAAAATGGAAGCTTACTTTAGTTGACTTAGAATTATGTTTTCTGTTAATGTCACGTCATTCTTTGAGACATACAGTTCTCCTCCAATACCATATGGGCGGAAATAGAAATTTAGAGCAAAGGCTTGAAAGATTTAGGGAACAAAACAAAAAAATTAAGCTTAGTGTAACCTTAATCTATCATTTTTAAATGTTTTGGCAGTCTATTTAAGCATATACTGAAAATATAATTTTAGATGAATAGGGGCAAATCAAGAATTTGGTTTATCATTCAGTCACTAGTAGGTTACATGCACCTGAGAAACACATACCCAGGAAGACAGAAAAAGATATTCTGAAAATTAAAAGTTTACTTGCCTTTTAGTGCAAGACTCAAGGCACTTTATTAACAAGTGTATTAATTTTATGCAGAGCATACATTTTAGCTTTTGCAATTCGTTTAAGACTCCCTGTGCACAAAGGTGTTGAGATTTCAGAATCATTGCTAGAGCCCAAGTAAGGATTGAAGCCAGTGCAGGGGAATGAAGAGAAGTCATTTACAAGATATTAGACCAACGTATCTTTTATAGAGCCTTTTACTCACAATTTGTTTCTCTGTATATCTATTGGAACTGAGCAGGTTTACAGCCTCCATGTGACCAAAGTCAATGTCATGCCCCAGAAGGAAGATGAAAAGCAGTTTGCAGACATATTTTTTCTTACTGTAACCATCCAGAGCCTTGTCACCTGAAAAGCAAGGAAACAAAGAACAAATAAGCCCATGTTATGCCTACACTGGGTTCTACTCCCTCCTCAGTGGAACTGAGGAACCTCATCATATCTTACAGTAACGAGACTTACATTTGCACCTAGCAAATAAGATTGGTATTTAATTCCACATGAATTGCTGTACATGGACAGGAGGGACAAACTGAGGGTTCAGCTATTGTAGTACTTAAATTTCACAAATTTAAAATTTATTTCAGCTGTTATTCACTCTAGAGTGAGAAAAATGCTAAACATCCATTTATCTCCAACTTAAAGGACTATAAGTCTTTACATAACTTTGTGCTAAACAGATGGAAGTTATCACAAATCATCATCATCAGATGTCAATCAAACTGCTTCTGGGTTTTAAAAGGTTATTCCCAGTCACAGAACACAGGTAGCCAGCAATCTGAAGATTCTAGCATTAATTCCATTTACCATTATCTATATCCTAATGGATGGTCATGAAATAATGCTATTGGCTAGCCCCTGAATTAGCCTGCAGTGTCCTTAAAGTATGTTCTTACTAAGAGGCAGAGCCTAAATGTTTGCTCAGTTGTGATTTTGCTGTTTCTGTTAAGAACAGTTTTGCCTTCCATACACACCTTCTCTTCTTAAACCAATTATCAAACCTTTATCACAGTAAAAGGTGTTAATGCACTTTCTCAAGTGCACCACAGTAGAGAACTCAGTAGCAACAAAAAAAGCACAGCAAGTTATTTTAGAAAGATCATGTGACAGAGGTATATCCCAAAGACTTCAAAAAAACAGGTGACATGAGATTACCATGAGAACTTTAAAGTGTTTGTAGATTCCAAGTATTCACAGGTGTTTCAGTTTTAGAAGAATGCACCCTAAATTCGTTTGATCTTACATTGCAGAATTGCTGTATTTTAGAGGTTTGTAAAAGCGATATGGAGCACTATAGCTTACAGTTCGTTGGGCAGGCCACTGCTTTTCTTGGAGGAAAGAACTACATGTGAACATACATTTTCTGCATTACATTCTCTCCCTACCTCAAATCAGGAGATAAAAGAACATCCAGTAAAACAGCAAAGTCTGAATACTAGATAGTTCAGTCAGGGTAGCAAACCTTTGATAGAACCTGCTGCCTAAAAGGCTATACAAGCTCCTTAGCCTCAAGCATGCTGAGTGCTGAAAAACTAGTCTGTCAGACCAATGTGTATTCCTTAGTGATGGGCAAGTTCAGCCAGAACAGCACTGCATACAGTAAAGCTTCAATAAGATAGCCCTTACTCATCGCCTTTGCCAATAAAAGCTCTAAGCTGCCTGTTTTTGGGTTTTTTTTAAACTTCAGATTTATGTAATAGGCTGTTAAATATATAATCATAATAATACAGAAGTTCTTCCCTCTCATCCACTGATACAGAGGGATGTTAAATTTCCCATGCCATTTGAATCTGTATCTCTTAGATTTCACACCACATTCACTGCCTGGATTAAAACAAGGAAACCTTACCACTAGTAGACTTCATGTTAGCGAAGGAATGAACACTGCCATCGATGTGCAAAGCACATCGTGAACATTAGTGAACCAAAAGAAAGCATAATGGCACATTCAAGTAGACAGTGCTAAAAGGTTATGTCTACAGGCTGCAACTATGCATTTTGGGGTGTTGCTTTCTATTTTGACTGAGAAAACTGCGTTTATTTTATCTTATTTCAACTGAGATAAACTTAAGCAAACCACTGCTATTTTAATACAGACAATGATACTCTTCAAATCTGAGTCTTTAGGCACCACTTGATTTTTTTTTTTTTTTAACTGGCACAGACACTGGATCAGTTGCCAAAAAAAAGCTTCACCTTAAAGTTACTTTTATACTATGCAAAGAGAAGTTGTCCTCAGGTCTGTACTACAAAAGCCAATGTATGTCAAGTTTTCCTTAGATACAGGTAGTAGCATTACTGAAGATGCCCACCACAGTGAAATCCTGCTATTCTGAATCCTGTCAAGATCCTCTGACAACAGCCAGCACCACAGAAAGATGCCCAAAGACATGTTTTCTTCAAGTCACATTTATAGTTTGCTGCCATAAGGCTATTTTCCTACTGAGTCAGCAAACCTATGTAGGGCATTTTGCCTCTAGACATGTGAATTACCCTTAGAAGAACCACAGTGAAACATCCAGGGGGAAAGTTTGTTTTTTATCTTCTTTAGAAGCAATATGGCCAGAGGAAAGAGTAGATATTCAACCACGTCTGCCTATCTGCTGTGGCCTTCAAACTGGCTTAAGCAGTAAAGTATTCTGTATTTCTAAGATAAATACTTCCTGCTACACTATTTTCCCAATAAACTGCCCAAGAGCCGAAGCTTTTTCCTATCCCATCACGATAGGGAGATGAGGATCAAAGATACCTTTCCTAAGGAGAGGCAAGGGAAAAAAAACAAACAAGCCAAACAAAAATCCACTTGAAAATGCAGAGGGAAAGATTTAGTTTTCTAACATTTTTTTCAGCTCTTTAAGAGAGTTTGTAGAAACTTTTCAGATTTGATTTTAATTGGTCATCTACATGAGATCCTGAAGGAAAAGAAATAATCAGTGAATAAACCATCAGGGCTTTATATTACTTAGCAAGAAAAAACATTCCAAATCATGACAAGAGTGGCCAAGATCTACGTAATTGAAGACTTACTATGCTATTAGCATTAATATCAATAGTTGGTTCTCTGAGATATAAATACATCAAAAGGCTTTAGAAAGTAACTTTTACGTGAACTTCACCAGAAGCAAAAACACTGCAACCAGTTCCAAGGCTGAGTTCCCAGCAGGCCAAGAGGTTGAACTGTAGCTGCCCGGTAGTGTACAATCCATCAGCAATAGACAAAAGTCACAAGTATAAAATCTAATCTCTTATCTTCTCAAATGACTCTGGTGTTGACTTTGTCAGACCAGAAGGGAAGAGGGAGTACAGAATACTGCAACCCAATTGCTTAATAAAGAACATCAGCAAATGGAAATATGTATACTCTCAACCACATCAACTTTCACAACAAACTATTTGTCATGGTTTGGAAATTCCTTTTTTTAGGTTTAGGACCCAGGTATTTAAAGTATTATATCCTTCCAAGATATCAGTATTTTAAGAGCCCAGATTAGTAAGGTCCTTGGATCTTGGGGTATTTGAGGAATTTTTGATGGAAGTTATGCCATGCAATTAAATTCAAAACACAGCACCACCCAATTAACAAGCAGCTTCCTTCACCATGTGGTATGAAAGAAAAGTATTGTAAAATCAGTACCTGAAATATCTTTTCTGAAGACAGGGAAAAAAGAGTACTCTGACTGCTTTCAAAATCTTCTGTCCCTTGTATACAGAACTGAAGGCAATTTGACAGCTCTCAATAACAGGCACGCTTATAAACTAAGGTAAATAATTACTAGAATTCTTCTTTAAAGTGTTATTAGTTCCCAGTAGTAACAGAGTATTGCCTCTTTTTAGAGGCTTTTTAGATTTTATTATTTAATTATCTGAGCAACTCAGGAAAAAAAGCAATGCAAAGATCTCACAGTAGCTGTCTAACTCCAACTGTGTTTTGAAGAAGTCCGTGACTCAGATTTTTATTGAAATGTTAACTATTCCTCTCCCTCCTGTGTAGCATTTACAAAGAGTTATAAAGGTTCTATTTTAAACATTAATAACAAGTCTCATTGCCTAAACATGTGCTAAAACAGTACAGCTTCTCCCAGCCCCAAGCAAACATCCGAACAACAGCAGAAGGAAATGTCACATGTTCTGTTATCTTTACTGCAAAACACAATAATTTCTTTTAACTCAGCTCATTTTCAAATGGTTTCACGAACATTTGCAAGTACTGCAAATCAAGTCAGCAGAAACAGGAAGGATTCACAACACACATCAGCAGGTTTTGAGCACAGTGGGCATTTCAAAGGCTGCTTGCTTTCCCTGAAAAGTTTTAGTCATTTTTCAAAGAAAGAAATAATTAACAGCTGATCAACAAATCATACTATTAATAAATAATTACTACTTTCACATTTCTTTGCATCACCTCCCCAGCATTTTAACACAGTAGTTTTGGTTTTCATTGCTCTTACTTATCTTTCACATAGCCTTCCAAAAAGGAAGAAAAAGGGCACAACAGCATTTCCCAGGCACCATCTTCCATCTCTAATTTGAACCATGAGTTAAAACAGAGCACCTTCTTTTGAATCTAACTCAGTACACTTAAAAACCAACCTGGTGCAGAGTTACTGAGGCTGCTACCACCCAGAGAGGTCAAGAAGGCAGTTTAGTCCTCGGGATGTTTGCTGGGGGGTAGAAGATAAGGAAGCCTGACAAGACAAGTTTCACCAGCTTTCAGATGGCTGATTGCTGCCTTAAAAACTTTGCTTTTAAAACCACAGCAATGGCTTGTGCAAAACAGAACGGACAACACTACTAACTGTTTCTTTGCATTTGATGTGCTTCCTTCCTAGGCTGACACTGACCTCTGTTCCTGCAGTGGGCAGCAATCCAGCCATATACTGTGTCAGAAAGCCATCACTGGCTCAGAGGCTAAGAACATGAATTTGCTTTTCATGAATGTAGCTACAATACGAGACAAGATCTGTACTTCACGAGAGTGACGGTCCAAGCCCTCTATTTCGAACACTGAGTATTGCCACAGACAATCCATACGAATTCATAAACTAGTATCTAGTTACCATACTACTACCACCAGAAGAGTATTACTAGTGCAGCCTTATCAGGTTGTATTTGAAGCCTGATTTTACTTTCGACAATTCAGTTTGTCAGCGAAGACATGACTATTTTACTGTCTGATTGCCTTCATACATCTTTTAGATGATCAGAAGACAGTGCAATTTACCAGACCCATCTTAAAGACTAGGCTTTCACAGTCTGTCAGAAAAACAAATTACTGTTACGCAGCTTCTGTTCAAAACAGGCATTTAGAGGCTTATCTTAACTTCCTCCAAAGGGTTATCATATATTTTGGGACAACAGAGAAGACTTGCTTGAATATGGAAAAACAAGTCAGTTGAAGTAACAAAAAAACCAACCAAAACCCAGAGATTAAGAACTGACATTGGGGCACTTCTGCACAAGCCAAAATGAAGATACACTAGCATGTCTAAAACATAGAGCCACTCCTGTAACACAAACCTTATTTAAGCAATCAGAACAAAACTAATTTCTAAAGAACCAGTCTGAATCAAGCAGAGAACAAAGATTCTTTGACTGCTTATAGATTTCTGGACGGTTTCATAAATACACAAATTCTGGTCTGAGAGAGCAAAGTGATACAATTTAATAAACTGGATATTTTTTCACTCATAAAGCAATTACTGCACTGACAGTCAGAATTCCATTCGGCTCAAGCATGGGAGCAATTCAGCTTACAGCCTGAACATGTAAAACAAAAAGAATAGCATTTCTCCTCCTCACGTTTAACTCCTACAACTTCCACTTTATCACACTAGTGCAGTTTCTCTCTACTACATTCTTCTTATCTCAGTTAATGCAGAAGTATTTAGAGCAACCGTCTAGGACACACTGACCTCAGCAATGGAGCTTCCTCATGCTTCAACAAGGAGACAAAGTCACCTTAAGTACAGAGATTCTAAATTCCTGCTGAGCTTGGCACACAGAAGCTAGATCAGAATCCAAAGGCATGGCATATGTTCCATCAGTTCAAGAAAAATACTGCTTTTCCAGAGAGATATAGTCTTACCCCAGTCTGTTAAATACAAGGATATTTTAAACAGCAGGTTACTCAAACATAAGGCAGGTAACAGGCTTGACAGCTACTTGCGTGACTGAAAAAAAGGATAAATACTCAGGCTTTGTCTGTAACAGTATAGGAATATATCTTGCAAGTTACATGAGATAGGGGTCCCGATATTTCAACAGAGTGTGCTGAAGCACACAGAGATAGGGAGGGATACCAGTCTCCTACACTAATGTCAGAGAAGAACTTAACTGTGTCAGGTGGCCTCGCTTCTTACTCTGCCATTTCCCTGGTTACAGCAATGTAGCCAGTCCAAGAGCTGCATCTTTGGCCAGGTAGGGCCAGTAACACAGGGCACCATAATAAGATGTAGTCCCTTGCCAAATAAAGTTTCACATTTGTTTTAATCCAAACAATTTAAAAATATTTTTAAAAGTCAGAGCGAAGAAACTAGGTTAAGCTCAATGATCTCCACTTAAACCAAGAATAAAACACATATGAAGGTCTCTATTTTTACATAGCCCTTCTGCAAGGAACAACCATGGGTCCATGTGGGACTTCTGCAGCAGAAAGATACACAGCTATCAGCTCCTCACACTCTCAAGGCCTCAAGCAGTTACACAACAAGTTGTCTAAACTCAGCTTCTTCCAAATTGTGACACTTATATTTTTGGTCAGGCTACACCAAGTTATTGTCTTCAGTTAAGTAAGATTTTCCACTCAAAATCCACAGAGATTTAGTAATAAAGTAACCCTAATGAAGATCAGCTACAGGAAGACTTAGTCATCTTTCCCTCAAGCTACTGAACACGCTTATAACTGATATTTATTCAGAACTATTCAAATACCTCTTAAAGGATGCTGCACCAGGTATGTAGGCTAAAGTTATCACATTACTTTGCTGAAAGCACTTACATTCTCTAATCATTGCCTGATTCATGTTTCTACACAGCCAGAGAATCCTATGATCATTTCCCCCTTGCTTCACAAGTAAGCAGAGAAGAATTTACTGTTAACATACTTCTAACTGTTTTTGTACACAGAATACTTTGCAAAACTGAGGAACAGCATTGAAAAGGTTTTATGAACTGTGCCATCAGGAACTCTTTAACCACTCAGTGATACAACACAGCTATCAAACTATCCATGTTAACTAGAAAATGCTATTCTAGACAGAATTCAGTTCACTTACAGCTTCACTACTGCCAAGCTTTCTTAAAGCTAGTAAAACAGTGGCTTATTCTGGTGCTTTTGTAAAGACATTCAAAGGAAAGAACAGTGGAGACCAGCTCTACCATGTGTAAGGCAGCCTTTCACCAGAAGCGACATTCGCAACCTTCTGAATGCACATTCAGGCTCTTCACAGGGCAAGACTCAGGATGATGGACCTTGACAAAACCCTGAATTGTATGTCAGTGTTCATTCTGTAATCCCCATATAGGATTTACTGCACTTTACCAGTAAATGCACTTGGATGGCATAACCATGATTAGCGTTAACTTTAAAGGCTGCATTGATTGCTGTGGTACCCAAACAATTCATAGGTTCACTGTTTTCACCACTCGAAAGTTCAAAGAAGTATGCAGGTTAGAGGGTGCAGAGGGACCCAAACAGACGCTACCTTGTGTTACTCTAAACATGTAAACTATCATTTTTTTCTAGAATGCTTAGCTTTCACATGGATTAGAGGTTTCAGAACAGCTTCCCTATTTCAGTTTGTAGATTAAAGCTTTTCACATCAGGTGCAAATGTGAGAAGTAGGGCAGCAAGTGACATCTAACTAACTGCTCTTATCTAAAGAGGATTATTTAATAGATTTGATCACAGTCAAACACTAAAAACTGGACTACCCTGAAAGTCAGTACTTAGCCTTAACCACTACAAATTTGTCTGCAATTCCTTATCGCGCTCCTTTACAACAGCAGGTTTAACTCTAGCAGTGAAGTGAGCAGGTCTGACAGACCTCCTTCATGGTTCAAGCACACTTGAACATACAGTAGGCAGCAAAAGAAGCTTCAAGAACTTTCTTTTTTTTTATGTCTTTTGAAATTTTCAGGCCTTCACTACTAGCTGAAGACTTAACCTGATGCAAGCTTCCAGTTTCATTAGTGAAAATTTGGTCAGGTTTTGCCAACTAAACCTTGCCTATTAACCAAATCAAGATAACTTCAGGCTACACCACCTTTTGTAAGTCGCTGAACCAACTAGATTTCTGTGTTAGTGTGACTGCAGCGAGGTTTCCAGCCAAGCATTAACCTCTAATTGTTCTTGATGACACAAGGGCACAGGTGGAGTAACTGTTAATACATCTTCCTAGAAAAACTTGTCCTGTCTGAACAATTAAGTACAGAATTTAGGTGCTGAAACGAATTTCAGCAACAGCAGATAGCCAATAATACTACTACCTGACAACAAGTAGTTTTACAAACAAGGACCAAGAGGAAACAAGCAGGTTAATCAACTTAATGAAATTAGTTGAAAGATAAAGTAACATGAAACTCCGATTAACTTTTTAAGACACTGAAACTTTCTAAACAATTTTTAATTAAACTCAGCCTCTTTATCTGAAAAACATCCTTAATTTCCCAAATATAAATTTTGCCCAGAGATTAAACTGCTTTATTTAAAAGTTATAACTTTCTGCTTAAATTTACTAGACAATAAGATGGTCCACTTTGATCACATACTAAAATTTAAAAAAACAGCTGTTACTCTTTATGCAGGTTTCTAGTAGACCCTTGAACTACACGCTAGCTGCTCAGTGTGCATGCATACTTTGTACGTGAAGGCAGTATCTACTGGTTAATGAAAAACAGACACAAGTGGTTATATTGTCACTGGAAAATGGACAAAAAATTTCAGACTTACAATAGGTGATGAAAAATAAGTCTGTAGAACAGACTATGCAAAGCCTGTTACTTCTCAGTAGAGAAGTACCAGTCGAACATCAGTGTTAAATGAAAGCTTTGCAATAAACAGAAATTGAAAAACAATGTGACAGCAAAAGGAGATGGCTAAATGAAATCCCAGTTTCTTATTTAATCTAGAAAAAAACTGTTGTTGCAATTTCATTAGTTACCCTGTGACTGACGTCACCAATCTGCATAAAGCATGCTGAAATTTCTAAGAGAAAAATGTTAGCACAGAGGCACGAGATGGCTTCTGATTCAGAAGAATTTCTTAATTCCTGAGTATCTTGCACTGTGGTTAACTTTTCCCTTCTAAGTTGTTGTTGACACTCGTCCTTTCACAGGTCTTCATATGCCTTTAAGTGACATACCACTTAAAATGCAGCAACAGATCACATGAAGCTCAGCTAAGTTATTTGTTAATGCATGGAGTATTCCAAACAGATGCGCTAGTCTAAGTCAGAATAGCTACCTAAGGTAAATAAGTTTAATACAAATAGAACAATTCTGAAGCATCATATATGACCTCCATGCTGATATGCCTCATCTAACTACACACATAGCCTCGTATTTATTTCAACAGAACTTGCCACAACCTCTACTGCTAGAACTTCACTAAAAGCATCCCAACTACCCCTCAGGATCTTCAAAATTTGAAACCACACACACACAACTTGAACACAAGCTATGAGATGGGTTTTACCTCGTACTGTTTAAAAGTGAATTGTTGCCTCTTGGAGTTAGTTACTGCGTATCCTTTGTTTCATACGAATAATTTCTATGGCTGTTGCTTGTGGTCAAGATGGATAGATTGATCAACTACACATTTTAATCTCAATTCTGCTAGAAGGCAGCCAAACCCATTACTTCCATAAAGGGGTTGGGGCAGACAACAGGGGAAGAAAGAGAAGTTTAAACAAATTCTGTTTTACTGGAAGTAATTACATCCACCCATTTATCTTCAAACTATTCACATTCTCACAGCCTTCTGGAAGCAAACAGGCCAAGAAGTCACACTGTTAGGAGGCAAAGTATTAGAAACTGTTTGTGAACAGTAGCCAAATTATTTGATAGAGGAGGGCGTTTGCTTTTGTTATAGACAAGAATCACAGGACTGTCAGAATGTTCTGTAGTTAAGAGAACATTTTCAACAACAGTTTTTCTAATAAACTGCTCTAGTATATTCCTTGCATCTGCAGTTGACAAAAAAAGTCCAAAACACGTAAAAACAAAACCCTCTAGAAGAATGTCATATGGAAATATGTATCATTCAGTATGATCAAGTCACTTACCTTTAAATTTTGACCGAATGTTTGCTAGTTCTTTGTTTATCCTCTTTATCTCCGCTTCTTTACTCTTGCCTGAAATGAAAAAAAACACATATCAGGACCCTGTGCTGTAGACAGCCTTATGCCATACTAAGCTTCTTTTCAGCCAACCATGCTGTGTGAACGTACAAATGTCAGGAGAACTGTTACTCTCCCTTTTCAGTACTGGAACTAGAGGCAAACAAAGGTAACTTAAGCATCACTTTAAAGGGGAATTTGAGAAGCTCAAAGGACCTCCCTGTTTCAAGCAGCTTTGCAGATTTTAGACAGTATCATCTGCCTATAACCTGAGATGCCTTTGCTACTGACTTTCACACACACTTCAGTTTTTCTATTCCTGAAACTGCCAAGAGAAAAATGAATTTTATTTCCAGTGTGATTAAGTTGACAGTGCTCTGAAGGAAACAGTCTTTTAACCACTCTCCTATAAACAACCAGCTTGTGTTATGCTTCACCTTAAGGACAAGCCAATTTACTGTTTCTCTATTGAATGGTCACTCAGTTCAAGAGCTTTAAAAACATTCTGAACAGATTGAAGAGGAAATGCAGTAAACTCACAAGTAGCCCAAAGACTCAAAAGACCTCACACAGATAGGTTACATGCATAAATTCAGACTTTCAATATATCTCATGAAAATAATTTGAAAACCAAAAATATTTAAAATCCATTTTTTATTAGGTGACTTTACAAGCTTATGCTTCTCAGGACCATCAGTATTTCATACCATCTTTTGATTACAAGAATAGGTATTGGGATTTATAGTGCCAAGTCAAGTTAGATATTCAGACAAATAGCTGCAACCTAAATTTTGATAATTCAAACTTATTCAAGTAATATCGGCATTGTCAAAACCAAAGCAGCTTACTACTCATTAGCATTTAAGTTTTTGGTAACTGAGATTATACAGAGGTCTGGGTCCACTATCTCCTACACGAATGAGCCATGGAAGGGTAAAACAGCCAACTCAGGCATTATACTCAGTTGCTTGACATTTGAGGGAAGCGAAACAAGTGCACCTGAGCAATGCAGAACTGGCCATTTAGTTCTGTTGTAAATTCAGACCTGTACCTACTCAAACTTTCAAGAAGTCTAAAACTTTGTCCATTTTCCAAAAGTTTCAAGTGTTTCAAAACATCAACTCACAGCAGAAAACGACAGCTTCCTTCCCTCTTCATCACATGTATTTGGCTACAAGGTTAAGAATAAAAGTTCCTATCCCTAAGGTCCAATCTTACGAGCAGTGGGGATCACATGCCCTCCTTTAACACCACACCTTCCCCTCTGACCCCTGCAATCAGAACTACAGCCAAGTCAGTGTGAGCAGGTTAGGTGGTGAGGTTTGAAGAGTGGATCATGACCAGCATCCGAAGCACCTCCACTCTCATAACTCTCTTCCACATAAACAACTCACAACATTTAAACATCCACTATATTTGCATGCCCAAACTCCTGTGTCACTCTATGACTGTTAATCTTCTCTTTAGGATTCCAAAGATGATGTGACAGCAGGCCCGATGAAAGGTGATTAAGTAACTCAAGGAAACAAGTGCCTTAGGATAGGTTAATAGCAAATTACTTAAAGTATAAGGGAATGCCTTGCCAAGTACAAATGAATCCAGCTGTTCTACTTTCTTGATTTAGACTCAAAAAAATACACTGAAGTTATACACTTCCAAAATCAACTCTTGCACGAGATGTAGAGAACTGGTTTATAATATGCCTGTAGTAACAGCCACAGGAGTACAGACACATAGCAAGACCAGAATGCTGTACAAACAGATTAGGCCCAAAACAGAAGCAACTACTTCAGTTTGCTTTGTCATTTTAACAAAATATCTAGAGATCCTACATATTTGCTTAAAATCTAATTTTTCCATTCTACAACAGTGTTTTATAAGGGGTGCTGCTTAAAAGACTGCAGTGCAGGGTACTTTGTCAGGTACTCCATGGGGCAAAAAACAGCCCACAACTTCCACCATACCCAACCCTGAAAAACTGCTTACGGGTACCTACTTGTCCACTTAATGGTTTTAAGAAGGTAAGCATTTTCAGAGCTCAAGAATTCTCAATACCTGTTCTGACACATAAATTGTAGTTGCTATCTGTATTCACCTTGATTTTCAGAGAAAGCAGAAGATAATGTCCACAGTTTTAATTTGTTCTAGAAATTCCAATTAACTTCTAGAATGACAAGGCTAGAGATCACAGTATACTTCCCTCAGTTGCATCTGCTGGAATCACAAAGTTTAACTACTTTTCACCAATACATCATGCAACACTTTATAAATTTAGTTCTAATTTACCTTGCCAAGCTTAAGTAAGCTAGTTTTAAAGCAGGAACACTATTTATTGTATAAATGAGCAGCAGCTCATACAATCTAAGACCCGAAGCGTCTATTATAGATTTTAGATTTGTCTTAATTGGATTACATTATTTGTCCTGTGCACACAGCAGATACACAAGTGTTCACTTCTAAGGCGCTTGTCAGAATTAGGAGTTCATTACTAGACTGAAGGTCTAGACTAGAAGGAAGTCCTTTGCTTCTGGGTCCACATTGAGAACAGAGGGTCACATTAACACACCAAAAGGGTGCAACTGTTTATGTAAACAAACAATCCTCCAATTTTGTAACCTATTTCTTTTTAAAGACTTGAAAACACTTTCTTTGTTTTCAGCCATTCATCTGCTCCAGCTGAAAACTTTAATTTCTAAAGCTATTAATTTATTTTCCCTTCTACCAAGGGAAGAGCTCATTAAGACATTATCACTGAGTCTGGAGATTTTGTACTTCATTTAGAGTAACAGGGCAGAGAATACAGACCTCAGTCTGGGATATTGCTAGCCCAAGTGGGATTGAAAGCCATGTCCTTGCTCTATATCTTTAGTTTATGTTTGTAATAAAAGTGAATCGCAGTATTTACTTTGAATTGCTAGCAATTGCTTCCCTAACTTTAACTAATGTGGCAATAATCACTGATGTTAAAAACGGGGTGAGGAAAGGGGAACAAAAATACAGATCAACCAGCTTTTCTTATCCTAAGATGAAATGAAGGCTGTCTTTTTTTTTTTTAAATCACCAAAACCTCTCAGCAAACCTTTCAAAGGAGCATTATCTACCTCTTATCCTCACATATTACCAGTTACTGCTGGAAACTGGGTTCTTTTTGTCCTAAGCAGCAACAGAGCATCCAGCAAAGCCTGACTAAAATACTTCAGGAATTTGTGAAGTCAGCACCTTTGGTGGAAATAGTCTGCAGCCTCAGCAACACAAACATGAAAATCCCACCCCCCATGCTGTAGCAGTGAGATGACAGGAACACCCATATTAAACAGCAAATTCACATTTGAAGGTTTGTTCTCTCAAATTTAAGAACTGGCTTAGCATAGGAACAAAAGCCTGTTTCAAATAATTCCTTCAGGCTGTTCTGTTTTGAAGGCAATGTGTGATCTTATCCAGAGCTTGACCAAGCATAAATAGCATAGCAACTAGCTGGTGATAAAAGTTTAACTCCATTTGATATCACCGTGAACAATTAAGTTGTCGCCTTATTACTAATTACACTCTATACATGCCTAAAACTGCAGTTTTGGAAATAGCACCAGCACACCAAGTGTTAAATGTCACTGAGGACAATCACATAACAATGCTTAGGATAACTCATGAGTTAAAACCAGGCTGAAGTATTTAAAACAAAATTTCCTCAATTCCAGCAGTAATATTGCAGGGTAACCTTATTCAAATTTGATCGATTGCTTCCATTACAGGATGACAAAGCAAAACACAACCTCACAGTGGCAGGTAGCTTCAGTTGTACAGGAAAAAAGAAAATTAAACTATCGTAAACCAAGGACCAAGTTTTACCTAGATCTTTTGCCCCAGTAAGTGGGGGAGGGAGGGCGCTGTTAAAGAAAATGTGATTGAGAAGTTTTCATCACATTACTCAGCCATCACTTGCTGAATAATTTCTGCACATGTATTTTTATTTTTACCATCACCAGAAACACTTCAGTAGCCTTAAGGACAGTGAAAAAGGAAGATGGACTACTACTGATGACAGCTGAAGGAATGCTATGCTATAGATTTACATTTCAGAGAGATTTACATTTCAGAGCTCGCGAATGCAGCAATTGCTCCACCACACTTCCAGGCTGTTATACAGCTCCCAGTTTCATGAAATTATCAGAGCTGTAAACCAGCAAAATGTTCTGCAGCCATGCCCTTCAACTTGGAGAGGGTTTAATAAAGGTCATGCCATGTATACAGACTGATGGGTAGGACAGTATTTAAGCCAGAGCACAAGATTATATTCCATATGAGTTCAGGCCACTTCCTTCTCACTTCCACTTATTCAGACTTCTATCAGCTTAACAAGACTAACATTAAATATCCATAACAAGTTATTAAAAGAGGTGAATGCAAGCCAGTCAGCTTTGGCTTGTTATTTTGCCAAGAAGACACGTACTGTTTATCGCCTTACAGCCCTCATCCATGAGTGCTGCTAGCCTTTCCCAAGTGAGTACAGGAGCACACACAGATACCCAGCCACAACATCGTCCAAGGTGTTTATGAGCAATTACTTCACACTTGGCAGTTCGTCAGGCTTCAGACTCCACCATGCTGCCTACTGCCTTCATTAGGCAAGGTAAATTTAGTCTGCAGAGCGCTATTATCTTTAATTACCATCTTGTTTAACAAAGTTAGAGTAGGGAACATCAAAAGTCATGCATCTTGTCAGAGAACCAACTACTATTCTTGTATCTGCTAGTAATCCAAGCAACAGTCAGCATTTCAGTACTGTATAAGTAACGCCTCCATACCTCAGTTTGGAGCTTCTCCATTACAATGTAAAGGAGAAAACAGAAGTTACAGGAGTTTGTCGAGTCCACTCATTTGAAAAGAACATCTGACATACTTTAATATTAACCTGGCAGCAGGGCTGTAAAATTAAGCAAGTGCTTCAAGGTTAGAATTAGTAGGCTGCTTGTGGCTCACTTAGATAGCGACCTGCTCCATCAGGATTAACTTGTTGCTATACTAACTACAGACTGTCTAAGCCAAGTCTGAGGCACAGAGAGCACCCGTGCTAACTAGAACTGCTACTAGTTCTTAACTTTTATACAAACCACTCAGAATCTGATATATTTCTGATCAAGTCTACACATTTATTTCCCAAAGGAACAGAGCGCACTTTTTCCTTCAGCACCTACACAAACACTGAGTACAGTAGATTTCTGCAGGCAAGGTCTTGAGACGTAGGCATATTGACCACATTTAAAGCAACAAATACATAAATCACTTTACAAAAGTTAAGATGTTTCCAGTACTCATCTGGCTCAAATCTGCTTATGACCAGGTGCCAGTGTAATTGATCCCATTCATTTGTGGGCTCCATTTGTTTTGAATTTATGTACAGGTCAGAACTGCTACACCATGTTACCACTTAGCCTTACCTGCCCTGTAGCCATCTGACAATACCATGATTATAGATGTGCCATTATTGGCATAAACAGCTATAAAGCATGTTGGGTAGGAGGCTCTATTAGCACAAGAAAAAGCTTGCCACAATTCTGTCATACTTTTTGAAGGCCAGTGTCAGTGACTACCTGTGGCACTACCATAAGTCTAATGTAACATGACTGTTCATAAGACTTTTTGGGGGTTTGTTATGTTTTCATTAGTTTCTACATTACGAGCATTCAAGCTGGTTGACCAGTTCAGTGGTTGAGACACCATTGCCAAACTGCTACTAGCTTCCCTTCAGCAAAGTGTTGGTAGTTTCAGAATCAGTTTGACTCAAGGCTATACTTCTAAAGAGACAACTACAGGCTGTTTCTAAGCTCTGCTCTCTTCCTGGGATCACATTGCTGCTACCACCCTGTATTGCTGCAGGTCAGTTAGGGAGCCAAACAGTGCAAGGCAAGACCGGTTTATCCAAAGGGTAAGTCATACCAGCTTTACTACAAGTGATAATGCCAGCAGAAAACATGACCAGGTATAAAGCAAGCTCACCATGTTCACCATCCAAACACACTTCAGCTGGCATAAGGCACTCAAATTATTCACTTGCCTTTCCTCTTGATAAAATAGTCTGCAAGCATGATGCTGACTACACTGCATTCTTGAACACTGCTGTCAGGGAACAAAGAAAGAAACTGGTAGAAATACAGGGAAAAATCACACCAAACACTAGAGTCTCTACAGTAAAAATAGTAGAAATATTGTACAGGAAAATATTCAGTAAAAGTAATCAGTGCTTCCATTCTTGCCTTTGTGGAAAAGCTTTTATAGTACTTTTATAGTACTTGTATCCCATATCAGTAAATTTAACCCCTACTTTTACCTGGCAGAAGGACAGATACTCATGTTACAGCTCTAGAGTATAGATTAGCCATTTGCTATGCAGCTCATGATCTTCATGAAGTAAAACACCAAGTCCATCCTCCAGCTCTCCCAGTCTCTCAACTGGCTCTTTAGCAGAGCAGGGAAGACAGCTAAAAGAAAGGCAGGCAGGTTGCATAGCAATATATTGCAGTGGTCTCTTTGCTGTATGCCTGTCCTCACATTATGAGAGTCTGCATAAATTCCTTCATTTGGTTAAACTATCCAGAGTACTACAAGAGAGGTACAAGTTTCAGCTCCACCTGAATATGCAGGTGCTATTGTTTACAAACTCACTGCACAACTAATCCAATGGGATTACTAGAAAATACTGTACCTTTATAAAATGTTACTATAGCTTCACTTTTCTTCACAAATCGACCTGTTCAAGGCTGCAGAACAAGAAGCTTTTTGTTTAATAATATATTAACACCCTGGTATGAATGAAAATATGAGTGCTGTCCTTTCTGTTTGATCAGAAGAAAAAAATGCCTAGCTGTCATGTTAAAGACCATGAATGGCACAAAGGCAGTTGAAGATTGTTGTGTCTCTGGACAAACTGCTGCAACTAGATATGCAAAAAAAGAGATCAATAATCTACTGATCATATTTAGGAACTCTGTAGAGTGCATTTTCTAATATTCTGCCCAGTAAGAGTACTACTATCCACAGAACTGACTCCTTCCTCCAGTATGCTGTTGGAGATTTGCCCCTGTAACAACACTTCTCATGAAACAGGAGGGAGTCACAGGCTTTACTGTAATCCATTAATCCATTAACTCCTTGTCCTCATAAGAGAAGGGAAATAAGAGCACAAATGCAGTTTCCAAATACAGATGTATTAAATTGCAGCAATTTAATGAAAGTTTAATGATTTTATTTTAAAAAAGCAGCCATGAGCAGCATCTAACTAGACACCACAAGTTAAGAAAAACACTACCAGAGTTTGAGGAGTAACTAGGTAATAACTTAAGACCAGATCTTTGAACAAAAGAACTGAAAGCTTACTGGAAGTTCATATCTAAGTGATTTCACGACATACAGAACAACTGTTTAGCAGTTTAGTTGACAAAAGGACATTGACTCTATCAAAAGAGAAGCTTTGAGCCAAGAAGATATGCAAACAGTAAGTGCAGGGTTAAGTTTCTATAAAAGCCAGCTCTTCCTCCTTTCTTGTCTGAGCAGCATCTAAGTAGTCATTTCCTTGACCAGTCTTTTCACACTGTACAGCTACACTCCCTTCAACACGGTAAGGCAGTATTTGCACTGATTTACTGTAAGTCACTATGGGTTCTCTTCTACTTCAGTGCATGTTCAAATAGAAAACAGTTTGAAGTTTATCCAAAGACTCCTAGTTCGGCTATCACTTCTAAACTGCTGTTTCAGGGGCCTTAAGAATCCTTTTGACCTCATTAATTGATGCAGATATGTAATAGTCTCTGTAATAGTCCTTAATTTCCTCTTATCAGTCCTGATGGGCAGCTTTTATCCAAAGGACTTCAAAATACTATATTTTCCAGGGTATCTATCTAATGGAAAGACTGGATATCACATGAAAAATTCTAGCTCTATACTACCTCTCATCCATTAACTATCTTCTTTGCTTACTCTACCCATAGCCAAACATGCACAAATTGCAGTATAACAAACATCCAAAACCCAAAAACCCCCAAATCAAACAAAAAGCCCACAAACAGACAAACAAAAAAAACCAACCACCCAATCAGCCCACTCAGAGTTCCAAGAAATGACCAAAAGAAAGCCAAGACAAAGAAGCCATGGGCAGAACATTAGTTTTGTTTTAGACATCCTTCTCAGACTAATCTCATGCTAATTGTGTTTTCCTTAAATCAGTCTCCTGCAAATAGTAGCAAGTGATGCAAGACTTAGTGCTTATTATAGCTCTAAGCTGCACACTCTTAGGACTGTTTTTTCAGGCCAGAAACCATCCATATTAGATGAGATTCCATAGCGTTGCAAGAGAAATAGGAGAGCAATCAAGACACCTCACCTACAAATTTCTTAAACGAGACAAGTAATCTAAGAATACAAGTAAAGTCATTGACTGTCTACATAAGTAATTCAAGTCCTACTTTAAAACTATACCCAATGCAAATCAGAACCTACACCTCATCGCAGCAATGCAGTAGCTTTGCCTACACACTAAAAGCTGTATTACTGACATATAATAATTACTGACAGATAACTAAACCAAGTTTTATGTGCTCAACTCACCTCGTGTAAAGTTTGTTTCACTGTGTGGCTGTTCTTACAGAGAACAAATAACTCTACAGGGCCATGTAGTCATTTAATCCATGTACGTGCCCCTCCCACATACTCCTGTAATGCAGTCCATAACTACCATTCATTCAAACAGGTGATCACTATATAAGGAATTTAATGAACCAGCCTTTTTCAATCCCCACTTGCCTACACATAACCTAATGCACCAGTCCCAGTTCAGTGAAGCAAGGCTACATTTTGGGAGGCTCAGCCTCTGGACACTATCCCTATCCAGTACAAAGATTAAGTTCTATGAGAGAAGATAGACCTTTGTTTAATATACTTGTTGGGTTTTATTTAAGGAAAAAATACAGCCTGAGGAGAAAGAAACAGCACCTTGGAAGAGAACATAGAAACATTAGGAGAACAAACTAAAGGAATCTTATATCCCTCTGTCCAACTTTCAGGTAAGAGAGTTATCTGAAGCAATGAGGGAAATAAAGAACTGTCCTGTCCTCCAAGCCTATGACAAGATCAGCTCTTGTCTCTGTGTAGACACATTTCATCAGCCCAAGCATAGAGGACTTCCCAATTTTACAGTGGAGCAGGAGGTTACCAGTAGTACATTTAATATTGTAATAGAAACTATTTCTACACTACTGTCTGCGAATGAAAGGAGAAAAGCAAGCTTTGCTAGTTTTCAGGGTGAATAGTAGATAGCACTGTTGTTGCAGCAGAACAGTTGAGTGACATATGACTTAAAAGTACCTCATCGTGAGGTAAGCATAAAGCTGTACTCAAAAAAATGAAAACAGACTCCTGATGATGTATCTCTCAGCCAAGACAGCTGGGGAGTTTATAAAGCACCATCTTGCATAAGCCAAATCACTTCAGCAGCACTGAAGTAATGCAAAAGAAAAGATTTAACATATTATTTAAGAATAAACATTTCTTGCAGAAATTCATATATGTATAACATATGCAGATCTTGTTAGGTTTTAGTTCATGAGGCACTTAATCCATGCAGAGACAAGGACTCTTCCTGACCTGAACTCCTAAGTCTGGATAGCATTTTATCAAATCACAGAATTCAGAGCTTTCCAGCTCCCCTACCACCACAGTCTTTTGTACAGCACAGCCACACCTAACTATTTTCTCAACGGTCACATTAACTAAGCACTAATTAACTGGGCTATCATAACCAAGTTTGGCTTTCAATCTACAGTTTCCTGGTCTCTTCTCTGGTGTCTATAAAAGGTAAGCTAAAAAGCTGTTTACTGTGGTAGTCCATAGATGTTATAAAATGATCCAATGTTTCTAGAAAAGCCCATACATCTACTGGCAAATGGACAGACATATAAAAGGGTTATTTTCTTATAAACATTTTTATCTGCCATCTGCAATGGGACCTCTATATGCAAAATGCAGAGCCTAGAACAAGAAGCTGCCCTGAAACAAATTCTGGAGAGTTGTCAGGAAATGCAGGATAATTCATTTTCTTGTATTATCAGATTTTGAAAATCCACTTGATATTTATATGAATAAAAACCATTTCATTTTGAAAAAAGTCACTCAATACAACAGTTACACAGAGACTCGAGCAAAGTCAAAGGGCTAAGAAGTCCTTTTTCCCCTTAAAATATATTTTACAATTGCTGCTACAAGTAGTATGCCAACTTTTTTTAATGAAAAGCTCCACCGACTTTTGAGAGATCAGCATACTTCTAAAAAGTCTGCTTTAAAAAGTCACATGTTGCATAGAAGCATTTAAGACAGAAATCACGAAGTTTAACAGATAAGCCAAGCGGTAAAAATACATTTCACCAACACAGAACTGACAACCAACCTTGTAACTATTAAAGACAGACTGGTAGCACAAGCTGTTCATTCACAATCAAATACAGTTATAAACATCGAAAACTGCTATCAAATAAGACTTATTTGAAGCCTGTACCAGACTGGTATAAACAGACCAACGTCACTCCCAAATCAGTAATATAATAAATCTGTAACAGAATCATGCAGACATCATAGCTACAAATGCCCAAGAAACAAAACTTGATATAAGAAGCTCAACCATTTCCAAAGGTAGACAGTCAAAATTTATGTTACGTATCTCCCTGAACTTTAAGTTACTCTATTAACTTGAAATCATGTGCACAGTCAACACATAACAATTGCATTTTCATTTTTCAGCAACATCTATAATGTAGAATCCTTATCCATGCAAAACCTTTCAGAAAAACCCACATACACCATATTTCATCATTATCCATAGTCCGGAAGGGCTATTGGCAAACTAAAAGTGTCATGCCTTTACAGCAGTATTACAAAGATACAAGTCCAATAAAGCAAAAACTGGATTGAAATTAAGAATGCCAGAGAGAATTTTGCATATCGCTGCAACTGTAAGATATGTAATCCAATCTTAAGGCTAGAAAGAGAGGTCAAGAGCTGAACTTGGTGCCTAGCTTCCCTCCCATGTCAGAAAAGAAACATTTGCTTTGCTTTACAAGTCAAAAGATTCTGTTCACCTAAACAGCAGTTACTTTTTGTTCTTGACAACATCTACCTCCTCACTGAAGACGGAAAGAGGGAGCTTTAGCCAATACCAATTCCTTCAAAGCAGTCTCTAGAGAGTGCTCTCAAGTATTTTTGTGAATCTTAGTGTACACTAGCCCATGGTTAGCTGGCAGCACCCAGAGCTCCCCTGAAGTAAAGGTTCAAATGCCATTAGGCATTGGGAAGCTTCACAGATCACCTCCTAGTGGGAATTGTGAACAATTTAGCAGCTATTTGGAAGATGTAGTTACTTTCTTCATTATGAAGAGGAGAAAGATACACAACTAATTACAGCTCCCAAATAGCTGTCTGGACAGTAACAAAGCATTTGAGAAATACCAGTATTTTTTTAAATAGTGAAAGTGTTAACATTTTTTTTGTTTCACGAGTAAGTTACATCTACTCCTGCAGATACTGAGAACATGAGAGGCTTGCTGTCCCATCTGGACAGGGAGATAGTTGCACCACTGTTTCCACACTGTCTATGCACTGGCAAGCTTGTGGGGATATTAGTAGTTATTTGTTATATTATTTGTTCTAACGTACAACCTTAAATTTTGTTATTCCACATTTCCAAACAGAGGTTACAAACCCAGGAGCTTGAATGCGTCTCTTGTATTTATTTCTGAATATCAGCTGAACTCCACTGAGAACAAGAGTAGACAATCGTGTTACCCAACTGCAAGACAAGAGACACTGAAGAATAAAGTCATACTACTTCTAGCTAAATGAATGGAAAACAACGATTAAAAACTAGCAGGTAGATGCAAAAGCAAGTCTTAAACACCATGACACCAAGTGTAACTATGTTACACACTGCAGCTTGCACAGAAAAACAGGACATTTTCAGTAAATAGACAGCCCAACTAGACAAAGCCCAAGAGCATTCATGTAACCTTGAACTGATACCCACTTCATAAGCTGCTTTCTACATATACAGGAGTGAAGTCTAAAGAAAACCAAGGATATGCAACTCTCTTCTGAAAAAAAACCCAAAAAACCACAACTACTGAGATAGCTTCTGCTATAAAGAAAATTATCAAGCTTGAATTTTACATACAAAAATGCCTGCCTACATTGCTAGAAGTCGAAATCACCTGATTTTAGTTTAAGGAAGCTCTGCATTTAAATGGTCTCATTTTACCAACATAATTTTCCCCCAGCTTTTTTTGTATTAGAAATCATCAAAATGAAGAGTTTTCCAAGCCAGTGCAGTTATACCAATACAGGCCTAGCTAGATCATTATAATTTGCATTAAAACATTCTACAAATCCATTTTCATCTGTTAGAAAGGGGACTTTACTGTATTTGCTTTTAAAATAGCCTCAAGTGATCTACAGAGACACACAGGTGGACAAAATAGAGCTGTTTCATCACACCAACCACAGCGACCTTAGCCCTTCCCTAGGCAATTCCTGCCACATCATACTCTTAGATCTCTAACTCCGATTAATATTAAACTATCGCCTGCAATTCTCGGGCAGCAAGGAAGGTTGAGCACTGAGGTGTGCCATCAGACACACACCTTGCCCCCACAGCGAGGAGCAGATCTGTACTCCTCCCCTCTGCACCGCACACTCACGGACACGCTCCCCCCGCTTCCCTCAGGGAGACACTTAACCGCACTCCCCTCCATCCCATTTCTAATTACGCTGACCCCACGCGCTGATTTTCCCTCAAAGCAGAATCTGCAAGCCAATTTAAGCCAAGCCTAGGCACGGCGCACCGAGGGCCCTGCTCCCAGGCGCCTACAGAGGCCTGTTTTCCATCAGTGACGTGATGAACCGAGGGCCGCTCGGGGATTCAGAAGGAGCCCAGGGACGCCTCTCCCTGCCCGGCCACACACCCCCCGGCGCCCCGGCACGGCTCCGGCATCTCGGGCAAGGGCGGCACCGACCCCCGCGCCCCGCGCGCCCAGGCGGACACCGCCACACCCGAGGGCGAGCGCGGGTGGCGGGGGCGGCCGGGGGGCCGGGAAACACCGCACCGCACCCGCACGAACCGCACGAACCCGCGGCCAAATACATGCCTCCTGCCGCCCCCCCTCCCCGCCGCGCCGCCCCCCCGAGCGCGTCGCCATTTCGTGAGGCAGGAGCAGCTCCGGGCCGCCCGCTGCGGGGAGGAGGGGCAAGGGAGACGCTTCGAGCAGAGGATCGAGGGGTGCAGCCCAGGCCCGCGGGGCAACTGCCCGTGGCGACGCCCGGCCCGGCCCAGCCCAGGCCCCGGCCCCGCCGCCACTCACAATTGCGGATATCGGAGATGAAGACCGCCAGGCCTCGCATGCCATCGCCCTTCGACACGGCAGGCATGGTGGCGCACGATCAGGGCCTCCCAGGGACGCGACACGCCGAAGCCCCGCAGCAGCAGCCGCAG
>JAWWMP010000165.1:16989134-17072888 GCA_035047865.1 Dendrocincla tyrannina
CAGCGGCCGTGCGGGCGCCCCGCCCAGCCCGGGGGTCTCCGGCGTCCAGCGCGGGGCCGAGCCGGTTCTGGCCGCCAAAGCAGAGCACCTCACGAGAGGAAAGGGTGTAATGGTTGCACAGGTTAGAAAACGGATTTATCCTCCTCTCTTCGCTCACGGTTATAGCGTTTATTGATTTCGTTTAAAAACGCGTCAGTAGCGTGCTTCCTGGTCTGCCCTTACTCAGTGATGCGGGCTCCTTCTGCAGCTGGACTAAGAAACTATTTCTTCTTTATAAATAAAACTATAAACGTTAACTTAGCACCGTGCCAGCCTCCAAGATTATTTAGTTTCTTTGGTTGCTTATTTTGGACAGCCCAAATCTACTCCAGCTTTTGCCTCTTTTAGAAATAAACCTGCATTTAAAATAGCTGACTAAAAGTATGTTACTTCATGTGGAGACTGGTGTTAAACACTATTTGTGACCTGGCTCAAAGAGAAACCTGAGCTTCAGCTGAGTTTGTCAAAAGATGTTTTAAACTTTAAATTGTCCACAGCATCAGCTGAGAAAGGACACACACAAGTCAGTCTTCAGTTCTGGTTGCTTTTTGCAGTGATAAAGGAGATAAGCAAGAATACCAAGCTCATGCAGTTTTACTGAGGTTAGTTCAAGAAGAGATTAAAAATGCTGAAGAGTTTGCAGAAGAAAAACCTGATGAGGATTTGATTTTGTAAAGCTTCCAAAATTCATGCTTATAGTTTCCATAAAGCACATTTAATGTTTTACTAATTCATCTTCATGTATTACAGTGATGCCATGTACTTAATTTTCAGTCAACTGATACTCTTAAAGAACAAATTAATAAAGTAAGTTTCCAACCAAGACTCGATACTGGACTGTCAGTAGCAGAAACCATTTTGCCACAGCCTCAGTGCCTGCTATAAATCTAGGAGTGGATGTTGTCTTAATAATAATTGGCAGGTCGATATGACGATGTCAAAGAAATGAGCACATTTTGATGTCTAAGTGAAGTTCAGTGGTGGTTTTTTAAACTTCAGTTTTTCAGCTGTTAGACATTATCTTCTTTTCAGGGAAGTGAATGCAGTTGCTAATTGTTTCTGAAAGTGAAGGCAGACACCTCCAAATCAATATATACAAGCTTCTGAAAGAATTGATATCCTGTCCAAATAGTTAAGGCTTGTATTGACTATTCAAGATCTCAATTGTTCCTCCCTGCAGTAGTTTATAGATCTTGCCAAGCTAGATGGAACAGAGAAAATTATTCAAGAGCAACCTGCTTTTCTAATTTTTAGGATGTGGAAAACAAGGGTGTTACCAGTGACATTCAAGTCAAAGTAGAAGCATAACACCTTAATTATTAAGAATAGTGATTTTCAAATGGTATAGCAATTTAGCTTTTACCCTGCCCTGCCCTCAAGATTCAAGAAATATTAGGTGGCTTTCTGTTAATTTTACAGTCTTTATAGGACTTGACTAAAGCCTTCAAATAATTTTGTACATGAGGTTTTTGATGCTTTTGTTCATTGGTGATAGTGACATTGTTTTTTTCAGGCAGTTGTGCTGCCCTCATCCTTCTGCTTTGTTCCCTAATTTTGGAACTTGTCCTCTCTTTTCCTGCAGAACTTTTAACTTCTACAATAAATACCTCTACTTTTCAAAGCCTCACTGCTAAGCCAGACACATCCAAATCCAAGGAAGTTTATTAGGTCGTTGATTTCATCTCTACATTACAGCTTCTATTTCATGGAGTGCGTTTGCATTGAATGTTTAAGGTTCCTTCTACTAATGTTCACTCTGCTGTTATGGGATCCCTCATCTGATGTTTTGTACAGAAATGAAACACTCAAACTTTTAGGAGCACTTCTTATTAGTCTGAACAGGACAAATGTAAATATGACTTGTAGAAATGAGCTTGTAAGTCTTTAAAGTGAGTGGTAAAGTAATAGAGGAAGCAAGATCATTTTTTAAGCTTAACAGAACTTCGGAAAAATGTGGAAAATGTAACCTTTTTTCTTGTCCATCAGGATCTCATAATTACAAGAAGCAGGCTGATCTAGAGCCACTAGTTTATTATACATGAAAGGTAGTGCCAGTTTGATACTTAGGACTACCACAATTCAATTGGTAACATATTGTTTTCCATTCTGTTATTTTACCTCTTTCTCCCTGATTCCCCTGATGCTTAATATTTTTTCTGTTTTCTTCTTATTCGCTGCCGGGAGTTAGGCTGGAAAACCAGCTCTTATGACTTCTGAATGGGGAGAGACTGAAAAACAAGCTCTGGTTGTATTTGATTTGTTTGTTTGTTTGTTTGTTTTGTGAAGTCTTTCCTCTTAGAGAAATAAGCTATGATACATAAATAGTACAGAGCAGATTGTTCCTTTATCTAGATCTGGGATGAACTGTCAAAGTAATTTTTCTAAATCAAAAGGACACCACCACGCTTTTTTTTTTTCCCCAGTTCTGTGTGTATCACTGACTTTACAATGAATTGAAAGTAAAGTTCTCACTTGTTAAAGGCACATAGCTGTAGGCATATAGCTATAATTCTTTTTGTCTCTTAATCGGTTTATAACATGCTGACTGGGCTAGGCAGGAGTAGAAACAAATGTTATCTCTTATTTGCTATGAAAAAGGTAAGGTGGTACTGTAGTTGTTCTGGGCAGCAGGCATTTATCTCAGCTGCAGCTGTAAACTGTTATACTTCTTTAGGGGATTCTGAGGGAAGCTGCAAGTGTCCAGCCCACTTTACCTGTGATACAGCTACTAAAACAAGGCACAAAAAAGTATGCTCGAGCCAAGGAATTTCTGAAAATCCTCTGCTATTTTACTGCCAGAGCAAAAGCACTATTAAAACAGTACTACCTTAATAAATCTGATTCTGGATGGCAGAAGTTAAGACAATTGCTTGACTTTCTTAGACAAGAAAACCAAATTAAACTGCTACACAGAGATTTCAACCCTTGTGTTTTCAGCGAAAGAAGAACTTGACCTGGGGAAAAACACCATGAGGCTTCTCTGTGCTTCATTTTCTCTTACCATGATTTGCTGGCTATGTGAAGGTACCTTGTCAAAAACAGATGCAAAGAAAGGTGCTACAAAAGAACTGGAAGTAAAGGTAAGAGAAACAACTGAAATACTTGTCTTATCTAACATGCCCAGTGAACTAATTGAACTTTGGTAAATGGACTCTACTTCTGTGTAAACAGTGTTAATGTGTTTCCGTTGAAGCTTATGCTTACAAATAAGACTCTCTGAAACTGTCCTTTCCTTCAGCCTTTTGAAGTGTCACAAATGGTTCACTCCTTGAACCACTATGATGTAGACCTCTGGAGCTTTATGTCTCATACAAGCTGCAGAAGCAGGAAATTTTGTCCCTTCAGGAAACATACTTCCAGGGTTGGGCCAAGAGCACTAGGTTATTTACTGGTGGAATGGAGCCTTGCCAATGGGAAGACTGTATTGTGATGGAAGAGTTTGAAGAGACTTCTAACCAGCAGTTCAGTTGCAGGCAGAAATGATTCAGAATCCCACAGTAAGCAAAGCCTACAGGCTGAAGTCTCTCTTCACTTTCTGAGCCTGTTATTGTTTCCTGTCATTATGCACATACAAGTCTCATTGTTTGTATTACTTGCTTGCTAAGCATCTATCAGGAAGAAAATCTAGTCTGCAGGTAGTGAGGATAATACAAAATGTTAAGGCAGGTCATATTCCTAAATTCCTTATGCTGAATCAATAGATGGTTTCTGTGTACTCACCAGGCACACCTTATTAGGTTTTCTCACTCTGTTTTTGTCTGCTAAAACTATTTGTGCTGGTTTAGTTGAAGCATCTTCCCCAAAGAAAGGTGATCAAAACCTTGACTTTCAGTAACCACATTGCATCATTCTCAGACTAAAATAAAAGTTGTCTTCAAATTCTTGCTTAAGAACTCCTAATCCCTTTTTATTATTTTGGGTGTGACATCACAGAAAGCATTAGCTAGAGAGTAGAGCACCATCAGCTATCGTGAATGATGTTCTTTAATCTTATCATGTCTTGATTTTTTGTGTGCGTTTATATGCTTTTTGCCTTCCAAACAAAGTAATTTTACTGATAATGACAAATCATTTCTGAGGACTTCCATGTTTCAGTTTTACATCAAACTGCTCTGCATCATTTAAAAGGAGTGTTCAGAGTTTAATGAAGTTTTATTGTTGTTTTCAAAGTCTGTTAGCATTGAAAGTGGCTGTTTATTATAACTAGTTCTGGTAATTGTCTTCTCTCCACAGATGCTGCATTCTGATAAAAACGTGCAGGACCGGGGACTGGTAGTTGTGGATCCAAAAGCAAAGGATATTATACGGGAACATAGAAGTTATTGCTCCAAGAAGATGAAGGAAAGACATTTCTCAGGAGATGTTCTGGGATATATTACACCTGTAAGTTGATACAATGAATAAAATTTTTGCTTTGAATGAGTATGCAGCAGATTGTGCTAACCTACAAGCTTGCATCCCTGCTTTAAAAGCATTATTATAATAATGGGAGCTGCTGGTCAAATGCAGTCAAATAGCCAGAGGATTGTTTGAGAGCTGACTTGGGGTTTCAGTGGTCTCAAGCCCTTGTTCTCTCATCTGTCTCTTGGAAGATGTTTAGGTCATATTGGTTTTCTTCTCACTGTTGCTGAGGAATACACTCAGTGCTGATAGCTGGGTGTGCAGCAGCAGTGTGAAATGCAGGTGTTGTCCTGGGTGTGGGTAAGTGATGGGAGCCCCAGGCAAAAGGCTGTGAGCTGGTGCATCACAAAGAGCAGGAGCACTTGTGGCACCCAGGTGAACTGGCATTCAGGTGCAACAGGAGCCAATGACTCAGCAGGAAGACCTCAGACTATCATGGGCATAGACTGTGAGGGTACAAAATCCTGGGAATTCCTTTGTTGGGAGTCCCAGCACAATTAAATGGCTTTAAGGATCCAGACATCTGAGACTCTGCTGTGGGAAACTCAGGGCTGGACTGGTAGGGAAGCTTGTCTAACTGTGAGTGTGGGATGTGCAGGGAGTCAAGAGTGGCACTCCTTGGGACACTGGAGCTGCCCGATATGAAGGGACTTTGGTGCCAGCAGTGAAAGTCTGGAGTGATGGAAGTGTGACTGTTGGAGTGCATCCTGGTTGACCAAGCAGCAAAGTTTCCTTGGCACTGGTTATAACAGGGATGAGAGTATTCTCTTGTTGTAGATGAACAAGGTGAATTTGCAGTGAAGTCAGAACAGGAGGGCTACTAAGTGTCCTCACACTGCAGCTGGCAACTTGAACCTTCTAAATCAATAGTAACAACTATATGCTGCTATCAAACTGATCTCTTTTGCTATCCTGTCTTACTATTATTCAAAGCGTTCTTTCTTGAATAATAAATGTTTCATCCTTTTATTTAGAGGATGGTTATCACTTGTTTCAGTCTTACACTGCTCAAAAGATAAATAGGTGCCCTATAAATTTTCGACTTTTTCAAGTTCTCTTGAACATAAATGCAGAGTCTATAAATGCAAAATTGTGTAGGAAGCTACATGCAAGTTCCTGTGGTTAAGAATTAGCACAACTTGAAGCTTGTCTTTCATGTAGTTACTGGAGTTTCCAGAGTACTTTCTTATTTAAATAAAAACAGTGTCCCAGATGTCCCAAATGAACAAATAGGGATCTAGCAGATGATTACATTTTTGTTAAATAGTTTCTATTTGTCAAAAGTAAAGTATATATCTTGCTTCTGAGTCTCTCACTTTTTTTTCTCCTTTGTTTTTCTAGTGGAACAACCATGGCTATGACATTGCTAAAATATTTGGAAACAAATTTACACTAATCTCACCAGTTTGGTTACAAGTGAAACGGAGAGGGAAGGAAATGTTCCAGTTCACTGGACTCCATGATGCTGATAAAGGTGTATTTTCTTTTTCTTTGAATATGAATTGCAGTATTGTTGCAGACTAGGTAGCTTTGGCAGGTGGTTTTTGCAGGCACTGAGACATGGTGAAGTACTATCATCCATTCCATTTCTTTGGGATTTTTTTTTTCAGAGTGAACTTCTTTCCATTCCCACCTGCTACCACATGTATATGTAGTTTATCTGTCAAAAAAATAAGTGGGAAGATTGGCTTTTCCACCAGGCTGTCTACAAGGCCCCTCTTAAAAAAGTAAAAAGACTGTCCGTAGGGGCAGAAATAGTCTTTGGTGTGCAGTTATTTACCTGTTGTGGGTTCTGTTTTTTCTTTTTCCTTTGCAAAAGCCTTTAGGTGAATTTGTTTTGAAAATGGAAGATAACTTTAATTTAAAGAGAATTTTTTCCTTCACTTCATTGACAACAAATTCAAATTTCAGCTAGTATGTACTAGATTATGTTTTGAACTTGACTGAATGTGGAATTTCATTTTAAACAGCTATGATTCTTACCATTGTGGTGCCTACTAGCAAATTCATCCTAGTCCAATAACTGCCAAGAGGAGAGGATGGGGGATGGGGCACTTTAAAGTACCATCTGAAAAAATACCCCACTGCTCCCAGGTGACAGTGACTACAAAAGTGTTGTTCCAAGTAGGCAGTAAGGTAGTTTCCACAGTGGGGCAGAACTAAGCAGCAGGAAAGGGCTGTGAAGGCACTGTTGTAAGACTGCAGTAAATGCTAGTTATGCTGTGGTGTAGGTTAGTAGCTTTGAATTCTGTGCATCAGGATGTTTTTTTCCTGTATTGATTGTGAAAGAGTAGTCAGTGGCAGGAAAATATGTATAATGAATCTATGCTACTTTATTTGAAGAACACATGAAAATATATGGTCATTGTCAACATCATTTGTATTTTAACAGTTGTCTTTATTAATACTGTTTGACAGGCTGGATGAAAGATGTCAGAAAAAACTCCAAAACCATCAAAATAGGTGAGCGTCTGGTTTGTGTTTGTTTGCTTGTTTTTTTACCTTCTTTAACTACCAGCAGAGCAAAGGAAGGCTTTGTTCCAGGTGTGTATGGGAGGAAGGAAGGTTACCTTAGCATAGTGGTATAAAGGAAGATGCATGAGAAGAAAAATAAAAGCAGTTAACTATAGATTGTTAAGTAACTGAAGTGTTTACCCCCTTGGTGCCTTAATGTTTTGCTTTAACCTCTTTTCTCTGGGTAAGTCTTGGTTAACAGGGTCCGCACTGGAGACATACTCAGTATGTAACACCGAATGCCTCCCTGGGGAAAGCAGTCTTCAAACTTGTTGCTCACGGTTCTGTGTAGTTAAAAACAAAAAAAACCCACAACAAATATGAGTCAATGACTTTCCTACATGTTAGTAGAGAAGTCCTGCTTTGTCTCTTCTTCCCTTGAAGGTGGGAATTCATGGGATGTGCTACAGTGTGTGTCTTTAGGGAAAATTGCAAAGATTACTGTAGAGACTCTACTGTGCCAGACTTCTTACATTTGTCTATAGCAAGAATTCTGTGTAACTGTGAAGAATTCTGTGAAACTCTATATCCTTCTAAAACACTCTCTTATATCCTTGGTAGTTAGAAAGGGCTTAGACAGAGCTCCAAAAAAGTTGTTGGTTTTTCCAACATGGGCATGATATTGACTGTTCCTATAACAATTTTCCTGACTGTCTATATTTCTAATGTTTTGTGTTTTTAGAAAAAGAAATTACATGAGCTCAAGTGCCTGCTTTTTCAAAAATTAAAAGTTTGTCGCAGGGCCTTGATATGAGTAGAAAAGTGAAGTAATACAGGGGTGTGTACAAAAGAATAAATTAGAGTTTGAGGTGAACTTTTCTGCCTTGTTATTGTGGTAGAAGAGATGCACAACTTACACATTGCTGTCTCTTGTTGGTGCTGGTTTAATACTCTACTTTGGGCCCTAAGTGGTAGTTCAGTTAAGATAGTTCAATCAAGTGAAGGAATCTTTTTTTTAAACTTGTATAAGGGCGACCTCTAACTAAACTTCAATTTGAAGAAGAATGTTCTACAGTGTCAATTTATCTATACTGCGGAAGCTGTTCAGAAAGAGCAATGATCTTAGTCATGTGGTATGATGTTTCATGGTATCTCTGCTTGTATCTGCTGTATTCTGTTTCTTCAGAAATATTCCAGTGTAGATAATAAATTTTTAATTTTCACTACTGATTGATGACTGTGCTTGATAGTGCCTCGAATTTTGTTTGATGGCTGGACTTATCAGGACTTTGAGAGTGTTTTTGGCAGTGAAGATGAGATAGAGGAACTTTCCAAGAACATGGTTCTGCTAGCCAAGGTAAAAAGAATTTTTATGATACTTATAAAGTAATGTGAGATGATATTTAATTCCTTTTGTAATGGGTATTTTCTCATTTCTAGTGATTTTATATTCTACAGAATAAAATTCTGCTCAAAACAATAATGTGGCAGGATTCTAGTATATGTCCAATTCCTGTAAATATGAAGTATAGCAACATTTAAGTGCAGTTAACTACAAGGCTAATGTGAGTCTACATAAGCCTGATCAACATAACCATGTTAAGTTATTGTTGGCAGCTGCAATGGTGACTTTTGCCTGCTATAAATTGCCTTCTTTTACATTTCTATTAAAAATATAATTTTTAAGCAGGGGCTAAACTGCTTAGTGGAATTTTTCGATAGGCAGGAAAAGGATCATGGGTGCAATGAATGCTGTTTTCTGTACAGGAGTACATTCAGGCTCAGGGGCTAAGGAGCCACTTTTAATACCAAGAATAAGTCACTGCGTATCTGTTACTGCACAGTTATGTTCAGGTCTGGTAAACCAGTTTCCTCAAAATATTAAGAGGCTGGGAAGAGGAGAAGAAGAATTCCTTTAAGGAATGGTTACTGTTTGCTAAGGTTTTCTGAGCAGGCCCTTATTTAATGGCTTTAGAGCTATGCATGTCTAGGACTAGACAAGTTGCACCCAAAAGACATTCAGTTTTAGTGGTCAATTCATGACAGCCTACTTAATTATTGTCAGAATAAGATTTCTTACTTGCTACATGATAAAATCTTATTGTGTTCTAGAAGGAGATGGATGTAGAGCAGTTTCTTAAAAGAAGTTTCTTCAACTACTTAAGAGTAGTTTCTTAAAATTTCTAACCAATATATCAGTTTTAGGTTCTCAATAATGGCTGACCTCTTAAAGGAGGTCAGCTCAAGTACAATAGTATCCTTAATCATGCTTAGCATAAATTATCACAACTGAGGTTGATTGTGGGAAATATTTGGAATCATGTCTATGCCAAATTAGCATTTACATCTTTAGGTTCAAAATCTAATGAGATTTTTTCCGCCAATATACAAATAAATGTGTGTCAAATGATCTGCTTAACAACCATCTTTCGTTAATGTCTGATTTTTCCCAATCCAGTATTGGTTTATTCTGTCAGAGCAGAACTCATGGGTAACTAATAGAGGTTTTCAACTTTTGCATGTTTGTTAAAGAATTTGTGCTTCTCTTGGACTTCTTCATGAAATGCTACATTAAAGGTGAAGCTCGTATAAGAACACAAAACATGTTCACTCTGTTAATAGTACAAGAAAAACTACAGTATCTCTGTGCATTAATACTGTATTATCATATCTGATAGAATCATCATAAGTAAGCATGGTCATTAACTGTATATTGTTGTCAATTCCCTTTCTTTAGAATGAAAATTTTGATGGTTTTGTAGTTGAAATTTGGAGTCAGCTGGGAAATCAAAAGCAAATGTGAGTATAAGTCCCTGGGATGCAATTCCTAAAAATCTTTCAAAGCATCTTTTTAATTCGTCCATGTTGAATTGAAATTATAAATAATACACTTCTTTCTAGAACAATTAAAGATTGTTCTACAGAACAACTGAAGATTGTTCTGCTTATCTTAGAATGAAATAGAAGAATTTACTATCTGCTGTATAAACATGAACTCAAAGTTTACATAATCTTTGTAGTGGACCTAGCAGGGCACATTAGCCTTTCATATTTGAGTTCTGCATGATGTTACTGTTGTACAAGGGTGAAGAGGGTACCTCAGTTGCACACTCACATGTTGCCTCTGGCCTTTATCATAACATTGATTGTTTTGGGTTGCTGGATGGAGCTTGGAAGTGTGTGATGCTTTCAAGGCCATCAAATCTGAGTTGATAGGAAACCTTCCAAACCCTTATACAGAGACCTTTTAGACATACTGATACTAAAGACAAAATCCTCAACCTGAAGTAAATCTACAGAGTAACTGGCTTCCAGTATATTTTGAACTTTGGTGTAGTTACCCTTTTGGTAACTCTGCTATGAAGTTTCAGTGAGTCTGTATTTATTGTAGCTCCTAACGCTAGAGTGCTTATGTATGTTAAACTACTTTGTTACATATTATAATGTGTTTCTCTTGAGCAAAAGCCCCTTAGCTGTTTAAACAACTTGGACGGAGTCAAGGTAAGGCAAGCTACATACTTCTGCTTCATGAGGAAAAGGCAGAATATGTGGTAAAATGAATGATTCAAGGCAGCAATCTGAAGATTTTGTGTAGTTTCTCAGGAAGATCAGGTATCCATTTCCCTAAAGCACAGTATTTTTACCAAATCTTTGTTGCTTAAAATACCTGGGGAAGAGCAGTTTAAAGACAGCTGCACAGAATGCAGACTTCATTATGGAAGACTTTCACCTTTCAAAAGTGGTTACTTTGTTATTCTGGTTAGGACAAATGTTGCTGACTGATGACATGTAATAGTTACTTCTCAAACTGAGTGTGCTGTTAACCGTACTACCTTTTCCCTATAAAATTAACACTTGGGAACAAAAAATTGAAACTGCAGAATCCTCGTAGGTTTGTTGGGGCTCTGCCAATTGCACTGGAATGGGTAATCCTTAAGCTGGATGCTGTTGCTCATAAATAGGTAATTTGCCAGGTTGTTCCTAAGAGTTGATCTCTATATTGAGCTCTGAACCTACTGCAGTGTCTTAATGAGAAAACCAAGAAGGTGATTTAAGCCATTAGTAACTGCCAGCCAGAAACTGAGTGTAGTGAGAGTATCTACTGTGGTTACTGTATTTCACTGAAATTTATACTTTTCCTGCTAGTTAATTTAACAAGACGGAGTGTGTAACTAATTTTAAGACTCACTGAAGATCATTTTAAGCACACTTAAGGCATGAAAGTGCTGTATTGCAAATGACACACATGTGCAAAGCATATTTTTCTATTAGCTTCAGGGTGAGTTTATTTGTGGCATGGTAAAAATGTTGCTCTCTGTCAGGAGTAATGCTGATTTAAAATAGTGGGTTTTGTCCCATCTTGTGTGATAAGAACTCTTTGTACTACAGGAAGTACTGCTGTTTAGTTGCTTTAAACTTTAGTACCTGAGTGTTATTTAGATGAAGCACCTCTTACAATGTTCACTCTCTGTCTGTTATTGATAGAAAGGATTGGGATGTATTTTCCGTAACTTTGGAGAAGGAGAGAGTTATTCTCATACAGTAGAATGGTAACTGCATTCTTTGCTCTGAGTCATTAATGTCTGATCATATGTGGCCACCTGTGTTCTGCACTTTAGGAATATCCTAACTTAAAATGGGTAAGATTGTTCAGCACAAAAGCATAAATAGAAACAGAAGTTAGGAACTGCAAATTTTCCTCCATTTCAAGACCAGTTTTAATTTAAGTGCTTCATTGTAAACTCATCTGTGGGTTTTTCCTCACTTTATTGACACTTTGCTAGAAATGGGTAGAGTGTTTAAATGGCACAATGCCTTGGATTGGGCTTGCCTCCTCAGAGAGAGGCATTCTGAATAAGGCCAATGTAGACAGAAAGCTGAAGCTGGGCTCATGTGTGCAGTAACAGCTGTTTTGTGAAAGTAGGAGAAATCACATCATTGCATGGAAATTTTGTCTCATGATGCTTCTAAATTATGGGACCAGTGTCTTAATTTTGAGATTAAGTCTGTTTGCCTATCACTTGCTTTAAAGCTGGATGGCTTGGCCATGCAGTGCCCCACGTGTTTTGCCTATCAATGTTGTTTGAAGCTAATTTGAACAGAAATTAAGGGGCAGAATTAAGTGAATTTAGCACCTTCGCAAGCCTGTATTTTTGTGGCACGTTGAGTGCTGTTACTTTGGGATCTGTTAATTTTCTTTTGAGTAGCAGAGGAGTTATTTCTGATGAATGGGTAGGCATGGATGGTCTCTTCCCTTGTCAGTGTCGAAAAAGCGTTGGTGCAGCCCAATGCCCCCTTTAGCCCACAGAGTGGCAGTATTGTAACGTGATTCATACCTGATCTTCCTGCAGTTTGTGTCACAAAAGTGACAAACATCAGCAGTAAGGCACTTTCCTAAGCTTGGAAGGCTGGGGGTTAGTTGACAGGTAGGTGTCAGCATAGAGATGAACCCTTATCCTTCAGAGATGTGAAGTGTTCATAGAACAGTGTTTTTGTATACTCCAAATAAAGCATCTATCTTAACTGTTAGGTACAGTGTAGGCTTTGCTGATTCAGATCCTTCAAGGTCAAACATCTGAAAGTAGCTTAACCTATTTCTAGGTAAAGGGACATCTTAATGATACTCCTAGAAACTGATAGTTTGCCTTCAAATTACTTTCAAAGCAGTCTGACAGTGTAAGGAGACCTGCCTGTCTAATGCAGTTTATTCATATTATTTAAAGTGAACATGTTTTAGTTTAAAAATTAAAGAAAAAAATCAGATTTTTTTTTCCTGAAATACAAGGAATAGTCTCCCATAAGCAGTTAGCAACAGGTTATTGAAACTCAACAGAGGTACATAAAATATGTGGGAATATGCTGCAGCTGCCAGCTTGCCTTATGAAATGTTAGAGCCGTGGTGTGGATTTAAGGAAAAATATTTCATAGAGAATCACTGAAGTTTTCATTTTTCAAAATTTAAAGTAAGTGGACACCTAGCTATTAAATTAATAAAAAGGGACTTGGTGTTTCTGTGTATCTCATAGATCTGTGTTGAGGGAAAAGCTATGGAAATTATTCCTGTCTTGTTTTTAACAGTGTTATGGAAAAGATCCATGATCCTGTCCAATGCATTGCCCCAGTGGTGTGGGAACACTTAATATAGCACAGGTTTCTTTATCTATATCTTTAAAATTGCTAGAAAGGGGGATTTGCTCACTGAGCTTTTGTGCCTGATAAGGTGTTTCAGCTACTAAATCAGTATCCACTCTTTAAAGACACTGTGCAGTGAGACGTTTTAGCAGAGCGCACCTCAAAGCAGGTGAGTCTGCAACAGGAACTGAAAACCTGCAAATTAGTGACCTAACTCACTAATAAATTGGGTTATGATGTAAATACTCCTTCATGTATCAGAAAGCTGGATTAATTGCAGCTGAAGCTCTTTTCTTGGTAGACCTCAATGACAAGTCTCCCCATGAGATACCTTTTTCAGTAGCTGAACTTGAATATAGGGTTTACATCTTCATAACATATTCTAGATGGCATTACGGATGAGGTGAAATGTTACTGAGAAGTTATGTTGCTGGCATCCACTAAGACATACAAGTCTGTTGTTTCTGTCTCACTATAAGTCTTCTGGTTTATGTCTTCTTAAGCAGAATTAACTTAGTCTGGTTTGGTTTTTTTTTCAAGGACAAAACATTTTCCAGTCATTCTGGTTTGGTCTTAGAATTATTCCGTAGTGCTAAGCAGACTAAAGCAGACTTCTCTTTAGGTTCTTAGATTCAGAAATGCCACCTGTTCTATCTGAAGAATCTGAATTGTCTTGATATATGTGTGTGAACCTGTTTTGGGGGCTTTATACTGGCCAGTTCAGGCTCTTGTAGGCATCTAATACAGATAGTTTGAAGTATGCTCTATAGCACTGGTACTTACTTCTTCACTGTGATTTCTGGGAATAAAGTTATTAATATACAAATTGCAGGGACATCAAATTTAATGTGAGATGAAGGACTGCATCTAACTGATGCTATATCCTGTCATGCTAGCAATTATTGCACAGTGAAAAAGTATTCAGCTACTCACCTTTTACCCTAACATATAGGTAATCAGTCTCCTAATAAAAATCTAAATGAGCCAAGATATCCTATGCAGATACCTCAATTCTAATGTGTTTTGCTGCTTCTTATAGTTTAAACCTACTTCTTAAATAAATGTCTTTTTTTCCTAAAACTTTCTGATTTTGCAATAAAATAGTCCAAGTTATTCATCCTGTGGTGTTTAAGTTTAGAAATGTGGCAGAAATATTGAGAGACCTGAGCAAGCACAGACTCTCCTGCTTATCTAGTTAAGAGCTAGACAGGACCATGTCTCACTTGCTAATCTCAATTGTGGGTTTACCAGGTGGGGTTTTTTTTCTCCAGACCTGAGTATGTTGTGAAAAATGCATAAATGTATCCATTAGAATCTCACAGCCTACATAAAAATGCACACAATATTCTGATCAGTCCAGCATTAGTTGACAGATGGCACTGCCATCACACAGAATCAATCTGAAAAACGTGATTTTTTTGTCACCACATGCTGCAGGTACTTGGTATCATGCAGAAGATGACCTTCAGACATCTTATTAATGTTGGTAGGAGTATAGAAGGAAAAAGCTCTTCTGGCAATTGTATCCTTCATGTTAGTCCCTGAAAAGTTAATCTATTAATCAAAGATTTGCCATAATTCACTCCAGTTTCTTGGAATTAAGTAGGCAGTGAAATGGCAGAAAAGGGCAATTTCTTCTCCAAGCAGACAGCTTTATTTTGTCCAATTTTCTTGACAGAGCATAAATTTTAGGGAGTGCTACTACCAACTTGTGCAAAAAGGTGACTGAAGTTGGAAAGTTGTGGGGTTCTGAAGGGCAATGCAACTAAAGGGAAGGCTATAACAGCCTTACATGCCTTCTGCAAGGCTTTTCAGATGCATCTACAGCCCATTCTTGTGCACTGAAGCAAACTGTACTACAAGATGTCTGAAACACAATAGAACAGCAAAGCTGGAAAAAGTGATTTCTGTAAAAATAACCTTCCCACAGGCTTTGGGTGATGAAAATTTGGAGGTCTGCATCCTTTCTAGGGGACAAGATACTTCGAAATCATGCACACTTGGAAAATTGACCTACCAAATGGTAGGGACAAGAGAAGGCCTGAAATAGTAGGAATGAAGTAGCCCTTAATTAACTCAAGATAGAATCTTAAAGCTGCCAATATTTTAGTAGCAGCTTTGAAGTTAAACTTGACTATGGTGAAGTCTCTGGTAAATATTTAATGAAGCTTTTTTAGAAAGATTGATCCTATTCCTACTTTTCTGTACCTCATTATAACATTTAAAATGTCAGTAGATTTTCTTTCAAAATTACCAATGGTAACATTGGAGAATGTTGTGTTTAAACCACTGGAAAGCACTGTTGGGACACCATAAAGTTTTAATTTATAGTACAATAAATGAACATTCTGCTATTGCTCTTTGGGGGAGAGGGGAAGACTGCACATTTGATTTTCGTAATCTATCTTGGCTGACACATGGAAGTGAGCCTAAATTAAGTCTTTAACCATTAATCCTGTCTGATTTGCTAAAAAGCTTTCAGGGCCCTGAGACCTGGCTTGACAGGTTAGCGAGTAGATACTAATCTGGGTTTCTTGAGCAAAAAGCTACAATTGTCCATTTACCCCTTTTCTTCTTGACCTCCTCAAATTGAAGATAATTAGATTGATACTGCCTGAATTTAGTGGTGGAAGGAGAGGAAGTGACTGTTTAGATGTAGTCAGTCCTAGGGTCCTGAGTGCACCAACAATCCAAACTGCACTCCTGCCCCTTTATCAGGCCATATCTCTCTGCTCTGTGTTGACAGTAGCAGATTATAATTCTACACTGTATGTCTTTCTAGTTTCAAACTATGACTGCTTTTGTGTAGTCACTGTTCTTGTGGGTATCTCACTGCCTTTGTGGATCAGTTTTTGCCCCTGCTGGCTAGCCACCCATGTCTGACATTCCTGAGGAAAGCTGAAACTTTGAATTTTTGGTTTTCTTCGCATTTGGTTCAAAATAACCCCAACTACTTTTCTTCTTATGCTTCAAAGCGTTGCTATCTGGAATGCAAAATTTTAGGTGCTGAGGCAGATATGTGAAGATGCAGAATGGGAGTGAGGGTATTAGCTTCATTTCTAAATGGAAAAGAAAAATATATTATCTTGTTCTGTTCCTACGCTAGGTTTCTTTGTCCTATTCTGCCTTTCCTTTTATGCCCTCATCTTCTAAATAACTAGATTTAAAGTCAACACATATTTTGCATGGTATAGAGTTTTCAGAGTTCCTACTGCTAACAAAGGCAGCCAGGCAGAGAAGAGAGATTCCTGCTGATGAACACTGTAGAATAGTTTCAATGGTGGAGAAATTTGGTTCTTTTTGTTAAATTTATCTTATATATACCATCTCTGACATCTAATAAAGGTTGCACTCATACTGTAGTTTGGGCATAATTAATTTAAAAGGTCACTAAGTCATGAGACTCAGCAGGAAAGCTTGCTTGGCTGGTTTTACTACTGATGATAGTTTTTGATAACATTGTGTCGTGTGGGAGTTGTGATACATATGTTGGTGTCAATAAATATCGGTTTAGTGTTGTAATTTCTTAATGTGTTCCTATGGAAAAGGATTCTTTTATGCTGTAATTGTTTTGTCTGAATAGTGACACTCATAATATGAAATGCATGTGATAAAGTAACAGGAGGGAAAGCTGTTACTTTTCCAGAGCAAGAATGGTAGAAACACATTTTGCAGACAGACCAAAAGCTCCTCTAATCTCATGTCTTCCCCTGGAAGAGAAATGTAGGTGGCAGTGTGGCAATTCATTGTTAAGGGCTGTTCAGCACAGCCAGCTCTCAAATTGTAAGCACAAAATACTGCTGATATTGGGAAAGGGATAAAATTTGCTTTGTTTGTTTGCCAGGATTTTGAGAGTAATGGCTTTTGTAGGCCTTGGGAAGTTTTCATCAGGCATCAAATCATTTCAGGCAAAATGAAAGTACTCGGTTATTTTTGAATAGTATCTACATTGTGTAAGTCAAACATAATTACTGTGATGGATAATTATATTGGTAGAGCAATGATTTCAGAAAAATATCTCTAGGACGATACTGCCTTGAAAGGCATGACAATACCAAGATGTTATTCATGAGCATTTAGGTCTAATTCATTTTAAGTGAAGCAAACAGCTTGAATGATGGCTTTTGTGTATTCTGCCTTTCATGCTTAGGTGCTTTTAGCCTCCTGGAATGGGTCGAGAAGTTGTTTTGTTGTCCGTTCAGGTTTAAGCATGGTTTTAAACAGATCTAGAGCTCTGTAGGAGTATCATCTGCCTGACTGTGTTTGTGGATACCACCAGTCAGTGAGTAAGAAAATTGACTTTGTTCTAAAAAATCAAATTGTTAAGAAAGGCACTCAGAAGGGCCATATTTGTAGGACAAATTTAAGGTAATAGTGGACTCCTTTTACATAACAATAAACCTTTTCATTTGTTTGTTTCTGCAGTCTATCTCTGAAAGACTTTTTATTAACATTACCCTTCAAATCAGGAGTGCTAGAAACAGTTACCTAAGAATTTTTAATTTTATTTTCCTATTGAAGTGTGTAGAATATAGATATGAAAATCAGTTTTTGTAAAAGTCTTTATTTAAATGATGCATATGGAAGGTGATACTCCCAGATATGACATCATCAAACATGCATTTTGTAGATACACAGTAATGTATTGAGAAACAAAAGGATTATTTATACAGAAAAGAACAGCAGCAGAAATGTTTCTAAACACAGGCCTCAGAAATATCCCTCGAAGATTGTGTGTTTTGCTGAGAAAGCATCTTTACAAATTCTCGGGCATCATGTGTAGGCACAACTTGAATCTCTTCAACAGCTGCTTCTTCAGAACAGTGTTTCGTTCTTCTATTGTTCCAATTCTTTTTACTGAATATGACCTCAAGAGGTGACTTGCTCTGTTATGATATGCTTATTTGTTTTGCATGCTAACAATGCATAGTTAGATTAAAATAAAACTAGGAAAAATTTTAGCCCCAACGTGATCACCACTTTCAGTCTCAAGCAGTTCAGTGTTCTTAATCCTTGAAAAGGGTAGACCTCTAATCAGTTTTCCTAATTGTTTTTTTTTATGCTGTGGTCATTCGCAACAATTGGTGTTTGACTTTCTTGCCAGCTGTATCTTTTCAATTATTTCTACTGTTACTTGCTCTTGGCAATATATAGCACCAGTTTTCTTGCCTTTCCCTCTAACAATATATTCATATTTCAGGGAGTTGATTCACTTGCTCATTCACCTTTCGGAAGCTCTGCATGAAGCACAACTTAAACTCATACTGGTTATACCTCCTGCAGTTTCAGCAGGGTGAGTATTGCTATTTAAATGGCAAGTTCCAGATGAGCGATACTTTCTTTTCTGATAAGCACTAAGTTCAAAGCTTTGTTTATAGTTATGCAGTTTAAATAAATGAGAAACTATTGGATTTGATTGGTAGTTATGTCTCCATGTGTGGTGCACTGAATAGTCTTGGTAACTATGTGCATTCATATATATCTTTTAACTTTTGATGTGATAGAGAAGCCAACAAGAAGAGGTGCTATGCTGAACTTTGTTCTCACCCACACTCCAGGTGGGGTCTCAGGAGAGCAGAGTAGAGGGGCAGAATCACCTCCCCCAACCTGCTGGCCAGACTTCTCTTGATGCAGCCCTGGATATGACTGGCTTGCTGGGCTGCAGGTTGACCATCAGTTGCGTAGTTGGCAATGCAAGACTATTTTTTTAACAAGTTTCCTTTTTTATTTTAAGCTGTTCAACAACCTTATGCCTGCACATGAAAACTCAGTAATGTAAGTCAAATTTAAATAGAGAAGCATTATTAGGTATTTTTTCAAATGAAAGTCAGTAGACAGCTAAAGAAAAATGTAATGATTTCATATTTTTCTCACCTTGGGCTGTATAGCAGTATGGATAGGCTCACAGCTAATACAGGTTATGACAGTTTAACAGCACAGTTTCAGGACAGCGTTGTACAGCCTCCTAAATTTCTTGTAGGCTGTCACATCTTTCAGTGTACATTCATTTTCAAGGTGCCAAAAAGGCTGAGAAAATTGAATGCCTGAGCAGTCTGGTAAATGTTGCATCTGTGGCTGGACTGTTCTCTGCAATAGTCTCAAGTTATTGTTGAGTTTTGTGGGGAGGTCCTATAGCATGTAGGGGAGATAAAGCATTTCTCCCTACAGCTATCTGTGCAGACTTGAATACACCCTGCTGAAAAGATTCAGGGACCCTGTAATAGGTGACTAAAAAGTTGTCTATGTGCTGAGATCAGTTAACATCTGCACTATAACTGATGTCATATCTTCTGTTGGTTAGTGATGTAACCACATCCAAGCCAGTTCCGGAATATATGGACTTCCTACCATCTTAAGGCTGTAAGGCCAGCATAGCATCCCATGTGTAATTTGTTCTTCAGTAGCTGCATGAAATCCAATTGCAGTAATATTTTCTGTAAAACTGTGTACTTGGGGATGTTTTTTGCTTCTTTATATTTCCCTCTGTTTCATGGTATCACTGATTTATATCCCTAAAATGGAGTAGCTGGTTTGATGCAAAAGTCCCTTTTTATTGTGTGTGGCTGACTACCAAATTTTGATAGGCAGAGGGCTCAATGTGTTGAAGACTATGACAACAGAACACAAAATTAATTCCATGTACATTGATAAAGTGGACAGTTTTGTAAAATAATATCTTCTGTAAAATAATAGTCGTGCAGAGCCCTCTTTAGGGAATGAAGGCCTGGCTGCATCTTGAGAGGATTCCTTCCTATCCCTCAAGCACCTCTGCTTTTACCTTCATTCTGGATCATTAATCCTGTCATTTCTTGCCGATTTCTCTGAAAAATTGTGGGCTGGTATGCCTTTGTGTCACATGGATTTTTAGTGATGCTAACAAATATGTTGAGTTCCTTGTGATTTGGTTAAGTGAAAAATATGAGAAATTACTATGTCTTTTCTCCTGTCATTTATTCCAATCTCTCATGCTGCCCTCTTGTGACTTACATTTCATTCCAATTGATAGTTACTTTTTAAAGTAATTTTCTGTTGCATTAATTGTAGTCTGTTACAGATAAAGCAAAGGAGAACACTTTAAAACATTTTTCTAAAATGCTTCGTCAGTCAATGCATCACACAGATGCTTTTTAAAATGCTAATGCATGCTCTGGTAGAATTTAAGTAATTGCTGTAAACAGTGTTCATGTTTTAAGTGCATTTGCTCTTTTAGTTGTAGAGAGAAAGAGGAGAATAGTACAAACCTCAACACTCCTGTTCATTGTGATGCCTATTGACATTACCAAGTTCAGTCTTTAGGGACCTAAATCAGTTTTGTTTATGTAAGTCACATGGAGCTCTACAGTTTATTTTTTCTAAATCCCTAAACAAGAGTTAGAACCACTTTAAGACCTCTGGATTCTTAAACACATTTTATCTGGACCAGAATTTGCATTGTTATGGTAACTGTATCTTTCAGGACTATTTCTCTGTTGAACACTACGCTGAGGTTTGGATCTTGTGTTGTCATTGCTGCTTCCTGCTATCCTGCATATTGACACAATAATGAGGTCACAGTTACGAAGCCTTTCTGAACTGGAATTTAGGGATCCCCTATTATAGCTTGGAAGAGCTGCCTACCTGAAGTGCAATTTTTACCCTGAAATAAGTTTTGCATGCCTGTCCCTAAATGGCCTGTTTGTAGAGGAGTAGTGAAGTATTGTTTTTCAGCTGTGGGGAATAACAGCTGTAGTTTATATGAAAGAAAGTCTCATTTCCTCTAAACCAATTATATTGTTTCTTTGTGTGTTCCTAAAGTTTGTAGGATTTATCCATAAATGTTTATTGCCCAGGAGAATGTGCTAGTCACATTCTTTTCAATCAATAATCTTACATAAGCCACCTGTCTGTGTCTTCCATGTATGTGTTCTTATTGCATTAACTAGAAAAAAACCACTTTAACTTCTTCAGTAGATAGGTTGTTGAAAATACATTCAGAAGTTACAGAAATATCCTAAAACATTCACAATGTCCATGCATACTTTAAAGCTTAGAAGTATATTGGATTTAATGATATCAATTATCAGAATCCTGAAATTTTCTTTCTACCTTACTTGACTTTTTAGATAGCAGCTGTACTTGAAAAATTTGATTTATAGGATACAGGGTTTGAACTGAAAAGTGCTTCCTATTGTGTATTAAATATCTTGAAACTCACTTTGGGTTTTTAGCATACATGGATGAAAGTGTGCTTTAACATATCTTATACTCTTTATTTGTTGGAATCACTGTAGGCTGTTAATCAAAAATACTGCAAAAGACATGGAAATAAGCACCACCAAGAATCAGCAGCTTGCAATAGACTGATAAAGGAGACATGAGATGCATGTGGAATACCCTAAATAACTGAGAAGCTAAGGGCCGAAACATTGTTCCTTTTGTGTTCTACTGTGATTTAAATTTAAAGAGAGAGCACAGTCAAATGTAAGCAGTTTATTTAGGAATTTGCAATTTATACTCCTTTGACATGCATTAAGATCAAAGCAGTCTGTCAGCAAATGCTATCTGAAAGGAGACATTTTAAGAGCTAAAAATACTAATTTACTTAGGGAAAATCAGTCTGGGAAGTACAGCATTGCACATGAGATTGAGTGCATGATGCAGGAAGGAAACATGCTGGCTCCTCTGTTTGACTTCTCAAAATCAACTTTTGCAAGCAAAACCCAAGTGTAGACTGATCCTGTAGCTGAAGCTTGCTTAGGAACTAAAGGTTCTGGTGAAGACTTTTGGTTTAGTTGTGAAATGTTTTGGGCTAAAAGAAAACTTCATTCCTTTTTTTTTTTTTTAAATCTAGACATTTAGACACTTTAGAGTTTTTCACAGCATTAAGCAGGGGCAGTTGTGCTGGCATGATCAAGAGTTGGGAATGTGGCTGGATGCTGATTAGGAGGCAGGAATCCCACTAGCAAGCTTTACTGTCACAGAGAGTGCATGTAGAGCTCCCAATGCGGCAAACAGAGATTGGAATAGTATTTCCATCCACTTGAAGTCCAGGACTTGTGTGATTTTCCTGCAAACAGGAGTGATTTACAAGAGCCAGGAACAGCAGGAGCCAAAGCTATGCTCTACAAAGCATGTTTGTGTGTGTTACACCGTAACTCTCCCTCGGCGTTGGAGACTTGCAGTTCCTATGTCTGAAGAGAGCTGCTAGGGTTGCAGTGGTGTGTAAGTGGTTGCTAGAGCAGATGGTTTGCTGAAGACTTCCAGCCTGCCTTTCAACAGATTGTCTCAAAATGTTAGAATTTTTACTGCTTTTAACATACATGGATGTTGATGCATATATAAACTATGAGTAGCATTTCTAAAAGGGCAACGGGTAGCCAGGCTTATTCTGCCCATTGGTGATGTTGAGTAACTTCACTGGTCCTACTAATCCTGGACTTAATTAAATTCCTGCCTTAAATATATGCACTTCAGTGATTTATTGTGCTGCAGAAATTATACTGGTAAAAGCTGTGTGGATGTTTTTATACTGACTTCACAAGCTTCTTTCCACGTAGGAAAGCTGTGCTGGAGGAAACTGCCTTTATGCCTAAATATTCATATGCATAAATATGTTGGGAAAAAAAAAAGGCAAATAGGCATCGAGGTTTGGTTCCACCTTAAATTGCAGTGATTGGGTTGGTTACTTTGTTTCTCTGTGCTTACATTCTTTATAATACTAGGGATGTATTTTCAAAGTCAAAAAGTGAGACTTTGAATGTCTATAGTAGCTCTTTTCTGTCTGCAAGTAAGTTGAATTTCATCTGACTGGATTGTTGCATATTTTGTCCAGGTTCAGCAATGATTTTATCCATTGTGGTTCCCAGTTACTGTGAATAAAACAGTGAGTAAAGAAAATTAAGTTTATTTACATAAATTACCATCAGAAAGAGCACCAGTAATATTCCTATTTCTTTTTACCCTGAGAAAGAGCAAAGGCAGACAAAAAACTCTTGGGAGCTGTTGGTAGGATGTTGTCTTCACAGGGATTCTCAATCTATCCATGGCTGCATAACCATGGCCTTTCTGGCATTTTTAGTTTATTACAGACTTTAGACATGATATAAGTATGTTAAAGATCAGCTTGGTGTACACTATCATTAAAAACTGTTAGTTTTGCTGAACACTCTGTGTTAAATAACTCCGTATTTATAGAGAGGTTGTTAGTGGTCACTTTCCTTGGACTTTTATTGGCCCCTGAAGTATAATCCTTTGCACAAAGTAACAATAAAAATGGCATTGGTTGTGCCACTTCATAATATAATATAATGTAATGTAATATAATAATAATATAATACTGTGCGAAACTTAAATTTTGATGGTTAGGATATGCACCAGACTGGTTGTCCTGTGTGACGGATATCCTTTTAAAGCACTTGTCTTCAGGCTACAAGACAGTAGCCACGTCTTTAACAACAGAGGATTCTTTATCTCTTGATGCTGTATGGAATCTGTAAATGAGAAAAGTAAAACCTAAAGTAAATAAGTAAACTCAGTTGCTAAGGTGAGAGGCTGCAGTGTCAGCATGATCTCTGATGGAACACTCCAGCATGGTACCCAGGAAGGTTTCCTGAATAGGAGAGACCTCAAGGAACTCCGTGAGGAGGGGAATAGATTAGGGAGTGTCTTGGAGTCCAAAAGAGAAATAGATTCTAGGATCACACCCTACCTTCCCTGGGAGAGGCGTGTTGGTCAAACAGAGCACATGACACAGAAGATTCCCTGTCATCTTTCCATCTTACTGAACATGGTAACTTAAGGGATAGAGGGCAACGGCAACAAGTTCCTGCCTGGTGCAGCAGTTTGGTCTCCTCTGTGATTACACCACCTTCTCAGGTGCTCTGGAATAAGAGGTACAAGGCTGTGCAAGTGGAACTGAACAATAATGGGATGATGGTTCCCCTATGTTGGAAAAGACACCAAGGTTAAGTTGGCCTATGCCCTGCATCAAAACCTCTTCTATAATGAAAGAGAGATGAGTTATTGTCCTAAGAGACCTTTTGACCAGACCCATTTCTTAGGGAAGTCTTCTGCCACCCTGGGGCCTGGATCAAAGATGTGGCCCTTATCCATTATTTATTTTTCATGTAGGCAGCAATGAAGTTGTAATAAGAAGTCAAAGGGCAACTAAAGGAGAATTCAGGGCCTTGGGATGACTAGATAAAGGATCAGGAGCACAATTGGTGTTCTTCTCTATCCTTTCTGGAATCTGGAAGACAGGAGGAGCAGAATGAAGCCCTAATAATCCAAGAGGAAATGGTTAGTGACCTGCTACACCACTTAAGACATGCACAAGCCTATGGGGGCCAGATGGGGTCCACTTGTCAGTAGATCCTCACAAATGGATACCCACAGGTACAGAGGGAGCTGGTGGAAGTGCTCACCAAGCCACTTCCAAACACTTACCAGCAGTTCTAGCTCACTCTGAAGGTTCCAGTTGACTGGACGTTAGCCAATGTGGTGTCTGTCTACAAGAAGTGCCAGACGGAGGATCTGGGGAACATCAGTGTCAGTTTTAGCTCCCCAGCTGGGGAAAGTCATGGAGCAGATCATCTTGAGTGCCATCACACAGCATGTAGAGGACAACCAGAGTATTAGGCCCAGTCAGCAAGGGTTTAGGAAAAGTGTTTGACTGACCTGATCTCCTTCTATGGCAAGGTGATCCCCTTAATGAACAAGGAAGAGGCAGTGGATGTTGTTTACCTGGACTTTATTAAAGCCTTTGGCACAAGTCATTTCCCACATCATTCTCCCGAGAAAACTGTCTGCTCTTGACTTGGACAGGTGCACTCTTCACTGAGTAAAAAACTGGGTGAAGGGCTGGGTCCAGAGGGTAGTGGTGAATGGAATTAAACCCAACTGGTGGCTAATCACAAGTGCAATTCCCCAGGGCTTGGGGTTGGGGCCAGCCCTGTTTGTTATCTTTATCAATGATCTGGATAAGGGGATCAAGGGCACCTTCAGTCAGTTTGTAGGGAACACCAAGTAGGGTGAGAATGTTGATCTGCTGGAGGGCAGGAAGGCTCTGCAGAGGGATCTGGACAGGCTGGATCAATGAGCTGAGGCCAATTGTAAGAGGTTTAACAAGGCAAAGCGCTGAGTCGTGCCCTTGGGTCACAAAAAACCCAGGGAGCACTACAGGCTTGAGTGTGAATAGCTGGAAATATGCCCAGTGGAAGAGGACCTGGGTGTTGGTGGACAGCTGCTGAACATGAGCCAGCAGTGTGCCCAGGCGGACAAGAAGACTAATGGCATCCTGGTTTGTAACAGAAATAGTGTATCTAGCAGCACAAGGGATGGGGTCATCCCCCTGTACTCAATACTGGTGAGGCCACCCCTCAAATCCTGTGTGCAGTTCTGGGCCCCTCACTACAAGAAAGATATTGAAGTGCTGAAGCGAGTCCGGAGAAGGGCAATGGAACTGGTGAAGGGTCTAGAGAGTAAGTCATATGAGGAACGGCTGAGGGAGCTGGAGGAGAACTTACCACTCTCTACAACTACCTGAAAGGAAGTTGTAGTGAGGTGGTGTCGGTCCTTTTTCGAGATGAGAGGATGAGAGAAAATGGCCTTAAATTGCACCAGGATATGTTTAGATTGGATACTAGGAAAAATTTCTTCACCAAAAGGGTTGGACTAGGCTACCTAGAGACGTTGTGGAGGCACCTTCCCTGGACGTATTTGACAGATGTGTAGACACAACACTTAGGGACATGGTTCAGTAGTGGACTGGGCAGTGTTAGGTTAACAGTTGGACTGGATGATCTTAAGGGTTTTTTCCAGCCTATATAATTCTGTGAAATATCTCAATTTATTTGACATGCTATTGAGAAATTTTCTGGGGTCTCTTTTAAGGAAGATCACCTTTCAGATATTAAGATCTTGATTTGTCATACCCTGAGGATGTGGTAAAGCTACAGAAAGCACAGGTTACTTTGTCACTGTTAAGAGTTTTAGAATTACAGATGAAGTCTGTTAAAGGAGTAATTGCTGCATTTCTGATAAAAATATCAAAAATCTGCTCAAAAATCTCTAAAACTTTGGAGCTTTTTGTGTATCAATCCTAATTAGAATGCACAGAAGACTGTTTTAGAAAAAGGTTGTTTCAATTGTTTAAGAAGCTCCAGGTAACACTAAGTAGCTTCCATTTAAGTAGTTTTATCAAGTCTAGCATGATAATAACTAGATGTTTATCAGACCTTGATCCTTGATTTAAGTAATTCTATGCAAAATAGCTGCTTTTCTTAGCGATGTTTTAATAACGTGTGTACCCATACAAAGCAGAGGTGGTTGAGCAGTAGGCTTTCATTTAACCTTATGGGACACTGTTTGGGATTATTAGCTAGAGTGAAGCACATTGTAAACAAACCAGTGGAACCATTGCAGTCCTCACTACATTCAGAAAGTGCTACTGTTGGTAAATTGCATGCAGGCTAGCTAGAATAATTATCTCCTGGCCAGTTTCTGATAGTATATATCAAAGCACTATTTAAATTAAAACCAAACATGTTTCTCCCTGATAAAGGTGCACTTAACCTCACAGCTTCTAGAAAAATTTGTCTGTCTTTACTGACTTCTTGAGATGCACAGCAGTAGTGTAGATGATTTCATTTTAAAGCTGCAGGAACCCAAACCACTTTTCTCTCTTCAAATATTTGAACATAATGTATGTTCTTGCCTCATCAAAATACAGCACTCTTCCCTAAATTTATATTTCATATTTGCATATGTAAGGAATAAAAAAAAATCTACAGCCACTCTTCCTGTTACTTAAACCTTCTCTCTAGGTGCATTTTTTCAGTATTTTCCACCACTGAACCACCAATTCTTCAAAATTAACATTTAAGCTACTCAGTTTATTCTTTGTTTTTACTACAAAAACATTGTGCATGTGAAAGTCTGTCTTAAGTAGCTTCAGCTTTTTCTTTCTAGAGCTGCTGTGCAAGGAAATTTTCCAAAATCTGTTCAGTCTTCATTACTGCTATCCAGTAGCAATGGGTACCAGAATAGTTTTGCTACTCTGCCTCTTGGGAAAAGATTGGCAGAAGGGCAGGCATCTTGTCCCTCCTTTTACTTTGTACTGTCATGCTCTTTTCTTCCTTTCCTATAAATATACCTACATATTTGACTGAAAAGTAGGAAGAGTACATTATGAAAAATCACTTCTTGACCTCACAGTTGCTCAGCTTAGTAGATGCCACAACTGACCAATGTTTTGCATATTGATAAAGGAAATGAGTACTTTGATCTCTTAGACACTGATTATGAACAGATACTCATAATTATTATGGTAATCTATTTTATACCAGGAGTCTGTCATCTTTAGAAGTTGCTGCAGATTTAATTGCCTTGCCATAACTTTGTGTATACAGGTTGATATGGTTGTTGGTTTACTATTCCTGTATATATACACACTGTTTTTCTTAGAATTATTTCTAGTGAGTAGTAATTCAGACACAGAATATACAAGTAAACAGCAGGGTAATTTTTATGATAATGTATGGTAAACAAATTCAATTAAATTATGAGCAGCTTCTAACTTGTGTCTGATTTGGAGTGAAATGGGAACTGTCACTTACTTTTAACGTTATTCTTAGACAGGGCTATGTGGGCCAGAATGTAAAGCCTTGAAACTTTAGTAAGTGAATAATCAAACCAGCAGGATATGTATTGCGTGTTTCAGATGGAGTTTGCAATTGTCAGAATATGTCAAATAACAGTATACTAGAAAACCAACTTTGTAGACTACTGTTTATTAAGTAGGATTCTGCTTTACCAATAGCCTTAAAGTTATGAAAGGTTGAAATATGTGTGAGAAACATGGTCATCATAGTCTTACTTTGTTGGAATCAATAATATTGTTGCTGCACTTTTCTGAACTTTCCACATCTTACATTTCTTACTTTTCTTTCTATTTTGACAAATGAGGTCACAGAAAAGCAAACAATTCTAGAAATGATCAGTGCATGTTCGTGATAGAATTAGTGAGTATACACCAAGTATCCTCTCCCATGCTTGCTGTTGCCACTGAAGAAATTTGATGCTGGAAGACAATCTCTTTGAACAAGTAATATACATAAAATGGGAGTCGTGAAGGAAAGTCTGAAAGCTAGCTATACACAATTTCCTATTTGTTGTGCCTCATTGATAATAACACATTGCCCTCCGTTGTTTCCATAGTTGTCAATATTCCTGTGAGTATCCTTAAAAAACGGGACTATCAGGAATATGGAGAGTACAATTACATATCAAGAAATTTTGAAACTGGGGTCTGTGCATTAAGTTCAGCACTCAGGAAGGCATAGAGATGACTCTCAAGTGGGCTGTCTAGGCTAGCTGACTGGCATCATCAGGTTTTTATTGCGTATTAGAGAACCTGTAAAATATGTGTGGTTTGGATCACAAGATACAACTTGAGATATGAGTTTTTATTGAAGGGAACAGAAAGCTGGGTAGGAAATGACTACTGACTGTTTCTAAGTAACAGTTGCTGGAGAAGTTTAATAATGTCTTCAAAGTATGGTAACACTATTGAATCATATCCACAGTCATGCTGTTGGGCTCATGTTTTTTCCCTGTGGTCTCAGTTTAAAAGAAAACTAAGATGTCTATCTCAACTAGGAAGAGGGCCTCTCCCCCAAAAACCATCACAACCTTTGAAATTAAGAGACTTTAATCAGAAAATGTATAGAAAATAATAACAGTTCATTACTACAAATATATCTATATATATATAACAAAAAAAATCACAGAAGAGAACAAACAGCAACACGGTAACCAAAACTTTCAACGGAATCAAGTCCAGTCTCTGTCCCCTAGGGGATAGGGTGCAGTTCTATTTGCAGACAGCGAGAGGTGATGCTGTGCCTCAGGAGGCAGCGGCCGTGAATGTGACTGATGGGCTCCAGCTGAAACCTTTCCCGTGGGCAGTGTAAAGACTGTCTCCTTGTCCTTTGACCGAAAGCGTTAGAAGGGGTGGGAGTTTTAGCAACTCCTCTGCAGATGGCATCGGTCCTCTGGGAGTCTGTAGCAAATCCAGGTAGTGGTGGCTGCTCTCTCTCTCCAGAGAATGGCACAGGACATGCAGGGTTGGGGCACCGAAACAGGGCAGCCCCCTCCAAGTGCTTCCACCAGCCTAGCTAAAGGTGGTTGGCACCCACACAGCAGCCAGAGCAGAGAAATGTGGCAAAAAAATTGGAAAAAGCCTCTCTCCCTGCCACCACCCCAAATCCCCCAGTCCTCCCCAGCCATTAAGCTGAAATACAAAGCTATCAGCTACCCTTTTGTTAGCTGGTTCTAGGAGCAGGTAGTGGGGACTGGGCTTTCAGCTCCCAAACCTCTGTTGGTAAGGGAGAGAAAAAAAAAAAATCCATGGAAGATTTTGAAACTATAGCACCTGTAAAAGGCTTAAAGTAGAGGTCTGTCAGTCACATCTCTTTAAACTCAATTCTATTAGCTACAGTAAATCTAGATGCTTGTTAACAGCTCTAAACTACATCTGTTTCCCTTGCTGATTACTTCCCTGGTTTTGCTGCTGTTTGTTGGGCTGCCAAGCTCAGTACAGCATGGCTCTGACTGCAGCCATGAAACATTCCATGCATTTTGTATAGATTCGGAAAAGACTTGTGAGGAACAAATCTATCTTAGAACTGGCTTTTTTAAAGACTGTGCCTTACTATGTAAAATTAATGCAAATGTACTGACACTTGCTGAAGCAGGGGTACACATATGGCTTTGAATTCCCACTAGGGAGAATCATTAAAACAACCTGTAGGTCAACTAACAGTGGCCAAAGAGAAGAAAGAATGGAATGTATTCTTCCCCATGTCCGTCAGTTGTAGCTCTACCAATTCTGAGCCAGCTGGTATACAGCAATTACTGCATAAGTTTCAGTGTGAAGTTGGAAAACTTTCAAAAGGAAATTAAAAATAAAAAGAAAATCAAAACTATGAGCACTTTAATCTCTGCAAGGAGGAATTAGGGCTACATTTGGTGTGTTAGAGTTTTTAAATTAGACTCATATGCTCCAGAGTACGAACTTGTTTTGCGTGATGTTCTGCTGTTGGAGCATGGCTTGCCTGGGCATTAAGCCCTGGCACAAAAGGCACTAGAATAGTTTGGAAATTAGGATAAGCAAATGGTGACACATGGATGTTCATTTATGCATAGTCTTGCTTAAATGACTCCGATGAACAGGGTGAAGCAATGTAACAGAAACAGCACTGAGAACAGTTGACCTTCCCAAAAATGGAACCAATAAATACACTGACAAGTATCGAAATAAGTGTTTTCCTCTTTGATATTCATATTGCTTGTTTCTGTCAAACAAGTGTATTTCTTATGTTGAATCAAAAGTTTCAGATACAAGTCCTTAAATTACTTGAAAAACACAGTGTAAGTGGTGCAGACTGGTATGCCAACATGCCTCAGCTCTGAGAACAGCAGTTTTCAGGCTCATTTGTCCCTAGCTGTCTGCTGAGGTTTCATGCCTTCTTTTTCAGGACATATAATTGTTGGCATGTTTCTCCTTCTTGACTTCTGTTACTAGTTTAAACCAGATGGGCCACAGGTAATTAGTTTGGCTTTGTGAAAATTGTGTAGGCTACTCCATGACAAGAACAGATCCTGTGCTCCTCCCTGTTTGGAGAGCAAAGACTGCAAAGGCAACAGCTGGAGTGGGATGTGTATATTAAAGAAGAGTGCCAGCCCTTAATGTTCTGCAAAAAATTCATTAGGTACATAAATACCATTTTGTTTCCTGAGGAAAATAAAGTAAGTCTTTACTTGTCAGTCTGTTATAATTTACAGTCCCCTAGTGATATGAAGCACTCATAGTGTACGAAATAACCATTCCCAGCACCTCCTATTTTGTGAATTTGTAGCACTCACGATTTTCTTACTTGTCAAGTTCGCTAGGTTTTGTTGTTTTTTAAATATCTATCCTAATCTTATCTGAGAATTTGGTAGAGATTTTTACCATTAAGAAGACTTCAACACAGTCAGTAATGTGGTTTGTGGGTTTTGGTAGAGATATTTGTTAATTTTAAATTGTGATCTTTTCTGTGGACAGCTGACAGATAGCCCTTATGCTCTGAAGGCATCTGAATGTCACCATTCCTATCATGAAATTAGTGCATCAGCCAAAGATACTGCACAAGCAGGGTTAAGCTACCATTCAGAATAGTAGAGAATGGTATTGGAATGTGCAAATAAAAAAATATGATAAAGCAAAATAAACTACATTACTTTTCATAAAGTTTATCTAACAAGCTCTTAAAATCTACAAGTGAATGAATGTTAGTACAGTTCTCCCGGAATCCCTACACCATTATAAGGTTCTCTCTAATGTCTAGCCCAGGCTTGCTAAAGTAATTATCTAGGGATATTCAGGCTGTTCCAACTCATTACAAATGAACAACTGAATTGTCATGCTGCCATTAAAATTCTCCTTTTTCATTTGCTCATTCTTTTATAATTTTTATCTCTAGGAATGATGTTTCTCTGATTTATTAGCAATAAGGTAGGCTTTCCTATTGCACAAGCAAAATGGAATTTAGAATTGTTAAAAATGTGGGGTTTAGTTGGGAGAGGAAGGAACCTCCTGCTTTTGTCTCTGCCTTCATCTGTTCCAACACTTTAGTGTGTGAAATTGGGAGAGTGTTCTATGAGTAGAATCAGATGAAAATCTGTGACTGGAAGAGTGTGTGTGAGCAGAGGTGATTGGACGGGTTTTGTGGAACTAACTTTCAGTTTGAGGGGTTTTTCTATTTTAAGAGGAATAAGATTTTTCATACAGAGATTGTTAAAAAAAAGGGGGGGAGAGAAATTTATACTAACTTAGAATTTGTGCTGTTTGTTTTTCCTGGAATGGACTGACCTCAACACTGTGGTTCAATGGACTAACCTTTTAGTTTTTAGAATGCACAGTCCCTGATTTATCATATTGATTTGAGTTTGTAGGCCACAGGATTGGAGACTATGTTTGGATCTTGCTTCATCTCTTGCATCGTTTTGTCCTCAGAAAGGAAATAAAGAGAAAGAATTCTGTATTACAAATGCTGGTGAAGATATTTCAATAGTAAACATGTGCATTTTCTGAAATGCTTGAGTAACATGCATTTCTGCAAAGGCCTTGATCTGTTGTCTGCAAGGATCTGCTCACTGAGGGAGAGAGGTCAGAGATGGAGAACATGCTGTGCTTTTTAAAATCTCCAACAACTGCATGGAATTCATCCCCTACTATGTATTAAATCTGTTTTCATCTCTCTGAGAATCTCTTTTTTTCAGTTAAACATTCAGTATAATCATGATCTTTTTTTAACAGCAGGGATTAGATCTGTAATTATTATTCATGGCTTTGAACAGCAGTATTGTGTCAAGATCCTGCTGTTGACTTGCCTCCTTCGTACAATGTTATTGTAGACAGACCTTCATTCTATTACTAGCCTGATTTCTGAGGTAACAAGGTGTCTGTAAGCTTTCTCTCAAGTTTTTCATCTCTCCGCTAAAGCTTTTTTGGCATTTGACCAGTTTCAAACCAAATTGACATAAGCATAGAGTATTAATCATCAGGTCCCTGTTACATAAAGAAAATAGGCAGACAGCTGGATAGATGAAGATAATATATCTTTTTTTTCCCCAAGACTCAGCTGTAAGGGGACATTGTAGGTGAAACATCTATAAGACACCAGAAAATCTAGTTGCAAAACATCCATGGAAACCAGGATCCATGTGGAACTAAGTACTGATACTGGAGAATTACTTCAGTGAGCTCTCATCTTAAGAGTTTTGAAAAACCTAAAATGAGAAAAGATAGTTACAAAACTGTCAAGGACTTTTTCTGAAAAGAAAATCGTTTCAGATTTAGCTGGTTTATGCACTTGATTACTTGATTATCAATGCCTATAATTGTGTGATGAACAGGGTAGAGATTTTAGCTCTTTTTCCTATTTGCTGTAGAACAGACTTCATGCAGGAAGAAACAGTAAATTTTTGTTCAGTGATTGTGCATTAACTGAATTCAGTGGTCTGTGTTCATAAAATGTAGTAGCATTGTACTATAATGCTCCTATCTGCAATGAGCTATGAAAACCAATAATATCTGATGGTGAAGAAAGATGGGAGAAGATTTGCAAACAGTTGCTTTACAGAAAATTATACATGACAAGAAAATTAAGTCATTACTGTGAGGCTGACTTCTGAAATAGAATTGTAGCAGAAACAAAAAATCAATCAGTTTTCCATTATGAAGGCTATTCAAGGACATGAGGATACAGGAAGCTTCTCTTTTGTAAGGGAGGGAAAAGGTGAGGTAAACCAACAAGAATGCAGTTCAAACCTTCAGGGAATAGCAGTCAGTTACAACACCTATTTTTTTTTTTCTTATTCCATTTTGAGAATAATAGTAGTGAGACAAGAGGTAATTGAGAAGGTAGATTCATTTGAAAGTAAATGAAAGCAGCTTGCATTGTTAAAGTATTTTTCCAGTCTTTCAATATGAAAGACTGACAAATCAAAACCTTATAGAAATACTTATCAGTAAAACATTAGTGGGAATTTTGATACTTTGACTGTACGTAATTTGGAAGATTCAGGTAATAGACATTCTGGGCTATGAAACAAACTCCCCTGCAGTTATTTTAGACATGGAAAGATAGAATAGTAAAAAGTGATTGTGGAATTCTAAGCTGTGTCTACAGAAATACCAAGGAAAATACTTCTTCATTTAAGTCTGTGATATCCCATTAATAATTTTTTGGGGTTTTTTGTTGTTTTTTTTTTTAATATACATATGACAGTGTGCCATTGGAAAATGCTGTCAAATTCTCTGAAACATGTGCAAATAAGACTTATGCTCTCTGGGGAATAGTTGTTCTATGAGTTCTATCAGGTTGCAGGGGAGAAAGGTTGTAATGACATGTTGAATTCCAGAGGTTTCTTACAGGAAGATGATTTCTGTGAATGCTGCATGAGAAAACTTCTTTATCACAGACTTAGTTCCCTGTACTCAAAGTAGACTGTGAAGTGTATGATGAAATTTTGGATCTTGAATTGTCAATCAAAAAAGTAGGCTGAGTGTTGCTTCAAGTCTGAACACTTCCTAGCTTTGCATCTGCTTTTCACCAGAGCATTTATCACTGCTAGAGAAGCTCTTTTCCCTGGGAACATGGAGAGCATAGTGGGTTTTCTTGACTCATAACAACTCTAAAGATATGAATCAAATAGTCTGGTTTTTACTCCAGTGGACAGTTTCCCAAAGTGCTTGACTAGGGCAGAGTTGACTGGTGGTACTCATTGGTATGGTGAGTGGTGCTTGCCTTTTTGTGAAGAGTGGTGGTGTTTAAACACTATACATGAATGGACAAAGCATATTCATTGCTGCTGGGTTGTTCCAAGTTGGAAATTTATGCCCTTGCCACTCAGATGGCATTCCTGTGTCACAGAAATAGTTGAGTTTAAAGATTACTTTGGAGAAAATGGTGACAATATCCATTTTAACCTGTGGGTTTCTTCTTAAGTTACATGCAAATTTCATTGAAGTACTACATAATCTATAAAGCAATCCAACTTGCCCTAATATCTAATACACATTATAATTACTTTTTATGCTTTTCCCTCCATGAGTAATCACAATCAATTTACTGAAAATGTGTTTTGCTGGAGTTAGCACGGGGGAATTTCTTTGCCTACAGACATCCAAGTTGCCATGACATTGTTTCAAAGATTTTTTTTTAATTTTTTTTTTTAATTCTGATAGAACAACTGTAGTTTTCAATTGCAGTGAATGACAAGCAGATAACTATACAAACAACCTAATAGGTTCCAGAAGTGAGGATTTTTTCTAATTTGTTAAAACCCTGGAAGGAAAGGGAGGGGATTTCTCCTTCATAGGACCAGTACATCACTGTTTCTGAAAATGTGAGACTTTCCATAACATCACTATGCTTCATACAGATTACAGCTATGTAATCCAGGGTATGTTTGGTCAGGTTCATTGACCTGACTTGCACATATCATTTATGTTTTGCTCTCTTGTAATATGACAGGCATATTATGTGATTTAATCTGCCCCACTTTGTAACGTGTGTTCTGTTCAGCTCTTTTCCAAAGCAATGGAACAGAAAGTGTCCTTGTAAGCTGATCAATGAACAGTGTCATGCTCTGGTGATCCATCAACACGTATTGTTGGATGTAGAATTTGCACACTGATCCAAAAGGGATAAGGGTCAAAATATGTGATTTCTCTGTTTATTACTTGCATCTGTCACTGAGCATCCTTTTGGTTTTTATATTTAAGATGGAACGTGAGTGGTTTGGAAAGTGTACCTTGTCTAGACAGGGATTGCCTACTAATTTTTATAGCAAATAGAGGTTTCTGATATTACTGGGAAGGTCTGGATTCTTCAGTCCTTCTCTTCTACTCTTTAGAGGAACCTTGTACAATCCTATAAATCTGCCTCTCGAATGTCAGAGAAGCACTACAGAGTTTGTAGCTGTTCAACCACCTTTTTTCTCTTTTTCTTCCCTTTTATAATGTCCCCCTATGAACTCTGATCTCCTGGATTATTTAGGACAATATGCTACTTCTTTACCTGTTGGTCTCATGTTAACATGCTTCAGAGCCCTCTGGCTGAGGACATGGTTCTCCTGGCAGCAGCTTCTCCACCATCTTTGCAATGTGATTAAGGCTGCCTTATGTTCCCTGCTGTGCCATTTGTGCTGCTAGTTTGAAGTAACAAATTCTCTTTGAAACAGATTAAATGTTTTCAGGGAACTTGTGTGAACTAATTGTTTCCAGTTTGAATGGTTGGAGATCAGTAGTCTCTATGAGTCCAACACTGACAAAAGACACACCGCCTAGCCCATAAAGCTAAGGTAGATATTAATCCAGTGCTATATTTTGTAAATCAGGAGTAGGCAAAAAAAAAGGGGGAAGTAAGAATTATGTTCCGTATTTCATACAAAGATATGCTGAAGGTATTAGTAGACTGTTGTCTAGAGAAGGTCATAGAATGGATTTCTTCTTCTGATCCCCTCCCCCTGCCCAAAAAAAGCAATGAATCTATGTTTGTCTAAAGAAAACAGGTTTGTATAGTCTTTCTTAAGTACAGTATAAACTGAAATTATTGTTCGAGATTAATAAACAAATTACCTTTGGTCTGTGTTTTTCTATCAAAAGCTGCACCCATCCATTTACTTAAGTATGCCTCAGAGAACTTAGTTTTGTAAGTGTCAAAACCAGTTTGACAGGCCAAGCAATTAAATGTTTTGTAAAAGCTTTTAGAGTTCAATTGATTGCTACCTCAGGCAATTTGATTAGTCCACAGCCCTTATAATCAGTATCGTAGCCATGCTGGAAATTCTTATTTGGAATGTGTGCTGTCGAAATATGATTATTCCCACTGGCAACCTACATAGCATTGAATTTATTATAAGTATGGCACTGAAATATCTGTTGGTGGTTTTTTTTGCCAGTTCAGAATGAAAGATTTTTCTTATGTGATCAAATAGTATGAAACCCAAAGGAAAGAATAAGCCAGGTTATTGTAGTAATTTATCTCTTCCTGTTGTTCCTGTTTTGCTTTGTTTTGAAAGGACTAACCAGCCGGGAATGTTCACAAAGAAGGAATTTGATCAGTTGGCCTCAGCAGTAGACAGCTTCAGTCTCATGACATACGACTATTCAGCACCACATCGGTAAGACTCCATCTAACATTAGAAAGATTGTTGAAGGAACTGATTCCTACCTAAGTCACTATTAAATCTACAGTATGAGTTAATTTTTTCTAGTAAACTGGATAGTGTGTTGTGACTGTACCAGATACTAAAATTCTAGATTAGTGATTAGGATAGGTAACTTTTGAACAAGCCCTAACTCAGTACTTTAACAGCACTGTGTATTTGGAGTTTGGATATTAGGGAAAGATTTTGTACTCAAGCTAAAATGTCATCCTTTTAAAAGGATAACCTGACACATTCTTTTCTAGGCCAGGTTCTGTTGTTTTTAGTTGTTCAGCACAGTTCTGCAGGATAGGTCCACAAATAATCTACTATGTATCATTGTCAAACAAATTAGTTTTAAAGCACAGTTGATAATTCACCTTAAAATATGAACATGATTTCCAGCAACATTCCTCTGCTGTGTTAATATGTTGAGTTTGAATGGCACAGATATTATGAAGGCTTTGAGGCAGATGACTAGTAGGGAGTAGAAGGTGTTGATGTTTGTTAAGACCAGAGAATACATCTCCTTTTAGTCATATTAGTGAGTGTTTGAGGGAAAATCTGGTCTCCTCTCCAATGGGATAGCAATGGAAAGAGTCCAATATCCTGGTGTTATATATATGACAATTCAATTATTCTGTGTTAAAACTATACTCTTTTTTTAAACGTAGCTTTTTGTTAAATAATTGCCTGCTTAGGGGTTTTTCCCCTAAATAAGTGTTAAACAATTATTAAAACCTGTCTTGCTTACCAGTCATAATTTTATAGTTTTTTGTGTAAGTAAATGGGGGATTTTGTCCCAGTATGTTTTCCCAGTTTGCAGTAAAAACATTGAGGATAGTATTGGAAAACAACTGAAGTCATACAGCGTTTTGATTTTGAGTGTAGGCATTGTGCAAGGCACAGTGACAAAGAAAATGTGCTGAGGGGAACTTTTTCTTACCCACTGTAAGGAGTTTTATGTTCTTGCACCTTAGAATGTAATCACAAGGTCAAGAGTGGGGGAAGCAAGTTTTGTGTAGCATGTAGCACTTCAAGCTACTCAAGAACGTGCATTTAACTTTCATGGAATTGTAAGTTCATCTTCACTGATTTTTGTGAAGCCATAATTTGCTTTTTTACAATTACACAAGTCAAAAGAGAAGGCTGAGAGTGAACATGTTCTTTTTCTGACTTGTTTGATTTTTGCTAACTTGACAGACCTGGTCCAAATTCCCCCCTTCCCTGGGTACGAGCCTGTGTTCAAGTACTGGATCCTGATTCAAAATGGAGAAGTAAAATACTTCTAGGTCTGAATTTCTATGGCATGGACTATTCTGCTTTGGGAGCCTCTGGGGAACCAATCCTTGGTAGCAGGTATGACTTCCCTGGCTAGTAAGTACTAATGTATAATACATTTTCTCACAAAACTCAGAAATTTACAGGTATTCTTGTTTAGAAATATTGATGCGTTAGCAACATAGAAACGGCAAAAGTGATAAATCTGCACATGAAATAGTAGCTCACCAGTTAGAGTAAGACCTGTAACTAATCTTCCCTGTACAGAAATGCAGATAGATGGCACAGTTTTCCTGTCAGAACTGCTACAGAAAAATGGCTTGTGTAGTTTTCCCTCTTTCCTCTATCCATGTTTTTACATGCGGGTTGCCATCTTTGTGTTAAAATGTTCTTCAGTATTCTGTTCAGTATCTGTATCATTTGGGGGGGTCCATGAAGTTGTCCTAATGATTGTTTCTCTCAGCTCCTGAAGTTGTTACCTGTTACTTTGAAATTTGATACTGGTTTCAGACAGCAATATGCCACCAAATTTCCTTTCAGCAGAAAAAGCTGCAATAAGCTCACCTGGAGAAAAAAATCTGTAACAAGATAAAGGGAAATATTCCAAAGCTAGCTTGAAATTTTATATTTATTCTCAGAGGAAAATGGTCGGGTTTAGTTTTGGGTAATAGCCACCTGTAATAACAGTAAGCTTTGTAAAAATACAGTCAGGGTATAGTACATCAAGCCAGAAGAAAAAGCAAGAACATTGTGAATTTGGCAGGAAAATCAGGTTTGTTCAGAAATTTGTTATTATATTTTGAGATAGAACAAAGCCCTAAAGTACACAAGGTGACTGTTCTCACTTTCAAAGGTTACTAAGTTCATTACCCCACAATATTTGAATATAGTAACATATTGTTTCTTAGATATGGAAAATACTGTCTGAGGTGGACTGTGTAAGGCAAGGCTCTAATTGTTTTATGTCAGTGCCTTCAGCTACAGAAACACTTTGTCATCACTATGCTTGCCTCTGCTCTCTACCGGCTTCTCCTTGGCTCTTTGAGGGGCTATAATACTGTAGTCACAGTTTTTTCCTAATGCTGAATTGTGTCTGAATCTCACTGAATAACAGAAAAGGGGAAAATAAAGCCATTGTCTACAGCGAAAGGTATATAGCAAGTATTTCAGAATTATTTCTGTAAAGTTTGTTGTAGTGGTTAGGCAGGACAAATACTCAATAGTCTAAGCATTGTTGCTTTACAGACCTAATTATACAACTTCGGCAAAATTATGTAGCTTCACTGTGTTATTTACAGTTCCTTTTGCAAGTAGGAGTGTAGCACTATCTAGTAGAATAAAAAGTTCTTGCTTTTTTTCTGAACTGCAACTTGTGAAATGAAGTTTCCCCTTGAAAAACCACTGCACACTAGGATGACATCTACTTTTACTTTTCAGTGATTCTTCTGGACTATATTACAGTATTAATTCATGGTGCTTTTTAATTAATGGCAAAAATAACCTTGCTAAGATTCATATAAGATTACTCTAACTTTTACTGAAAAAAGGCTATATTTGCCTGTACATAGGACACTGGTGCAGTGTGGGACAATGTGTTTTATACAGAGAATGGTCCTGTTAGCATATTCGTTGACAGATCATGAGATTGTAATTTTTCAGATACCCACCAGAAACAAGGTTCTGGACTAAGTATTTAAGAGTCCTTGAGTTTATACATAAAACATATCCATTATAATTTTGCTGCCTTACCTGCCAGTCAATGGTTGAGTTTATTTTTTCAGAAATACAGTTTTGATCATGCAGAGTTATGTATTAGCCTTTGTTGTATGTGTCATGTGTAGTAATGTAGTAGTAGAATAGATTTAAGGTAAAACAGCTTCAAAATAGGCCAAGCTTCTGACATAAAGAAAAACAGGAAAAAAAAAAAAGTTTTAAATGTCAAATGAGCTTTCTGCCACTTAATTGGTATCAGGCTGTTTGTAAGGAAGTCCTTTGACCTACAAAAAGTGTTGAAGGATTGATTCATGGCACCTTTAAGGCACCCCCGTATGTTTTAGTGATAATGAAGTTAAGCTACAGTACTGATATTAAAATCAATTCAAAATCTATTCACTTATGTGCAGTATGGTGAGTATCAACTTTGTTGTAAATTTCTGCTCAAGTTTTTGCATCTGAAATATACTGCGTGTACAAGTATCTGACATGTCAGTGCTCCTTGGCACACTGTAAGGTGCACACTATCTTTGTGAAGCATATTCATTGGAATCTGATCCTCTTTAAGAAGAGAGATGGAGAATTGCAAGATTCAGTGGCAAACTGGATATTCTCAGGTTGTTTGATCTCAATGTATTATGCACTTAAATTGATTATTATTGAAATGTAGGCATAGGATTGCATGCAGAAACCATTGCTGGTCTCATGTTTATGTTTTTCTTTAGGATAGGAATTAGGGGACGAGAAGAGGTTCTGAACATAGGTAGATTTCATTCACTGCATATTTTTTCAGTCCAGAAATTCATAAAATAACTTACAGTAGAATTCCTATTTGCATAAAATATTATTTGGCAGTGGTTTTTATTACAGAAGGTAATCTGAAGGTAGAAGTACTTGTAAAGATATACAGTCTTGCCATGTAATATCCTGTTTCCTTCTTACACACCCTAAGAAGCAATAGGTATATAAGTATATGCTTGCATTTGTGTATATATACTTATCTCAGGATTAAATGAAATGAAAACAATTTTTCTCTTTCAGCCCAATGTAGTTTGTCCTTGGGTGTTGTTACAGTAGGAACTACAGTTTGTATAATTGCAGTAACAACGTACTTGTCTTGCAGGTCAGTCACAAGTATTACTTGTTAATACAATGAGTCATTCTCAGAGGTTATAGCACATTCTGGTGCTGCAATCAACCAAGTACCCCTGTTGGTTAGCTGGAGGGAAGTTACATTCAATTATATTTCATTGTGACATAATTTGTATGAAATCCTAAGACGGAAATAAAGGGTTTGTGTCTGTGATTCCCCAAATCACCTCTAGTGCTTCTGGCAATGTTTTCTGCCCTCTGGCTGTCAAGAATCAGGTGTCTGAATTGCTATGTTGCAGTCATTATAACTTTCCACTGTGTTAAAATCCAAACATGGCCATCTGGTGCTGCTGTCTTGCTGTTCTAATGATTAGCTGGTTCCAGCATGTCCTCTATTGGTGCTGCAACCTGATAGTATTTCCTCTTCACCTTCAAAGTGTATGTCTTGGGTAAATAATTCTTCAGTATACTCTGAAGCTTAAGAAATTCTTTAGACTTTCTGAGGAGTCTTTACCTTTGAGTCCTTTTAGAGACCTGTAGTAGGTCAGCAAGCCCTCAATCTCACAACCTTTTACTTCCAAAGTACTACTTTTGCCTTTAGCTATCAGCTCTACAGAATCTCTCTTAATCGTTGGGACAGTATATTTCAGTTACAGTTTTGTTTTGCATTCTCCTGGGAGGTTAGACAGCAGTGTAGTGGTGTTTTTCATTCCACGCCATCTAAAATCTATATCCATTATGACTTGGGTCAAAAGGGAACTGATAGACTTCATTGCTAGCTGTGAATTAAAAGAAATGTAAATCAGAAGCTGTCATATGGCAATGCTGTCATGTTTAATAAATCTACCTTCTTTATTGAGCATATACCTGCTAAGTTTAATGTATTGATGTAATTTTATCCCTTTTTTTTGTATAGTGTTGAAAGAGGGAAGATGCATCTCTGATGTTCCACCTGGCTGTATATAACTTATGAATGTATTTGCATCCAAGCTGCTTTTGTTCCAAATGCAGCTGTTGAAAATAGATATGTGAATGACTCCATTATTTCGAAACAGTGCTGTGTGTGCTTACATTTTATTTAAAGTAATCTAAATAGGAATTTTTATGTTAATTTAAAGCATTTAAGAAGATTGATATAATAAATTGCCAGATGAAGTAAGGGAGAAACTAATTTGACAATGCATTGTGCTACTCAGAGATACAAAGTAAGATGACTTGCAGGCAATATGGGGATATAGAATTCTACTGAGAATTTTATTGGCTGCCTGCCATTCTGTAAATAGCAGGTCATAAAAGGTGGTACTTAGAAACAGTTAGAAGTGAACTTTTTCTCTGAATTATCATGGCAGTGTCTTTATTAGCAGCAATTTTAGAAGATTTGGGCCAACTGTGGCTCGTGATTTTACCTTACAGAAGGTAGCAAAAAGCTTGTGCCAGCAAGCTGCAAGGCTTTTACAACATTTCTCTTCATGCTGTAATGCTCTCAGGATTTCCATTTTTTCCCTGTATGCCAGGATTCTGTCTTCTGATTTAATCCATTATTCTCATTGTTTATATAATGTAGGGGAGATACTAGTATTTCAATTAAACTGATTCACCAATTGGGTCTGTAGGAGTGAGTGTGTTGATATGTTGATGAGCTCTCCTCTTCATTGGAGAAACTGTTAAGCTCTTTCTTCTTAAATTGTACTGCTGGGTCAGATGGTAAAATCATGGCAGTGATAGGAGGACGTTAAAATTGGGCCTGAAATCAGAAGTGATTTCCATATTAAAAATGTCTAAATATTTCAAGAGTGTTTCACAAGGTTTATTTTATTAAATTCCCTCTAATATACTCTGTTATTTGTGGCTTCCATGGCATATCTATCCCTCCCTTTAGGAATGGAAAGTGAGTGTGAATTCTTAGCTGAAAGTGTAAGACTAGTTAATTCATATAAGGTAGATAGAACATCTTATGAAGAAAAATTATGGTCATATTTGAGCTTATCCAGGTTGTAAATATGATGGTAAATACAAAAGATGTCTTAGTTTTTTTCTTTTATGTAAAACATATTCCTTATTTCTTTTGCAATGAGGGAAAGGTGGCTTTTGTTTATTAGGCACATGATTGGTTCTGAAGTTCAGTTGTACAATGATATATTATCTGTGGGTGAGTGTATATCACAGTGCATCTGCTTTTAAAAATGTGCTCTTCTGTACGTCTCAGGATCTTTTTCTGATAGTAAATTTGCTAGAGTCAATATTAGGCAGTTAAATGTTGACAAAATAATAAGGATATAGTTCTTTACTGTCTCATTGTTGTACTCTAACCTGTAGAAGATAGCATGATGAAATTAGGAAAAATACTTCTGTGGTTTAAACCAAAGAGAAGAGCCAGAAACCTTTACTGTAAGTTAAAATTTGCTTATGTTTCTAGATTTGTGTGTGGGTGTCTGCACCCAGTGTAAAGTGAAAGAAACTCATGCCTTTGATATCCTTATTTGGGCTTGTGAGATCACTGGTGGTAGATTTAAAACCACTACTAGCTCTAACTCAATCTCTTCAAATATAGGATGATTAATAAAGAAGATAGAACAGATAACACTATGTATGTACCCAGATTGCTCCACTATGAATCCCTTAGCTCCCATTGTTCCATCCTCTCTCATACTCTGTGCTGAAAGTATAATGATTAATTTTTGCCTGGTGTTGGCTGTCCCTCACAAGATACTCACTGTGTGCAGTTCCATAGCAAATCAGCTGGGGATGAGTCTGAAAAGAGCCTCCTGAAAGTGCTTAGTGTCTTTATACAAGTTAGCCTAGAGCTGGTTAAGTGCACTGTGCTTACTTGTTGGATCATGTGCAGTGTAGGTTCCTCTGGGAAGCTTCTGATTCTGAAGGCATGAAGTCCTCTTTTTGAGCCAAAAGACAGCGTAGGTGAAGCTTCCCCTGGGACCTAGAAGCCACTGACAGGAATACGTGTGCTAAAGTGTTGGCTCCAGGCAGCTTTTCTCTTATTTCTAAACAGGGAGAGTTTTTCACCTTTTCTGGAAGGGAGAAAAAACCAACCAACCAAAAAAAAACCAAACAAACAAAAAAAAAAACAACAACAAAAAAATTCTCAAAAGACATGGAGTTTTAGGCTGATTGCCTATTGTCTTAATAGAAAATGGACAGTAATGAGATCATTTGTATTTTGTTGAAGGAAGACCATTGTTTGATGTGTAATGTATACTTGGGGATTTTTAACAGACAAGCTTTTATTTTAAGAGCAAGTAGCTTGGAGTATTTTTAATCTTAAACTGATCTTGCAATCATTATCTGTTCAGTGAATTGAATTGCCATGATTGTCGGGGAAGCAGTCAGATTTAAAACAACCATAGGGTTCTGTTGAAACTGATCTGAGTATCATCAGCATAGATTTAAAAGTTGGAATGAACTTTCTTGGTAACTCTAATTTCAGTTATTTGAATGTAGAGGAAGACAACTATACACTCTTTCATTTGCTAAAGAGCATCACTTCCAAAGCTTTATTTAGCAAGCTCTGAAACATAAAGTAATTCCTGGCAAAGTACAGTTCGTTATGTCTTTTTTTTTTGATTTTAAATGAAGTCATGTCTTTATTACTTGGCTGTACGTATGCTGCCATGCAAACTGCCACAAAAATGGTGCTGGGGACTCAGTGCTTACACAATGAGTCTTTGGGGTTTTTCCTTTGAGATGACTCTAGTCTGGTCCCATGGGCTGAAACTCATTAGCAGTTAGAGTGCCTCTGCAGTTGTTTAATCCAAAAAAAGCATCCATTTTATGTGCTCTGAGACTGCTCCACGATGCACTGAATATGGTGCTAGTTTTTATTGTAAAACTCCATCCTGATGTGAACTGTAAGTTTGATATAGGCGGAATCACACAATCCAAACACCTCCTTTCAACACAATGCTTTTAAAAAATACAATTTAAAACCAAAAAAAGGTAGTTACAAAGCACTGATTATTCTTCGCGTAAGGCAGTGGAAAAAGGTCTTTAAAAATATTTTTACATTTCTCAAGACTTTTTTTTGTGCATAGTTGTTTCAGAGGGCAAAAATAAATGTGCATGTTTATTGCAATTCTAGAGAAAAGTAGCAATCACAGCAGCAAAGTATGTGGAGTCATCTAATTACCAATGGAAGGCCTTAATAACCGAGTGAAGAGCCAGTGTGGAAATATGTAAAATTTAGGAATATGCTTGAAGCCTTGAAGTGATACTTGCAGGAAATAGTAATGGAACGTATAGCTATACAGTCTTTGAAGTAATAGAAGTACAAGTATGTTCCACAACATTAACAGCTTTTGATTTGTACAAACAGCTTGCTTACCCTTGGAATTATACAGCAGGTGGTTGAATAAGGTTTCTGGTGATAACATTCAGTAGTGGTACAAGGTCCAATAAATATTTTCCTTATGATTTTATGAGATATTTCAGTATATTAGTGCCAACAAACAGAGTGGAGTTTTTCCACCCTAAATTAATTCATTAATTCATGTTAGAAGAATGGATCTAGAAATGCTGACTAATAAATTTTAGCTAAAATAAATTTTTGGATTTTGTGCTCTAGAAATAGGAGAGTTGCTTTTCAGAAAGTTACTGGAATGCAGTGTTGTTCACAGCTAAAATGGAAATCAAGATGGACTCTGATACTTTGCCTACCTTTAGGAAGAAATACATCATTGTTAAAATTACTACGAATTAATTATTTGGAAATATAATGAAATGTACATTATGCCCAAAATGTATCTATATATCCTAAATAGTTACCCATTTCTTACATTTTTATGCTTGTCATTTCCATGTTTACACCAAATGCTGGTTTTGTTACGCTATTTTAAAAAGAAACTGTCTGAAAGAAGTGAAAAATATCTCCATACACTACATCTTTGTAAACCTTTTGCAAATAGCTTCTGCCTTCTGTTATTGACCTGTCTTTAAGGTTTGGGAGAACAAAGAAAATTCCTCAGGAATGGTATTTCACGTAGACTGCCACGTAGCTGTATTGCCTGGCTTAGAGCAGGTACATGCACTTTCCTGTTTGTGAGTGAGGACGTTTATCAGGCGAGTGGGTTAAAGTGGAGTCTGGAAGTTTTGTGGCCCAGTTTGTGTTACACTGGGGATAGTCCTACTGCCAACCTCAGATACAGGACGGGGCTGTAGATGGCAGATGGTGCTTGCAATTTTGCATAGAAATTCATTTACTACAATGGGTAAAGCCTAGAGGAGGTCATCTTACCTTTACTGTTTCCTTGTATTTACCAAATTTAGAGACATTAGCATTGTACAAGATTATTTTTTCCTGTGAGTGAGAGCAAATGTCGCTGAGGGCTTTGAGCCCCATAACTTAACAAACTGAGGTGTTTCCAGCTGAGAAGTAGTTGTGGGTTAGAGGTCTGTACGTAATACACTGATCACTTGGAGCCATAAATCCAGAAAGGTAAAAGTCAATGAAGATGTCACTTTCCGTATTCTTGCACTGCTTTGAATATGTTTTATTGGTTACAGGTATAGTTAAATTTCTCTAGATTCTACAATTTATAGTAGTAAGACACTAGACAGTTTGAGAAAACTCAATATAGAAGTGGAATGTATTTTAGTATTGGCAACAGAAATGAAGTCAAGATTGCTTTGGGAAATAATAATCTATAGAATTGGTCCTAGGTTTTAGCATTTGTAGATTATAAGTGTATGGAGAGAAATCAATGAGACATGCCCCTTTAGGGAGACCTTTATTTACTAAACCTGGGGAACCAATATGGTCATTGCAAACTGTCATTGCTGAACCCTCATTACCCTGTGAATACATGAGGAAAGCTTTATGGGGAGCACAGTGTCTCCGCAGCTGACACTTTAATCTTGAGTTATAAATATGATGTGGGCATCTCAAAGCACCTTGATTGCTGCTTACTTAGAAATTATAAGTCTGGTTGCTTCATATTTTTAACCTTTCTTTTTTTTGACAATAACTTTTAGCTGAGTCCAGGCATTCTTAAGTGTTTAGTTTATCCTGGTTTTGTTTCTGTATGTGAGTTTGCATATTGAAGGACTCCTGAACAATTCTCTTTTTGTTGATGCATGTATCCTTGGTAACATGAATTAGAAGACAGGAGAATGGGTAGACTAGTTAAAGATGAATTTAAGGTAAATTGTTTGTCATTTGTAATGTCTTTTACAGTTGACCCTGAAAACCAATATTATAAACATCTGTATGTGTAACGTGGATATCATGTTGCAAGGGTTTAAATCTTAAGTGTCTGTGTCTCTGCAAGCCTTACTTGAAGTGCCAATTATAAGAGTTTTAGAACCATGAGTTGATGAGGGCAAGAGACACGGTGCTTCCATTTAAAGGCAGAGCTGAGTATGGCAATATTTATGTGATACTTTTTCTGATTTAGAAGCAATGATATTCAAGAGTATTTTAACTGTTCTTGTTATTCTTTCTCAGAAATCTAATCATGAAAGAAAACAGATCAATCTGGTGATAGAAACTATCCATCAAATCAAGTTTTGTCTTAAGAAAATCAATTTAAATTTGAGTCAGGAGAAGAGAAGGTGCTTGCTAAATGTAAGGTCAATTTAGTCTCTTCCAATATTAAAAAAAAAGGCCCTGTTCCACTGATGGTAGTATGTGAAGCTTACAGAGAGCTCCACTGATACATTTCAGTCAGAGCTGAAAACCTCATTAAAAAAGTGAAGAATTTACATCTTGCTTCTTACCCCTAGAGTCTTCCTTGAGAAAATGCATAATGGGAATATTAAGAATAAGATGTGCCTGGAACCCTGTAGTTGGCTGGCAGCATTTATTTAGCAAATGTATTAAGAATAATTGAAAATCTGTTGTGTTTTAAAGCAAAAATCTGATACTGAATCATGAGCTTGCCTAACGTAACCCAGTGTTAATTTGCAAAGAAACCATTTGCCATTAGTCTTTTGTGAAATGGTCATTATCAAGCTGCATAATAAAGGACTGATAGCATCCATTACTATGTACAGGAATGTCTTCCAGGATAAATAGTATTTTACTAGAATCTATTTTATAGTACTGTGAGAAAGAGATGTTTAAATAGGAGTGGATTAAGAACATAAAATCTTCGAGTGCATTAGTAGATAGAATTAAGCAGTAGGGAGTCTGTGTCAACAGGTGAAACAATTTGTTCTGAAGAACTCCTCAGTAATCTCATACTTGAACAGGAAAAGAAGTGATTTGGAGCTGCAGTAAGGAAGAGTAAATGTCTTCAAAAATAGTAGTAATTTTAGAGCATGGAAAAAATTTACATGGAAAAAATTACATAGTGCCATTTGTTTCAAATGACATTAATGTGCATATTCTCACATGTGCTGTTCAGAATTACATTCTGAATAATTTCTTTTCCATTTACTTTCTCTAAGTTCACTGCAGATAGTTACTAGAATTCCCTTAGCAATGGACACAATTTGTGATCTCCCCTTCTGCTCTGCTATATGTCAACATCATCTTGTTTGAAATTAGAGTGTTTCTGTTCATGTGGATTTGATGAAAAGTTATCCTTGGAATTGTGGCACTGTTATTTATGTCCATTCTGTGTAGAAAAAACACTGAAGCAGTCTTGTGTAATTCACTCTGATACCTATGGAGAGTTTAAAATCTTAAGAATGAGTTACTTCCAAAATTGATTTTTCTGTCTCTTCGGTATCCAGATTTCAAAATGTGCTCACAGACCACTAGATAGTATTAGCTAATCTAGGTCTTATTTTCTGCTTGGTTGTTTATATTTTGACCACTGTTGTAAATATTTCTCAGGTTCTGACCTTAAATTATCTGCTGTTTAAATGTTTCTTTTCCTCCCTGCATGAGTTTGGAAATCTCTGCAATTAAAGTATTTTGGCATCTTTGATTACTTGGGTATCTGAATTTTAGTAATGGAATGTTTCTTGAGCTGAAAATTTTTTTAAAAGATGCTGATTTATACAATAAAACTCTTTGTTTACAGGAAAAGAAATTTATTCCAGAGCTTATTTTCACATTAAAGTTTCAACTTGGAATCTTTGTTTTGATTGTTATTAGGAATGGGAAGCACATTTTAACATTTATCTATTTTACCATATTTTACACATAAAGCCTGTATCCATTGAAAAACTACTTGGCACGAAATCAGACATAAAGGCAGGAAGAGTGATGGGGGAAGAGAAGGCTTTTGAAGTTAATCTTTCCTCATTTATATAAATGCATAATTTGAAAAATGCTGGTATATGTATTTATTCAGAACTATAATGTCAGTTTTAAAGCTGATTTCACTTTCTGTAGTCTAATTGTATTCTTAGTAGCCAGTTATAGCTAAGCTGAACTAGCAATATTTGTGGAAATACGGGAAAAAATCCTTGCAGAAATTAGTCTGAATCATATTTGCTAAAAAAAGAGGTTGACTGTTTCTACACAGGTGCTGGGCCTTGAACTAAAATAAGAAACATAAAATTGTGGTATAAGTGATAGAATGATATACTTATTTAGTGCAAAATTCTCAAATTCTGAATTTAACTTCTTTATAAAACTGCTCATTTCAGTATGTGGAGCAAGGATTCTCTGTATGTAATCTTTCATAGCTGTTAATGTTTGGAGCATCTTACCATTTAATACAATTATCTATTTAAGGATGCATAAAACACAAGTGGCTGCAGTGTTAGAATATTGGGCATAAGGTGCATTGTGGAGGACCATGTTATAATGCTCTGGTGCAATGGCACTAAGTGTCCTTATTTTCCTTTGTTTTCTTTTCTTTAGATTTTTTTGCCATTTTAATGCTTGTAATGTAGTGACTACTTCTCTGTGGTTGTCTCTCCAAGTTTAATAGAATAATAAAAGAATTATTGATTAATAGAATTTGTATATGGAATTATTGTTCCACTATTTTAACAAAAAGGAATCACATCAGGTGGTCAGTTTGTCCTGAAGGAGCCATCAAGTTAAAGGGACGCATTTGAGACCTTTGACCTGAACTTTCAAATCTTGCTGCTATGCTTTTAACTAGATGATCTGCCTTGCCTTTTCCACCTCCTTTGAGCAGTTTCTATTTCTGTTTAAATACAGCTTTAATTATTCCAAGTTGAAGCTGTCCCTTAAATATCCTGACCTTGGGACATAGGACTTTCCACCTTCAGAATGTTTTTTGCTGGGACTGTCAGACTGAGACCCACAGTTTTTCACTACTGGTCACTGCCAACATGGTATCTGAGGAGTGCAGTGCTGTGCAAATATTTTCCTTTCCTTTGCTGGGATTTTTGTTAAACCTGTATTTCCAGTCAATATGCCTGGTAACTCATGGTGCTACTTCAGGGGAGAGTGACGCCTCCTATGCCCTCCAAAGCAAGCTCTTGTATGAGACTAGAACTGTTCTAGAGTTTGGAAAGCAAATTATAGAAAACATATTCAAAAAAGAGAGACCCTAAGGAGAGAACCCCTTATTCCTTTAGCAGGCAATATAAAAAAAACAAGGTTATGTTTATATGGTGGAAAGACAGAATTTTTAGTAGATGTATACCTGCTCTTTCATTTCCTTTCTCAATGCTGGTGACTTCACTGCGAAACCATAGCAGTTTATTTAACCTCTTCCTCTTTATTTGAATTATAAAAGCAAACATGTTTGTATTTGACTTCTAGGGGTATTGTTGGTAAGAAGAGATCTACATTTGAACTTTGGCAAATATTTTTAGTAGAGATTTTTTACTAGAGATTTTTAGTACAGGCTAAACAGCTTGGAATTAATCGCATTATGCAGCTTGTGCTTCTGTAGTTATTCTGTACCTAAAACTGAGAAGATACCACTTAAAATTAAAACACCTCTGGAGCATTGTTCAGAGCAATATCAAATATAGGTAATGCAAAATTCAAGAACACTTTGCAGTAATAGGACAATAAATATTTTGTTGTCAGCCAAAGACCTTAGCTGGGCTCTGCTTCTGTCTTGTTTTGATGGGTTTGAGGGGTTAGAAGGAATATTGGATCTTTTCACTGCAAGCAGATATGTGTTTTACCTTACCTAATAATAGCTTTTAATAATTTCCAGTTTCTTGAAATACTTTAATAGTACACATTTAATCAGTTATTTAATGAGTCCCAGCCATTATCTCTCGTTCTTCTTGATTCATGATTCCTCTTCCTATTAACCTCACTTCCTGCCTTGTATCCTGCAGCTTCAAAGTCTTACTAGTTGTTTATGTTTAGCCATAAGCTAAGGCAGTCTTAATGAATGGAGTTGCTTTACCTTTTCCCTTCAGACGATTTGTCTGGTGGGTAGATTTTTTACAGGGAGAAAAAATGGCAAATATGGAATCTCTTAAACGAGAAAAACCTCCACCAGAATTGCTGTAAAGTTGGGGAAATAACTATTTCACTCTCATAGGAAGTAAACTGAACTTTTGCTTCCTAAACATCTTTCATACTAATAGTGGTTCAGGTAAATAATTTTTATGATGCAAGTGACACTGCAAGAATCACCTCATGAAATGAGTCGGAGAACTCAACCGTTCTCCAGCTCTTCAGTGGATAACAATTCTGTTCTCATCTCATTATGGTTGTCAGAGCTGCTGGGAGAGAAAAAATAAAAGGAAGTTATAGAATATTCTGCCTTTTTTGATAGCCTGCTGAAAGGGAGATTTTTTTGACCATTTTTGCAGCCTTTAAAAGAATGAAAGAAATTTAGAGTTTAGCAAATGAGTTACTTTATTGTAGGGTGGGGGTTTTGTTTTTTGGTTTTTTGGTTGTTTGGTTTTGGGGGTTTTTTGGGTGTGTTTTTTTTTCTTTTCTATCTTATTGCACAGAGTAAAAGTTTTGAATGTTGTCCATCCAAGAAAGAATAATCTTTGTCAGAGGAGGATACATTATACTGTCTTGTAACAGCAGTGGAGGACCATTTTAATGGGTTTCTTCTGTGCTGGAAACAAATGACAGTCCAATAACATTACCAGTGCTGTAAATCTCATTAAAAGTTGTTCTATTTAGGCTTCCTATTTGCTGTGTGATTTTTAAGCTATTTATTCAAAATCTTTAATACTTCTACCACATATTTTTAATTTATATGTTCACCTCATGGCAAGTTTGCCATACCCATGGATGCTCTCTTATCCACACTGTGTTAAAGCGTAGTTTAAAAAAGATTCTGTTTATAATTCCAGTTTTGACATACTTTACAAACTTTGACACACTGAAATAAACATTCTCAAATAAGAATGCTTCAAGTGGTTGTTGAGTGTGTTGCTTTCAGAGCGGCTTAAGCCTTCTCCCAGTGTTGTAGTACCTGAAAGGGACATTCCTGGTGCCAGAGTTGGGATTTACCTAATCCAAATAAGGAAATGGAGTTCCCAAATGAAGTGAATTAGATTAACATCTGATATCCAACTCAAGATCTGGTTAGGGGGGAAGATGAGCAGGTTAATCTTAAAATGAATTGGAAATACGAATACAATATTGAAAATATTACAGGACTTTAGGTCATCCTGACCTGCTTGTATTGAAAAAGACCTTTATCTTAGGCAAGAACCAACTTAAAAGGAACCTAAGCAGAGAAGGGTGAGGGAGGGACACTAATCATTCACAGTTGCATAGAAATACTGCAACATTTGAAAAGCAGTGAGACAGGCTGAAGAACTTGCATAAAATGTATTATTTATCTATTTTATGGCACTGTTAAATTTGTTAAATTGTGGAATTGTGCTTTCAATTGCTAGGAAATGTAAAATGTACAAAGATAAAATACAAGTATTAGAGTACCCTTGGTGGGGGGAAAGCTGTTTTGAGGACAGAGCTAAAGTAAATTACGTATTGGAATGCCAAGGAGTGATTTTTGAACTAGGAGTAAAAAAATAGTAACTCTTTATGAGAGCTTGAAGTTTCACTGAGTTCTATTTGCTTTTGAGCTGCTTATGCATGTTACACATATGCTTGTATTCAAATACTGTCTGCTGTGAATGGTGTCCTTGGTTGGTCAAGAGTAACTTATGCCTCTGCATTTTATTTTGTGGTTCTTTGGATGTGGATTGCAGAGAATACTGCAATAGCTTTTGGTTGGTAGACTGAGCTGGTGGGATGCTTTCTCCTTGACCACAGATAAATTTGTGACTGAAATAGGTATTCTTGTCACATTCAAATGGCAGGTAGACAAAGGAGTTGTCAGTGAAGAATGGTACTTTTATCAAAGATGCTATATCTTTTCATCAAAGATACTGTCCTCAGAATACTAAGGCTGTTAACGTAATAAATAGTTTTCTGGGAAACAGGTGAAAACTAGTAATTCTGTTTGTCTCAGGCTACTGTATTCACCCTCTTTTTCTTTTTTCCTTCTTCCTTTCAAAACTGTTTGACAGATGCTAAGGTTGATGAATTTTAATTTTAATTTGGCCTTTTCCTTGGGTTGCTGACAGTTCCTTCTATACCACAGAGACCTTTATTTTCTGACTCACTTCATGTTTCAGTAAAAAGTAGAGTATCTGATGGAAACTTTTTCATGAATAAGTGAACCCAACTGGAACACAGCCAAACACTGTCAGAACTGGCTCCCTGAATCCCAGTCTTGTGTTTTACCATGGTTTGAGAGATTAGATTCATTAACCTCTCATTAGAAACATGTCAATGCTAAAATCCCACAGTATGCTAGATTCAGCCTATTAGAAATCCCAAAAGGCCAGTTAACATTATAGAATTAACATTTCTTATTCCAGAATTTAATAGTAGATTCCTCATTTGGCTCCATTCCATTTCATTGATATGGTAACTTCTTAGGTGCTTTTCCCCATAGAATTAGCAGAAATGTTATTAATCCAAAAAGAACAGTTTGATAGAAAAAGCTTTTATCATAGAAATTACAGTATAAAAATGTTTGTTTCATTCTATTTTCTACAGATGTATTTAGAGAGCACTGCATGTATAAAATAAAGTATGCTTTTTACCTATAAATATAATAACACTTTCAAGAGTTGTCTCTGTACCAGTGATAACTTAGAGCTTGCTAATTATAGGAGGATATTAAATCCTATTTGAGCAGGTTTAAATGCATCCAGATATTAAAGCACTGTGTTTAATTCCAGAGTTCACAGTCTAAGGTAGAAAGAAACATCATTTTCATTGCCTTTTGACCTAAGGAGCTTTCTCTTCTAACAAGAATGAGCGCTACAAAATAATTTGAGTAAGATGGGATTCATTCTGCATCAGTCATATTATGTAGCTTCTGCTCAAGCTTGATGTGAATGCCAGTTAAAATCTATAAAGCAAGAGGTAAATGACCCTTTACTAGTAATACATTTTTGTGTGTATTCATCTGCTACTGTGACCAGAAAAAGAAATTTCCATTTTGTGTGGCTATTAAAGAAGCATGAAATAATGCTTTGGAATCGCTTAATGTCATTGTTTGAAATGGCAAACAGTATTTTCAAAGACATTGCACTTTGTTATTCAGAGCTACGCTTATCAGCCACCATTATTAGGACATTTGGTTGCTATTTCAAAGTACAAGAGTGGAACATGGGGCCATTAGTAGGAAAATGAGAAAGAGTTAGACTGGCAAAATCATATTCTGCCCTTCTTGAGAAAGAAAAAAGAACATCCACTAGAAAAACCAGAAGATCAAGGGGATGCTGTATTCTCACTCTGCCACAACAGGGCCAAGTGCAAGGTATCGATGCAGGCTGGGGGACAAAGGGATCGAGAGCAGCCCTGCTAAGGACTTGGGGGTGCTGGTAGATGAGAGGCTGGACATGAGCCAGCAATGACTGCTCACAGCTCAGAAACCAACCATGTCCTGGGCTGCATCAAGAGCAATGTGGATTCTATCCCTCTACTCAATTCATGAAATCCCACCTGGATTACTGCGTATAGGTCTGTAGTCCTCAGCACAGGAAGGACACGGACCTGATGGAGTGGGTCCAGAGCAGGACCGCAAAAATGATCAGAGGGTTGGAACACCTCTCCTTTGAGGAAAGGCTGAGAGAGTTGAATTGTTCATACTGGAGAAAAGAAGGCACCGGGGAGACCTTATTGTGGCCTTTTAATACTTCAACAGGGCTTATAAGAAAGAGGGGGACAGACTGTTTGTAGGGACAGTTGATAAAGGACAAGGCAAAATGGTTTCAAACTCTAAGAGAGTAGATTGAGATTAGACACTAAGAAGAAATTCTGCACATTCCCTTTATATTCCATTGCTACTGGGATTTATCCTACAGCACTGGAGATAATTTCAAGCACACACCTTAAGTGGGGTATGGAAAAGTTGTATTTGGCCAGTGATGTAGCCTTTTCACATCCTTTGCAAAACAAAAAGACAAATGAAAGTGGCATTCCAGGATGTTTCATTTCTCCTAAAGCTGCTTAATTATGATTTTGTTTTCTTTTAACAAACTTTCACTACTGCAGAGGAGCAGAGACCAAAAGAGACAGAATGTCAAACCGGGAGTGTATTTTTTCCATAGCCTAGACTAAGTAGTATTCTTAAAAAAAGACATGTGAAACTTGTTTGATAAGTCATTTATAAATTGGGTGGGGAAGCCTGAACTTGCATTTATTTACTTATGTCACTTTTGAAACCTATGTTATAAAATAAGCATACAGATTTCTGTGTTGCCAGGTTTTGGTGTTAAGACTGATTTTTGTGTTCGGGGTTCATGGGATTTTTGAGAATCATTAAGAAATAAGAAACACCAAAACCCTGGTAAGAATAGAAACCAGACAGTTTTTTAGTCAATGATGGCCTCTTGTCTTTGTAAAATTTTTGGTTTCAAAGACATGCTCAGATCACTGGAGTTCTTGGCTTCTTTGAAGTAACTGGTATGTAGGTATATAAAAACACAGAATTACTTAGGATGGAAAAGGTCCTTGAGATCACAGAGTAACTGAAAACCTAACGTTGCCACATCCACCACTGAACCATGTTCCTAAGTGCCACATCTACCTGATTGATGCATTTAATCCGCCATTGACTCAGAGTCTAAAACTTGTTGATTTAAAACATGAATGAGGTGGTGAAACACTCCTTTAAAGACACTGAAGTTAGTTTCTTTTGCCTGTAGCAAGCTCATCAGAGTGTTCCAGAGATTGCAGCCAGAACTTCACCATGCCAAGAAGTATTTCTGACATTTCCAGTTAACTTAACAGGCTAGAAGTTTCAATTTTTTATCTTTGAAATAGCGCAAAGAAATGTAGGACAGTGTAGACTTTCAAAAGTTCTGACCAATGTCATTAAAAACTACTGCTTAGCAATTATTTTAATTGCAAGCTTTTGATATACAGATATATTTTTGCTCTTCCACTGTTTTCTTCCGTGGGTTTCTAGGAGATGTGACATCTTCATCAAAAATTCATGTATCAAAACAGCCTTGTCTTTTTGTGTTTGCAGTCAGATAAAGAGCTCTCCTTAACTCTTTCAGTGCCTCATATTCTTCAGGTTGGTGAGGAGAATCAGGTGTTTTGGGGTTTACAGGGCTTGTATGCTGGTTATGCTTCACTTCCCTGTGACAGTCAGCTCTGAGAAAGCTGAGAGTCTTGCCATATCTTTTTGGGGTTGTGGAGAAGATGGGAACAAGCCAACAGGCACTGAATGTAGAAGAGAACAAAGTAAAGATGACAAAAAGGGAATTATATGAAATGATGTCAGTACTTCAGCATCCATTAATAATGTTTATGGAGTGCATTGATGCAACCAATGGCACACTTGGCACTTTGCAGTGTGCTACATCATTGCATGTCAGTAAATCTTTTGGCACCTGGTTCCAGAGGCTGCATTGGTCTCCTGAATGTCAGTCCTGCAACGGTCATGTCAGAACAAGACCAATCTTACCTGAGGAGGTTTTATTTTCAGCCTTTGGAATAGTATCAAATCTGGGATTTGGTGGGATTACTGAGTAGGGTGTATCTTTGGAAGGGCAAGCCTGAATAATATCTCAATGAAAAACATAGAAGTAAGGAATTTACAGAAGTGTTTTCCACAGGAATTAAATGTATCAGCATCACTAGAAAAAATAGGTTTTTTAAATACTGAAGCATAGCCACTATGGTTTCTGTAAGAGTAAACTGACCTTTTGTTTGTGGGATTGTTTGGCAAAGTCATGTTGCAAGTAATAATTTTATTTGGATTTTTTTCTTCTTTTAGAAAGTGTCTGACAAATTGCCTCAAAATATCAATACAGAAACATAGTTGTAGAGAAGTTGAACTGTCCTTGTTATGTAAAATGGCTGTCACTGAGATGATAAGAACAAAATAATCAGTGTGCAGAAAAAGAAGTTACCAGTAGCATGATTTCTTTGAAATTCCAGAATCACACTCAGCAAAGAAGAAATAGTCTATATATATATTCTCCAGTTTTACGCTATTGCCATTATAATTTTAGGGTTTTGTTGTCAGTTTAAATTAATGTTCTATTTTGAAGAGGTGGATGTTAGAATATTGTAAGTTTGGGTTACGTTTAAAGTTAAGATATTAGAGTAGCTTTGTTTAAAGAAAATTCCATTAAATGAATTCAGTTTGTTTTACAGATTTAGTCAAGCAACATAGGGTTGATTTCTGCAACAGAAAGTTGTACCTGTCTCAACAAAGCACATTTGAAAATATCTCTCAGCTGCCTTGGTTGTTGAGACACATTTGTGTTCTACTGTGCACAGCCTAGAGAATTCTTTGTTCTGTGGCTTGGTGTTTGTAGTGAGGGGTTTGTTTGGGTTTGTTATGGTTTGTTTTTTCCTTAAGGGCACCTTTACTATTATTCTCTACAAAAAGTAGGAATATTTTCCCTAGAATATTCAACTGAAGAGCAACTTTTCAGTAGAATAACTGTGAAGGAACAGATTATTTGTGTGTGATGGTGGTTCTTTGTTGCATTTATGCTTTTCAGTATGTGGAATTGCGTGTGATGGTGGTTCTTTGTTGCATTTATGCTTTTCAGTATGTGGAATTCCTGATCTGCACAATTTCAAAGTCTCCTGTGAGATGTGCCATTCGTACAACCAAGTGAAACTGCCATAAATTTTGTAATGAGTTTTAATACAAGACATTTTTTCTTTCTCTGGTGCTAAATACCAGGGCTAATGTAGCATATTGCTTAAAAATAATGATATATAAAATCATACTTGTCCACACTATAATAATACTTGTCTACTTTCATGTACAAACAGAAACTTTGGTTCCCTTAGTAACTTCATGGAAAATGCAGTTTACCAGAAGCTTCTATTGGACCTGAAAACCAAAGCCACTTTCCACTCACACAGATTTTCCAGTCACATTATGTGGGCAGTGTTTTTTTCCCAGGGTTGACATGATTATGTATATTAGTCTGAATGTGTTCTTTTGCACTGATGTGCTGCATTGCAGAGGGGTAATTTGTAAAGCTCCTTGAGGTTTGATGTTGAATGACATTATTGCTAATACGGTTTTAAGGACCTTAAGTCTCTAAAGTCTTTAAACACCTGCTGATGCTCTACTTCATATTTTTGGAACTGAAGAGATACTTTGGAAATTGATGGGATTCTCTGTTGTGTTTTAGAGGGTTAGGTTTTATCCCTGTTTCATATGAAACAAGGCAGTGTACCAGTGATTAATAAATAACTGGTTTCTGAAATTGCAGTGAGTGCTCTCACACGGGCCATTATCTACTGGTGATACACTTATAAAGATGCAGTAAAAAAGATTCCTTAATGTATGCTGTAAAAAATGTTGCTGTTTTTCCCGTGCATCATCTTCAGGGGGTAAGGTCACCATTACACATAGTACATTTGGTTAAGAGGCAAGTTGAAAATGAAAGGAGGTTGTTTTCAACCTCTGCGCTCAGTCATAGTTCAGCTTTAATTTTATATTCTTTCATCTTCAGATAGCTTGAACTGTGGGATATAGCACTGATGGCAACACATGCTGATTAAATTTGCCATGACCTCAGTATCACAGGGCCACGTAATTTTCTTTCTCCTTTTCTTTCCTCTTCTAGCATTTCATTATTTTAGAGGCACTTTGTTGCAGCTAGGAAGGTTCTTTAACTGATGTTAGTGAAACAATGAGCACTGTAATTTGGGGAAAGTATGGGTTGTTGATCGTACATTCTATATGCTATTCTCATTTTCATGAGAGCAGTGTCTGATTTACATATATATGAGTGGGCATGGTGACCCTTTATATAACTATTATTTTGGAAGGTTTGTGAAAGAAGAGTTGTCCTTCTGAAATATCTTCTGTGTTTAAACAATTGTTAGAGCAATGTTTTCTTTACATACTTATTCTCACAAATACTAGGCAGGCCTAGAACCTATTGATATTAGCGAGTATAATGTTTAAGTTAGTTACAAAGGAAACTTAAAGTCACTGTATGACTAATCCATACTAGTGAATCCATATAAAATATGGTCATTGGAAACTCTTAATGCTAGAGAAAAGAGGTTTCCTAAGGGAAGCTTTAGGACACTTGACATTCTACCTGAAATAACAGTAAGCACTTAAAGTATCTTTGCCAGGCCTTATGTGTTACCTATTTTTCTGTTTCCATTTCTGATCTTACCGAGCGTTCTTTCTAAACTTATTCTTCCTTCATGTATGGGAGAACTTGCTTGCAAAGTGCATGCTGAGCAATCTACTTGTGTGTAAACTGTGATTGCTTAGCAGACCCCTGCAATGTGTTTTGCCTAGGTGAAAGCTGGAAATTACTTCCTAGTTGTTTACTGATCTCCAACTTTGGCAAAGTAATTATTGCATCTTTGAGCTTTAAGACATCCAGTGTTTCCACTAGCAATGTTTTCTGGTTGATTCAAGCATAACCTGGCAATTGTGGCTAATCCAATGATCTGTGCAGTTTCTGAACAGCTGTTTTACTAAATCAAATTCACATAAGCATACAGTAACTACCTCAGTAACCAGGTCACATGCAGTGTTTATAAATGGATATGGATCAGATGTAAGTCTGTTACAAGTCTAGCCTTCCAGTGTCTGCCTACAATCTCATTTTCAATTACTTTTATGTTCAATAGTCATTCTTCATTAGAGAAGCTTATGTAAGCTTTCTATTTTTGTCTCATTCTAGCTGTGGTGTATGAATAACGTTTAATACTCTCTAATAGCAGTGCAATTGCAAATACATACTTCAGGGCATTTTGTTACTGAGATTTGTTAGTGTCTGCAATTCATAAAGACCTCAGTGGTCAAGCTGACTGCTCCCCTCCTGTCATAGTGCCCTGTGTGATGAATTGACATTCAGAAGTTTGCAGCTAATTACAGTGGATAATAAGTATACTTCCTTTAACAGTAACTATTAGCAGCGAGTATACTTCATATTTTATGTATTCTTTCAAGCTGTCAATAATTTTGGAGGTAATATCCAGGGAAAAGTGGGTCAACATTTTTTAAATGATGTTAAGCAGATGGACCTTGAGCGGTGTCAAAGGGCCAGTACTTACTGGAAGGGTGTAATTCTTGTGATGGACCAACAGAAGCACAACTGTCTTACATCAAGGGAGTATTTCAAGATCCAAGAGATATTATTAAGGCATAATATTTTGACTTCTGTAAAATGAGAATTATCTTGCCTTCAGGTAATAAGTGACTTTCTCTGTTCATATGTCTCAGATGCTTGTTTGATGTGCTTTACGTGGTCACACGGTGTTTTTTGTAGAGTTAACCTTTGTAACTTAATGTGTTCATAAAAAGGAGAAAATTACCACTTTGTGATCTGAAGGTGGTACGTACCACCAACGAAGAATTCACAGGTACTGCTTCTCTGTAGTTGCTGTTGTCTGTCAGTACTCTCAGTGCCCTCTGGGCTGCCTTGACAACACTTACGCAATGCGCTGATGCTTGACTGCTTTTCACCTGCCTCTCCACCTCCTCTGGGTGTTTTCTTTTTAAATCACAGGCTTCAAGTGCCTTTTTATCCTCCCTTTGTGTTCAAATTACACAGATACAATGAAAGATGTAGCAGTTAACTTGGGGCTGAGGACAAGTGGTAGAACAAATATGCCTAGAATTTAAAATTTTCTTAAGCAGCCTTCCTCTCTGAGGAAACATAGGTTGGGTATGGAGGTTCTGGATGATGGAAGGATAAGTACTCTATCAACCATGCATGGGTGTGCTGTACTGAGGATGCTGAAGCATAATGCTGAAGGGCTAAGGAAACACCCTCACTTACAACCATTCTTAAAATTGGACTGTTTTGCACTTAATTTGAACTGTTTCAGTGGTTAGTTGTGGTATCAGTGGAGGGTAGAGCACACAGCTTCTTTCTTGTTTTAATAATTCTCTCGCAGTGCTGTGATGTTGCTGTATTCCAACTATGTGCAGAGCTTTTGGTAATCTTCAGTCAAGTTAGTGTAGCACTGCCTCTGGTTCTGCGAGCTATTGCAAGAAACAGTCCATCTTGCTGAGCAGAAGGCTGTAGTTAAGTTCTTGGTATTTCCTCAGCAAATTTGACTTTTTCCATTATACAGGTTTCCTGTACAATATCTCTCTTGTTCATGTTCCTTTGTTCCAAATACTGTCATAAACAGTGCGTTTCAACAAGCAAAGAATACGGAGAGGGAAACCTCGTATCTGCTAAAAAATGAAAGCTCAGGAGGGAGTATTTCATGAGTGACAAAGCCTCCTTGTGTTATAGGTCACATGCTTGCCAACATGGCGAAGAGGACTTTCAAATGAAATTGCCAGGGAAAGGGGACTTCAGTTCATCCCACTCCTATCAGTTTGATGTCAGTGGCGCTAATAAATGCCCTGAGCTTGGAGAGGGATGGCAGGTCATCCTGGCAGCACAAAGGAATCCCAGGCACTCCAGCCAGTAAGTCAGCTTGACTGGGTGCCCAACTTAAATGCCTCTGTGCAAAGGCACACAGCAAGGGGAATAACAAGAGGAGTTAGAGAGGTGTGCATGCTTGCAGGGCTATCATCTTATTGGCATCATGATGACTGGACTGTTGGAATGCAAGGATGCAGGCTCTTCAGGAAGCACAGGCAGGGGAGATGAGGAGTGGGTGTCATGCTCTGTGTCAATGAGCTGCTGGAGTGCATGGAGCTCTGCCTGGGGATGGATGAGGAGAAAACGGAGAGCTTATGGATCAGGATTAGAGAGCAGAGACAAGTGATGTTTTAATGGGCTGGGACAGGAGGGGTTTTTTGACAGTTCTATGATACTTCATTGTGGTTTTTTAGAATTTTAGAATTCACATGATTGTCGCCATTCTTATGTCACTTAAAAACATTTAATGAAATGCACCATTTTGTACTGATTAGATACTATTGTATGGAAAATCTACTTGTATGTCAGTCTACTAGATTCTGAATACATAAGCTATTAGCTTGCAAATGTATTGGTGGAGGCATCTTTTAGACTTCGGTGTAATGCTTCAACCTTTTGATTTTAAGCTAGAGAAATAGCAGTTTACTGTCTCATTCTCCTCACAGAGCCAAAAAATAAGGGGATGGGCAGGAATAGCTTACTTGCTTTTCTCCTTAGTTGCCATTGAAAAAGCCTGTATTAAGTTATGTGTAAAATATACTTTATTGATTGTTTAGGATTAATTAATCTTTCCTGTTTAAGATGTCGATTATTCTGAGCTGGTTTAATGAAGCCAGTCAAGCTGGACCTTCCAATGCATTAGATCTCACATTTGGGAGTCTGTCTTACTGCTTTACATTAATTGGCTGCACTCATCTTTGTGTACCAAAAGGCTCATGCTCATAGGAAGATACATCCATTTCACTGGGAACATATGCACTGAGCTGGGACACTCAGCTGGCCTATTGGAGCCACTACCATCCTTTCTACTGTTTTGTGACAGCTTTAAAATTTTCCCTGAAGTGTGTGTATCCAGCTGGAGATGTTTTGTTATTTGTGTGTGTGCAAATAAAGAAAGGGTTGTCTGGAAAGTAAAATAATGCCAATGTAGTAATGCATAAGGGACAAGGGTAAAAGGATATTTATTAAGAATGCACACACCAAGTTCATCTACTTTCTGGAATTTGAAAGATAGGATCATATGGAACAATGCATAAAGAGGTGATCTTGAGCACTCTCTTAAGTGGAACAGGCAACCATGCAGTATCTTTGAGAAGAAAATAGGATAATAATGCTTCTACATTTATAGATTTTGATGTCTGCTTTTCCACGAAGCTTAAGGGACTGCGGCACTGTCTCACTGACTGTGTGCACATATTTATATATATTCTGTCAACAGAATTTCTGTGCTTATATTAGAAATATGTGTTGCTTGCCCTGACTTTAAGGACTTTACTGATTAGCAGTTTAACAAATTTGCCAAGGAACTGGACTGTGCTCATAATTCTCTTATTGACTTGTGTAGCCTTTGGCAAATTGCCTAATATTTGCATTTCTAGTATTTGAAAAATGTTGGTACTTATTTTTTTCAATACTGCTTCTGGGGGAGGCTAGCTTTAGAGTGAAAAATTGCTGAATAAAATAATGTTTATTTCTATGTATTAAGGCCATCACTCTAGGATTTCTTCCATATTTAGTTCCTCAGGCAAATGCTTAATTCAATAATATTTTATTTCCAATACAGTTCTCAAAATTATTTTCAGGGAACTGAGTGTGGTATTAAATGTAGAGAGGACATAGAAAGCATGAGAAAAGCAAGGGGAGAAATATCTCTGAAACACTTGGGTTTTTTCATGCTTTCTGAACACCAGATATATGGATAAAGGCATGCTGGATTTTTACATCATGACCATTAGTGGGTTTGTAGTATTGTATTAGCAATAATTCTAATACTTGAGTATTTTCACCATAATGTTTTGAATTTGGTTTCACTAGAGGTATACAGAACAGTAAAAATTAGTCTTGCTTGGGAATATTTTCCTTGGCTATTTAATTTAAAAAATAAGAGAAAGTTTACTGTCCATAAATTAAAATTAGGATGTAAATGAGAGATTGGAGAAGTTCCCAGTGCAGCATCTTGCCAATTTTATTTTAATGTTATGGACTACTGATGGATACATGTGTGTAAGATATATATGCATAAAATCTACTAAATTTGACATTTCTTTGAGAGCCTTTCCTTTTAAATTTCATGATGCTTGAGTGTTTAAAATCTAGTTAAAAATCTCATGCCTATTGAGAAACTGTGACACCAGTTCAATTTCATTTTTGAAAAAAACCATTATACTAAGATGTGTGTTTGTGTGTGATCCTGTAAAAGAAAAACCAGTGAAATTCTATCCAATATATGATGAAAGGAGTGGACAGGTTTAAGATAGCTTAATCAGAATTGTCAAAATAAAAGCATTATGTGTAGAAAGTTATTTGTAATTAAATAAGATGACATTTACACTGTTGAAAGATTTAAATGGGTATAGTGGGAATAATGTCCTACAAATACGAGTCTACGATAAAAAGTGCGGGACAACAGTTCTTTTCGACAAATTGTACAAGTGTGTGCTCAGCAGCTGTCTGCAGGCTTGCCAGCCTCTGCATTCTCATGGGGGCTTGTGAAGACAGAAAACTAAGTATTTACAGAAATACACACAGTGTGGTGCACTTGAGGATTCAGACTTGAATGTTTGTGTGTACTTGTAAGTGCCCACAAGTGACCTGCCTGCCTGCCAAACCCTTTAAGTAAGTGAAGCCTAGGGGTACAGGCACTGGAGGACTAAGGGCCAGATCCGTGTACCTCTGGCTGAAGGGCAGCCTCTGGCTGCCTTCCTTCTCCTGCAAGCTGTCATAGGGCAGACATGGGGCCAACATGCCAGGAAACATGACTCTCCAGCCTTCTGCCCATGAACCAAATGGCTTCAAAATGTGCTGTGACAATCAATCAATTACTGTGTGTTAGCAAAAGTTAATAAACTAGTAATAACTAAAACTAGTGAGGCAAATCAATAATGCTCAATGAAACCTTAATATGGGCAGTGAGAAGGTCGAATAGTAGAAGACACACTGGGACACAAACCCTACTCATGCAGGACTCATTCCAGTTACATGCTGTGTAATAACCAGTGCTGTGGCTACACCAAAAGAGTTGTATTCCCATGCAGCTCCCAGGAGGGCACCCATCTTAGCTGAGAGAAATGATCAGAATGCGGTCCTTCTGAACACTCAGCATGACCTCATTCAGTAATTATAAACCATCAGTAATTATAAAATTACTTCAACCTAGGTCCAGCAACAAGAGTGTGATTTCAAGGGTTATTTTCCTCTGCGTTTTGATGCTGCCTCCTTTGAGATTTTTTGTGCGCATAAGTCATGCCTGCTGGTGGCTGTTCCTCCAGGATTTTTTGAAGGATCTTGGCCAAGATAATACACAAATTTTACTTAGTTTAAGCAATTCATCCGTCCATCTTTCATTCAGGTTTGTGTTACTGCATGTTTTGATGCTCTTCAATAAGAAGGCATTTTTGATTTGTCTTTCTGCAAAAAAAAACACCGTGCATGGCAGATATAGACAGGAGGGGCCACCTCAACTAGCAGCAAAATTATTTTTCACATTTCTCTCAATTGGCTGTTTCCACCAAACAGCAACTGTTTCCAAGAAAATATTTCATTCTCTAGGTTTTGGTTTCTTGTTTTGTTGGTTTTGGTTTTGGTTTTTTTTTGTTTTTTTTTTTTTTAATATACAAATCTCATTGCATTCAGATAATTAAAATGCCATAACAGTTTTCACATTTCATTGCCTAATTAACAGCAATAAAGGCCACACTAAATCAGGATAAATCTGTAATTTCATCACTAATCGCACAAGTGCGAGTGTCAGCATCATAATGAGATGCACAAATCTGGAGGTAATGAGGCTGTGGCTGTCTGGAAAATTAGAGCAAGTGCTGGCACAAATTGTACAGCAAGGTTTATCCCCATTTTATTAATTATATGCTTGCACAGGGAATTGTAACCTACTCAAATTACTTTAATTTGTGAAATTTGTTCTCTAGTTATGAATCTGATATCTGAACATCAAGTCAAGGTCCTCATTCTTCCCTCAGTTCAAAAATTTCAAAACATTTCAGTGCCCTGAAATGCTTTAGATGTGAAGACTTTGACATTCTAACACGCAATAACATATTGCAAAGCTGATAGCAGCACTGGTGAATAGTTGTATTTAGCCATGATGGTATCATCCTACTGTGTTGGATGTCAAGGATTTCTAAGCTAGAAAGATGTCTGAGTTACACCACAATAAAGATTATGACATCTAAAAATATTTGGGGCACAAATAATTACTGGTATATAATTTCATTTCTTGTCCTGTGTAATAAGCTTCTTTGATTGATGAACTGAAAAACATCAGCTTGACTGTTTTCAGGTCAAGGAAAGTATAGTTCTGCATTCTAACAAAGACTGTTGCAGTGCCACAGACTGAAAAATACGGATTAAAACTTGTTGATTCCTGTGAAGTTGGTTGTTTTTATGAACAGATCATAGAATTAATCTGTTTTAGATCAAAGTAATTAAATTATTTGTGCTGATATTTGTGATTTGTCCTGAGGCCGTATAGTAAACTTCTTGGTAATATGGATATTTCTATATCAGAATTGACTTTTTAAAAACATATACACATTTTATGTTGATAGCCAAGGATGACAGTGATCTTTCTCACACTGAAATATTTTATAATTAGTTCACATTCAGCACCCAAATGTCATACCTTAAACTTTTCGTTCTAAATGCTACTAGTCTGGTACATGGACAATTTTCTGTATCACACTGACAAAGTTGCCGTTCATTGTATCTATATTCTGGTTTTATGTTGCAGTGATGTTTCTAACCAAATAGTTAATATCATACCTGCTATCATTGCCAAAAGGGTTGAATGAATTATGTTTCCTGGGCTCTGTTTGTTATGATGTTGAGAAGTTGTAAAGGTGCCTGTGAGGTTAATTATTATCTTCAGTAGCATGATAAACATTTTACAGGAAGAACACTGACAATCCCACAGTGGGAATGGTTAATTTATTCTCTTTCACTAGACAAAGGTTGTTACTAGCAGGTAACATCTTGTTTCAGGAGTTAATAACTACAAAAGTTACTCCAAATCCCTTCTCTAGTCATGTTGAATGCAGTGTTAACTGTTGTACTGGCCAACATTCATTAAATCTGAGAGAGACTGCTCCAGGAAGAGCTGTTGTTACCTTATAATGAGTCACCTGGTAAAAGACTGTATGAACAGCCACCTTGTGCGTGAAACATGTATTTAGATGAGAACTCTCTTTCAGTCAATCACCATAAAACCTTGATGCGCTTCATGGCATCTTTGCTTCAGACTAGCTTGTGTTTTTGCGCATGTTCCCGATCTTGTTAGGTCTTTTAGGTCTTTGCATTAAAGGAAAACAGTAGAAACCTTTTTAAACATGCAGTGATACAAAAAGTTGTTTCTCCGTTTGGGTTTTCTTAATGAACCCAGCTGGACTTATTCAGTGCTCTGCAGATAGTCTGTGTAATTAACCAACATTGGAGTGGAGTTTTCAGGTACAACTGAAACCGTACTAATGAGTGCAAGCATAAACCCAGCACTCACATCTTCATCTGGTATTAACAGATGGTATTAGAAGAGGTTCGGTGTGGCTTTTCTTAAGACTTGCTGATTGCTACTGGAGAATAAACTTTTGTCTACATTGTTTCCTATTTGGCACCACTTGCTCTTAACGAATTTGACTTAAATGTTGAAGTGTGACAGAACCTGGGTTCTAACACATACAGCAAGGCTGGCTGTTCTGTCTCAAGATGCCATCTGCCAAGATCCTTGGTTTTAGGTTTCTGTTCCCTGGTAAAAGATTTTGGATGTCACAAAGCTCTAGAGCTTTTGCCTTAAAAGGACAGGTGACAGACTGCAGTGTAGCCTACACAGTCAGTGGGTGTGTGCTCTGCTCTGAGCTTATCCATAGTCTTTGATGCATAGCAGGTATGTCCTCCTGACTCTGTCTTAGAAGAAAAACTTTCAATGGAAATTACATCTTTTTATGAATTTTTTATCTCCTTCAGATTTGCCCACAAAACAATTAGATATTTTCTGAATCCAGCCTTGTCATACAGCTGTACGTAATCTGTGACCTTTTATTTGACTTCATTAACATTATGTTGACTATCATATTACTTCAGAATTTACTTCTTATTTGCATCGCAGTACTGACGTGCTATAGTCAGGAACTGACACTAAATTTGGGGGTTTTTAGAGCCTTTACATATCTGTGAATATAAAGAAAATTTACGAGGTTTGAAAACAAGGAAGAAGGGGAAAAAGAAACTATGTTTTATCTTAATATTTATTTTCTATACTAGTTTAAATTTCCTTATGCAACATATTCTTTTCAGTTATTTTTGTTGGAAAGAACAGAGAATTCTGTTTGCCTGGAAAATCTCAGAAGCTGTCAAAAAGTGCCCCATGACATTGGTTATATGCACAGGATGAATTCCATGAGCCACCATCACAGCTTCTTGGAAGCTGTTTCAGAAGTTTCTATTTATCTCAAACATGGAACTGAGATCCAAGAATGTGAATTTTCTCAGACCTCAAAGAGGCAGAACTGTGTGTGATAGTCTCTTCCCAGGTTCTCATACATTGTATCTGTGCAGAAATAGTATTGTAAGGATCTTTGTAAATTTGTACACTGCCCTTGTGAAATTCTAGGAAATGATCAGAAAACAAATGAGAGTATAAGAGGTCTGGAATAGAAGCAGCAGCTCAGCACTGAGAAGTGAATGCTCTTTTATCTATAACTTACTGGTGGCAGTGCTAATGATATATCTAATTGTTACCTCTTTTCTTCATCTTCACTTGCCCTTTTGTGTAAGTAGGCTTAACAGATGCCTTTTTGAAGGGTAAGAAATATTGAAGCATGATTAAAGTTTGAATACTTAAGTTTATTGCTAAAGATGATTTAAAGTGGTATGTGTAAGACTCTTAAAGCAGCAATATGAATTGCATATGACCTAATTTTTTGTAACTTGATAAGCTCATACTGGCTTTGAAAGCACTCAGGCCTTTGTACTATTATTCTGAAAAGTGATTATGCTGTTGAATTGTGGTTAAAATTCATTGTTACTTCATTCACTATTCAGGAGACTGTGGCCTTAATAGTACTTTAAGATACATGTCATGTATTTGTAATGAATTAATTTGCTTTCAGCATTGATCAGTGCTTAATGGATAATTAGCAAGCAGGTTTAACAATCTGCTAGCATGATACCGTGTTGCATAACCACTATGCTCATATCTCACAAAATCCAGGGCAGAGAGAGGCCACTAGAGAAAAGTTGTCACAGCAGCACTGTTGTTCAACAAGCAAAGATAATGTGTTGTGTGTTTCTGGATTTCAGAGTGTCATATTAGTATGTTGTATTAACATCAAGTGGGTACTGGAAAGCTAAGTAAAATGGAATATGTTGTGTATAACACTGGCTTTGGAATTTGAATGTCAGGATTGCAGACCTGTGCTGCATAAGGGTATAGAGACATGAGGGTCAGTCTCTTCTCCCAGACAACAAGTGCCAGAAGGAGAAGAAATGGCCCCAAGTCACACCATGGGAGGTTTAGACAGGATATTAGGAAAAATTTCTTCACTGAAAGGGTGACCATGCATTGGAACAAGCTTCCCAGAGAAGGGGTGGCATCACCATCCCTGGAAGTGTTCATAGAACAGCTACATCAAACCAAGACACTTGAAAGGCTTTACATTTGTTCATTTTCCACACATTTTAAAAAAGATTCTTCTGACTGCAGCTGTAAGCTGGTCTAGTGTTTCTCATAGGAACTGTTAAGAGCTGCTGTGTTATCACTGAGTACAAAACTGCAATAAGAGTCTCCTGTAAAAGGAGTATCAGACAGGCTGAGTTTAGGAGAACATGCTGCTCTATACATGGGAAGAATCACAAGCATCACTCACAGCAGCAGCTGTAGCAATTAGCCAAATAAACAGGTTTTATTGATGATCTGCAATAGCTAATAAACTTTTAACGAGCTATAAAACACCCCATGGATCAATCTTGCTATTTACAGCTTGGATCATAACCAATACTTGTTACTTCTAACTAGCCTTATTGTTGGGAAGTGGAGGAGTAAGTGGACTGTATGCCAAATGTAGGAATGGAGACATCATTCCAAATAAATTCTGGTAATTTAGGGAATATTTATAATTTACTTCAGCACATAAAGCAACCACTTTGAAAAGAGTGGTTTGGGGGCATCTTTTTAGCTTCCCATGTCATTAAGTCAAGACTTCCAGCCATGGAGTTACAGCACAAACACAGAAAAGCTGATAAAGAAAATGGGAAGGTTTGAGGAGGATAGGGGTGTGTTTTCTATAATTCTATTTAGTACAAAACCATCTCTAGGGAAAATACTGCTAAAAACCACCGTGCTTAAGCAAACACTTGCCTGGTACTATATTTTTGTCTGATTGTCTGAAAGTTATTTTTCTCAACAAAAATGGTTATTTAATGTCACACACTGACAATTTGGGGTTTTTTTTAAGATAAATAAATGAAAGTTAATGGGGAGATATTTAAAGATTAAGAAGTTATAGGAAGTAAAATGTTGACAGATAAGATATTCCTTTGAGTCTGAAAGTAGCAAACGTAGTAAAGAACTCAAGAAGTGTTTAAATCAGTCTTACTGTTATAGGATAAATTCACTGGGATTCCTAGAATTTCAAGGGAGTGACTGATTTAACTGTGAATTCATGGGAGGTTCTTGCCAAATTTCCTAACGGTGTCAATGTTAATAGTTTGCATTTTTTAATTTCCAATGTCACATTTTCTTGGTTTTAGTCCAGTGCTGTTACTTCAGGCATACCATTACCAAAATGTTGGTTCAGGTGAAGATTCAGATGGTTGTTAAGGGAAATTGCCGTGATCCATATATGTACATCCAATTGTGCCTTAAAGATAGAAAATAATATTGCTTAATATATGTCCTCTTTAAAGCTCAATTCATGAAAAGCACTTACCTCAGTGTGACATAAAGTCCATACATTAAGATTTCAAATGTTAAATCCTTGCACAATCTTCCTATGTAGTGTGTGATCTCTCTAATAAAGAGTTGTTTCAGTCCTGGAGGGTTTTTCTGTATCTGCCTCTTTGGTACAGCATTGCAATGGAAATTTTCTGCACCTGAAGTAACTGATGATCCCAGACTTTTTTGTAAATATTTACTTGAATACTTTAGAAATATTTGTTGCAGTCTACAAATGTTTAGAGTTCGCAATAAAAATATTTTCAGGTATAGCTACCAAGCAAACATTCCCAGTGTAAAATGTGTGAAAGACACTGTGCCACAAAAAAAAAAAAAAACCCTCACTCAGCAAATGAGAAATAGTATAACAAGAATCACACCTATAACCATCAAGGCTGTCATAGCAAAAACTTATTTACACTACAATTGTTGCTAGAAAATTACCTCTGTTTTCTTGGCAGTGATTAAATTGAAAATATAAATAAAAAGATAAAATCTACTCTATTAAGAAAAGTTTGAAATGACATCTCTTACTACAACAACTTCGGACTTATCTGCAGGATGAGCAGAATCAATACAAAGATTGTAGGTGAACCAATAAAATGTGGGCTTCAGTTGACTCCAGGAGATCTTTTGTTCTACAGTAACTCTAAACCCAATCTAAATTCAAAATAATACAGCATCTTTTTGCTGTGCAGTAAAGCACTTGAACTGTTTCATGTGAGCCATAACCAACTGTGTTGTCAGGGGTGAGAGTGGGAGGTGGGGGGGTGTGGAGTAAACCCCAAATACATCTGTAGTAGTGTGTTCCTATGATATAGAATGAGTACACAGGTAAGTTCTCCAGGACAACTCACCCAAATCTTTGAGATAAGGTAAGATTTCTAATTAATGCCATTAATGTGGTGAAGTTTCTTCAGGGATTTCAGAGAAAAAATATGTTTCTGCAGTTGGGTCTTGCCTAGAAAACTCTGTGTAGGAGCTGCAGACAAAAAGGCTGGGCAAGCAATGAAATGATGGCATAAAAACCGCTTGGTTCCATTGCTGCACGCGCACGTTGCTGGGTTTGAAGTTTGAAGGTCACCATTATCCTTGTACTCATACCTTTGCTGGCTCTCAGTTGGTTACAATGCTGTCACTCTCCTTACTTCCCTGACAGTTTTCTTGGAGGCACATCCTTGTTTGTTCCCTGATAATGGACTGTATTTTACAACTAAGTTCCCAGATGTGCATAAATCCTGCAATTTCAGCACAGACTCTTACTGAGCTCCTCCTGTAGAGTTTCATTTCACAGTTTGTCTTGTCAGATATCTGTGATATTTACAGGAAAAAATGAACAAATAAATACTCGGGGGGATTTTCTAATGAGTCCAACAAAACTCTCCAGTTTACTTAGAAAATGAAACATACAGAAGGCAAAATAATAAAAGTCTATGTATTTCTTATGGGTTTACTTTCCTCTCTAAAGTATTATTTGAAGTTAATGTCAGAGCCTCTAAAAGTTCATTATTGCCCTCCTGCACACAGTTTTTACCCTTCTGTTTAGGAAAAAAAAAAGTGTCTGTTTGCTATTTTCTCCCTGAAGAGCCAATATGTAACCCCACCTTTTATAATCTTTGGTCTCTCTTTCCCAGGCAGCCTTGTCTGAGGATCCAAGTTCATTCATATATTTAGAGTTTGATAGAATTAAAAGTAAAGTGAGTTTTGTCTTATGTAGCAAGCCCTCCTGCAAGGTTGCTCTTTCTGAATAGCTGGTGAGCAAATGATTCTTTGTTGCATCTGACCTTGGAGACCAGATGCTGCTCTGTCAGAGAACTGCAGCGTGTGCACCCTGAGGCCATAAAGGCTGCCATGTTTTTATAACCTTAAGCAAAATTCATAACTTAGTGACATTTGCTGAATTGTCAGAGGTAGTTGATGGAAATGCATCTTGAAGAAATGAAATTTGAAAAGTTTATTGGGAACTACACTGTAGGATCTGTACAGCAAAAGTAACGAGGAAATGTTCTGCAAAACTTATTCTGATGTTGGTTTTGGATAGAACATGGATGAAATGGTGCTGCAAAGGCTTGTTAGTGCAGGTGAAGGTGATACAGTATTTGCAAAAACATAGATGTGAAAGAAGCATTACTTTTACTAAATGTCATTGGTCAATGCAAGGACTCTAGAATCCACTTTTGTTTAAGTCTATAAACATTATGAGGAGATAGACTGTATATATCATAGGTTTTAAGTTGTTGTAAGCAGAAAAGAAGTGAGGTGCACGAGATTGTCCAACTTCAGGTTTTCGTTTGGATTACATTTGTAAATTTTATTTCTCTATTTTGAATTTTTTTTCAATGTTTGCATAGTTAATTACTACTTTCACATGCACAAAATGACAAGTGGCTTCAAAACAATGAAGTTCTTTTACACTTCTGTAGTGAAATGGAGTAAAATAATTGCATTGAAATATTGCAGTTTTGCAGTTAAGACATGGTTTGATTTTGTTCCTTTTCCTATTCTATCTACATTGCACAATCTGTACAAGTTCGATATTACTGATGCAAAAATTGTTACTCCAGGTGACATGAAGACATAGAATGTTGGTAGTTGCATAAAATATTAGAAAGAAGAGAGATGACAATTATTCTCTTAACTAGCAAAGCTTTATGCTGACAAAACTCTAGTGCAGATTCCTTTATCTTTTTGCCCATTTTACTTATTCTGATTCAGTAACTGATTTAGGTGCTGCCAGTAAAATTTGTGACAGCCCTATAGGTGTGTCTTCATTTTGGGGGGATAACAAAGTGAGGTTAAATCATGACATGCCAGACTATTTAAATGTGTACCATTTAATGGATTAGCCTGGTCTTGACAGGGAAAATACCTTTATTGTTTTATGTCTTATCCTGAAATGTTGCTTTGTTAACAATGACATTAAGATGAAACTTTGAGGGATTGTGCACTTACAGGAACAGCAGGATTATCCTATGTTGTAGCCTAAAACTGCAGAATGGCAAGAAATATGTGTGCTTTGTGATCTCTAAAGTGCTTGTTATTTATGGACTATTTGTTATTTTCACTTCAAAAGTAAAGAATTCTCATCTTTCACTCTCGCTTGCAAGTTTCCAGAATTTTGATCAATCTGGACTTATTTTTTAAATCCTCAAATTTCACAGTATTGTCTTAAGTGTTATCACTCACGGTTATGCCTTGCAGGCTATGAAATCTCTGAAGCGTGTCTCCATGAACTTACAGCCATAATATTCAGCCATGGCACCATTGTAGTACCACCTCCCTTTACGATAACGGGTTGCTTGAATACAGTTTTAATATGCCACGATTACATTCTTCAAATTATGTTTGGAGTTTTGCAAATAACATCTTTGTTGCTTCTCTATCACACTGATTGGAAACAATTTTAATGTTACTGTTTGTTTTTAATATAGAAGTTAAAGTAATTGTATATCCATTTCTATATTAATTGACATTACATCAGTGCTGGCTTTTTTAGAGCCTGTTTCCAGTGGTAATCAGTCTGTTTTGAAACTTGGTAATGCTCTCAATGGGAGAAGTGAAAAAATAACAAATTACTAGAAAATATAGCTCATCTCTTCTGTAGTTGACTTGCTGAAATACCATAACAGTGATTAAAAAAAACAGGCATTTTATCAGTGTGCTTAAATTCCAAGGATTAACAAATTTAATTTGGAAAAAATATGATCAGGTTTAATGACTGGTTAGTGTTACAGAACCATATATAAATGATAAATCAGGGCTCACTCTCTCTTTAAGGCATTGCTAAGCATCTTTGCATAGTGTATGTTTCTAAAAAAAACTAATGTTACACCAAATTTCAGAACCCTTGGTCCTTTAAGTATATTGTACAATCAACTTGGCAAATTAGATCAGTAAGATGCCAGGTCTGCTGCAATTAACATTAACAACCTGGTTCTATTTCTAATGCTTTTCTAAATATTGTAATACTAACACACTTGCTTAGATTTTCCTTGGAGTTTGGTATGTTTCCAGGCAAGGTTCATGCACCAAGTCAGCACTTGCTGAATACAATTCAGTATCTCATCTGCTCTTTTCTGATTCCTCCTGAGCCCACAAACTTTGCTGGTGATTGAGAGGTTCTGTTAGTGCTTGTTCCCATATGGAGATTAAACCATGACTGATGGAATGGTGTTCCAGACTTTTTCACTTACCTAGATGTCTCCCTCATCTGCTGCAATGGCACCTACTTACCCTGTCGGAACACAAAATTGAAATAGGTGCTCAAATCAGGGTAAGTTTTACGTTCCCCTATCTGATTGCAAAATTTATGGACAAAGGAATACAAATTATTTCTGGTTTGTTATTTATTTCTTGGTTCAAAGGGATGTGTAGCAGACAATGACATTGGCTGGAAATAGGCCAAAGTCTGGTTAAATGTGACCCTTAGCTGAATGTTGCTATATGATTTGTTAAGATGTACTTGATAGAGATCATGAGCTTCCAAGCACTAGAACTGGGAACTGTATTCAGAATACTTTATTCAGTTAGTGAAACAGTTTATCACTTGTAGTTCATGTTTCTGTGGTCCTTTCTTATTAATTTCTAATATTTTGTTTGACTTCTTGACAGTTTTTTCAGTGCTAGACTGATGCTAACAGAGAAACATCTATTTAAATACCAAGGTCTTTTTTGTGGTTGATAACAGCTTATTCAGAGCCAAGACTTTCTCATAGTTATTATTTTGTATTAATTGGCATCAGACTTTGGTTTCTGTTTGGTTTCTGTGACATAATCTGTTTCTCTGAGCTTCTGCAACTCATTTCATTCAAGCTTGGTTTTAATTAGCTCTGAATATTTTCATAGCATCAGCAAATTTCTCACCCTTGCTAATTTTTCTGTTTCCAGATTTTTATATACATAGAGTGAACTTCAGAGGTCACAATACAGATACTTGTGAAATACTGTGCCTTACTTTTTTCTGTTGTGAAAACAATCACTTACTGTTGCCAGATAAACAGTCCATATGTCTATTAATTTGACTAAAAAACCTTATTCAGTGCAGAACTAGGTATCCCTACTGGTATCTTCTTTCCATCTTGAAAGGGTTTGAACTCAGAAAAATCCAGGCTTCTGAGACATCAGAAATAAAATGTTATGGCAAAAATTCATGTAACAGCTGTTCTCTCAGGGATGCATCAGCATGCCCAATTTACTTGCAGTCTCTTTGCACTGCCCATAGTAGGAGATACGTGCCTATGTCCTGTGGTCTCAGATTAGTCCCTTCTATTAAAGCAGTTGTTGTCTTCCAATTCTGTCATTTCACTTGCTCACAATTTAATCTACAGCCACACTCTGCTCCCATTTACCCGCTGACAGAAAATGGATAGCAGGAAATGGTAGGCTGATGGACCCACACATTACAGTTCCCTGGAAGTGACCCTGTGCTCCCGCCTGGGTGCTGAACCTGGGAATGCTCAGGTCCTGCTGAACCTGGGAATGCTCGGGTCCTACAAAATGTTTATGCAACGCTTTCCTATGAGTGGGCCGGGCTGATAAGCTTGGAGAAATACTGCCTGCCAGTCATAGCTTTGCCATATTCTTTCTGTTGATCCATCTTTAAGCAACAGATCAACGAAACTGGAAGAGACTGGATGGCATGCAGGTATTTTCCAGCATTCCACTGCCAGCAAAACCATGTGACACACAAGTTTCAGGTTCGGAATACCTTCATTTCAACACAGGCTTAGTGTTCCAGAAGGGCATGAGCACCATCAGGCAATCTTTGAGTTAATGAACTTTTTCTTGAGTGAATAATGCATAAACCCAGCTCTTACTGCCACCAACAATCCATGTTGTTTTGTAATGAAATATGCATTTCTTTTATATTTGAAAAACATAAAGTACATTCATTTTGCAGGTAGTGCAAAATTTATGATGTTCTTAATTATTCATTTCAATGCTTTTTTAAGTTTGTAGGTATATTTAAATAACATGATAGATGACCACCCTGTCCCTTATCAACCCTTGAAATAAAATATGATGTATTTGGAATTCTTATTGCCTGGAATAACTCAGCAAGATGCTTTGCTGTGTTTATAGGTGTAAGGCTGTACTTTAACTTTGTTACTTACTGGTTTTAACAAGGTTATATTGTTTTCTGATTCAAAGCAGTTAGCTAAACATTCCTTAGTTAGCAAAGTTCTTCCAGTGCTAATCTCTCTCTCCTGTGTTGGATTGTTCTGTCTGAGCTTTGAGAAATTTTACAGTTGTAGGTTTGGTTGTTAACTTATTCCTGTAAATCTCATTTTATGATATAAAGAACTTAGAAAAATTCTTTTTTTGTTTTTTTTTTTTCCTTTTTTTGTTTTTTTTTTTGTTGTTAAAAACGTTAGTAAACAGATAGTCCAAATGCAGTAACTAATTTTGTCACAGAATGAGTGTTCAACACAGTGTAGCCACTAGACTGCACTATGCCCTCCCAGGAAGTTTCTTATTTCCCCTAAAGTTATATTTAAATTCAACCTGTCTGACACGTCAGTCTTGACAGGCCACATACTTCCCTTTACAAGGTCCTCTTCTGGTTTTGACCTGGTTCAGCCAGGGGCCATTCCACAAATTACTGAATTCTCCTTGTTCACATGCCTCAATGGGACAGCCAATGCCAAGATGTCACTCATCAGCATTTTCTTTGATGTATTTAATTTTCTGTTAGTTAATTAAAGCTGAGTTTCACATCCAGTGCATAACAAATATCTTGGGGGCCACTTTGACATACTCTAACATGCCTTGCACTGTCTGATTCTACTTTGCGTCATCTGGGAGTCTTGCTGAGGATTCAACTTCCTTCCCTCTGCTGTGCAAGTGTGCTAAACCAGACCCCTTAACTTCTCAACTCCAGCTGTGAAAGGCTTGATCAGCAACTGGTAGCATTTACTGAATGCTAATTTTAGAGATTCCCTGGTTGGCTATTTGTGCCCAATGAAAATCTGAAGAGCTTTACAACCATCAAGTATCTTACCATGAAGTATTACTTTAGGCTTTAATCATTGCCCTGTTTTTGTGGGATATTTAACCTATTCAAAAGCTGTCTAGGCGCAATCCTGAATAATAGTCTTAGAACTTGAGCAGGGAGGTTGGACTAGATGACCTCTAGTGGTTCCTTCTAACCTTAACCATTCTGAGATTTTGTGATTCTGTGATTCCTAATGCTTTTGAAAAGAAGATAGAAGGTAGCACAGTGAAAACAGATAATTGTTATATTATATAATTTTTATTTTCTGTTAAACCTCCTGTATTGACATTCTGTTTCAGAAATTTAACTCATAAACCATGATAAGGTCCTTCTTGAGCTTCCAGGCTAAACACTGCCAGCAACCTCAGCTGTTCCTCATAAAATTTGTGCTCCAGACCCTTTCCCAGCTAATGGTTACTAGCTTGTCCTTTATATATTGCAAGGAGTTTTAAATCATTTGGCTTATACAGACAGAAGAACAGGTGAAATCAGATTTCTACCAATCAAGAATTGCTGCCAAACCTTTCAAGGTCATTTCCTATATTAAAAAAAGTTCCAGAATTTCTTTATGAACGTACATACCAGTTAGACCTGAATATCTTTATGCAAGGCTCCAAAATAGTGTTGGAAGTCATTCATGTGAGCATGATACTCAGTGTGAAGTTTCAATCTGTCTAGTAAAAGTGGATACAATCTTGTTTTATGATGGGAATATTCCAGGTTGATAAATTACTTGCCTGTGACCATAACAGAGAGGGAGGAGTAACAAACCAGCAATAGGACATTTAACTCTGATAGCTGTCCTATGTGTAACTCCTAGGTCCTGCTCCCTCATTTGTAAATAATTTAGATTTGCTAAACTGATTAGAGTGAAACTTGCTCTCAACATCTAGTTCAGCCTTGTAAAATCATCATGAACTTCAGCAAGTTTCAGCACTCAATCTACATATTGATGTTTTTTATGAGTAGGAGAATGAAAAAAGTATTTTATTCTTCTGTTTCTACAAATATAATCTGTTATGTAAATTGAGTTGGTTTTGTTCACATCTGATATGCTGAGTGATGATGCTGTTTTGTAATGATATTTTAATAACCGGGCTTATTGAGATTTTAATTATTTTTCAATCCTAATGTTTCTATGTTTGTCCTTAAATTTTGTGTGCACTTCATCTTTCCTTAGTCTATTCTGAGTTCTGAAGATTTTTAGAATTTTCAATCTCCCAGTTCTGTCCTTTTCTGGTCTCTTTTTCTTCCTTCTGCCTTCATTTGCAGAAATAAACAGGAGTTCTAAATTCAGCAAAAGTACTTAAACATTGCAAAGGTAGAACTGGGGGAGTGAAAACTGCAGCAATAAAAACTCAGGATATATTAAAGAAAGATGCATGAAAACAAGCATCTATTAAGGTCCTTATCAAGTGAAGTTTGTCTGCAGAATGCAGTTAGCTAAATATTTAGGCCAAATTATTTCTACCCACAAGTGGACAAACTTAATTTTGCGATGGTTAAGTTTCCTAGGAATCAGATTGCCTTCTTGTAAGTACAAAACTACTATGTTAAATTACGTTTTGACCTTTTCTGTGAAGATTTTTTTTCCTCAATTAGAAAGTTTGTGTCTTTCTGAAATAAGCAAAGCAAGCGAGTCTGCTCAGGACCTGCTTAATTTTTTTTCCTGTGAAAAAAGTGAAATAACTATTTTTAATTGGATGTCAGCATATACATGTTCTATACATAATTTCTGAACTTTGTAGAATATGAGAGTGTTATCATAGAATGGTTTGTGTTGGAAGGGACCTGAAAGATCATCTAGTTACTGCTACGGGCAGGGAATCTTCTGTTAGACCAGGTTGCTCAGAGCCCTCACCACTCTCAGAGTAAAGAATTTGTTCTTAACATTTCATCTAAATGTGCCCTCTTTCAGTTTAAATTCATTACCCTTGTCCTTTCACTGTGTGCCCCTGTTGAAAGTCCAGCCCTCTTGTAGGCCCCCTTTCAGTACTCAAAGCTGCTCTAATGTCTCCAAGTTCTCTCAGCCTGTCTTCACAGCAGAGGTGCTCCGGCCCTCTGATCATGTTCACAGCCCCCTCTGGACTCACTCCAGCAGGTCCCTGTCCTTCTCCTGTAAGGAGCCCCAGATCTACTAAAATGAGCTATCAGCTACTGATAATGTCCATGTTATTTGTGAATTAATATAGAACTTACTGGGGTGCCAACTGCAAGTATTTCAGGTGCGATACCGTATCACTGTTGTTACATATTTTATGTTTTCAAAGGTGAATATATTTCTCATTCTCCTGTAATGCAGATAAATCTGACTTTGCAGCTCTGTTTTTGAGGTACCCTGAATTCTGACACCATTTACCAATAGAATCAAGATCTTGCACATGCCTGTTTAGGATACTTATCTTCTGGGATACAAGTTATTATTCAGGAATAATTCCTTTTCATAATTATAACTTAATTATGTTTGACATTTGAAATATGGTGTGGCAGTTCATAAAGGACTTAAAAATGCAGTGAGGGGGAGAAAGATAAATGCACACTGGATTTATAGACAGTAAAATGTCCTACTAACCAAAAGAACCCCACTGATCATTCCTTTAGTGAGAAACATTAAAAAATAGTGTGGTTTATTTTTGTTTGGTTCTGAAACACACTTTTAAAATCAGACTTCCATGTCATCTCCCATTTCTGCTTCTTTAATTCACATTGCAGAGCAGTCTTGGAATATACAAAATTAATTTGTTTTGGACTAGGCTGAAATGGAAGCTGAGCTGCATGAGTGCATTTAGTTCAATCCCCTCCTGAACCTTGCACCTGTGAAATCAGATTAGGGCTAGTCCAGAGTAACTCCTCCTGAAACACACACTGTGTGGACATCCTCAATACCAACTTTTTCACTGTTCACACAGAGGAAGAAAGAGCCTATTTTTCCATTGAAGCAACTGTGTGCATGATGTGTTGAGGAATACACCCAGTGCCAGTAGCTGAGTGTCCAGTGCTGTGTGAGCTGCATGTTGTGCCCTGGGTGGGGGGAAATGGTGGGAGCCTCAGGAAAGGGGCTGTGACCTCATTTCAGCCCTTTGCACAAGAAAGGGCACAGGGACCTGTGGCACGGGCCAGGTGATCAGGCACTCAGGGACAACGGGAGCTGAAAACTCCTAGTAAGTCTGGGAGAGATCCCAGACTATTGTAGGCACAGACTGTGAGGGTACAAAATCCCAGGGATTCTTTAGTTGGCGGTCCCTACCTTGAGGCACCAGCTTGAGCTGTTTGTCTGTTACTGCACCATGATTGAACTGCCCAAAGGAACCAGAGGTCTGAGACTTTGCTGTGGAAAATCCCGGGTTGAGCACATAAAGGAAACTTTATGTGATGTATTTTATAGTATTTTCTTCATTAGTGAAAACTTCTATTTTGTGGTATGAGAAAATGGCTTCTTGATGACTGTCTAACCAGGTTATCTCACATGATAAATCAAGGCAGCAGGGTTCATTAGTGTTCATAATGCTTTGGAATACATAAACAATGGAAGTTATTAGTATGTTTTGCATACAGTGATTGCAGAGTTATATTAAAATACGCTTTCAGTGCAGTCAAAGGTAAGCAGTGAATTAGCCAATTTTAAGAGGTGCTGAAGTTATTTTGTGTTTACTTGCATTAAAGAAAATCACCATCTTTGCTATTTTCAGAAAAAGATGTAAAGCCACAGTTTCAATTTTCCAGTGCTGACCCATGCAGAAAGATTATTTCCATACATAAGGGCTGCATTCCTTAGTCTATGTGGGGGTGGAGTGGACTACCTGATAACAGCATCCTACAGTCCAACAGAACTCACCTCTGAGATGTGACTTTCATCCTTGACTAATGAACATATTGCTTTCTTAGTGGCTGTGAAAATCAAACTAAACAGGTCCCGTAGTCTTCTATCCCCCTTTGAAAATACTTCAATAGGCAAGTCAAATAGTGGTTGATACTTGTTTAAATAGTTGTGGAAATCCTGAGCCAGTAGACTTGAAGATGTTCATATTATACGTAAATGTCTTACCCTTCAGTATAATGGCAGTAACATTGGAGGTAAAATGTAATGTCTCTTATGCATGTTTCTAGCAAAATCTGTTTTGTATTTGTAGGTTGGTTTTAGCCCTACTGTATTTATGTCCTTTTCAATCACTTCTTTGGTTCTTTTCATATATTTTCCTTTCTCTAAATATGGTACTTGAATATGAATCCTATGATTAATTCTCATGCACTTGTTGTACTGGCTCTTCTTCCATATTAATGCTGGGGTGGTAAAGATGGTATCATTACTCTAAATTTTACTCTCAGAAATTCATAGAGTATGTCCTCATAAGAGCTTTCATATGAAAATATTCAAGGATGTCATCCTGAAATATGACATAAGAAATTTATGTGATACTTAAAATCTTTTGAAAAGAAAGCTAAACTTTGAACATGTTCTTTGTTATAGAATATGAATTAATAGTGGACACAATTTTACTTGTAAATTCCCTGTAATGCATCTGAAAATCAAATTAGACAGCAGAAATGCTGTTACTGCTTGCACAATGAAAGTTAATTAATTTTAACTACTAAATAAACATTTTGAGTTTATGTCTATACTTCTGTGTTTCTTCAAATGTTACTAAAATATCTAAATGTTTTAAGTAGTTTTCTTAATTTATGATTTTACTAAATTCTCTTTTGGAAATATTTGTGGATCCAAGTGCAAGGACTTGCGTACTAACATGTGCAAACATGACTGGCAGAGGAGCAGAGTTTATCTGTTATGATCCTGACAAAATGGTAGAGGTGTGTAACTTTCTAAAGAACTTGTGAGTCTTGGTTTGACTTGCACATTGCTTTGACTTGCTAAAGACCTCATAAGGTCAAGAAAGAAATTTTGGTGGTGAAGGTGAATACCAGACAGTCAAGAACTTTTTCCTACTGTTCTGTTTGAGGTTGTAGTTAGTGACAGATAATAGTTCTAAAATTCTAATGATTTCCGTCAATTTTGATTATTAGAGCCGAACCTTTTCAAGAAATTATTTAGCCTCTGGGCAAAACCAAACACAAATAATTGTGTTAGCTTTAAATTTAATTTTGGGTATCCAGTAACTCAAAAGAAAAGGTAAGAAAACTTGTATATATTATTTGTATTTTATTATAAACAACATACCTTCGCTGGAATGAAACAGTATGTCTGGTTCTTTGAAGAGGCTTATGCATTGTCTTTTTGCACTCAAAATTATAGAACCAATTCTTTACAGAATTATGTTTTTGTATCTGTAAAAATTGAGTACCTTTTTGAATTCCTTTTGAATTTCTCATCCTTTCAATGTGCTAAAAATAAAACTTCAATCTGAGTGAATGACCAGGTTCAAATGGCGAACAGTATAATTTGCCTCAGCTGTAAGATTGAACAAAGTGTGCTCCTGCTGTTACACAATCAATATACTTATGCCAACTTGGTAACTTCTTGGTTTCCGCTTTCTCTCTGGAAAGGGGACACAGCAACAATTATCTGGAATCGTAAAGAAATGTAAAGGGTTCTTTTAATTTTTTCAGATATCTGTCTTAATGTGGTTTTGTTCTACTTTTTTTGCTAATGCTGTTGCAATATTTCTGAAATAATAATACATTGTGGCATCTTTAGTTGCTGCCCATGTAGGGAAAAGTCACTGTTCTATCAAACGAAATCCCCACCATTATTGACTGGATTGGTATTGCTTTTGTCCAGCTTAATTTATAATTGTCTTAGTTCAAGAGAACTAAGATATTTATGTTGGCCAAGAAATAATCCCTCTCCTTGAATTTAGAAAAAAACCCTTTAATTAGGGAGAAATATATATAAAGAAAAGGATAACAGTTCTTAACTACAATATATATATCTCCAGAAAAGAACCAGACAACAACAGTTTGTAATAAACCCCTCCATCCCCCAAAATAACTATGCAAAACAGTCAAAAAGGTCTTTTTTGGCTACCCCCAAAAGGGGAAATGCAATTATATCCACGGACAGCAGGTGGCG
>JAWWMP010000165.1:17072988-17102803 GCA_035047865.1 Dendrocincla tyrannina
CAGTAATATTTACGGACAGCAGGTGGTGATGTCGCGCCCGGCTGGCTGGGCTCCCTCAGGGTGGTGGCAGTTGGTTTTTAGGTTGATTCCTGTGAGAAAACTGGGAAGGCAGAAAGCAGCAACAATCCTGTCTCCGCAGACGCAGGAAACTGGGGCATTCTCCCACCTCTCTTCCTCACGGCAAGCTTTGTAGTGATTATGATCACTCACAGATGAAAGCAGTCGAGTTCAAGAAGGGAAAAAAGGGAACACAAATTCAGTATCCAGTGGTGCTGGAATCCGAGTGTGTGTGTCCCCATCTTCCTCGCTCCGCTGAGAGCTGAGCTCCCCGACCTGCGCAGAAAGCCAGAAAATACCAACCCCTTCCCCCTCTCTCCCCTGCTGGGGGAAGATCGGAACAAAAGCCTGGCCAAACTAGATAACATCAGGGTCTACATGTCTTTTGTCTCTTTTGTTAAACATCTTTACTGACATTTAGGCATTGGCTCCCAGTCTTTTGGAAGGAATTCCCCCTTGGGCTTTTGAAACTCTAACAATAATGTTATCCCAGACTTCTGTCTTTCAGAGGAAAGAACCTATGTTTTCACATACATTTTTTATTATAATCAGTAGCCTTCCCAGCTCCATCATAATTGCTTAATATTTATGCATCATCCCAAAGTGTGAAATGCTGTGACAGTTTGATGGTTTTGTGAATTGTTTCAGCACTCTTCTATTCAATGTGTTCTTATTTTATTGTAGGTACAAATTACAACAAAGATGTTATGTTTGAAAATGGGGGTGCAGAACAAAACTGTTCTGCCATGGGAGGAGGATCTGTAATACCTGCCAGTCAAGTTCCTTAAATTATGTTGTCATAGCAACTGGTTAGCCTCTTCCATACTTAAAATATCTTGTGTCAAATAATTAGAGCTGCTTAATTGTATTTTATTGCAAAAGAGGCATGTAATTAAAAGAGGTTCTTGCAATGGCTGTGGGGCCAGAAAGGGTCAGAAACTACTTGTAATTGGAATATGTTTCGTGAATATAAATTAATAGGTCTAGTAATCTGTGTCTTCATTCCCCAGGATCCAAAATATTATCCAGTGTATTTGAATTGCTGTTCCTTGCTCAGAAACATTAATGGATAAAAATTACCTCTTGACCCAATCTTTTTTTTTTTTTTTTTTTAAATCTTTGTCTATTCTTGTTGGCTTAAGAAACCTATAACATGGGCAGTGTATTTAGCCCTTCCCCCGTGTGATATCCACATAGACAAATGGACAAATAAAATCCATTTTGGACTTTTCGGTGGGTTTCTCTGTCTTATGGCTGTCAATTGTGCTGCAGCAGGTTCAGTTGTTTTTCCTCCTGGATTAGTCCTCTGCATGGAAACTTTCTGAGCATTTATCAAAGACATTAGCCATCAGAATCTACAAATACAGAAGGAGGGGAAAGATTACTAACAACATAATATTTGGGATTTCAAGTCAGCAAGTGCCCAAATCAGTCAGCAAAACTAGTTCATCCAATCCCAGTTATGGAGTTAGAGCCTATTAATAGCCATGAACCTGCGTTTTTTCGTGTTCTGAGGAGGTAATTCTCAGAACTTCTGGATTTGATTCACCAGCCATTTTTGATGCTGAGTACAGAATCCATCATCTGGCAGTAGTAGTTCTTTACTTAAAGAGAAAACTGTAATCCTGAAGAAGAGATTGAAATAGAAGAATTTCTGGAGTGGTGTGGTATTTATATTTTAGATTACAACATGTGTAGAGCAGTACAGACACTTATTGCTATATTGCAATGCAAAGTGAAAGAGGAACAGATTACAGCCCTCCTCTTTATAGAAACATAGGTACAAATAAAATATTACCCAGCAAAAACCTTTCCAATCCCAAATGTAGGTCACTACATTCAGTGACTGCAGCTGGAACTTTTTCATCTAATCCAGGCAATATTCCCCATGTTATCCATGTTCTTGCATTGTAGGGTTTTGCAATTCTACAGCTGACAGTCCCATCTGTTTCTCTTCATCATCTAGCTTTGCTATCATCCTCTTTTTATGTTTTCTTTACCTAACAAGGTCATTCATACCTCAGCTCTGTGCATATGACTGTAGCAGGAGCTTGTGATAATTAGGTGTGTGGGGCACAGGGAGTTATTCCCAGGTGGCACTTCTGCCATATGGTTTTGAAACAGCTCTTTGCAATGAAAAGTAGAGCTTTACTTCTCCCCTCAGGCCTGCCTTAAGGTAGAAAAGTTGACTTGTTTGTGGGTTATGAACCTTTCATCTTGCCAGACATAATTCAACAGAAACAATTTTTTTTAATTAAAGCAATCAAATGTTTTTTTTGAGCCTTTGAAAAAAGCAATGATCACTGATGAAATCAGAAGAAAAAAGACAAATGAAAACTTTTCTCCACAACAGTTGTTGGGGTTTTTTTTTAAAAAAAAAAAAAAAGAAAAAAGCAAAAAAAGATTTTTCCATTCCACATTGTATCAGCTCTCTCTTCCGCTATGTTTTTAGTAATTAGTGCCTTGCAGGATTTTTTTGCTCTTTAATTTTGCTTTGGGATTTCTGTATTTGCCTTTGTTATATGCATATCATAAGGTTTGTTAATATTCAACTCGTTTGGCTTTACAGTTAGTAAGTGTTTAAAGGACATTCTTCTGTTATTAATTACATAGCTGCACTGGTGATTGCTCCATGTGTTGGATGACTTGTATAGGGAATGAAAAGTGACAGTATTTTGAAAGTGTTATTGAGTTCTAATACGTTTGCATATGGAACAGCTTCAGATACATAAATGCCTTGCTGTTTTACCTTTAGCAGAGTACTAGGGTAAATTGTGAACACTTACTGTCTGAATTTGCTCAAATAATTGTTAATAGATAACTTCTGTCATTCAAACACAGCAAAAGGTTTTATTTTAGAATGTACAAGGATCTCACATATGCTGACTATAATGGCCTTTTTCCTCTAACTCAACAATTTCTTCAGCAAACCAAAGATCCTTTGAGAGGACCATGGTTAGGGTTAATGCAGTAAGTAGTGTTGTTTAATTTAAGGATTTAAAAAAAAAATCATATACATATCTGTTAGAGAAAAATAGTATTGCATTTTGAAATTTAATTTAAAGGGAAAAAATATGGTGGTCATTATTTTGTCCCTTGATTTGCACTCCAAGTGTTACAACTGGATTTAAATAACAATTTTTAATTTTGAATAAATACATGTACATTGCTTTTTGCTTTAAAATTTGGTCTTAAGAAATTTTAGCAGCAGGCACAGATATGTATGTATAGAAGAAAATAAACAGATAAAAATATACAAATATTTATTGGAGTTACAACAAGGATATGGAAGACGTTCTGCTGTTTTTCATGATGAGAAAGGCCAGGCTTTTCTTTAAAACTGGACACTATCACATGAATATGTATTAGTTTAAGTAAATATCAAGAGATTTACAGTCTGTGTTCTCAAATATGTACTTAACTGCCCTGATGAAGATAGATTCTTAAAAGGGAATAAACCTCTATTCTTATTGGTTAAAAGATAGTTTATTACTACATAGCCTGTCTTCAATTCAAGTCATGCCAAATGAGGAGGGATTATATGCAATCTAGATTATTCTAAGGCATGTTAAAAATGTACTAACCCTCTGATATTTGCATTTTTTATGTGATTAATAGTCATTTGCATGAATTTGTTATCATTCTGTCTTTTCAAAAAATAAAGTCTGAAAGTTTTATGTGAGTTCTATTGTACACAGTCAGTTGAGAGGAGAAAGATCCCTCTACCAAGCATGGAAAATTAAATTGAAGGTCAGCAGCAGTGTTCTTTGTTCTTCACTTAACTTGCTCCCAATAGATGGAAAAGAGTATATAGTTCACAGCTTCATAGGACACTGGAGGTTTGTAGAATTTACTGATCTGCCACAGATTTTCCTTTAGTGTAGTTACCTTCTTTAGTTACAATCCTCCCAGTCAAGGGTGGAATTTATGACCTTTTTCATATGAAACTATCTGCTGTATTGTACTTGATAATTTAAATTTATTGCTGCATATCTATAACTATTTAATGCCAAAACATTATCGCTGAACCATCTTTTCTTTTATCTTATAGAAGTGTTTGGTGTTCAGTCATCCTTTTGCCAATTCCAGTGTTTCTTTAAGCAGCCAAACCACTCATTCACATCAGTAGTGGAAGCTGTAAGTCTGCCATGATTATCAGCTAAGGAATCTGAACACTCTTCTGAGGCTATTTGGAAGTGTCTCCTTCTCAGCACCTTGCGAAGCAAAGGAAATCCTAAGTAGCAGTCAGCTTTCTCAGTCTCCTGCTGTTAGTTTTTTCATCACCTGAAGTTCTGGTTCCTTGCAGAGAACTCTGCTTCTGTCTGGCCTAAACTATTTCTCCTATTTCTGGAGAGATACCAGACACAGCCTTTCTCTCTTAAGGCAGGTGCTGACCTGGGTCAGTTTTACATGGCCAGTGTCCTGCAACCTGCAGGGTTTGTGCTCTGCCTGACTAGAGAGTCCTTTAGGAGCTACACTGCCAACAGATGTTCCCCTTCAGTCACAGTGTCCTTGTCCCATCCTTGGGGCCTTCTGCTGCTTGCATCCAGTATATGTTGCCTTTCTTTCTCCTTTGCTACCAAGTGTATCCTTTCCATGACTGTGTCCTGCATGGGGCTTGGTCCCTGGCCATCTGTCTTAGCCAGGGTCTCTTGGCAACCCTGTGGAAACAGAGGGCATGAGCACAAACCTGGCACCGGCCTCCCAGCAACCACAAAGGCTGCCCTCTGGTACCCAGGGCTGAGGTGGGGGCTTGGAGGAAGAACTGCACTGCTCCCTTCTGGGTACATGGTGAGGAAAAGGTGTTCCTGCTGGCTTTTGTGGTTGTTAAATCTGATGGATGACACTGCTATTGATCTTGTATTGTGTTGGGATGATTTTAATTCAGGAATGGTTGGAGAGACACTCAAGCAGCAACTGGAAGAGCTAGGACTGATATTTAACGGCATCAAGATCATCTGACCTTTTAGGCAAAGGTGGAAAAGAAATATGATTTTTTTATATGTACCTTTTTTAATGAAGTAGGAATGGAAGAACAGATCACATTTCCTGTACACTGAATTAAGATTATCTGACTCTGACCAGGCTCCAAATCCAGTGTAACAGTCTTCAGAGATAATCTGTGTAGCACTGCATGAATATAGCTGATATGTATATTTTGAACAAGAGAAAACTCTGTAAAGTTTTTGTGATGTGTGTAAAAGAAACCCCAACAAACCCAACCTGACATGCAACAGAACTAGCATAGTTTTAGTTTTATCTTCAGAGATTTTATTTTTAGGATGAACCTGCTGGTTCTTGCAACAAGCCTGTAGGGATAAACAAGCATTAGTTTTCATCATGTTGATATGTAGTTTTAAGCAAAGACACTATGTCTTGTCTCAGTTTCTGTAGTAAACCAGATTATTGGGTGAGCTGGAGCAGAATTTTAGCCTATACGTTGTATGGTCTAGAAAGGACTAATACTTTTACCATTTCTTGATGATACATTGCCTTATAGGAGTTTATTAGGACCTGTGTTTCTTCTGTGAAGGATGGGCATTAAGCAGCAGTAATGTCAGTACAGTGGTTTGACTCTGACTGAGGAAAAAATCACCTATAGGCTTCTCAACAATACAAATTTTCAGTTCTCCTTTAGAAACAGTCATTTTGCTGAACAGCAATTTGTTAATGAAGGTATGCAAAGATATGCACACCTTCTGCCTCAGTCTAGCTGCATCTTCATTGTTTGAGAAATGTTTATTGGCTTAGAAATAAAGATCTTGTTTTCTTTAAGGAGATTTTTGTATGTTCCTTCTCATGTCTGTTAGTTTTAGTCAAAATCTTAAATATATGAAGAAATGTTCACACCTTTCTGTCTTGTATGTGATTACTTCTATTCATGGATCAATATCTAACCGTAAGATTGTGAGTTTTTTTGGTAAAGAACCACAATTGTTGTACTGAGAAATGTTAGCATGCACTAGATCACTTTCAGCTGTACTTGAAGGTCCCTTGGGTAATTTGCTAGTGTACCACTGTGTACACTTGCAGATAGGTCTCCATAAAACCTCTGTGAAGTTAAATGGTAATAAGGGGCACTATTATCATGTAAATCTGTATACCTAGAAATGCTGCAATGTTTGTGTTTTCTTTTGTAGCTACAATAAGGCACTGAAAGGTTTTGGTGCTCGTTGTTTCTTGAGACAAGAGACAAGGATGCTTCTGAAAAGCTTGATATTGTCTTCTGTGTCTCCAGAGTTCTGTAAAATAAAAATACTTGGCTGCCTCTCTGCAGTTGTGTTCACCCAAGTATTATTGTTTCTAAGTTACTTTGAGAATGCTAAATAAGGTGCACTTCTGAGGAGCCCAGAGTAATGGGAGAAATGTCGCTGAGGTCCTGCTTATTTTCATTGGGCTTGGTCCATCCTGGCAGACAGTAGAAGGTTAGTGGGTTTGTGTGCCATTGGTGTGGAAGTGTGGAAGCACTGAGAACTGTCATCTGTCAAGTCAGTGATGAAGGATTGTGAAGAAATCAGTGAGAATGTTTTTATAAAAGTTCCTGAAGGCAACACACACAGAGAAAGTACTTTGTTGGAAACCTATTACTATTAAAATAGTAAAAATATCCTCATTGCCTTTTAAAACTGGCAGAGCAAGGTGGAGGCAGCAACAGAGATTAGTAGAGAAAGAATGCTTGCTCACAGATTTTGCATTTCTAGGCTGCTACTTGGATACTTTAACAGCTATCAGATTGGTTTCTCTCTGTAAACTGTATTTGGTTTTAAGTTGTTTTACATTAAATAATCCAAGGATCTTAACAGAACTAATTTTGAATAACATACTCTGTAAACAGGCTTATAGAGTGTGCTCTCCACTCCTCTCAAATGCATAAATCCTCAAAGTAAAAACTGTTTTAATGTTAGCGTGTTCTTTTGATGCTCTAGAACATGTGTAGTAGCTGTCTTTTTCTTGGATAACCTATTTGCTTTTGAAAGAACTTGTGGGATTTGTGTTAATAAAATCTGAATTCTTTAATTGCAAGCAAGAGATACAGTGGTATGCAACATTACCACCTTTTAAAACTAGAAGTTTATACTTACATATTGTAAATATGGTGTTATTGAATATTGAATGGAGAGGAGATGAGTAAAAAGGTGCTTAAGTGATCCTGATGGAACCAGTGTGGTGAAAGCTTAATTGTTCAGTCTGTTGCTGACTTTTATTACTGCATACTAGGTAATGCTGTATATATATATATATATATATGTATATATAAAAATATACACACATATATAACATTATGCTGTTATTGACTCTGCTGCTAGGATTTTCATAAATTTATGCATGCTCACAAGACTCTTTTAAAGGCTAATATCTGAAGATTGTTAAATTGCAGGGCATCTCTACCTTTTGGAAGCTGCAGTTTTAGGGACTAAGTGAGTGAAAGCTCAAAATCTCTAAAAAATCCTTTTTCCTTTTCAAATTTTCTTCCCTTTGTGTTTTCATTTATTAACATGGAAAGTAACCTTTATCAAAACTGTTAATTTCATGGCCGAATAATTTAGTAGCTTGTAGGATATTCAGAAATTTTGTATCTGTTCTTTAGAAATGATCTTCTAAGATGCAGAGAAGGCTAAAAAAATTCCGAGTTTTAAAACCTTTTCAATTCAAATTTTTTATATGTCTTCAGATTGTATTGTTTCTTGACATTTTGTTCCACCAAAAGGGAAATAGTTTAAAAGCCTAAAATGGAAATTGTCTAGGTAGTTAAAATTAAACATTAAATAAAAAGGGATTTGACTTACAGGTTATATATAGAAATCCCTCTGAAAAACCTTGTTTTGAAGATGGGTATTTGCCCTTTCTCACAATGCCCTGGTGTACACAGAGCAGTGGGGAGACTGCCCAGTGCTTTTTTGGAAGACACATACCAAAATAGGGAATGCCCTTAGGAATACTACTGTGAAAACTGTTTTGGAGCTATTGCTGCATATTTGTTTTGCATCAGGAATCTGAACTCTTTAGCTTAGAATATGGCCTTTTATGTGACTTCTCTTACTTTTATTAAGAGTCACAGCTCCCTATAAAGGGGGAAGATGGACCCTATCCAGCTGAGTCTAAAACGTTTGTTGCCATGCATAGGCACTGTTGACAGTCAGAGATGGTGATGCCATTCCTGGTAGGTTCACAGTTTAATAACTAACTCTATTGTAACTGAAGCAAACTGAAAAGAAAATGTGTGGTATAGATTTTCAGGCTGAATATTTTTATCTTTTGACTGAATCACTCAAGTTTGCTGTAGTGAAAGATAAACTCAGTTTCCTGCAGTGGGAGCAAATGATCCTTCATTTGGATTAGAGATCTGTTGCTTCTTGTCAAAGTTTTGTTCATGTGAGAACTGAGGAGAAAATATAGTGTTAGAAAAGAGCATCAAAATGCAATATATGCTAAGTACTAGTTACCTTTTCACTAAAGATTTTTGTTGAAGAGTGACTCGTGGCTAGTAAAAGCATCTGAGAATTGAAAAAGTTAACCTTCATAAAATAATCCCAGTCTAAGAAGTTTATATGAAGCTATCTCTTTTCCTAGAATGTATATTCGCATTGCAAAAGATATACTAGAGACTGACTTTTTTATATTCTGAACAAAGCATTATCCATGAAGATAAATACTTTCTTCAAAGGGACTACAGATTATAGTTTTTACCTTAACATATTCCAGGCCCATGCCATTTTTCATGTGTTGGAAAAATAGCACCTTAGAAAAGGAACACCAGCCATAAATCCTGAAAGCCCTTCATCTGGATCCTTTATTTATTAGTTGAATGTGCAGTAAAGTGCAGTAAAGTGTGTAGGGGTAACCACATTAGTGTTGTTCAGAGATACACACCTTTGGCAGGACTAACTTTATAACTACTCCATAATATGTATGTTTTGGCTTCTCATCTACTTTGTGGAAGGGAATGTTTGTTTTAGTCCATCTGTGTCCAGCTTGATTGTAATCAGGAGTATCAGTAATAAAAATAACAGTTGGTGTCTATAGACCAAGGAAGTGTCCTTTTTAAAAGAGGTATGGCAGCTTAAATGATCCAGAATGGCCATTGTGTATGTCAGAACATGCATTTGTAAGGTGGGCATGCAGGTGACATCTGCCTTTTGTTTCTGTTCCTGATGATCCATGCAGATTTATCATTTATATATACTGCATTGGTGCCTCATTAGGGGCTAGCATCAACAGTCCAGATACTTCATCCATGCTGACCTCGTTTCAGGCTCAGACCACAGAAACAGCATGACTTTCTTTGCAGATGGTCACAAACTTCCCAGAAAATATGTAGTGCAAGGCAGTGAAGATGAGTTTTCAGTGTTTATCATTCTCTTAAGTGCTGAGGCAGCTTGGTAACAGGAGAAAGGTAGTAAGTTAGGAGCTGATGGATGAGGAAGCAAATAAATTAGTCTGGATAGGAGCATAAAAGTAGATGTGAACTGGGATGGTGGCAGTAGAAAGAGGGATAAATTAGGAAGAGAGGAGAGAAAAATAACAATAAATATGAGTTGAAAGGAGAAGAATGGGGTGAAAGGTAGAAAAAAGGAAAGCTGAGCTCACTGTCTATTCCTTTCCCTCTTTGAGAACATGGAAATTAATACAGATATCTGGTACCCCAGACATACTGATATTCCATGCTTGTCTTGTTCAGTGTGATGGCAAATTTTGCTATTTAATTTTTTTTACATTTTTTGAAACCAATGCATATCAAGTAATTGTTGAGTCAAGTACTGCCTTGGCTAACAGCTAATATGTTAAGGGTGCCTGGTAAGCATTAGTTTGACTCAGGCGAGTGTTTTATGCCACAGGTGCTGCAGTTTTACACAGGAACCCTTCCCCTTATGTTGCACATAGAAAGATACAACAGAGATAATAGGAAGTCTGGCACATGTAGGAGATGTTGGCTGTAAAGCACCGATATGCTTTTCTGAAATAAAAGTAATAGTGTCTAGGAAAAATGAATATAGGAAGGGAATGGGCGAGTCCCAGCTTAGGGAAGTAGAAAGCCCATGGGAAACAGATCTAGTTTGCTGCTGTGCCTCTTCCAAACTCTTCACAGCAACCTTGTGTCTGGTTCAAAAATATAAAGCTTGACTTTGAGAAGCATTGAGTATGCTGCTGCAATTGAATTAAATGGGAGCTTATTGTTTTGAACATTGTACTTTGAATTTTTGTTGTCCTTAACAGAGACAATGTAAAAACCAAGTTTATAGGTTTCAAATAGGTCCTGCCAAACTAATGGATAGCAATGACAATTTTGGGCCTAATACTTCTTTTTTGCCCAACTCAAGCTCTGAGCTAGTCTCATCACCACAGATGTGATTTCAAGATGAATTTGTTCATTTTTGCTCGTACAGGCTGTGGTGATAAATGCCTAAAGGCAGAAGAAAGGGAAATAAATCCTCTGTGCCTGGTTAAGATAGCTTAGATGCAGTGCATGCCTGAACAACCTTAAAATAATAATATACCTTTTATATAATAGTCTGTATTAACTGCTTCAAGTTGCATTTCTAATTTTAAAGCTTGTTTATAACTCTTTTGAACATTCTTTGTTTTGGGAACTTTAACAAGCGAAATTAGGATTTCACAGAGAAGTATCACAGAATCACAGAACATTTTGAGCTGGAAGGGACCCACAAGGATCATCAAGGCTAACTGTTGAGCGAATGGCCTGCCCAGAGATCGAAGCCATGATCTCAACGTTATTAGCAGCATTCTCTAACCAACTGAGCTCATCTTCCCATCTGAAGTCACATGTTCAGGAATAAAGCTGTGTGTCAGGATGTCTTGGCTGGCAATTCTTGTTTTTTGGGCTGTAACATCTTGGGCCCATAGTTTATACGCGTGTTGTTTCCTGTCATTAATGAAGTTGTCATTCTGGAATAGGACAGTTTGTTAAAATCTATCCCTAAAGTTTAAATATACAAAACTAGATCTCTTTGCATCTATTTCTAGTGGGGCAATTTAAAATGTTTTATGGGCAGGTTCCAAGGTTTAACTTGCACTATTTGAAAAAGTGCATTGTTCCAAGGAATGTGTTTATGTGTGGAGTAACACAATAGCTGCTCCCATGTATTTGCTTATGTAGACAGGGAAATAGCACACCTGGCTTGGGTTCATTTGATGTAAATACAAAACGAAAATATTTTCTAAAACTTCTATCAGTGGGCAACAATTTGCCAATATGTGAATAAGCAAGCCACAGCCAAAGAGAGAAGATATTCCTGGCAAAGCTGAATGTTTTAATTGCGTTTAGAATAAGACTCAATGAGAAAAGAAATATTTTTCAAACTGAGAAATTTAATTACTGTTCTGTTTTTTGATGTATATTAGTGGAATTTCAGCAGGTGGGACAGTGGCTGATGGAAACTGGTTATAACGTCTTTTACATATGAGGTGGAAATTTCTTAAGGTGATTTGAAAGAAATTTCCCCATTCAATTCCTGTCATAAGCAGAGAAATTATTATAAGAATGAGACATATTGTGACAGAGATGGCTTTGATAGATTTTTCAAAAGTAGATGGTCAAAGACACAGGTTAAAAAGATATAGAAGAAACAGGGGAAAAAGACATCTCTCATTTGTGTGACATCCATGTGGCCTCTATCACTGGCAGTAGCTTGCCATCTTCTGGCCCTCTTACTGTGGCAGCCAGAAGCTTTGTTTCTGTGTTGCAATCAGAAACACAGACACATGATACTGTGAGCTAACCAAGAACATAAATTTACAGCATACTAGCTCTTCCACACCAGTTCCCATGCCGTTTTTGGGTGCAAGTGGTACTCTAGCCTCACTTTGTGTGAAGGGAGGCAGGTCATTCCATGTTCATAATGTCCATGTAAGAGAATAATGCCAAGGAGCCAGCGGTGGAGAAAATTCATATGCAGAGTTACTTAGCAGTGACTTTTCCTTGGCAATTTCATTTTTAGAAGATTAACTAAGCCCTTTGTATGGAAGAATTTTTCTGATGAATTGTATTGATTAGCCTTGGAGGACACAACTATGTAGAGCCTAGGAATGACTTCAGTTCCTGTGCTTTGGCATATGGGTTTCAGACTGTAGAAATACTGAAGCACTGCCTTCATGTGCCCTTATAGATTTGCAACTGATGAACATTAATTAATTCACAGAATCACAGACAATCACAGAATGCTTAAGGGACCACTGAAGGTCCTCTGGCCCAACCTCCCTGCTCAAGCAGCGTCCCCTGAACCACCTTACTGAGAAAGTGCCCAGTGAGCTTTTGAACATCTCCAGGGAAGGAGACTCCACAACCTCTCTGGGAAACCTGTTCCAGTGCACGGTCACATGCATAGTAAAAAAGTTCTTCCTCATATTCAAGTAGAACTTCTGTGCATCAGTTTCTGCCCATTGCCTGTTGTCCTATTGCTTGGCACTGCCAAAAAGAGCCTGGCTCCATTGTCTTGACACCCTCCCTTCAGATACTTGTATACAATTCTTTAGAAAAAAAAGCCCAAAAATGTGAACATGGAAAATTGTAAAGTGGTTGAGAAAATTAGTTGTCAACAAGAAGATACCTTTGATACAGGGTTCAGCATCTAGACATGGTAAAACTGCTTTTTCAGAAATCTCTGCAATTTAATTTCACAACTGCTTCTTAGAAAAATTAATTCCATATCTATGTTTTTAATTTGCAGGTACATTGAAACCTTGAAGGAACACAAACCAAAAATTGTCTGGGATGAACAAATTGCTGAGCACTACTTTGAATATAAAAAGTGAGTTACATTTATTAACTTGCCATTCTACAAATATTTTGGGGCATGACCCAGTGGTTATAGTATGCAACTGAATTGAACAAATGGAAATTCTGCTGTTTGTGATCTGTATGTGAACACTGAACTGCAGCATAAAAGAGCGCTTCAGGCAAGAGAAGAAAATCAGAGAAGGATTAATGAAATTACATAAACAACCTCTAGAAGAGGAGTCTGAGGAGTCACATCTCTAGAAGTTATCCATCAAAGTTATCTATTGAGTCTCGGTTAATCAGAGCCTCTGAGATTAGTCCTGCGAGCTGTCGGGTGATTACCAATAACTCAGCCAAAAATAGTCCTGAGAAAAATCTGTGGTACAAGAGCCTGGTTTTACAAGTCCCAGTGATAAGACTGTTCAAGCAACAAACTTCCACTAATTGGAATGATCGTAGATAAAGGTAATAGGAATAAAATTAAGTGACTTCTGGATAAAGTTGTTAAAAGGACTGAAAGCATTAAGGGTAATAACTTTCTTTGTCCTCCCTTTTTCATCATGAAAAGACAAGAGGATTCCTGATCTAGAAAGAATCCATTTAAAATAGATTTTTTTAAAAAAAGAAACCCAGAATCATCTTACTAATCCTCTGATAATTTGCTAGGTTTTATGCAATTATACAAAAATATACTAAAATGATACAAACAAATCCTACTACTTCTGCAAAGCTGTATCTTGTATATTACATTGTTAATGTGAAGACACACCACTGAAAAGTAGAGTAAAGCACATGGTTAGGTGCTTTAGGAAAAAAAATCAAAACTACCTGGTTATTTCCAAAATACCTTCTTGTTTTAAATATTCCAAACTCCAAAACCTAAAAAATGTCCTACTTTTATATTTTAGTTTCACTTTCAAGGTTTCTCTCAGCCAGTAATTTTCTTCTGACTTCTCAGCAACTTGTATTTCTAATCAGAAAAAAAAAAATTAAAAAACTGTTGTTCAGCAGTGTTTTAATTTGTTTCTCTGCTTGTATGAAAGGACTGGCATCTGTATTCCTTCACATTTAATTATTTGGTATGCTGTTGCAAAATTACTTTGTATCAAACAATTACAAGTTTTTTGTGTTAGCTAAAGAGCAATAAATCAGAAGCTCTATTTTACTGATCTTTGATGCCCAATCCAATTGAAGACACAATGAGTGCTGGATGAAAACTTGCTCTCTGAGGGCTGTGTTTGAATGGCATGCTTCTGGGATTCATGTCTGAATCACATTTCTTATATGGCCCCTTGCAAAATGAACTTGTGGGAAAGCAATAGTTTGTCAGTAGCACTACATCATTTGCCTTTGAAAGCCAATCTTTGGAGGTTCTTGTGTGTGGGCTTCCTGGAGGAATTTCTGATGCATAAAGCATACCATGTCTGAAAATCACTCCAAACTTCACTTGTGCTTGGCAGGCAGCTGTGTGGCTCAGCGAGTCTGCAGTGGTTCAGCTGGCTCGAGGGGAGGGTTATTTAAGGGAACTCTTTCTCAGTTACCACTTTGGTTTACAAAGTTCAGTTGCATTGGACAGGGATGGCAGCCAGGCCTGAAAAATGTTTCACTAGTGAAGCATCTCACCTGGAAATCTTGCACGTCTGCAGTGGCTAAGAAATGAAATTGTGAATCATTAAGCAAAGCACAGCTAATGATTTCATGTAGCAGGCAGAGACTGTCTATTACAAATAGTTGGAGAAATCTGCTGTTTCTGAGTGCTTGTCCAAGTGCACAGGCAAGTACTAATTTATGTGAGATTTCAGGAGCAATTCCTGCTTGGTCTGCTCATGTACTCTGCGTTTCCTCCTGGCCTAACTGGTGAAGTGGTGCTGTGAGACCACTTGTAATTTGTCCTTCTCATTATTAGGGGTTTAAATGCAGCCTTGGTATTTGTGCCCAGTATAGCTTGCCCTGTCTGTATATTTTATACTGCTAGCATTTAATTTAACCTGAAAGCTAGTAATTCAGAGAATTGGAGAAAATCTTTCACAGTTTGCATCTGAAAACCAAATGTCTTCGTCTTTTTCAGATGCACATTAGGTCGGCACAACTGTCTTTTACTATCTGTCTTTTACAGTTTTGTTATCCAGTTGCAACAAAATATCTCAGTGTGCTTATTATGATATGGTATCAAACCATCTCTGTTGTGAGAAGGCTTCCTGGATTCTCTATTTTCAGTATCAGCCTTTTCACAGAATCACGGAACCTCAGAATGGTTAAGGTAGGAGGGGACCCCTGGAGGTCATTTAGTCCAACCTCCCTCCTCAGGCTCTAGAGCATGTTACTCAGGAATGTACCCAGGTGGCTTTTGAATATCTGCAGGGAAGAAGACTCCACCTGTGTCTGGGCAAGCTGTGTAAGTGCTGTTACTCTCACAGTAAAGAAGTTCTTCCTCGTGTTCAGGTAGAACTTCCTCTATTCCAAAGGGTCTCTCATTCTATTGCTCAGCATCACTGAGAAGAGTCTGGCTCCATCCTCTTGGTACCCTCCTTCAGATACTTATAGACATTGCTAATGTCACTCTCAGTCCTCTTCTCAAGGCTGAACAGGCCCAGCTCCCTCAGCCTTTCCTCACAAGTGAGCTGCTGCAGTCTCCCAGTCACCTCTGTTGCCCTCCACTAGACTCGCTCCAAGAGCTCCATGTCTCTTGCACTGGAAAGCCCAGAACTGGACACAGCACTTCAGGAGAGGCCTCACCAGGCCTGTATAGAGGGACAGGATCACCTCCCTTGACCTGCTGGCAATGCTCTTCCTGATGCACCCCAGGATACCACTGGCCTTCTTGGCCACTGGCCACTGCTGGCTCATGGACAGCTTGTTGTCCACCAGGACCCCCAGGTCCTTCTCCATAAAGCACTTTTTAGCAGGTCAGCCTTCAGCCTGTGCTGGTGCCTGGGGTTATTCCTCCCCAGGTGCAGGATCCTGCATTTGCCCTTGTTGAATTTTAGTAGGTTCCCCTGTGCCCATCTCTCCAACCTGTCAAAGTCCTCCTGAAGTGCTGCACAGCACTCTGGAGTATCAGCCACTCCTCCCAGCTTTGTGTCATCAGTGAACTTGCTGAAGATGTATCTGCCCCTTCATCCACGTCCTTGATGAGTAAGTTAAACAAAATTGGGCCCACTATTGAACCTTTGGGGGTACCACTAGTGGTAAGCCTCCAACTTGACCCTGTGCCATTGATCACAAGCCTCTGGGATCTGCTGTGCAGCCACTTCTCAGTCCACCTCACCATCCACTTGTCCAGCCTGCACTTCCTGAGTTTTCCTGTGAAGATACCATGTGAGACAGTGTTAAAAGCCTTTCACTTCCTTTAAGACTTGTCCTCCTTAAAGGCCACTAGTATGGGGTAAATGAGTATCTTGTGTGACTGCCTGTGCTGTATTTTGTTGAAACCAGTTCTTGGATGAAGTATTATGCATGAAGAAGTTTGGGACTTTTATCTGAATCATGGCAGAAGAATCTTTCTGACAAATTTACCCATAACTGATACCTGCAGGACAGTGACACAGTTGCATACTTGACTTTTAGATATGTTGTGAACCTTCTCCCAGTAGCTTTTTGGCTTTATGTGCTCTGTTATGTTTTCATGTAGAGTAGAAAAGGGGCAAGAGTAGAAGTTATCTGCAGTAGAAAAGGAAGAGAAATTGAGAAGATTTTGGCTGTACCCTGACCTCAGGAGGCAGAGTAGCCAGAGTGCAAGTATGGAATGAATGGTAATTGATAGCAAAATATCTGATCTCATAGAAACAGTGCCTCAGCTTCCAGAGTGGAATGAACACTGGGTAAGAAATCTCAAAGATATGAGTTGCTAAATGGCACGTAGTCTCTGTCTTTGATATGTACATATTGATGCTCGTGTGCTAAACATACTAGCATATCTTATTACCAATAATTTCTTCAGAATAAAGTTTGCAGTTTTCTTCAGCACTGAGTTTGTTTCATTTTAGTGGAAAGGAATAAAACTGGGTTTGAATTCTAACTTTAGCTTAAAATCCTATTGGAATCTATCAAAGCTATTTTGACCATTTGGTTTTTCTGTTTTGCAGAAATAAAGGAGGAAAACATGCTGTCTTCTACCCAACACTGAAGGTAGGTGCCACTTCTTCATGTCAAAGGGTTGTAAGAGGACAGAAGTGTTTACTTGACTTGTTGCATTACTGAGACATTTCAGAAAATGTTGAACTGAGTTGAGGCTTTTGTGAAAGAAGTTTACCCTCATGTAAATGTTATGTAAATTGTTATGATTCAAAGCTTCAGTTGCCTGTACAAAAAGGCTGTTTTCTCTTTCTCGTGCATCATGGGGCTTGGGGATCTCTGAAGATAAACCATATCTAGAGAGAAGACACACTAGGACAAACCAGTGCTGTGAGAGGATCTGTTCAAGTGCACAGTTCATGTACTATCAGACACATTGTTAACAGATTGTCAGACAGGAGACCAAAGAAATTTTCCTTCTCATCAGGTTGGCTGAAAGCTCAGAGAACTTTTTCCTTCCTCTGTAACAGGGTCCTGATTCTCCCTGTCAGCCTTCATCACTGTGATTTCTTCAGTTCTGTTTCTGTGGAATATATTTTAGTGTTTTGAAAACTTAAGCATTTGGCCTTACTACAGTCCTTTGGCAGGACATGCAATTTCTGTCTACACAATAGTCTGCAGTATACCAGAATAGAGGATAAAATGGTTTCTTGCAGCCTTAGTTCCTAGGAAGTTATCTTTAGATTTTCTCAAATTAAACTAAAGGCAGTATGTTGAACCTCTGCTGGCTTTTAATATTGGAAGGGAATTGCTTCTGTAGTGAAACTATATAATATTTACAGAGAACAGAGACATTTTTTATGGTTAAACTAGTATGAAATGATCCAAGGCTCTGCTTTCCTGAACAGGATTTTTATCTTAAGCACCATTAGTACAAGGATATTTCCCCTCATTAATGTGATAGTGGTGGAAGTACTATCACATATGGGATATTAATTGTCACATCTCACTGCCTTCTTCCTGGTAGTACCTGTCTTAGAGTGTTAGAATGTTTCATTGTGAATGTATCAGCAAAAAGATAGATTGTGCTGTATGCTGTTTAGCATGCTACATTTTCTTGGCCTTGTGGAAGGATTTCACCCTGCCAGTGCCAGTACTTCACCAGGTTAAGAACACTCATTCCTGTACAGTTCTTTCATTATTTCTTCTCTAACAGATACTAACCTGCGGTGGCTGGGAAATGCATGGTTCCATTTTCAACAAGCTTGTAATAAAGTATTTTGAGATTTGTATGCTGGGGAAAATCAAAGAATTGTTCACAGGATGATGATCAAGATAGATGGTTGGGAAACCCTGAATTTTGTTACCTGGTGATAAATGTTTTCCTTTCTCTTATTAATGTTGCAATCACTGGTAGGTTGCTCAAAATTAGCTTATTCATGATTAGTTAAAAGCAGTCATGAACACCAGGCCCAGTGGATCTGTTAATGATGCCTTGATACTTTATTCTGTTTTCCATGGAAATGAGTTTTAAACAGATCCCTAGTGTAAGCAGTTTAAACATTGTAGTGCTGCACTTTAAAGTAAGAAAACCTGAAAGCAAAATATTGAAAAATAATTATTTTTGTTGTTTGAACTGAAAAAAAGTGAATTGTGAATTGTGCCATTGCTTCCCTCATAAACCAGTGGCTAAACTAACTCTAAATCAATGGTTGGAGCTCAGATAGAGACACTTTGAAATATTATATCCAAGAATCTCTTTAAAATAGAACTGTGGTAATCTAAATTGTGACTCTGTCCTGGGAAAAGGTAAGGGTAGGCAAGAGATCTTGGTGGTATTTGACAAGTTGTTCTGATTGTCTTCAGTGATAAAGTTTTACTTTACCCCTGAGACATTTTTGAGAAGAGTTAGAATTTCTGTACATTGTGAAATGACAGCCTAAATTAGAATAGTCCTTTGCATAGTTCATAAATCTGATTTATTTCTGTGGCATTTTGTCAATTTAGCTGGTGATCTTTTATTAGGTCATTGAATTAACTGGTACGATTAACTGTCTCTTACTGAATGATTGCTTGCTAACCAGAGAGTATTTGAAATACAGACTAAGCTTTTCAGTAGCTGGTTCAAGGATAGATGTTTGGAGTATCTAATCGCTCTGACTAAAATGTAATTGCTTTATGTGTCTTTGTCTTAGTCCATCCAGTTGCGGTTAGAGCTTGCAAAGGAATTGGGCACTGGAATATCCATCTGGGAACTGGGACAAGGCCTGGACTACTTTTATGACCTGCTTTAAAATGAGAGATGGTCTGAGACTATTTGCTTCACTGAGGCTCCACCTTCAATTTATTTGGCTGTCCTGGAGAGGTGATTTTTAAAACTTTTTTTGTAATTTCTATCATATCTGTATTAAACTTGCATTTTTCCCAATAAAGAACCTTTTCTGATTTGCCACACAGATGTGATTGTTGGTATCTGATAAAATTCAGAGTAAAAAAACCACAGAAATTTTTCTTAAAGCTCCTGAATTCAGAGTCATTAAAAACAGACCAAGATCCCTGGATGGAGTCAGAGTTGAAAATATTTTCTGAGATGTTTTCTACAATAAATAAAATAAGCGAGTTGATGCCATCTGATCAAAGTTTCAGATGGAGACCCTCAAACAGCTGCTGGTAAGAAACAAAGTGAACAAATAAATCCATCAGATTATGTCCAGCAAATTTAGTATCTGCTGGACCTTCTGCATCTTGCAGTCTTCTGATAAGGTAAGTGAACATAAAATGTTGAGGGTGAGACCAATTAGAAGGCTTTCCCTCAAGCTGGTAGAAAATCAAGCACTGACAAGCTAAGCTGTTAGCTCTGTTTGTTTTTTCATGTTAGTAAATTCCTTAAGTAGTTCAAAGTCACAGTAATTTCAATTTATGACTTGTTTCTATATCAGTTGTTTTACAAGAGATGCCCTGTGATTTCTCTATTCTGTTAATGTCTCAGTTTACAGTACTTAGCACTAAAGCATGATGCATTAGTGGCTAGTTTTGGGAACTCTACCATTTAGCACTACAGGCTCTTATGGTAATGATGGATTCCATGGATGTGATGGATTCCATGTCCTCAACAGACAGAGCCCCACAGCAGCTCTGACAGCCCTTGAGTTCAGTAGGTGCTGTGAACGTGATCAGCATCTTTGTGCATGAAGCTGTCATTCCTGAGCTGTACTCAATGGTGCTTTTTTTCTCCATAATACAGGTTTTTTTTATCAACCCAAAAGCTGTAGCAACCGATTAGTTTAAAAACCAAGCCAAAAAATTGCATCCCTGCTTTTTTTATATTTGTGTTGGTAGAAATACACAGGCTTCAAAGCAATTTCTTCTAAGGAACTAAGAGGTGCTGGGAATTTGATGAGGGTGTCATTGGTCACCAGCAGAGACTCAGGCAAAGAGCTCTGTACTCCCACTGGTGTTCTTCTTGCCACTTACAGTTGTCACAAAGATAACTGTGCTTCTCTGTTCACATCCACCCTTCCTAGTAATTAATCTCAGTGGGGAATTTATCTGCCCCTGCTGTTTTCAGAAGAATAAATCCTACTGTAATCCACCATTGATTAAAGAACTATTGATCTTCACCTTTCTGATTTAGTTCTGGCATCTCTTGACTTCTCACATTGCGAGTATCCAGCAGGGCTTACTAATCAGGCTTCTTTCTTCCATACCATTAGTAGTAAGATAATTTGCTACATGAATCCTTGTGTTCAATTAACTTGAACTTTCTAGTTCGTTCAAAAGCAATTTAAAGTCACTCTGGCAATAGTATCCAGAATAGCACAAGAATTAAACTCTATTACACTGTTTTTTCTATTTTCAGTGGCACTACTGAATCAGATTGTCTCAGAGAAAAATACTCAGAAGTGGAAGGGATTGTGTTCTGAAATGGCATTCATTTTTATATTAGCTAGTAGGTAGCTTTCAAAACTGGATGTGGGGAAGAAAATAATATTTAATTTTAGCTTGTTGTTTCTTCTCTAGAAAACATACATCTGATCTATAATGTTTTTTGTATTTTTTTATTTTCTGTGATGCTTCTTTATGAAATCCATGATTTTACTTGTCTTTGAGTACAGGTATGTTAAAAAGAAATGTCTTTTTCATCCTAAGAGATAGAACAAATACCTCTGTTTGTCAAAAAGATCAAACTAACCCTTGTTCTGTCATGAAAAATAAATACCAGATAACAAGTACCAGATAAGATTTTGAACCATCCATGGTATGTAAGTGCTTGAGGCTGAGCATACTGCCTTTTTGTTTCTAAATGCAAAACATGTTTGTTGTATTAGAAATAATATTCCAAGAGAAACAGTTGGCTTTATTCTTTATTCTGAAGTTCTCTGAGGGGTTGATTTTGTGGTCCCCTAATTTTTCAGTGTGTAGGACTGTCAGGTTGTCTTGTATTAGATATCAGAGATTTGAGAAATCAGTGAACCACAATGGAAACAGCTTTTTTGTGAAATTTGCACCTCACCACATTTATGAAAAGATGACACAGGAGAAAGATGCTGGTATGAAAGGGGGTTCTGCAGAGCATCTGTTTTTAGGAGAAGTGGGAAAAACTGAGTGAAGGGCAGAAGGTGGGTGGGAGTGCTGTAAGGACCATGCCAGGTGACTTCCATTCCCTCAGTTCAAAATGCACAGAAAAAGAATAAAAAGCACTGGTTTACAATGCAAAGAAACAGTTTTTCTGTATAGCAAAAAAAAAGAAAAAGGCAGTGGGTATGTGTAAATATTCCTAAATAAAGAAAATAAAAAAACCCCCAAGCATTCCTAAAATGAGGTACTTTGCAGGACAAGACCAAAGATACAGGACTTAAAGGATCGAGGGTATGACTGGGGAGAAATGTTTAGTGTTTCTATTAAAACAGCTTACACCTTGTATAGCAAGCAGTGAAATGGAAGTGTGTTCATTTCAACACAGTATATCATCATTTGGTTTTCTAAAATACACTTAAAAATAAAAAAAAGTGTGCTCTATAATCTGGCTCTGTTGCAAGAAAAATTTCTTTGTATTTGGATAGGATCTCAGGTGCTATGAATGTAAAGGTATCTTGTCATCTACCTGATCCCAAGTGGAGCTTTTTGCTAACTGACCTTTGCTCTCACGTTTCTGGGTGATTTACTTTTTTGGGTTACACTTACACAGGGTTAAAATAAAAACATTTCTCTGCACAATTTCTATTGCATTCACTGAGAAAAAGAAATAGCAGCTGATTCTGTTGCAGCTGGCCTTTGATAGGAAGCTTGCATTTTTATTGTCACACACATTGCTGTAATAAGTATCAAAAGGGGTTCTTGTATCTGTATACAGCTAAGTATCTTATTGAGACAGAAAAAAGGACTTATCTGGCTACTTGCAGGATCTCATGGACCATTCTTCTGGGATATCAGCATCTCATCTTATCTCAGGAAATGTGTCTTGTGGTAAGTGTATGTCTTGAAAACTAGAGCTGCCATAGAGTCTTTGTAATCAGAAGCAGATTTAACAGAGAATTGTGAAAATTGTTTAGTTTGTCTCACTGTGAGATGCTATTTCTTTGATGAAAATTGCTGTGGTATCTCATGTTGTAGTTCCTTTTTGTTATTGTACATGGGTGTGAAACTGCAGAACCAAGTGTAGCTTCCAGGTAAGAAAGCTGGAAGTGAAAGAGAAGAGGTAAGGTAGACCCACAGGATGACAATAGGAAAACAGGTTATTTAACCACTTCTTGGTTATAAAGAGTTGTTGAGCAAGTTGTAACAATTTAGTGTTTATGGGCTTGAGTGAAAATACACAATACCTTTTCCATTTCTACTATGAGCTACTAGTGGTCATTATTTGTGGGAGTGGGGGTTGTGTTTTGTGCATGATTGTCTGTGGAGGCGAAAAAGTTAATGGAGGTTTACAGGAACTATAATTACAATCTTTCCTGAATTTGGGACGTGTATTTTGAAGTTTACTGTTTTGATTAATACACAGTGCAGCTGTTTGACTTCAGTTAAAGAAATGGCAGCACAAAGCAGATGGATTCTACCTTTGCAGCTTGAAGAGGCTGTATACAGCTATTCCCTGAAAATAACATTCCCTCAGTGATCGCTTTTATACGTAGTAAGTGAAAATTAAGTAAGCCTGAATTGGTGTTTTGTAGTCTACCAGGCAATCACTTTGATAGTCTATGTTGGGGAGAAATATATGTTACAAAAACCCCAAAAAAACTTTAGTATGAAAAAATAAATGGAATGGAATGTGATTAACACTGCTTACTCAAAGAGCTGCAAAAGTAAATAACATCACTTATTTTGTTAGTATAGGAAATTGAAAGCAAAATATGTTTTAAGATACATTCTACTGGAACAAGAACATCGTAACAAAATGTTATTTTGCAAAAAAATACGGAGGAATGGAGTGTTAACACTCAAAATTAAAAAGTTTGTTGTATTACATTCTTACTTATATAGGTTTTTCTGGATATATTTTAATGTTTTATTGGTTACAACGTAACCTAAAATTATTTTAGTAAAAATACCAGAGGAAAACTTCTATGCTGTTTTTCCTAGAAACAAACAAACAAGTTTCTTACCAAGCTCTTAATGAAATAAGCTCTTATTCTGACTTCCAACACGTTAGGACTTACCCCCCACTTAACTGATGAAAGCAAAGCAGAGTTGCCTTCGTGTGGCACATAAATTACCATATTTTGTTCCATCCATTGTGTGGAGTTTAAACAAAATAAAATTTAACAATTGTCTAGTGTGGGAAGGCAAGACATAAAATAAACTAAACCCCTGCCCCTTTGTGTATGAACTCACCAATGGCTGCCCAGGTGGGAGGAGAGTTTAACCAAAGGCCATTACATTGCCCACCTGTTGTTTGAAGAAGAGTAATGAAGCTCCTGTGGAAGCAAGGGGCAGTGCAGCTGGAATTGAAGATTATAGTGTTTAACTTGTTTCCTTCAAAGTGTAAAGTCTATACATTGGGGTTACCTCTGGTGCTTATCCTACTCCAAAAGGTAACTGACCTTTGTTTTCCTTTGTTTATTACATACATTTGCAAGTATTCAAGCAGCTGAAAAAAAAAACAAACCCTTACAAACACCACTGATTTTCCCTAAACATTACTTTTCTATTCTTCCTTACAATCTCATTTAAGAATGGTCTAGGTATGACTTTTTGGATATATTTGAGTTTTCTTCCAGTGCACCTGTAGAAAGCATATACTGCACTATATGCTGTGTTTGCTTGCAGTTGTGGAGGATGGGACTGTGACTAAAAATAGCCAACATGCAGTTACTGTAAGAAATTATTTAGGACTTTGTATGCCCATTTTCCCTCGATCTTTAATATTTCTTCTCTGATTTTTCAGGTGAACTCATGTGGAGCAAAAAGTTGCTATAGATTATTTGGCTATTATTAGTTTTTGCAACCTTTTTGTGTTTTCCTTTGCTCCTTTTGGAGGCTGAAGAAAAATGCTGTGAGCAGACATGCTTGTATATCATGAGTGGATGAAAGGCCAGCAGTAACACCATCAGCATTCTTGTGCTGTGGAAGTTAGGGAAAAGATGCCTGGGAGTGTTATGTGACCACACTGAGAGAGGGAGAGGGTAATTTATGTCATTTGCAAAGCTGGCTCCCTAATTCCTATAGTTACCAGAGCGATACTGTGTAGGGAGGGTGGCAAAGCTCAGCTCTGCTCATGGCAGCTCTCTGGGCTGATTTCCCCCTTGGTACATAAATGTTCTTTCAGTTGCTGTGATGGGAGCTTTTGTGTAAAACAAGGGGTTGTCTTATTTTTGTGCTGCTATTCCATGCCCTTATGTGAAGAAACCTTTGTGCTAATAATCTTCATTTTGCTTCCATTAAAACAGCTGATCAGCCTGGATAAGTGAAAGCAAAAGTGATTTTGTGTTGCAGGAGAGCTGGAGCTAGTGAGGAACCAGGGGGAGGTGTTTGACATATTTAATGCAGACCACTTCTGCTGTGGTTACGTAGTTAAATAGTTTCTTCATAAATGACAAGCACCCCTCTTCACAAATACATTGTCTCATGTGTTTCAACTGTAGATACAACTAAAAATGAGTCAATTTTTTTTTTAAGTCTTGCTGATATCATTAGCTGGAATTAACATTGGAAAGGGTTTTATTCAATGATGCTTTTAGAATCACAGCACTAAATGGTTGTCTGCTGTATTCTTTTTCATCCTGCTTCTGCTTTTTAACTCAGGATTTTTTTGTTAAAATTAAATTGCATTTGCTGTTAGCTTGGAATTGTTTTAGATGGAGTTTCTGCATCACCCAGTAGGCTAAGATTTTAAATTCCATCTAGCTCCTCCTTTCTTCACTCCCATCAACCCTGAAATTGTGGCTGATATGAGGATGGACACAGGAGATTGGCTCATGTCTTGAAAGCCTGGTTTAGAAGTTTATTGACTATTTTAAGGCATAGGGGGTTAAATTGTACCTATAGCATTTGCTTCAGGATTTGGGATTACTGCTTGTGATACAAGAGGGAATAATCAGTAACTTTAAGAGGGTTTTTTTCTTTTTTTTTTAACTGCACTAGATTTTTCAATTGCTTTAATAAGTTAAATAAATATATGAAGCAGCAGGGAGAACCTTCACCATACCCAGAATGAAGATTTTCCTACTGTGTCTAATATAGATGGAGTGCTTAAATCTTTGGCATGTGCAATGTCCCAGTTTTGTGTTCAGATTTCATCTTCTCTGTTAAGCAGTAGCTATTTAGCTTATCTGCCCATGTTTCTTAAGGCTGCTGGGTAGGGCAGAGAAGGGAAACAGAGTCTTTGTGGCGGCTTGAGGGAGATGAGAGGGAGGGAATGGGACAAAACAATTGCTTTCAGAAAAAATGCACTATCTCCTTTTCTCCCTCCTGTAGGACCCACAGAGAAATAGACAGAGCAAAGTGAACCCCAATCCCCTGTGTTCCAAGATGATCCCTGTGCATTTTTGAGCACTGTCTGTCTTGGAGCCAAGGACGGTGAAATATTGTGGCAGGCAGGGCTGTGTCCTCAGGATATATATTTGTGAAAACTGAGGTTACTTTTCTGATGGCTTCTCCCAGGGTTTTTTGGCAGAGTGTTAAGTTATCAAGTGAATTTTGCAGATGACAACATGAATATTGTAAATACTCATTGCCTTCCCATGTACACATATTAGCGTATTTGAATTTCAAGTGTGTGCAGTATTAAACTCATCATGGTATATGAGAAGAACTCATCAGAGTTATATGAGAAGTGTATTCCCTCTACTTCTCAGGAACCCTTGGTTGTCAGGGATAACTGCGTTGAAAAAAAAAGGTACACTTTGAGGGTAAAGATTTGGAAGAGGACAGTGTTCCAAAGAGCACACAGCCTTAAACATATCTGGCAGGCAAAGTATGAAGGAGAAAGAAAAGAGAAAATTACTTTTTCAGTGCTGGGTAATAAGTCTGTCATAAAGTCAAATGGGAGCCAAGGTTTCTGACTCCTACTCCTGGGGTGCATCAGGCACAGCATCGCCAGCTGCTGGAGTGATGTCATTGTCCTGCTCTGCTCTGCACTGGGGCGGGCTCACCTTGAATATTGTGTGCAGTTTTGGGCACCTCTGTATAAAAAAAGACATTAAGCTGTTAGAGAGCATCCAAAGGAGGGCAACAAAGATGGTGAAGAGCTTGGAGGGGAAGCTGTATGAGGAGGGGCTGAGGTCACTTGGTCTGTTCAGCCTGGAGAGGAGGAGACTGAGAAGAGACCTCATTGCAGTTAAAACTTCCTTGTGAGAGGAAGAGGAAGGGCAGGCACTGATCGCTTCTCTGTGGTGACCAGTGAGACGACCTGAGGAAATGGCCTGAAGTTGTGTCAGGGGTGGTCTAGGTTGGATATTAGGAAAAGTTTCTTCACCCAGAGGGTGTTTGAGCACTGGAACAGGTTCCCCAAAGATGTGGTCACAGCACCAAGCCAGACAGAGTTCAAGAAGCCTTTGGACAACACTCTCAGGCACATGGGATTGCCTGTGCAGGGCCAGGAGTTCAGTTATCTTTTGGGGTCCCTTCCAACTGAGGGATGTTCTATGCTGGCACACGCTGGCTAGACTCTGCTGCCGAGTCACCAGAAAGCAGAACAAGCCAGAGCAAAGTAGGGTTACTTCCTCACACTGTGAGGGCCCTCTCTAAATCACTCACTGCAGATGAATCTGTTGGCAACAAGTTGGGTTTGTGCATGTGTCCAAGTGAAGAGGGCATGCTCCCATTCTGGGAGAAGTGAGGGGAAATGGCTTTGCTTGTAGATATGGAGACAAGTAATGATACAAAGCATAAATGGAAATTGTAATTTGCACAACATGCAATCAGGTGGAGGAAATAACTATTACAGTAGGTTATAAAGCAGCAGACAGTAGTTGGATCCCTAAAAGGCCTGAATATTTTCCTGGTTGTGATGTCACTGATTATACACTTTAAAGGGACAATAATGATGTGTTAGTCCTCCTGCCATAAGGTGAATTGTTACTCCTCTGAGACATCTTCTCTCCACCCCACCCCCCACAATATTTGAACGTTTTTTCCAGTATATTGGTTGCTACAGCTTTTTCTGCATTTTATCTGGATAAGTTGAAAAGACAGAAAGGAGGAGGATCTGTAGTGGATCATGTTTGCATGGCTAACCTTGTGCTTTTTAATCTTGCTCATGTACATGCTTCAGGAGTTACACTTCTGTCCTTTGAGACTGACTGGTCTCTGTGTTTGATATTTGAGTCAAACTGCTGGTCAACGTTCATTTCCAAGCTGTTTTCATTGTAAGTGAATGCCTTTTTTTCAAGCGCTGTTGGTGTTCAGGGACCATTGCTGCTTAAAGATTCCACAGGCCCCATTTTACCACTGACTTGCATGTCCTGGGAGTCCATTTGTTTTCTAGGATTTTTGTTGTTTATAATTAAAACAGAATTTAGCAGTGCAGCTGCAGCTTGATTGCAGCTCTTTTAATGAATCTCAAACGAAAACATAATTGTCCTTCATCTTGTGTTGACTCAGTGAGAATAGGAGGAATCAAAAGAAGTAGCAATGCCTTTTCCCCATCCTGCAGAAAGTTTAAAGCCATTATTTGGAAGGGCAGAGTAGATGGTGGTTCTGCATGATGAGAAGGAGAACACTTCTAAGAACAGAGCTATGCTGTAAAGTGTATAGCTCAGCCAGTTTTTATTGATAATGCTACTTTTGTAATAAAGAAAGGTTTTAAGGTTATTTCCACAGGCAGCGTTAAATGACTTTTTGGAAAGTAAATGGTTGCATCAGAAAGAATTTACTTCTAATTTCAAAGCAAACCCAAAATAATGAAGGCGTTGCTTAGTGAGAAGCATTCTACAGTGCAGGTGTCAGCCAGTTGTACTTGGGCAGTTTCTCCATGATGATGGGGAGATGTTACTCAGCCTGACTGCAGCCACTAACAAAGCAGGAGGATAATGGCTTTACTCACTGTACATGAAAATGTGTTTTAATTTCTGTTTGTATTGGAGTGGTCTGGAAATGCAGTGCTGACACTGAGCAGCACCTGGTAAGCCCCTGGAGTTCTGTAATGGTATCTCTCTGTGCATGCTTTTCTTTAAATGTAAAACTTGGGTTTCTGCCCAACAGTAAAACCTGTGATGCTCCGCTGAAAGGATGAGTAGCTCATCAAATGTGCATCACCCTGAGGAAAGATGTTTGGTTTAGTTTAAAAATTACCTGTATCCTGATAAATGTCTCATCCTTTTGCCATTGCTATGGGACTAGAATTTATGGCAGGCAAACTTGGCTTACCAATGAAGAGATCATAAAAGAATTTATTTAGAAAGAAGCTGAAACACTTAGTTTTATTTAATGAATCATGGATTGTTCTGCACATTATCAGAATAATTACTTCCTGTGCTTACGTAACACATTATTTTTCTTCAAACTATTTTGCACCTCAAGTGTTTTGTCCATTAGAATGATTCTGTGTTTTGTTTTTGTTACTTTTGTGTAAAGAAGCATTTGTAAGCATGTATAGTTAGTATTTCTAAAGACTGTCCTTATAAAATAGGTGTTCAAGTATGGAATAAAGTATGAACAAACAAAGCTAGTTTACACAAAAAGAACTGATAAATGGAAGAATATTTCATTACCAAATCTGCAGTTGTTTTCAAGAACTGGCCTGTATGTCTTACAAAAGAGTTTGAATATTGTTTCTTTGTTTTAAACTTTGGCACTCTGCAGACCTTATCATTCTCCGGTCATATGAGCCATTAGTGGAAGAAGGACAAATATTCATAGAGTTCTTAGTAAATGCTGAACCCACATTTCTCTGGGCTCTTGTGAGGGGCTGTGCTCTGTAGTAATCTTTAGAAAGATTTAGAAATTTAAATCTGAGCTACTGACATTCTTACAAGTAAAAAGCTTGGGAGAGGGGCATGGGAGACAGGACCAGGAAAAGGACATTGCAGGAGCATATCACTGAATTCAGTTTTGCATATATAGGAATTAATACATGGGGGGTGTGTGTGTGTGTGTGTGTGTGAATAATACCAAATGCTGTGATTGTTGTAATCCCCTTTTAATAAAGGGATTGACTTGTAGTACAAAATGACTTACGTAATTTTGCATGTTGCATTATCCATTCCAAGGGTTTTGAAGACTTACGTGTCTTCCAGCCCTCAGTATCTCCTTACTGCAGCAACTGCAGAGCTTGTTTTTATGAAATGTTATTCGTGATCATTAAGCAGGAATTGAAAGTACTTTGTCCCAAACTGATGGGTCTGTAGATGACATGGGTCAGGGACACATGAGGCTAAGTCTCAGCTAAACCTCTAGCCAAATGCATCCAAATGGTAACTTTGCATTTTGAGGTAAGACAAAATAATGGAAATTTTTTGTGAGTATGTTGGTTTTGCAACTACTCTCTTGGGTTTATTGGAAATGACAGTTCCTATGTGCTACCTATGTGGTGTCTGCTGGCACAGAGCAGGGCAGGATCTCCACTGGCTG
>JAWWMP010000165.1:17102903-17197655 GCA_035047865.1 Dendrocincla tyrannina
TATTGGAAATGACAGTTCCTATGTGCTACCTATGTGGTGTCTGCTGGCACAGAGCAGGGCAGGATCTCCACTGGCTGGTGCTGAGGTCCCTGGCATAGTTATGCTGGAAGAGCCTCAGGCTGCTTGGTGGTTTGCTTCACTGTGTTTTACCTCAGCACTAACTCCAGTACTCTGGTTTTGATTCATCTCTAGGTTTGCCTGTGTATACACAGACACTAGGCTCCTTATTTCTTTAATTTTTTGTCAAGATCCAAGTTTTGCCCCTGTGGTGTGATGCCTATCTGACCACTCTTTGGTATTCTCTAGGGTCTAGAAAGGGAAAGTTTATATTTCTGTTTGTGGAGAAGCTGATGTGCCTCTGATTCCTGACAGAGACATTTCAGTGGGCCAGCCTTCAGGGGAATGGTGATGCTGTGCAGAGAGGAGCAGATCTGGTTCCAGTAGAGAACTTGGGCTGAGGAGAAGGGCACAGAGAAAGACAAAAATAATGCTGTAATCTGGGAAGGTTTTGTTTCCACAGACAGTGTAACAAGTCACACTTCCTGTGATCTCACAGGGCTACTTCAGCAGGCAGCAGGACTGCCTGCACTACAGTTCTTCCCTCTAAGAGGTAAGAGGGGTTTCAGCACCCTGGTGGGTATTCCTTTGGCCCCCTTCCAGACGAAAGGTCCCAAAACAGGACCCTCATTTGCTGCTGACAGTTTTCCTGGTCACTATCTGTCTTGCTGTTGGGTCCAGCGGAAAGCCTTATCAGTATGAAAAGCTTAAAATCTCAACGGAAAGCTTTCCTGATTTCTCCCAACCTGCCCTGAGTTGTGCTAATCTGGCGTGATCCCTTACTTAAATACAAGAGGAAAGTAATCCATCTGACTAGATGACCTCCTTCCTCTTAGGCAGAAAATGATTTTTCAGAAAATCTTGTGTTGGATACATATCCAGCTTATGCACTTTAGTTACCCTAATTTTTAGGCAAAAGCTACTTTGGCTGAAATATTTTTAAAATTATGGAAAGTCGGAGAGATCAAATACCAGACACACTTCTGGCCCTGCTACCTTTACCCAAGCATTTATCTGTCTGTCTCTTAACCTGTTCTATAGCATTATTAGAGTAGTGTGAATCCTACTGTGAACCTGTTTCTAATTGCTAAGCTGGAATTTCAGGGCAAGAGAGAGGTGACCTTTTGTCCTTCAGAGGTAAGCCTGTGAAACCTGGGTCTAGACAATTGGAGGGGATACATGGGCTGCTTTAAAATGAATGGATTTATTACACAATTCTCCTGTTAGTTTGGGGACATTTGCTTTTATCTAATACCACCATGTGCGTGTGTGTGTGTGTGTATATATATAGTAGTGGGAAAATGTATATCTTCTGTGTGCTGTTTAGAATTTCTCAGTCAAACAGAAGTACTTCAGATTAAGACCTTAATATTTAATAAGCTCTCAATTGTTAGAGAGCAGTGAGCCTGCCAGTGTGAGATTGGGCTGGCAGCTCAGTGGATTAATGGAAACACAGAGCTCAATTTAAAAGCCCTGAATGATAATCTTTAAATATGCTTAGGCATTGTGGTTGTGCAGTTTCCCTGGGGAATCATCATATTCTCTGCTTCAAAAATTTCACCGAAGACTTAACTGAAACTACAGCTCAACTTTGCCTGCTGGGGAATCTGCTTTCATTCCTGGTGCTTAAATTCCTTCTGTGTACGTCTGTACACCCAGAGTGTGATTCCTTGTGGGTTTTCATTTATTATATTTTTGCTACAGGACCAATTTTATGCAGACTTGAGAAACAAAAATTGCAGAGTTGAGCAGCTTTCCTACCTGAACAAAGATCTTGCTTAGGCTTTCAAACAAGCAAATGTTGCTTTTTGAAAATACTGAAGTGAAAATTACATTGATGCTTGTGATATGTGATCTCAGATAAGGTAGACAGAGAAAGTATGGGGGTTTTAAACTCCTGTATGTGAAATTCTGTGGTGCTTTGGGTTCATGTAACCCATTTCAATAGTACTTCATTCTCTGATAGAGATCTGAGTGGTCCACTGCAATGATAGTGTAGATACAATGTGATGCATTCTGGGATGTCTTCAGACAAATTGAAAGGCTTGAAAATTATAGGAAAGATTGCTTTTTCTTATTTATATAAGACCTTGCCAGTCTGAAAGGTGTCTGAACTTAGAGTTGCTTTAGTTGTGTATACATTTCTGGGATTATCTCAATTTCAATTTAATTTGCCATTTCACTTCATGCTATAAAGCTCTCGGGGAATCTTTAATTTCAGTGAGAGCTCACTAAATTAAAATGAAAATGAAATAAGCGTGCATCATCAGCACTGAGAATGGCAGTGTTATCCTGAATTTCTGTTAATACTTTACCAGAACTGCTTGTGCATGTAAGGCGCCATTCTCAGTTGTTCAGGACTAGATGGGAATGTGTAGCTGAACACCCTTGCCTTTTGTGTAATTGCACTGATGTTAAGAAAGCTTTTTCATTTGCAGGACACTGTACTCTGTGTGACCAGTGACAGATCACTGTGACATGCTGAGTTCTTTTAAATAATTTAATAATAATGGTTTTATTTGGAAAGGGCCTTAAAGATTATTCAGTTCCAAAACCCCAGCCCTGGGCCAGGGACATCTTCCGTTAGACCAGGTTGCTCAAAGACCCACCCAATCTGGCCTTGGACATTTCCAGGGATGGGGCATCCCTAACTTCTCTGGGCAACATGATCTAGTGCCTCACCTCCCTCACAGTAAAGAATTTCTTTCCAGTCCTCTTTCTTCTCTAGGCTGAACAACCCACACTCTCTCAGCCTGCCCTCACAGGAGAGGTGTTACAGCCTTCTGAGCATCTTTGTGGCCCTCCTCTGGAGATCCACATCCTTCTTATGTTGGGAGCCCCAGAGCTGGACATAGTATTGCACGTGGGATCTCATGAGAGAATCACCTCCCTTGATCTGCTAGCTGCGGTGCTTTTCCTTCTGGGCTGCAAGCACACATTGCCAGGTCCTGCCGAGCTTCTCATCAACCAACACTGAAGTCCTTTCTCCTCAGGGCTGCTCTCAGTATTTGTATTTGCCCAGGCCATATTTGTGCTTCGGGTTTCCCTGACTCAGGTACAGGGCATTGCATTTGACCTTGTTGAACTTCATGTGGTTTGCATGGGCCCACCTCTCAAGCCTGTCCAGGTCCCTCAGGATGACCCAGAGCATCGACTGCACCACACAGCTTGTTGTCATTGGCAAACTTCCTGAAGGTGCACTCAATCCCACTGTCCACGTCACAACAAAGATGTTAAACAGCGCCAGCCCTAACAGCCCTCCTGGACTCCCAAGGAACACCACTCATCACTTCTCTCCTCTTGGACTTTGAGCTGTTTGATCACAACTCTTTGAGAGTGACCATCCAGCCAATTCCTCATCCATCGAGTGGTCCATCCATCAAACCAGTGTCTCTCTAGAGACAAAGGATGTTATGCAGGACAGTGTCAAATGCTTCGTACAAGTCCAGGTAGATGATGTCACTCTTCCCTTATTCACCTCTGTAACCCCTTCACAGAAGGGCACCGGATTTTAGGCATGATTTGCCCTTACTGAAGCAATGTTGACTGTCCCCAGTCACCTCCTTATTTTCTTTGCGCTTTAGCATATTTTCCAGAAGGAGATTTTGCCAAGCACTGAGGTAAGACTGACCGCCTGTAGTTCTCCAGGTCTTCCATTTTTTCCTTTATAAAAATGGAGGTTATGTTTCCCCTTTTCCAGTCAGTGGGAACTTCACTGCACTGCCAGGCCGTCTCCAATATGATGGATTGTGGCTCAGCCACTTCATCCACCAGTTCCCTCAGGACCTTCAAATATATCTCGTCATGTCATAGACCTCAGCATTTTTCAGTAATGTTTAAATTACATAAAAATTCAGAGCCACTGCTCCCTGGACTGATCTCCTGGAGGATGTGAGAGAAACTGGTGTCTGGAACTCTTGTAACTGTTCATCATCTGAGTATTCCAGTGTCCTTCAGTAGCTCAGTGAACTTGCTGCACTAGGAGGGGAATAGATGGGGTTGCAGTCTGAAGAGCACAGGAAACCAGGTTGGAAGAAAGCAGTGTCAAGGAGAAAAAGGTAAACAAAATGGCACTATTTATATGCATATTTTTTGCCCTGTGTATGCCAGATGGACCAGGGATTTCCAGCTTCTGGTGACAGTGTCAGCTGCAGTACCTCTGCTAGAAAGTTGCCTGTATGAGTGCCAGGGGCAGTAAGATGAAGAGCTGTCAGAAGGGATGGACTGAGTATCCCCAGCAGCAGTACCAGTGGGGCACACTGTCTTTGTCGTACAGATCTGAATCACAGTGTGCTACAGAGGACTGCTTTAGTCTTACAACTGAGAGAACCACTCCCTACGTAAGACTCAACCCCCCAAATCTGCTAAACAGCAGGGACTCTGCAGAAGAGCTTGAAGAGAGACTTTGTAGATGCTGCAGCCCTGATTCTGTTCTGGAGGGCCTTTCTGAGAGAACAATGCTTGCTCTGAATCAGGTGACCATGTATTTCACAGGATATTGCTCTATTTTTTACCTTACAGTGGGGGAAAAGTCTACTCGGGTCTCTTGCCCACTTCCAACCTTCTCCCTTAATTTTATGTTTTTTCATACCTGTTATTTTTATTTTTCATTTTCTTACTCACCTTTCCTGATGCAGACACTTGGACACACTGGAGCCCTGTGCCACCCATAGCAAAGACTGCTTGCACTGGAACACCCTAGTTCAGAGAAGCACATATACACATAGATTTTTTGAATGTACATTAACTCTTGATTCCATCAGGAACAAGAGAGTGTGATTTGCAGCAAGCTTTTCATTGTGCCAGTTTTTCATGTGGTGATTCTTCTTTTAAACCTGTGAGCACTTATTTCAAAGGATCTTTTGATAATGAGGATTGTTTTGTGTCAGGGTAACCAGCTGTGGTGCACAGCTAGGAATAAGGAGGTGTTTAATAGGGAAGAACTTCAATGCACGGACTTCACAGGGAGATTTAAAACTTCAGTTTTTATTAGCACCAAATACCAAGCAAGTTCCATGACAACAAGCTGCACTTTCAAGCTGGTGAGTTATTTTGTTTAGGGAAAGTGAGTTAGTAATTATATGACACATCAATTCAGTCTATGTACTCTCTTGTGCTTGCATATGCAAATCCATAATTCCTTCAGTTGTGCACAGGTCTGAGTTCACAATTTCTGTCTTTCCTCAAAACTTAGGAGTGTTTTCAATCACGAGATTTGAGGCAACTCTGTTCTTGAGAGACCAAGTAGCATAACCTAGCTGCTCAGCAGGAGAATGGTCAAAGCACCTCTGGCTTCTAAGGGGAAATAGTAGTGTTTCTAATACACTCATGTGCCCAGTTCTGCAGCTGAGCTTACACCGTGAAGAATTTACCCAAATAGCTTCACTTGTACCTCCATGCAGCCTCTATATTCAATTAATGCCAACATGATGTTCAAATGACATTAATACAGGCGCAAAGACAGTGGCCATTGGTGGGGAGGGAGGGAGGAGGGCTGTGTGGTGCTCTGAGGATTATAAATAAGCTTTTGATGGCTTTACCTGTGACAAGAGAGCTGGTACAAGCTTATAGAGAGGTGAGGTTCCAAAAAAGCACCAGAATCAGCACCATGGAGAAGTGCTCTTTTCCTAGAGTATTTGCAAATGCTTCAATTTGTAAACAGCTTTAACTGCCTTGAGGGAGTTCTGTTCCTTGAGCAATGAGAGAATTGAGAAAACCTCCCCTTTGTCTTTTTTTTTTTTTTTCCAAAGTTGTCTTGGATAGTTGGGCTGCCACAGTACAAACCGTGGGGATGCCTATGCTGCTCCAGTCACCTCAACAGCATGTGGATGCAGGTGAGCATTTCAAAAGAACAACAAAGACATAATTTCTAACAAGGCATTTTTTAACTCAGTATTCTGGGTGCTTATTATTTGAACCGAGATATAATATCAGAATCTGTTCATTCATCTGTGGATGATATGAGCAAGTTTCCAAGAGAAACTGGGTTAAAAGAAAAAAAAGAAGGAAAAAGCCTCCCTGCCAGCATTAGTTTCTCTGGAGAATGCTAAAGAGCCAGTGACAATTCTGCTTGATAACAGTGCTCATCTAGCCATTTGCAGGCTTGCATCAAGGAACTGAGGGCACTGAGAGCAATTCAGATTCAGTCACTACTTAGGTCTATAGCCAGGCTGCCTGAATTACTTGGTTACAGTGCTTATTTTACTTTGCTGTGTAAGGACTGTGGTCTCCTAACTCAGTATCAAACCTGAACTTCATAAAGCCATGTAAGGTGTCTATCATTGGGCATTAAAATGTATGCAATACAGATAACTGAATCCCCTCCACATCTGACAGATTGGCACCTTGACTAACCAGGTGTTGCTGTGTGCAGAGCAGCAGATATAAATGGTGGAGGTGGAAAGGCTGGAGCAGCGATGGATTTCAGCTTTAGGGCCAAGGAAAGGTATTTGTGGAGGAGGGACATGATGAGATGCATCTGAATAGACTTTAAGAAACCAGTTCCTGAAATCCTTTTATTTCCACAATAATTTTTAGTTAATCTTCAGGATGAATGCTTTACACTTGAAACTCGTCTCTTTCCACATGAGACATAAACACATAAGCAATACACATTAGCAGTTGTTTTTTTATGCTGTACTTTGTTTTCTATAGATTTAATTATATACAGTTATATGTTTTCTTTTGTTGGCTGTGATTTGAACTATATTCTGTAATAGCAGTGCCATAAGGGGAAGTTTATAGTGGATAATTATCCCATCCTTTCAAATTATTCTTGTAACCACAAGTACAAGGAAGTTTCTGTTAAGGAATTCTGTAGTAACAAAATGTTCTATGTAAAAGATATCAGGGAGTTGTTTCAAAAACCCATTTAACCGATCAGCCATTGCTTCATTAAAACCCATGCAATGCAAGATGACTTATGGGCCATCTATTTAGCTGTCTAACACACACCAGTGTAGACTTGGTAGTAAATCCTTTCTGGCTCTGCATTTCGAACTTTTGATGTGTCAAGACAAAACTTTGGATGAGGTTTCATAGGCTGCCCTTAAGTCTCTTTGAAAATTATCACCACGCAGACAGAAACTACTTTGTATTACACAGCCAGTATAATCAGCTAAGCCTGATATTCCCAGGTTGTGCTAAGTGTACTTGAGGAAAAATAGCAGGATGTCAGGTGAAATACTAGTCTAGTTGTTGATTAAAGTAGAAACAGCCATGTCTGTGCCAACATGTAGTTCAAAAGCAAAGACAACTAGGATAGCTACTGGGGGAAAGTACACTGGGCTTAGTTGTTTGAAACAATGGGATCTGGAAAATCAATAGCATACTCAATTATCCAGGGTTAAGATTTAGAGGAAAGACAAATTAGGCTGTAAAAGTAATACAGCTGCTCTGTGCCCGTACAGTTCTGTAAGCATCATTAAGTTGGCATTCCTGAAGTATACAACCAATGGTGAATAAATGAAATTGAAAGGCAACAGGTTCAAACCCATATAAGAAGGGTTCTTCTAAATGTATGCAACATGATGAAATTGTGAAATTCCCTGCTATAATGCAAGACTTAAGTGTAAAGTTTCACAAAGTCAGAAGGGGATTAAAGATAGATGCGGTTAATGCGACCATCTAGTGGTCCACTGAATGGGATGAGGAAAATTCAAGTAATGTAAACATGCCTACTGAACTGAGGAAGCTGTAAGAAACTTCCATCAAAGGTTTGGATTTTCCCTTATGAAGTTTCCTGTAACAATTTCTAAAACCTCTGGGTCTCTACTTCTGCAGTTACAATTCCTATTACAATAGTACCCCTGTGGTGTCGTTTGGAATGCACAGTTTGGAGGCAATCTCACTTGTGAAGCTTTTTGACCTGTAGGGTGCAATAAATGGTATTGAAAAAGGCAGTGTTAGACATGACTTCAGATAAGATACCTGGCCAACCAGACATTTTTCTGATCTGACACAGTATGAATTCCTAGTTGTTCCATTTTAACACAGCCTGGTGTTAATTTCCTAAGTTTTTCTATGTAATTTCTAAATCCAAGCAACCACCTCAGAAAAAGAGAAGTCTTTTTGTTTCAAAGTTATCAGTAGCGGACAAGTTGTAAACACAAAATAACTGGTTTCAGGTCTGCGTATTTTGTTAACACTGCAAACCTGATCTCCCAGTAGTTTTTGAATTGTTGTCGACTACTGCATAATTTCAGGTTGCCCTTAAGAGGGGAAAAAAGGGAGGTGTATTTACCTGGGCATGGATATACCGCTTAAATAATAATAATAAAAACAAATGTGTAAGGAAGGATAGGTCAAATCAGAGACAGGTAATGAGAAATGACAAAGAAGTAGTAGGCTGTGGAGGGTTTTTTAATTGTGTACAGTGTGTGTGTGTGTGCGCGCTTGCACACACTTGGCACCCAACACACATCTTCGGGTCTGTATTTACTCACTGTACAGCTTGTAGTGCAGTCGATTATAAAGAATACAAAAGACATTCTGTTGTAAACTTTAAAGAATATTTAATAACTTTTAAAAAATAAAATGTATATTTTAAATTTTTGTTCTTTATATGAACGCACAAAAATGTATCATTGTAATTGCAGCAACAAAATCCAAAGAACTGAGGAGACTTGCCCACTGTGTTAAGATACCAGTGACAAGCTAGGAGAATTCACAATGGAATCCAAACAAGATTTCCCATGGCAAGTCCCAACTTGTTTTCTAGCTGTGAATTGTCTAACTCAGTATCTATGATGATCATTCACACTTAGCAAATCCTTGCAGACTGTGTAAATAAAAGAGTCTGGGTTTAAAATAATTGCCACAATCAACAGCTGTTTTCTGTTGCTTACCTTTTGTGCCACATTTATAGCACAACAACGAAGCCAAGGGGTAAGTGAAAGGTTGCAGCTCTCTCCATGCCAGCAACCTCCTGTCCTGCCCTGTGGATGTGACAAGGGGCAGCCAGAGCCCCCTGCCCTCCCAGTGTAACCGGTTTGTGAGAAGGGAGCCGTTTCGGTGGATTCATGAAGGAGCCCGAGTGGTGAGGCAAGACAAAATATTTTTACAGCTTCTGTGCAGGTCCTTCCTCTCTGTATTATAAATCCTACAATGCTGCATTTAAATGCTAATTATTCAATGAAAGAATAAGTTTATGAGTTTGTATGATCTGAGGGGGAGAACCAAAGAAGTATCCATAGAACTGAAACGGGACTGAATTTCAGTGACTGTGCACTGTAAGATGTGGAGCAAAGTAATTCTGTTGTACAAGGAATAAGATTTGGCTGCTAGTGACAGTAGAGGAAAACAAACCATAATCTCCTAAACATATATATGTGTATATATTTTTTATAATTGTGCAGATGAAAAGCCAGAAGTATATTGACTGAATCTAAAAAGCTATTCTGATGTTGCTGAATTCAGCAGGTGCAGCCATATGCCCTGTGCCTTCAGACCTTATTACTAAGCAGAAAGAGCAATGAGAATGAATTAGAAGTGCTCCTTTATTGCCTTTAGTTCTGTCTTTAATTTAAATGTATTGAGTCCTCCATGTTTAAATACAAAGTCAAAATTATCTGAGAGACTTTACTATAAGTGACAAGACACTAACAGAAGCAATTGGAATGACTTCTGTTTCTCTGCATACATACAGTATTAACAGCCTTTTAAATGGATATTATATGCTATATGTTACTTACTTATAATCAACCAGTTTAGCGTGAAGTTTTATGCATAATAAGGAACTATCTTTTTTCGGTTTTTTAAAAAGATTGTTTCTATTATATATCACAAAAATCTTCCGACTTTGTCAGCAGAGAAAGGATGCGATGCTCTTAAAGAGAAAATATGGTAAGTCTGAGGCTTGTAATATGCAGTACATTCAGAGGTTTGAAATTGGATTGTGCTGGTAATGCTTTAAGCACCGTAACATCTCTCACATGGCTTGGCCCACGTGAAGAGAGTTAGTAACATCAAATATAGAAAATAGTCCAGTCTGAATTATAAACAAGTTGCAGTAGCATCTCCGTTGGTAGTGTGAGGACAGTATTTAAAAAAGGATTATTAGCAGCAATATGTGTTCTGGGGGTTTTTGTTTGGTTGGGGTTTTTTTGTTTGTTTTTCCCCTAACTATATGTTTTTGTTGCAGTGACTGGGACTTTGCAAAATGAGTGTTGTTTATACTCCCTATAGATACTTGTTTCTGAGAACCAAGGCATCTTGCTGTGAAGACACCTAAACTGTGGAAAATTATTAGTGGGAGCCACAAAATGTGACTTGTCTTCAAGTCTCTGTTTCTTGTGTTTTGTTTCCACTGTAGGATTAGCTGAAGTCCAACAGTGTTGTCTATGAGCTCAGCACGTATTACTGGGAGACTCACAGGGTAAGGGTTTGTGATCTCTTTTGCCTACACCACCATCAAGCAAATTGATGACTTGCTCTCTGTGGGAGCTCTGCTGCACAATGGTTTGCTCTTATCAACTGAACCATCATCAGCCTGCTGTCTCTGTGTTAATTTTTAATGGCAGGGATCACTACAAATAGACTTCCTACCTTTTATGTCTTTAAAAAAATCAATGTTTTATTAATGTATTTATCACTCTGTTATGCTGCTTTTCAGTGGTGGAAAGGCTGAGCTGTCAGTAGGGGCACCTCTGTGTACAAACTATAAACCATGGCAAGAACTAATGGTACATTTAACCTGGAATTGCATCTATGCAGGTAAGAAAGGAAAAAAGGGAGGGAAGGAATGAAATTATACCATCTTTTGAAGAGTAGGACCGATTGCAGGTGAGCCTGGGCTCAGGAAGCAGAGAGCATTGAAACTGTGGTGACTGTAACACCAAGAGAAAGCCTCTTACTTGGAATACAGGGCACCTCTGTGTGGGCTGCTCGCTCAGCTTGGATCAAGGTATGTTAATATTTGTCAAGGCTTGTTAGCATGACAGTAAAGTCCATTAGTGGTGGTAAGGTTGCTGTGATAGTGAGTAATTGGGAAGCCACATAAAATGCACACGAGTAATACATTGCTTTCAACTTAGCCTGCACAGCTAAATGCCCCATGGCGGTAAGATTTTGGAAGGTATTTGCTCTTTTACACATCAGCCTGTCCTAAGCATTTCCCAGGAAAACATGGAGTAGTTCATGCCTGAAAGTAAGAATGCTACAGGAAATCAGCAAAGAGACAAAAAACCACCAAAACTTAAGGACTGAGAGTGAATCTGTCAATGGTGCAGGCTGAGAAAGGGATTAGTTATGGGTTTAATAGAGATTGTTCAATAGGCTGTGGGTTGGCAAGTCCAGATTTATGCAGGAAATTGCCTTTAAATTAAAGCACACAAAATGTCACTCATAGCTGAGACCTGCTGTTGTAAGCAGGGTAACTTTTTGTTTGAGCTTGATGCATGCTTCCAGTCTGGTCACAACAGGAATGGCTGCACTCAGCTTTCTGGGAAAACAGGGCTCCATGGTTGTCTCTCTGGTCTAATCCTCGGTGGCTGAGAGTTCCTCCAAGGGTGGCTGCAGTGAGCAGCCCACCTGCATTGCCCTGTTTGCCTGTACCCTGCTGTGGCCTTTCCCTGGGGTGCTTCAGCTTCTCCCCGACACACATGCATTATTTGGACCTGCTTGCTGGTGGGGAATTATTTGTTTGAACAATAGGATACATCTGATTCTTAACCTTATCACTAGGGATTGTGCACAGGAGGGCACTACAGAAATTACTTCAGATCAGGGAGTGGGGGAATTGGACAGTTAGTGGCTGTTCCCTGGCTAAGGAAAGTTATGGGTTTCATTTCTGCATATTCCTGTGCTTCTATGATATTCCAGAAAGTATATTCTAGCCAACAGCCAGGCAAAGCAAAATGCATCTGAAAAAGAGCACTGAGAGGTGACTCCAGTTCCAAGACAGACTGATGTGTCTTGGGTATTGCCAGCATGCAGCTGAGAGAAAAAAAAAAAAGGCTAAGCATAAAAGTATCTGAAGCCTTAATAACTCCCAGAAAAATGAGCAATGTGCTAAAGATTTTTCCTCAGCAAGGCAAACTATCATACCTGCAGATGACGATATCCCAAAGTAAATTAATGACATGGTGACATTCAGGGAAGGAACAGCTGAGAGCTTTGTACACATCTTCAAGTGCAGAAATGAGTGATATTTTTTGGCAGACTAACTTGAAACAGGAATGATAAAAAAGAAAACCATAGTAGACTGACAGAGAGAGCCCACTCACAAGTTGTTTACTGAAATGAAGATACAGCTGAAAGTAATTCTTTCCCAGAGGTATAAGTGATGGTGCCTTGTACAAGAAATACTACTTGGTTATTTCAGTTGGAATGTAAAATAGGATAGAAAGGTTTCCTCTTTCTGAGGTTAGATGCTGGGTATTTTCACCTCCTTTCAGAAAAGTATGTGTTGATGAATGTAATATATATAACATACGCAGTCAACCATCTATTGCCACTGGCAATCAGTAAGTGAGGCAATGTCCAATATTGTTTTTCATTAACAGCCAGATCTTGCTGTACAGACTCTGATTAAAAGCCCGACTTTGCAGCACATAAGATTAAAAATACTCCTTTAAAACAACGTATTTCTGAAGATGATCCTCTCCTGGCTACAAAATCATCTTGAGACACTTGGAGGCAGGGCTGCTTGATCTTGACATTTTAGCTATGTGCAAACTGTAGTAAAATTACAATTGCATTCAGTGCTAGCTACTCTGTACCTTCTTGCTGAAGAATACGTAATTTCTACTTCCTCTCTTCCAGACCGTGACACGTGGGAAGGAAACCTGGCAGGTTTCTCAGAGGTTGCCTCAGTGCAATCTCTTCCTAACATCAGTTTGCAGATCAGCCTCTTGAAAGCAGCCTCCCCTTTGCCGTGCCATAGGCCATGGAAAAAGAACCATTGCTCTTTGGAGGTTTTCCTCTCTTTAAAGACAAGGCTGCTTCTTACCTGTGCCAGTTCAAGTACTGACTTTTTCTTTTCTTCCTCCTTCAGTGAAGTGGGGTGATTCACAAAATCTTCAGAAAGATAGCATTATACACAGTTTATAGTACAAAGGGGGGAAAAAAAGGTCAGATGAATGAGCATGAAGGAGATTTCTCCTGTGTCCTTTGGAGGAGGAGCGGAAAGATTGGAAATGGTATCTATGCACAGTAGGTATCTGCCTTGACTACCTGACAATACATGGTCATTGCAAAGGTGAGTCCGAGAATCTAAGAGAAAAAAACAACAAACAATTGTTTTTCAGTAAGTAAAAAACACCTCTTTATTGAAACAAGAAGAAGCATAGCACTACTTTTGTTCACACACAGGGAGACACATCACATACTGCTTTTCCTCTCCATTCATGTCCTTGTTCTGTTCCTAGTGTTTGTCTGCCCTTTGTGCTTATCTCTATTGTTTTACAGAATGAACAGTGACAGCGGGAGAGAGTTGACTTCTCCAAGAAGAGCAGTCACCAGATACTGGGAAGAAGTATACTGGGAAAAAAATGTCTGGATGTCCTTTGCTTGAAAATATTTTATAGTAGCAACCCACAGCTGTGGGGCTGTGTGAGTATCTCTGTAGCTGTTGCTTTGGAAGACATCAGGTTCATCCCTGATCCTAAGGATGCTGTGGTTTACTGCACTTTACTTTTCCAAATCCATGTGTGCACAGGTCCCTGTGGGGGAATCACTGGAGACTGAACATGCATTAATCATGGCCATCAATGCCTCATCAACAATGTATGTGTCTCTCTACTCAGCCTATTCAAGAGAAGCAGCAGGGAAGTGGTGGTTCTTCTGCCAGCCAACAACTGACCCGCTGTGCTGCCTCTGTAGATTACTTCATCAGAAAAGGGGATGGGAAAGAGAAGTCATATCTTCCTTCCCGTTGAAGTACTTATATGAATGTACTAAGTGCTTGTTACTTTCCCCCTGCAACACCATAAGAATTGTCACTGAAATGAAGGTCTGCCAGGTAAAACTTTTTAGGGTATGAATTCTATTTTAAGCACTTAATTTAACCACTTCACACTTAGTCTTTACATGAGTAGCTGTTTGAGTACTTTGAAAGAGTATATGAATGCACACACTACTCTATTTATGAAGAAAAAACGCATTATAAAGTTGTTATCTTCCTCAAGCCTCATTCTTCCAGCGAAATAACACTTAGGTTTTAGTGTGCCGTTTTATAATAAGTGCTTGCCTTTTGGAAGTATCCCCTAAATGCTGCCTTCTGCTTCCTAGCAAAGGAACACCTTTGGGGAGAGCTGCATAATAAAACCATGGTGGATGAGTTTGTTTTATAATTTGGAGCATGAACGACAAAGAAGATTCTTCTGTCAGATGTGCTGCATGTCTTTCAAGCTGTGCCACTGTATGATTCTAACTATAAAATTCTTAACATGAGAAACAAAAGCTGTCACATGCTTAGGGCCAGGACAATATTGAAACAGAAACAATAGAGGGAGCCCAAATCATTCTAGGTGACAGTGCATCAAAACTTTTGCCATCACTTAGATTCGATCACACAGCGCAGCTACAGACTGAAAATACTTTGTTCTGAGGTGTTTCCTCTGCACTGCACAGCGTTTACTGGGAATATGAATTTGCATTTTTAAATTGTCTGAAGTATTTTCTCCCATGCCAGCTAGTAATGTCTTTCTGTCAGAAAGAGCACTGTCTTAGAACTTGATTACAGTTAGGGTATTTATGAGAAGGACTCTGACACAGGCTGGTAGGGGGGTTTTAGTGTATATTTTAAAGACATCTTAAGTGCTGAATAGATGCTAAAAAGCTGGGAGGTTTGGGGTGGTTTTCTTTTTCTTTTTTTTTTTTTTTTTAAAGTATGGTAATATATTTACAGCAGTCTGCCATATGATCTTGCTGAGCTTTTTTCCGAAGCCTATCTCCTTACTACAGTGGGAGAAAAACCAAAACTCTGCTGAATTTGGGCCTGTGAGGCGCCAGGCATTTGCATTAATAAGTTGCAGCCAATACATGACATATGAGAGAGTAAGATACATGCCATTCTGCCTAATCTGACACTAGTGGGAATGTGAGTAGAATTCTGATCCCAGGCTCTCTCTTGCTGCTGTTAGTGGCATACCAGGCAAAATTTAAAAAACCAAAACCCTAAACAACCATGGGTTAATCTGCAGTTACATGGTGTTAATTAGCTCAGCAATCATCCTTTCTACTTATATCTTGAGTGTGAAAGACAGCTGGAGCTGGAAATTAAAGCTAGATTTTCACTGCATTTAGGAATGGGACTTTGGGCCATAAATGGAGGGCTGGCATACAGCTGAATTTTGTACCTATTTTAACTAAATTAAAACACAAAGGACTTAAATCTTGCAGAATCTTACTCTACCATCATGCAAAATTATTAAAACCAGCTTGGCAAAGTATATTTAGATCTATGGTTACCTACTTAGTTACAATCAGTTAGGATTTGAAAATTGATATTAAACTGTACCTGCACCATAGCTGTGCACAATCCAAAGATTCCCACTGCTAATAGGTTTTCCTGGAGCCATATTTTCACAGTTTCGTAGCATGGCTAGAAAAAAAATCCACAGAATATTGTATTAGCCATAAACACACAGCTCTACTCCCAGAGAAAAACCAGATCTGACTAAGCTGCCATGTAGCCTGGATTATCATTTCAGCATTGGAGCAAGCACAGTGTATTTTTGGGTTGAAGCTTGAACATGGAGTAATAATTCTAGTGACACAAAAATGTGCATCTTCAAAATGCTGCATGATCACTGCTCCATATAACCTTTTCACAGTAATTAAAAATATTGTGCTGGCTTTGGCTGGGGTTGAGTTGATTTTCTTCACAGTGGCACGGGGCTGTGTTTTGGCTTTGTGCTGAACACAAGGTTGATAACATAGAGCTCATTTCATAACATTTTCCATCATTTCAATTTGCAGTATGTGCACTCCTCCATTATTTTCTTCCTGCTTTAAATTCTGCAGTAGCTGTAACTCCATGTTCCTGGTCCAGTTTTGGGAAGGGTGGAATTGGCCCAAGCAAAAGCTTTCTTTAAATAATAAATAAAGTCTGTAAGACAATCTTGTGCAAAAACAAGTGCCCCATCTTGTAAATGTTCATGGCCAAGAATCGTTCAGCCTTCAGTTAGCGGCTCTCACATATGTATAAAGGAAAAAATATTAATGCCCACCAGAAGCCATGGCCTTAACTTGGTACCCGGAACAAAACAGCAGAACTTTTAAGCCCTTAAATTAAAAACTACTTGGAGCTACTTGAAAAGTATAATGGAGCCATGTTTGATGTGAACTCAGCCTCTGCCAGTGCCAATCCATGCGTAGGAAATTTTGCTAGAAAGTGGCCAAGAGAGCTTTAATCATTGTCTTCACAAACCATTAGAACCAGCAAAACTTACCTATAATTCCTCTTGATCAGATGGCCTTACTCTACACCCCTCCTGCATAATTGCACTACCTGTAATTAGCACAAAGAATTGCTGAGCTAATTTCAGAGAAGAATTTAGGTTCTGATGATCTGTTCCGGAAAGATCTTGCTGAGACCATTGTAGGGAAATTATCCCACGGAGTTTTGAATTTGATTACAGGCAAGTGCAGAAACTCACTGAAAAGAAAGTGCTGTTGGTAAGTCAGCGGAACAGTTCCCACCTTCCTCCTGTGCAGTGGATACCCCTGAACTAGAGTTCCTGGTGGGAGCAGAGCACTCCAGGCTCACAGTCCTCTTGCCTCAGGACTGCCTGGGCTGTGCTGAGCTACAGCTGCTGCTCCAGGGCCTGTGTGTGTATGAGCCATTTGCCTTTACTGCTACCTGACTCCAGCAGGCGGGACATTAAAAAGGACATTCCTGTCATTTCCTAGCTGGATGCATCTAGACCATGCTGCATATCAGTGTTATACTTGTCTGCTATGTGAAACAACAGCTTAGAGCCTACTGACAGGAAACCCTTTGGCTCACAAAAATAATTAAATAAGAGGTTTCATTGGAGGTCAAAGGCCATAGCTCAACACAAGCCTTCTGGAACCACCTGATTAAAGATGAATTAGGATACCAACATACCTTATCATTTGTATAGCCCTGCAAATGACTACCTGCACCCTTTACCTGGGCTGCAAGGCAGCTGCAGAGATGGTGCTGGAGAGCTACTCACCGCTTTCCACCAGGTCCCTGGGGAATGGAGACCACAATTCTCACTGAATTCTAAGCAGCAGGAGTCTGGCACCCGGGTTGTGTTGTACACTTCAAACCAGTCAGTGTAGTTGGAGACTCCACAGCATCTGAACTGGAAAAAGATGAACCGAGACGATACGGTAAGTACGACCTGTCACTGACTTCTGCTCGCTCTGCCTTCTGCCTCCTGGAGCTGGACGCTCTGTGCATCTAAGTGTTAGCCAAATAAACCCTTTTCTCCACTCTTGTTTTATGTTTAAATATGGTCACAAGACCATGTAGCTGATGTTGATGCCAGAAGCAAAGGCACCCATGTGCAGTGGGAGGACACTGCAGGAGCTGAAACCAGACAACTTTAGCCAAGTACTGAGATTAGGAGTTATGTGACTGAGCAGAATTATAACAGTTGTTTACAGCTTGTTGTCAGTAAAAAAGATACAGATACAGCACCCAAGAGATAAAGATACTGGGATCTCTATGGCACACTACTTCTAGAATCATGATGGAAGTTAACGAGGCAAATTTCTCGCTAAGCTCTTAATTACTAATCACTTTTGAAAGTCGTTGCCAGTCAGTAAAAGATGTATTTCCTCCTCATCTCTCTGTGGTGCAGTTCCTTAATGTCATCACCTGATGCTGCTAAATAATGGTGCTTTAAGTGTCTGCACAGGAGGACACAGAGTGCAAAGACTGCAACAGTGCTGAATTGTAAGGTTTGCTCCACTTTGGTAGTTGGATGAAAGGTATAGGAAACATACATAATGGTACAGGGAACGGCTCTCTGACCATCTTCCCTCTCTGGAAACTGATATATTCCTGTGATACAAAATAAGTTAAAACTCATTACCATATAGATATGTATACACCATCGGTTGCCTCTATGCTAACTCAAAAGTATGAATTTGTTGGTATTTAGACACTTTAGCACTAATGAGTAAAACAAGACAACACCGGACTGCAGAACTGCTCTCTGCTATTGGCACACTTTTTCACGGTTAAGCCACCCACTCACTTAGACCCAAAATGACTTGCTGAGATCTTACTCTTTAAATGTGATTTTGTATAAGCCTGTACAGCATTTTTCACATCCCTAAAGAAAATGCTCCTCTTGTTTCTGATAGACTCAAAACCATGCTGATGCCTGCATCACCAGGGCCAAGGACCTAATTCAGATTCGGATGTTTACAGTGGCCTGAAGGAGAGTTTTCCATGGATATATAATAGCTGTAGAGTTCAGGCTGTAGGTAGAGTTGTAGAGTTCAGGTCTTGCTGCACACACAAAACCTGCCATTCGAGACCCATAGAGGGCAGAGGTGTCACGCGCTGCCTCATGCATCATATGATGCTTCAAGTACTCACAGAAAATACTCCTTGATAGAGACGTTTCAGTGCTCACAGAACTGTTTTTCTTCTGCCAAAGAAAAGTCAGAGAACTTTCCCGGACTAACATCTATGCCCACAAGGTTCTGCTCTGAATTTTGATTTGGTCTGTGGCAGGAATCGATCCTTAGCTTGCAACTGTTCGATTTGTGAGTTCACAGGCTGCATTTTCTACAAACTGACGTGAAAGTAAAAAAAAAGTTTGTGCCTTTCTCTTTTTTCCTCTATGTTCCTGCACAGAAACAGGAGGTCTGTGTGTAACAGGTCCCAAAAGTGGATAGGAGCAGCATGGAACACATGGCATGCATTTGAAGAAAGCTGGTTTCTTTGGAAATCTAACAAGAAGAAGGTCTTGCAGGCTGTCATCATTAGAGTCAGGAGGCAGCTCTTTGACAGACAGTGAGAAGTGACAGCTTGTAAACAGCAAGCCTTAAAAATGTGGCTCATCTGTGATGTAGAGAATGCAGCAGTAAGGGCTGAGACACTTGAGTGATGTTCTGGCCAAACACAAGTGACACAAGTTTGCATAAATCAGGACTAGACCCCTTCTCCCTGTAATATTGCATGGCTGAGGGTGTCAAAGTCTGACAGACTAAGGAGATGAAGATGAAGTACGGGTTTTGTAGTTAAGCAAAGCACTCACTAACAGGTTGAGGACAGCTGCTCCTATGGAGCCTGGGAAGCAGGACGTGCCTAGCCCATAAGATAGGGTTGGGGCTCCAAAGAGTAAAAATTCCTGGTAAACCAGAAGGTGAAAATAGGAGGGGATGCAGTTGCAAAGATAAGCTGCAGTTGGACACAAATTGCCTGCCCATGCAGATTCTCTGTGTGCTATACAAGAGCAGAGCAGACACGGCTGACCCAGCAATGGGAGAAAGGGCCAAGAAAAGATCAAGGTAGAGATTAAGGACATAGCAGAAGACCAGTAGTCTTGGGACTGGAAGAAGTAGTCTGGAACTGTAACTGGAAGAAATATCTTTGGAAGACAACGGAAGTATGAGCAACAGAATTACGCAGCAGATGATCCACAGTCCTAGAGAGGAGGCGATGAACACAGAAGACACTAACACCACAGAGACCTGAGAGCGCACCAGCCAGCAAGCGAGCACTGCTCAGTGAAGGCCAAGTCCAGTGAGTGGCACCTGTAGGGACCAGAGGGACAGATCCACGCCAGAGACACAAGAACAGGGACAGGAGCCACAGGATGGCTGGACTGGATGGCTCACCAGCACAGATTCAGCGAAGGGATCCAGCTAGAAGCCAAAAGGACAGATAAGCTGAGAGCTCAGTAAACTCAGAGACTTCATTATGGATATCCAAGTAGAAAAGGCAGTGTGGGAGTGATTTTGGATCATGTGACAAGCGACCTGATTTATCCCAGGTCCACAAAGCTGAACAAGTAAGTAGCCAAATTGTTTAGGGAGACGAAGGACTATTAGAAGAAGGGGGAATCCTGAAGACAAAGAGCAAAATAAGAGGACTCTTGTAGAGTCCTCTGAGATTTGAGAGCAATGTTCTCTTGAAAATTTACAAAGTTTCTGAGCAAGGATAGTTGGAGATGGTCCTACACTTGGAGAATGGAGAAAGCTCAGGTCACATGAAGGATAATTTCTGTTACCAGCAGTTTGTTGCAGCCAGTTCTACCAGACTTCATGTTCTTCCACAAAGGCTGATGTTCTGCCAGCGCCAGGCTGACTGTCATGAAGCAACTGAAGACTTGATTCTTGCTACAACCACATTCATTTTTTGATCACATTTACAGTTCTGTCTTGTTCCTTTCACTAGTTGAGTGACAAAATTAGATTAGTTCTGTTAAATAGACCAAATGGATTAATTCTGTTCCTAGTTTCAACAGGAAGCGATACTCTTACGTTTTTTTAGAAACAATTACAAACTAATTGTGTTTATTTTGGGGTACCCAGACAAACACGCTTTAAAAGAGCGCAATCCATTAAAAATGTCCACTGTTGTCTCAAATAGCAGTAACTTTCAGACAGCTTGACTTGGACACCTCAGGTCATTTGATTCTGAGGCTTACAGCTGTGAAGGACCATGCATGGTGAGAGGTAGTTGAGCCACTCCCATGCAATAAGGTGGGTACTTAGGGCATGTCAGGTGTCAATCAGGTAGGAGTTCTGGGGACATTCACATAGTGTTTAGCAGAGTTGTTCAAACAAGCCAAAGCTCGTCAAATGCCTCTGAGGATCTGACTCCTGTTGCTGAACATCCTGCTGCTGTTTGGTTCATGTGTTTCATGTGGAAGGCTCTCTTCCTGAGATGTCAAACCACATTTTTTCCCTCCTTTGTTAGAGAGATATAAATCACTACCCTACTGATAACCCACGGGGTTCTGAAGCAGCTCATTGACTTCCAAGAGCTCAGGAGATGCTCAACACAGCAATGCAGTCAAAGGTTGTGGTGCTGAGGTGCTTTTCCCAGCCAAGCAGCACTCAGGTCTCTGTGTTGTACTTATGAGATGCAAAGCTGCTTGCAAATAGCTTAATTTTTGTTTTAACAAGGAACTGCTGCTCTAGCAGGGGTATCTAGGGCTTGTAATTAATGTTAAACAGCAAGTTTCTATCTTAGTGCAACAGAAATGTTAAGGAGTAGGACACTTGTATGTATTTTACAGGTGATCCCAATACTGAAGGCTAAGTAGGCCTTATCTTTGCCAAATTCCTGCAAAATCAGTCAGGCTGGGATAGGCTTCATGAAAATAAATCCTTGGTGCAGACAGTTTTTTAGCAATGCTTGGTTTTCTGGTTTTGTGAATGTGACAAAGAACTAGAGACAGGGTAGGGTGCCTTTTATATGCCTTTTTCCTCCATCACTGTAAAAAGTGGTGAATGATAGAGTTTTGTTCTAAAAATTATGTTTAATGGGTGGTTTGGATTACCTCAGCAGTAATTCTAAAGTATGGCTTGATCTAACACAATCAATGACAGGATAGAGGGAGATGGGTCAAATTTTCTTCTCAGTTTCAGTGGTCTAAACTGACATGAAAGGGCATTACACAGCAGGAAAAGTGAGCTGAATTTTGCTCACTTTAGTGAAGCTAATAGGTTTTCTGCATGCTTCTCAAATTACTGCCTGGTTAGTTAAAAAGAGAAGTATTCAAATATTGATCACAAAAATGTTGGGCATGAAGCAACATTTTAAAAATTAATGCCCGTTTCTCATTTCCTAATGATCTCCACCTGTAACTTTAACCAGTCCTGGTGGGTAAGAAGCATAGTGCAGTTCAGGGTAACTCACCTCCTAAACTATTAGAATTTTAGTCATGTTTAAAAGTGACTTTGTAAGCTTTTGTAGTCTTCAGTCACGACATGCAGAAGTCATCTGCTTGTGCTTCTGATCCTTTTAAGGTTTGAAACGCTATCGAGAAAGGCTGTGAGTTTAGTTAGCTAGAAGTATTAAAAAGAAATCAATAGAATGTTCTAATTTGAAGCAGCTCCCTGACCTAGAGGCTTAATAAGACTGCAAAATGAGTCCACTGCTTTTCCTCTCACATGCTTCGCAGGGGTGCAGAAAAATGAAGCTCCTTTATTGGTACCATGAACAGATCAGTAATGGGCCAAAACTGCAACTTCCTTTTTAAAGACAGGCCAGACAGGCCTTGTCTCCAGTTATTTAGGAATTGTATGCTTCTGTTAAAAAGAGGAAAACCATTTGTCAAGGCACAAAAAGCTGCAAAGAATAAAGCCTTGCTCAAAAGATGCTGAGGCCTTTCACACTTGACAAAGAAATAGAGTAATAATCACTCACAAGTCACTGTGTGAGCACTGGCTGTCCACACTGCCAGTCAAAACTCCCTTCTGATTTGTGACCGGGCAGTCCCACAGGAATTAAATGCCATCTAAATGTGGTTCCGTTTCTAGAAAAAACTTTTTCCCCCTTCTTTAAGCAAAAGCTGCCACGCACAGTCACACCTAGTGAACACAGGTGGGGGTGGTCTCTGCCTAAGGAGGTCGTAGGAGAAATGAAGAACTATGCCAGAGCTCCAATCCCTCGTGTCTGTGCTACTTTAACCACTGCTCAAGCTCTGAAAAATACTTTTGCAAAGAAAGGAGTGCAAATGCAGGGGGAACAAGGGAGAAGGACTCATTTTGATTTCTGTTACTGTCATGTTTTTCACATGGCATGTTTTTTTCCTGAGGCTGCTGTTTCCATCCAAGTACAGGCGTAGCCCATAACTCAACCAATTACTGATGTCTACTGGTCCCATCAGGAAAGCCAGTGTTGAGACACTGTCCTATATGCACACGTGGTTAGCTCTACTGTAGGTTTTTTGAGAGCCTTAGGAGACAAAATGCAAACAGCAAGCCCAGGCTGGGACTTTCCTTTCTGAAAATCCCTGGTATTGCCCTAATCCTCCTATCAGTGATTACACTCTACTGATTAGGGATGTAAGAGATAATGATTATTACACAAAAAGAACACCCTTGGCATTTAGATAGCACTATTCAACTGCAAAGTGTTTTACATAATTAACCATACTGGGATTGTCTTTGCTGCACCACTGCAATAGTCTATTCCTAAATAGTTTTGAGAGATACATGTGAAAACCAATTATGCAGAGAAGTCAAAATGGATCTGTGGGAGCTGTGCTTTTCTCCTCAGTGCCCAGCACAGTGACTCTAACACTGGTACTGTCAAGCTGGAGCATGGCAATGTCGTAGTGGCCCTAAGAGAGTGATGTCCCACAGCAGTACACAGCACGTGACATGGCACTTTCTTGTTACCTTTAGAGCTCCTAGGAGTTAGCTAACATCAGTTTCATCTGAAACTTATAAGACACTCTTTAAACTGTAAGGGGTTTCAAGACCAAAGGAATTATCACAACAACTGACCATGATCTGCAGCACTATGCAAACCACAGACTATTGAGCCTCAAACCCGAGCTTGTCACTAAACATGACTGCTTCTTTTAAGCAAAAAACCCTGTCGTTCTTTAAAGAAAAAGAATCTACCATCCTGCTGTACAATGGCGTTCTACCACCAGATATGTCTGAGTTTTCAGCTCTTGGATCAATTACAGAGCCCTTTTCTTTCAAAACCTTTTTCCATTCCTGCTCTCTTTTTAAGGACTGCAATCACATCACTACTTCATCTTTTTCCGATTATAGCAAATGGTTAAAATTTCTCACCATAATGTCACTTTCCAAAATTCTAATTATTCTTTTACATCTTTTCAGAATCCAATCCAATCTGAAAAAATGTGACTAGGTGAATTAGCCAGCATAAATTGTTGATCTTATTTTACAGAAAGGGAAGCAGAAGTCTGGTGTTTATATCCTATGAGTCCTCCAAATAATGCTTCTTCCCCACCTTTGCTACGTGCTTTTAACAATTCTTGGGGTGTCACTGAAACCTGACTAATATTTACCGCAAACATTTTAGTTTTAAAAATTGTTACCACATTTTTACTAATCGTGATTAAGTTACTGTAAAAGAGTAAAACTTCTAATGTAAGCAACGGTATTTAAAATTTTATCTATACTTCACATGGCTTACTCCTGGGCTAACATCACAAAATGTATTTCTCCTGTCAGTAATTGATGTCTTCTCATATTTGATGTATTGGAATGAGGAAACAATAGTGAAGATATTAGCAATATTGCAAGATGCTGAGGCTTTTTAAAGGTAGCTGAAAGAACCTATTGTGTGCAGTTGTTAGGATCCAGAACTGGAACTGCCTTGTTTGCTGGACCTGAGTTGCTTGTCTTTCACACACAGAACTGTTGCAAGCAACCTACTGCACTCAACACAGCTCCTGCAGACCCAAAGATGGACATGGTGTTTGGCCAACCAGTTCTTTTGTTCCGTTAGTGACCCCAAATTTTTAATTTCTCAGTCCATTTCTTAGCAGCCTGCTATTTCTGTTACCTTGTATCGTACAGAGGAGTATTCCTGGGAGAGGTTACAGTCTTTGATCGATTTAAGAAACCAGAGGCAAGACTAAAGCCCTCCTTGCCTGTACCATGCCAGAACCCCTTGGGGAGGATTCGAGAAAGCTATGAAAGAGTTTTTCAGTGAAACCAGGGCAGTGCCAGTGCTTCTGCCTAAAGCACAAGAAAAGCTGGAGCACTTCTCCTCATTCAAGAAGCAGAGAAAATGAAATCAGAAAGATCACCCCCAAGAGAACTGACTGAACTGAATATGCAACGAGAAGTACAGAGCTAATAAACTTGAACTGTCAGTGATGGTGTTTCCTCAGCAAGCCAGACAAGGACAAAAGGAGAAAGCCGGCTACAGTGTTCTCCAGTCCTTATGAGACAATCACTGGCAGAGGGCTGTCAGAGAATCAGGACAACCAGAACAGCAGTGGCAACATAGCAAAAAGCATTCCCAGCCCATCTGTGATGGAGGATGATTGAATTCTGCTGGGGAAAACATAGTGACTGTAGGAGGAGATTGTAAACACCACACTCTGTTTCCATCTTGGCTACAATAGTGAAAACAACAACAGCAGTGAAAGGAGACAGGACAGAAATGAAAAGGTGTTGAAGTGGTTCTTTGCTATTACGCTATTGCTCTTCATCCCAACAAAAGCCACCCCTTTGACTTTAAAGAGAAGGTACTGCTAGTTTCCTCTCTGACCGGCTCCTTCATTCTCCACACAGCACAAAACTATAAATATTTGGGCGCCAACACAGTAAAAACTTTTAAAAGAAAGAAGTCAAAGGAGAATTAAATAAAAATTACCACTTGCTACAAAAAGCAGAGAGTGTAGTTGCTAATGTGCTGACTGAGTGGGAGAAAGGGATTGGCTTGGGATTTGGAGGTTTAATTAGGTTCACACCCAGAACATGCTGTTACAGAACTCAGAGGGTAAAGAGGAATAGAAAAAAAAGAGAATTCAGACTTACATCTGTTTGAATGATGCTCCATGCATTAGTGAGGCCAATATTTCCATCTGTCCCATACAGATGAAGTCCTTTCTTCAGATCCCGCTGAGCATACTTGTCAATCTAAAACCAACAAGACACAAACCTCAAAATTTGCTGAGTACCACATTTCAGAATTAAAGTGCAGGGTGACGCTGGACAATGGCCCGGTACTGAATAAAAACTGAACCAACACTTCCTAATACCTTTCTTCAGCAGACCTGTTATCTGTTACAGGTACCTGCACTTGGTAAAGAACGAGGGGTTCCTGCTCTGAGTTTATGTTCATGTTTTCCATTACAGAGACTTCTAGAACATCCCTTCCCTTCTCACTTAACTACCGAAGTACCACAGGGAGACTGGACACAGATTAATCACTTAGTTTTGTGAATGAGGTCTATATATGAAAATGTTCACCTACACACAGCATTTACTTTTAGCTTAATATCTTTAATTGTGACCAAGTACCCCTCAGCATCTTCCTTATGATTCCTGGGAGAACAACACTGGCATTAACACTGCACTGATGCTCTGACTTGTGTTCATTCCATGAGCCAGCATACCCCACTTCTTGCAGCAGGATGCACTTAATGATATTGAAGCCGCAGGTAATGAGCTATCCCAAATTCAGGACAAAGACGATTTAAAAATTTAGTTCCTAAATGGAACTGCTCTTTAATAAATGCATTTTTCTTGATTTAATGAAAGGACAAAGTTCTGCTTTAGAGGGTTTTGTAATTGAAGATGGTGCTTTCTTGTTGAGAGTCCCTGCTGGCAAAGCAGGCTGTTGCTGGATCCACTGGTCACCACCAGGGAGTATCCAAAATGATTGCAAGTGCCTCTCTCCTAGTCTAACCACACATACACATTTCTACAGAATCAAGCAAACACAAAAAAGGAAGTAAATAATGGATATTCATGGTTTACCCTGATTTTTTCTGTTATAAATGAAAAGCCCTGACTCAAATATGCCCATCCATTCCCCCTCCCTGGGTGCCTGTCAATGTCAGCACTCTGTTAGACACCTGAGGTACAGCAAAAAGCGTGAGCAGACCTGTCCCATTTCTTCTCCATCAATCTTCTATAATTCTGACTGCAAAATACAGTGACATTCTGAGATCTTCCTGCTGCAATACCAAAAGAAAACTAAAATTCCACTCACAACTTGCTTCGTGGGGACAGTCTATGTTAATACATAGTCTCTTCCATCGTGGAAAACAGACAGATGTGGTGTCTGTTCTCTAGTGATTTCCCCCCTGAAACTTCTTATTCCACCTGGGAGGGTGTCTAAAATGAAGGAACCAATGCTAATTTTGAGTTAACAGAGGGAACAAAGGTATTCTGCTGCTGCCATACACTTTGACATCCCTTCTGCTTTATGCAGTCAGAATTGTTTTCATTAGCATCTGGAAAAAAGGTGGACACAAAGCATCTAGCACAGTGTAAAAGAGGAATCTTCAACCCACTATGTCAAAATTATTATGGGGTAAATGTAAAGTTACTCAACAATATGACTCCCCAAAAAACTATGACCTCCAATGTTTGTCATGTCCAGGAAATCTCTGCTGTGCGTGCAAAAGATTGTGCTTAATCTCTCCAGTTCTTTTGTTTCCTTCCCAAAAGTTTGCCACCATCAAGATGAGCCACTAATCAAACAGCTTTGAGGCAGTATAAGAAAGGTGTACAACTTAATCTCAGCACTTTAACTGTCACACAAGGACCTTCTCATTGGTGACTCCCTTGAAAAGTAGGTGCTGTGATCCCACTGTAATTATCAGATAAGCTGCTTTTGGCTTTACACAGAGATTATACATAGTCACTGGTACGTTAATTAGAAGAGAAAACCAAAGCTGAGGGCTGTCATTAAATTTGGAATTAGTTGAGAAAATTACAGGCAGTAAATGATAAACTTACATGTGTTGGGGATTCCTAGCATTCATTTAAGAATGAAATTGAACTGGGTTTCAGCTCTTCACTTCCCCTCAGCCCCCTGTGCCTCCACTGGACCTGCTGTGGCCTCCAGCAGGGCCATCAATTAGGATGGAAGGGCATAGTTGTGATGCCAGTCTCAGAGAGCGTTTGAAACTACAGAGGTAGTGAGGTGAATTAATTGCTGAGAAACTAATTCTTATTCAGAAACAGAGGTGAAGGGGAACAGTATAGCTAGGGGCAGGTGGGGACAGAAATCCAGCTAGTAGATCTGTTGTCTAGAAGATGAAAGAAAAAGGCCTATTTTGAATATTAATTTATCACACCTGAGAATATCTGCCCTGTACAGTGAGAGAACATGCACCAACCTCAGGTTCCTATCAGCACTGATCTGGAACATGGGAGAGAACAGTGATGCTTATCTGAAGGGCAAATGCCATGTTACCAGAAGGACACAAAATGCAAAGTTTAATTAAAGTTTTGCTTTGCAAACCAATGCAGTGGCTCAGCACAATAATCCCTTTTATAAGCGCTCACAGGCTACCCTTGTTAATGCAATCTTCATGTTCTATTTGAAACAGATAATCATAGTAACTTCGTAATAATCTAATAACTTAAATTTAACATTTACAAAGTACTTCAAGATCAGAACCACTTTTGTTAGTCCACATGTGCTTCAGTATGGTCTCAAGAGGGTGCTTCACCAAGCCTTCCTGATCTTCCTTTCACCTGGAGAAGCCTCATTAGCAAGCAACATGCTGAAGCTAAATAATACCAAGTTCTCTCTTGTTCTTAAAATTAACCCCTTTTCCCAGCACAAAGAGTGCAAGACCTTCATACCAGGAACACAACTGGCAAACAGATTTCCGTATTTCAGAAACTGAGTAACCAGCAGAGCATTACTCAAGAGAACAGGCACTATGAGACCAGTTCTCCCACTGCTATTTCAAAAAGTCTCAACATCAAGTCCTGCACGTTATACAACCCATCATTATTTGTTGTTTTAAAAAGAAAGTGCCTGCTTGAATCTTGTTTGGAAGAGGATATAAGCTTTCTAGAATCCATACCATTGTGTGTCTCCTTTCCTTCTCTCTCTCATCTCTATGCAAGTTGCAACTTTGAAAGAGTCAAACACATGTTGTGAAACAGTATTGCCAGACCGTTTTACCTTTTTATTTCATGTCCACTGACATGGGAAGGTATCTGGAAATACCACACATAGTTTTACACATATACACACACACAGAACTTTATATTTATTTGAGTGGTTGTAAAGGTAGGATTTTACATAGTTCTTTACTCAAGTTTCTAATTGACCTTCTAGTCAGCCCTTGGTCTCCCAGCCCGTGTCCACAGCTGAGGTACCAGCGTGCAGCCCTCCACCGTCTGTCTCCCCCATTTCTACCCACCTGCATAAAGCCTTTTTTATTACTGTGTTACCTTGCATGAATTCATCAGTCTTGACACACACGTAGCCTTGGCCTTCCTAAGAGCCCAGATGATATTAAACAAAAGCACTTGCCTCACTCACACTGCGAGGAGTTCACTCTCTACGTGCAGTCCTATTAAAAGCACATTGACCTCTGCTTGAATAACCTGCGTACAAGGTTATAAGATGGATATTTTCCCCCTAATTGAAGCACTGCTTGAAGCTCTAGAGATATGATTCCAACTGGCTTTGACTAGAGATGGGTAAGTAAAACAATGCCTATTTGTGAGGCACAGCTGGCAAGTGCTCCTCCAGGTCATCCTGTTTCTTTCCAAATTCAATTTTGTTTCATCCCCAAAATACTTTTAGACTAGCAAGAACTTTTCAATATGCTTTTATTCTAATTGTATGTTTGATTTAAATGAAAACTCACAAAACACCCCCAGCTGCCTCTTCTGCCTTTAATTTGAATTTTTCAGAAAATGATCTTTCTGAAAATGAAATGCTGTGCCACAGTGATTCATCACATCTCCTGACAAATAATCCCACCCAACATTCACCAATCTGTCTGCTTCTCTTGTTTGTCTCTGTGCTACCAGTCCTTAGCCATGCAAAATGTCTATCTCAAAACAGGGACTACATGTATTACATTTAATATTCTGCAATTTGAATCTGCTGCATTCTTCCATAAACAAGCCAGGCCCTTCACAAAGCACAACTCTAGTGAAGGACCACAATAAAGCACAATAAAAACTCTCAGCAGGCAAATTGTTACTCTAAATGAGGTGCTTATTTTTAGACACATGGAATACCACAGATTTTCTCAGACAAAAGAGTTTCTGAAAGGTATGGCAGCAAGAACCTTTTATCAACCTGTTAGTGAAGAAGAGAAGAATTCTTTCCCTCCTTGTGGATCACTGGTCAACAGATCAAAGTTGAAAGCTTCAAGCTGGCACCCCATTCATGTAAATGCCTATGACACACTGGAGCCTTGCTCATGCTTACCAGCCCCACCAGATTTCAGTGGTGTTTGTAGTAATCTAAGTTATGTGTGTCCCAATGTGAATCCACTACAACCCATGCCCACAAGAGAACTGCTTCTCAGAGCAGGGGACACATACTACTAGCACTTTATCCAGGGGAAAAGCCTGTTCCCACTGCAAAGAGCACCAATACTTTTTCACTGACTTCCATGAGGCCCTAATAGGGCTCTAAAATCTTTCATTGTCCTGTTACAAAGAGTTTTTAAAATCCACATACTGCTCTAAAGTGGACAAGTCATGTACAGAGAGTTTTGGGCAACGAAGGAAACCCAGTATTTGAACTAGAGAAGAGAAAGTTACAAGAGGTACAGCAGGACTGGAGAGAACCTGCCACAGAGGTCACGAAAACTGGGTGGAAGCAGCTGATGCAGTGAGAGAAAACAGGCAAGGATCTATCTTAGCCTCATCTAAACTACAGCTGTGACAAAACATCCCTTAAAAAAATCTTACTTAAGCCTGCATATAAATCCAGCAATTTACATCTAAGGCTTGTTTTACTGTCAGCTTTGTCCCCTCGTTGTTTCAGAAATCCAAAGCCTCCAAGCAGGACTGTGGCTGGCTGGCTGACAAGCCCAGCTGGAGAAGCCAGCACACTTCAAGAGGACCAAGAGCTGTCAGACTCCACCTTGTCCCCTTGAGTAAGACAACCCAGGAATAATTGAGGCTGAGATAAAAACTGTGTAACTGCAGCAACAACAAAACCCTGCTTAGCGCAGACATGCTGAAAGCACTACATAAACATTCTGTGCTGTAAAAACCCAGGCTCATCATTATTTCCATCTCTGTACTACAGGTGGGGGAGACTGTAGTAGCCTTCTCAGTTTCTGGGAGTGGTTTCACAGACCTCTCACTGTCTAAATGAAAGGCTTTGGAGTTTATGTACTTACTGTTAAGGCATGAAACAGAAAACAAATACTGTTCCCTGAGAACCCCAGTCCTGTAATTGTGCTGTTGATAGGGAGAAGGAAGTGCTTTGGAGCAAAACGCCTTGGGCAAACAAGAAAATGGTGTCTGTGCAGAACATGGGTATTATCAATAAGTACAGCTAATACGATGCAAGACTTCGTCTCTTCAGTATCGGTAGAGCTTCAGTTTAATCAAACTCCTTCCACTGTCCCAACACACTGAGAGGGAAGGTCACTTTGATGCAACCTACTCTGGAATAAAGGTCAAAAGAAGGCTTTGGGGAGATCCTTATTAACTCCTTTTCAACTTTTTGAAAGCGTGAGATGTCACTTAGGTTCTGGCATAGCCTTTAGGAAAAGGCCAGAAGATGCCAGCAGCATCCCCAGCTTTCTAACCTGCAGGCAACCGGAGACTTTTAATTTCAAGCCTCAGTGCTTTCCTACCATATCCTGAACAAAAATTCTACCCAAAAAGTCCCCGAAACTGGACAAAGCCTCTCAGCGGTGTTTCAATATAGGGAAGCAAATATTCTTGACCTTTCTGGTGATTGCTTCCCCTGCCTCTCTGCCTCTCCACCAGAACAGGAGAGGCTCTAAGGAAATGACAAAATATCCAATAGTTTCCCACCGGGCAAAACTTTTAATTTGATGCCTTGATAATCATTCTCTACAAATAGCAGGAAGTGGGAAATCGAATGTAAACACAAAGTGCCTAATCTATAAGGTCATTTGTGGGAGCCCTTGCCTGCTAAGATGAAATGAGATTGATTGTACCAAGGTACGGCTTGTTTTAAATGAGATGCCCCCAAGCCTGTCTATACGAAACTGAGAGCAGTGCGTGCTCTCCTCACCACTACAATCTTCCATTTACCATCTGCCTAGAAATAGAAATCTTGCAAGAGATAATGCATGATTTTTGCTGATGTTTGGCAGTTAGGTGACAATATACCAATTTCTCACCAGTGTCACACAACACCTCCAGGATGCTTTGCTCAGTTCTGTGGGATTCCTTTTCCCTCACTCTACCCCCAAATGTGAAACAACTTCGTGACTTAACATTTTTTTTTCTTTTTTTAGGTAATTGCTTCCTTAAGCACAGAAAACCACTTGCTTAGTGAGTTCCCTTTTCCTAGTTTGACTACAAAAGCCAACATCAGGAGTCAAACCCTTCAATAATTTAGTTGAAATACTTATTGCTCTAGCAATGTTTGATACCAAGAGAGGTGCACTGGTACTGGCTGTGTGACTTCAGAAGAAAAGTGAAGAGCACAGAAGTGGAGATCAGAGGAAAAGGTCTGGGAGCAGGAAGAAGAATGAATGTTTCTGAAAGGTACTGGCTTGGGTCAGCTGAGGTAACACCTTTCAGCTGTGCCACAGGATTCCTACACAGCCTGGAAAAGGCACTGCTTCTCTTGTATTTCAGCTCTCTATTAGTAAAACAGTGAGAAAACATTATTCTAATCATGCCATAAAGTTAATAATGTAATTTAGAGCAGATGTTTGAATACCGAATCCGACCTGGGAGAAGTAGTCCTATACAGAATCTGAGACAAGGACTGGAGTTTCTGACCTGAGAGAGTCAGTGACCTTCCTGGCACTGAGAGGGTATCACTGAGGTTCATCAGGAAGCAAAAGTAAGGACAAGTACAGATTGCATTGGCCTGGAGCAGGCAACTGGTGAAACTGTAAGAGAAAGAATCTCCAACCATGTGTTCTAACAAGCACCAGGAAGTTGCAATAGCTTTTATAAGGAAAAGCTAATAAGAAAGTCAAAGAACTTGGTTTTCACAAACCAGTGTTTCCTGGGTCAATTATCTTCAGTTTCAGTCACTGCCTTCTGCCCTCAAGCACTGCCTGTGCTCAAATACAGGCATGAGCAAACAGCTGAGGCTTCGGGAAAGGAGCCACTGAAACATCCCTGTTCTATTCATACTATTAAAATGCCAATGAATCCCACAAGAGCTTTAGTGCCTCTCTGTTTTAAACAAGACATCACAAATATGGCAAGTCACTAGGCTCTGCAAGTCAAAATTTCTCATGCAAAAGCAATTTCATATGTTTTCAGCAAACTGCACCTGATTTTGTCTAAAGGATTCCTTAAAAGTCCAAGGGAGAGACAGGCATTTTATCATTGTTCCCTTTAAAGTGAATGTTTAGCTTCCTATTATTGCCGGTATAAGGGGAAAGTACACTGTTCTGTAGCCAGAGAGGCCACTGCCCTGTTCTCACGCACAGCAACAGCTGAATGATTTGTACGTCGACTCCCCAGGTTTGTTTAAAATAAAGTACACTGTAACTAGCTCAAAGATACAGCTCAAAAAGTTAAGCTGCAGCCATACATTTTCTTGGCTTATTTAGAGAATTAAACCAACAGCAAAACCAGCTGCTCATTAAAGCTCTCTGTGTTGCATGGGACCTGAGCACAGACACTTCCCCACGAGACAGTTCTAGACCACCTTAAAAAGCCCCAAGTCTTGTTCATTTTTAGTGAAGCTAGCAGTAAAAACTCTAAATATGAATTTTTGGCTTGCTGCTTCTTGCTTCAAAGGAGTTTGAATGCTGCAGCAAACATGGGAAAAGGGCTGGGTAAAATTAGGCAGGTAAATAAAATCAATTGCATACTCAAAAGTCTGACACTGCAAAGTAATTACCACATTATTAAGTCAATTCTTACTGAGCATTATGCATTTGGAGTGACAAAAGCCTCCGCAGCAGCATGCTGAAGGAATTCCAGGTGAGTGAACACTGAAGTGCATGTTTTTTGTGACATATCTAATTATTCAGCATTTGAGGATAAATTTAATACTGATTCCATAGAAGGAACCTTTTGTTTACATATAAATAGGCTCTTCTTCAGATTATTAAGATGGTTGGGGAAAAAAATGATACTAACATCCTCAACAGCAGGGACACCAGCAAAGCAGGTGCCACTGTGATCTAGCAGTGCCATTTCTTTTCCAGAAGGAAACTCTCTTTGTAGCATATTTTCTTCATACACTTGCTCCAAAGGTGACTAACACATAAGAGTTTCAGTTCCTCTTCTCCTGTTAAAAATCCCACCAACTGTTGCTCCCAGCAATGCTCCTCTGCCTTCGCACATCAGCCTTGTGTCCCACGAACCTCACAACCTGTCCTCAAAGCCCTTGTCTCCTTCCTGTGCCACCCCTCCTACTCACCGGAATCATCTTTCCCCAGATACAGTCCTGTAAGAGTAATTCCTTTCCTGCATGTCCCAGTAAATGGCAATTCTGCCCAGATCTCTAGTGGCTACAGGACCACACTTGTGCCAGGGTGTAAAGAATCCTCATGTTTTGAAATCCCATGTACACTGAATCCAGACCAGCAAGGGAAATGCTCCTTCCCTCAAAACCTACGCTTGTGTTGAATATATTCCCAGGATATCTGTATTCAGCCTCTCTGCCTTTTTTTTTTTCCCTTTTTTTTTAAATTCTAAAATAATCACTTTCATTTGTCCTCAACAGCCATCAGTATAACCACAGGTAAGTAAATTGGGAAAGATGCTAATTAATATGATATGTGCAGTTGAGCCTTTGTTTGCCAAGAGACATGAAAGGTGGGTTGCATTTGCGTTTCAAGTGCTAACAACCTGTTATCTCCAACTACACAGACACCCCCCGCCCTCCCCCCCCCAAAAAAAGTGCCAAAACCTCCCCAGCCACCTAGGGATGCACATGTCAATAGAGCTTGAGATCCAATTAGCTGCCACAAAGGCTTCAGCACTGCAGAGGCAAATCAAAGCAGGGAGACAGGCCACTTCCCTTGCAGGAACTAATGACCACCGTGTGATCATGTATTAGGTGGAACAGTGACATTGGACACAGACTCCTTCAGATGCTGACAGCCGGGAAAGGGGAAGCCAGCAGTTTATTCACAGACATGAAGGACTTGGCCATTTGCCCAGCGAGCCATTTGCTGCAGCCATCCCACGGGATCAAACCTCCCTTCAATTATTTACAATACTCATTCACTTAGCTTAAAGGTGAATGAGACAGAGTTCAAATAACAGAGACCACTATTAAAATATCACAGGAGAAGGGATAACAAAGGCAAATCATAGCCTATGCTCCCACTGTGGTAAGAGAAGATAAACAAGTCCCACATACCATGTAGGTGAGGGCTATCTGCACATCCATTTATCCACGTAGCTCAAGTTATTTTCCCTATAGGCCAAAATACAGATTTGTCCACTGCTGTAAGGCAAATACATCTCTGCAAAAGTTAAAACAGTGACACCCTCTCTGCATCAGGTCTGTGGTGTCACCTGAGCCTCGCTGGGGCCGTGGGAAGGGCTTGCAAGTCCCTGTGGTTCATCACAGGCATCGGCATTGCCACCTCTTGGTGTCAGAGCTGCTCTGCTGAACACAGAGATCAGCTCCACGGGCAAGCAGTGACATCCAGGGAATCTGTAAAGCCAGTGCAGGAGAGGGATGGCTAAACCATGAGCTCAGGTGCAAATTCTCCTGATTCCTTAGAGCAAGGGGAAAAAATGTGCTGATAAGCCACCTTTCTCTGGGCTGAAACTAAAAGATCCATTCAAAACAAAACCAAACCCACTGAAGGGTTAAAATTTGTTACTCTGCCTGGAGAAACTTGTCTAGAAAGAGTGATTCTGTGGAAACAGATTGAAAGAGCTGGGTATTCCTAGATGCAGGGAATGTCAATCCTTAGGGGAAAATGAGGTTTGCACACAGCCTGCTTTATTATTCTTAAGATAAGCTTTCTCCAAAATTAACTCATTTTAAATAAATAATGGTGTGAGGGGAACTACCATTATCTTTGGAGGGAACAGAGCAGCAGGGCTGAAAGTGGGAGAAATGCAGAACACACAGAGAGAGAGCAGCACAAATCTCAGACCCAAGGAAGAGACAGAGGGCTCTGGAGGAACAGCCAGCTACTGCACAGAAACTCAGCAAGACCACCACAAGGGCTGGCTGGCCAAACACCAGAGAAGGTGATATCTCCTTGCCTTTTCTTCCTCGAAAACACATTATTGTCTTCCAATCACATAGACATGGGTACTTGCAAAAACCAAAGGATATGCTAAATACCACCGGTCCTTAGCTAATAGAAATCTGACTGACTCCACTAAAATCCACATTTCTAGCAATGTGGCATTGTCACGTGGTGTCCCCAGTGGCTCAAACCCGTGTTTCTATTAGGGTACGTGCAAGCTTGCAAACCATTCCCTCTCCAAAACAATATCTCTGACACCGTGGGAGTTCTGACCTTCAGCAACTGGAATTACTGGTTTTAATCCTCAGGTAAGCTTTTCAGCGAAGATATTATAAATTGGTAAACAAAAAGTCTTGGAAAGCCAGTAAATAACAACAGCAACAGAAGTGAGTAACTGCTATTAAATGCTTCCCTTGTTTTAATGAAACAAACAATTGCAGCTCTTCAACGCACTTCACTGAAAACAGCTTTTATCGTGAATGGAATAATTTGGGACTCAGTCACTGCAAATGAATAAACTGCATGGAGACTGCTTTCCATAATAACAGAAAACAAGCAAATAAACAAACTGCCAGTCACAATTATATGGCACGAAATGCAAGTTTCCAACATACTCTCTACTTCTAATAATGTCAGAACAAAGCCACATATCTCACTGGAAGTCACATGGGTTGAATGAAGAAGGAAGTATGGTTGTTACCATATGTATGTTAAACAGAGATAAGTGATACTACTTTCACCGAGTGAGATGCTGGAGGAATGCAGAATTTTCATGTACAACAAAATTATATATGCTGTTTCTTCACATAAAAAGTGGCATTTATCAAACTAACAGCAGACACTCTGTGAAATGGCAGCAAAGGTGAAGGAAAGGAGAAACTAGAAATCTTGAAGAAAGGTTCACCTCAAACTCTTGCTACCTGGGGAGCCCTCCTATATCCCAGGGTGTGACACTTGCACATACTGGCTGCCCAATCCAGCTGCAAACTGAGGAGAGGTTGGGCTCCCCTCTCAGACACCGTCGGGGTGAGCAGGGGAGAACAGCACCAGCAACTGGGGCAGATCCAGCGTTTCAGACCAGCCAGGGCACATGCCAACTTTACTTCTAATTGCATCACCATCACTGTGTGTCAACACGACACACAGACTGTGTAACTAGACATCAGTGGCCATTCACTCCCCACCAGCAGTTTGTGGAGCCAGGAGAAACTGAGTCAACTCAGTTCCTCAACTACCTGTTGATCCTTAATGCAAGGAAGGGACACTCAGGGCTGTCAACTGGAAAAGTCAACAAAAGCCAGTATAAAAAAATGCAAATACTTTTCACATGAGCAGCAAGGGACACATTCCACATTATGATCTGAGCCACCCCTACCCGACTCTACAAAAACCAACACACTAGTAAGCATTTGACAATCTGAGCTTGACAGGCAAACTTCATGAAGTGCAACAAGGACAAGTTGAACCTTTTGTGCTCCTGGGACAGGGCAATCCCAAGCACAAGGAGTGGAGAATCGATTGAGAACAGCCCTAAGGAGAAAGACCTGGGGGTGTTTGTGGATGAGAAGCTTGACAAGACTAGTAAGCCCAGAAAGCCAATTGTGTTCTGGGCTGCATCAAGAGAAGTGTGGCCAGCAGGTGAGGGAGGTGATTCTCCCCCTCTACTCTGCTCCTGGTGAAACCTCATCTGGAGTGCTGCATCCAGCCCTGAGGCCTCCAGCACAAGAAAGATATTGACCTGTTGGAGTACGTCCATAGAAAGGCCACGAAGACAATCACGGGGTTGAGGAATGGAGCACCTCTTGTATGAGAAGACACTGAAAGATCTGGGGTTGTTCACCTTGGAGAAGTCTCCAGGGATACCTTATACCACCTTCCAGTACCTAAAGGGGCATACAAGAAAGCTGGAGAGAGACTTTTTACAAAGGTCTGCAGTGACAGGACAAGGGGAATGGCATCAAACTGAAAGAGGGCAGGTTTAGATTACATATTAGGAAGAAAGTCTTTGCTGTGAGCATGGTGAGGCACTGGAACAAGTTGCCCAGAGAAGCTGTGGCTGCCTCATCCCTGGAAGAGTTCAAGACCAGAGTGGATGAGCTTCCAGCAACCTGATCAAGTGGAAGGTGTCCCTGCCCATGGCAGGGGAATTGGAACTAGATGATCTTTAGAGTCCCTTCCAACCTAAACCAATCTATGATTATTTGATCACATACCACATGTAGCTAGACTAGAGTTAAGCAGTGACTCCCCCATGAAACAGGATATCTGTGTTATGACAGAGATGAGTCCTACTCCAAATTGAAAGGAGCCATCGAGTAGGAAAAGGGAAGGAAATCTGTGAAATTGGTTCCTCTTAGCCTGCCTCCCTTACAAGAACTGAACAAGGTCACATTTACAAATATAGAGAGGTGTCTGCAATAATCAAGACTCAATCAAATAACTGCCGGCAATCACTTTTAATCAGTTTTAAGCACAAGCTGCATCTCAATCAAGACTTTTAAAGGGCTTAACTCCGTTGGGTAATTTCATCTTGTCTCAACCGACTGCCAGTCACCTAGAGGTCACTGACCCATTTGTAAAGGATAGTTTGGACAATCTCCACACACCTCTAGTTTGCCTCTGAGATCAACCTACAGTAACATTAGCTTGGCTGAAGTATGGAGCTGGTGTCCAGAACTGCCTGTAACACTGTGAAAATCTCCTGAAGCCTTTTATCAATCAACTACAGCTCAACCCACCTGCTGCAGTTAATACAAGCCTATGGGGTATGGGCTGGATCCTTTTACCAACCTGCTATGCTAATCCATCTTCTTTGGCTCCCACAAAATGTCAAGTTTTAATAGTTTCTGTCAGGAACAAAAACACTATTCTTATTTTTTAAATTTTGGTTGTAGCTTACACCTACTCTGCTGTGATACAATCAACTTCACCCAATATACAAGCGTTGTAGAAGAGGGGCTGTGTTTTCACATATACTGTGTTTGATTTAAGGACCTGAAACAAGTTTCTGCCATATGCAAGGGCCCCTTCTAGAAATGTCACCAAGGTCCTGGAAATAATCCAGGCAGACTGAGCAACTGTCAATGATGACCTAGTTTGTTCAGAAACAGTCTCAGTCAGAAGAAGGGTGAGTTATCCCTCAGAGAGGAACAGAAACCAAAGTGAAAGGTCAAATCTGCCACATGTGACAATGGTGTCAAGAACATCTATGAGGATGTTCTTCAGCTGCTTGTTTGGAATTTATTGTTCATGCTTCTACTTTTCAAAATGAGCCCCTCTTTCCTAATTAAAACATTGACTTTTTGCCAAAGAGAAGCATTGATCCCAAGTCTCTTCTTAAAGCTGGAAACTGTCTGCTCCATCTCATTCCCCTTGGATTCTCTGGTGCTCAGTAATACTGGCTGTGATAGCTAAATGACATTTTTCTCCATGGGGCATTCACTTAGGTGTCTCCACCTATCTAAATTTAGTGGTTTTGACACCTCTAAAGAGCTCACAGTTGACTGAAATCTGTTGTCAATTTCAAGGCTTATGGGGGCACCAGAGAAATAACCCAACTCACTGCAGCCACACTAAATGTATTTTTAAAAGTCAAATTTACAAATAAGAGATATTATTAAAAATAGGGGATTCATCAGTGGGGGGTTTAGTGGGTTCTTGACCCAAAGTGATTTGGTATTTTTGTAATGCTAAGGAAGTGTAAAAATCACTGCTAAAGAAATTTTGTAGATAACACCCAAAGCTTGCTATGCATTAGATAATCTGCTGATATCACCTGGCCTGCTTGGTTACAGAGCCTCATGGCTTATCCAGCCAAGACCCAGAAAAGATGTCTAAGAACAAAGACATGAGGTCACACTACAAGACTGGAAAGCAGGAAATCTGTGGAAGGACTGAGGAAATGGAGATTGACATGCTCTGAGGTAACACTTCCAACTCACAAAGGAAAGAGAGTCATGGGTTTATTCCGCGTAAACTGTACAAAGGCTGAGTTGTATCATTATCTCTACACTGCAGAACTAATATCCATGTTTTCAAATATCTACTGAAAATGTGAAGATTCTCAAGAAGACCTCGAAGCAAAAGCCATCACGAGAAGCGTGCTTTACTTTACAGGACTAACATTCTTGGACAAACTAAATACAGTGACAAAGTTAAAAAGCAGCTTAATTGCATTCTTCAGGTACCTACATGGGGAAGCAATTCTCAACAGTATACAGCACTTTAATCTACCACAAAAAGACATAATGAGAGTTAATGGTTCAAACTTTAAGCTAGACAAATACAAGATAGAAAAAAGGTGTAATTTTAACCATGAAGAAAAAATAAATCCTTGAAACAAATTACTGAGGAATGAGATGCAGTCAATGATGTCTTTAAATCAAGGCTTAAGAATTTTTCAAAATTATGACTCATGTGTAATCACTTTGATGACAAGAATACTGATTGAAACACTACGGACCATAGATGACTGTAGCCATTTCATCTGGTCTTAAAATTTACAAATCTTTCCAGAAGGCTACAAGTTTTCCGGGGATAAGGACTCAATGATTCATGCCAGATTCTGTCACCTATGCCCTGCACTTTGATCTTTGCTTTAAGTCCATCCTGAAAGAACAGTTGACATAAAACATACCAGTCTATCTAGCATATCCCATCCTGGGGACTCAGGCTCTGCTCCTTTTAAACTCACACTGGTGATCTGGAGACACAAATGCGCCCAGACTACAACCCGAGTTCTCTGAAGGAGCTCCATATCTGCCAAATCCACATCTCCTTGCCCATGTCAACACTCAGAAGTGCTGCTGAGTGTGGGACTGGGCAGGGGTCCTCTGGGAACTGTGTCATCCAAGTTAGAGGCCAGCTGCTCCAGTCACCATCTGCACACAGGTCCATCTGCCCCACAGCACACTCATGGCATTCACCTCGAGGGTTGCTTTTACGTGGCTTCCCTGGCTGCAGTGAGAGAGCCCACACGCCACCACCACCCAGTCCTGCAGCTGCAGGCAGGGGCCAAGCCAAAGAAGCCACAGGCAAAAAGCCCTACAATATGTTACCTGAACTCCCCTCCTACAGGCAAACACATTTCAGCCCCTCTGACATAAAGGCAGGACTCTTAGACAAACAGGAAGGAGTGATTTCAATTTAACTTTCCATGATCGATGCCCCACAATTATTTTGTCAAACAGTTGAGTTCTTTTGATTCTCTCAATTTTGCAGGAACACTCTGTCACTTACCTGCCCTGCTAGATACTTCCTGAGATATCACAGCACCGTCTTGGCAGGTTGCAGCATCACCAGAACCACCTCCATTCCATACCCATTAATGCCCACTGAGTCAGGCCATCTGGCTGCAATCCCATGGGCAAGGAATACATGGACAAGGCTGTGCTGAACACAGTGCAGCAGCAAAGGCCACCCACAGCCACAGCACTGTTTGCCACAGTCACTCACCACTGCAGCTTTGGTGCTGCAGGATCTTTCTCCTAGAGAAGGACCCCATGTACGGCCCTGCTATTCAGAACCCCGTTAACTTTTTATTGAAAAATTTCCATCATCTAAACTGTAACCACTTCAGAAAACATTGCCCATGATTACCTGCAGTGACACTACCTGCTACCCGTGACCCAAAGCACAGTAAAAGCACATGTTCACTCAGATCTGACTGTGACATGCTTTCATACTTATATCAAACCTTACTATATATAGGCCTGGATCAATAGTAATAAATCTCCTATGGGAATCAAAGACACTTGGAGCCGGGATCACAATTTTCCTTACATGATCCTGAAAACAACAGCAGAGGCCCCCAAGTGTTGCTGTAGTGAAGACAAAATGTATACATATACCAAAGTGTAAAACGCAGGGTTTTTTGTGCCATGTGAAATTGTTTTTTAGGTACTGGAAGGCTATGAGGAGTTCACAATGATGTTTATAAATGCTGGAAAAGGTAGTTTTAGCAAGAATGAAAATCTATATGAGACCTCTTCTGCTGCTTATTCATTATTCACCATTGAACATTTTCCTTTAATACATTTTTTTCTTTCTATCAGGGGAATTCAATGCACCCTTTTTGGTCAGGATGACAAACTGCAGGACATAAATATTAAATAGCAAAGAGTCTAAGAGAATGCTTTTTGAAAAACCTGTAAGTAACAAAAAAACACCCCACAAAACACCCCAGCTAACGCAGCAGCATGAAAGAAATTGTGGGCTGGGATTAGCCTGCACACGAGTCACTTAATCCAAAGGAGCAGCCTTGTACTTTTACCAGTATTACCAGCTTTTGGGATACTTCAAGAAGTCACATTACACTTGCATGAGAGTTGGTAAAATACTAAATCCAGCAACTATAGTTGAGAATTCTGGCTTTTATTAAAAAAGGATTTATTATAAAATGTCGAGGTCTCATGGTTTAAGTTTATGCTAAAAGTTTTAAACTATTAAAAAGCAAAAGGCAATTTCCCTTCCCCCCAACTCAGTAAGAAGAAAGAGTTGTATTTGTCATTCCGCCTCACTGCCAATGTTATCTTGGATGACTTCATCCAGTGAAGGCTGGCAGCTTATCAGCCCTGGTAAAGCTCTGGCATAGCTCCATGGGATGATGACATGACTATTTAGCAGATGTTGTTGATATTTATACTAGTTCAGAATCTAACAAAATAGCAAGTACTGGATACACGCTGCCTTCACCTGAGCATCAAAATGCACTTAGAATAATTACTAGAAACTGCTTCCTTCTTACGATACACCCATGGTTGGTTGGGTTTTTTTCTCTTCCCAATCAGATTCTACTTAAATCTCATTTTTCTACAAAGCATGGCCACCTTTACAAGAGGCAGCAACCACATCCCCTCAGTTGTGTACCTCTGGCACCAGCAGAAGCTCTCAAGTGGTCATACAAGAACTGCTTGACCATGCAACAACCTGGTAAATAGCTGGGGAAGTCTTTGCTATGCCAGCTTTCACCTTTCTTGGGTTTGACTGCTATAAAACGCAATAATTAAAAAATTGTTAGAATCTCTTTCTCTATGATATGTTTTCAAAAACAGAAAAGAAAGTTACAGGATCAGTTTTTTCTCCTACTACTGAACTTCTTTAATAAGCAAAGGCTTACTAAAAACAGCCACAACAGCACCACAGAAAGTCTTGAGACAGGAACTGGATTCCAATTGTTCCAAAACTGCAAAGCCACAACCCTGTGTGCTTTCCCTGAGCATTAATGATTTCTTTGCTAAGTTAAGTGGTACAAGTGGCCTTACAGCCAAATCCACAAAGAAGTCTGTAAAAAACATTCAGTCAGGAGTCACAAGTGCTGGAAACGAGGGACGAAGAACAGGATCCATCTTCCCAAAGGGAATGTCTCATCATGTAGACAAACAATTTGCTGATGGACAAATGTGCAACAGACAATCTAATCTCAAAAACAGAGTTGAAACCATGCAAATCACAAGTAACAGATATTCAGGTTTTGCATAAAGCAGCTCTGCAGATGAAAAATGACACCCAGCATACATGGAATAAATTAGAGGACTGCAACAGTTTCAATTACTTAACCTGTTCTGCCCACCATTCTCTCTACAACATAAACAGGAGAACAAAAATGCTCAGATTAATCATCCAGGGCTGAATTTTCTCCCACCAGGACACCTTATGCAGATGCATGGGAAAGAAAAATAAAATAATCTAACAAAAAAGTGGAAAACTGTGAAAGCTGGGTATTCACTGGATAACTTTCACCACAAATACGTGAGGGAGCAAAACACAACACAATTTCTGAAATAACCAATGTAAATGTTAATAATGGAAAAGATGCACCAGAAGTTCTGCCTGCTTCTTAGTAGATTTTCAGTTTCAGTCTGTAAAACTATAGCTCCCATCACCAAATCGGAGACCAGTTGCATTCAGAAACATGCTAAGTACTAGTGTGTTACCAAACAGCTCAGAGAGAATCACCACATCTAAATAAAGGCTATAGGCAAGATTATTAAAGCATTAGAAGTACTCTCCACCCACCCTCCGTTTTTTTGGGAGGGCTTAAAATACTTTTAATCACTCTTACCTCCTTGGATTTGAGGGAAAAGAAAGGACAGGATCAATAGGATAAGTACAGTTCTTCTGGCTATTTTAGATAGATTTACAACCATTTGCAAATTGCATTAAATATCCCGAATTTAGGACAGGAAACTTTCAATTTTCTTTCACAGATCTAATTAACTAAATGAATATGCTCCAAGCAACAGCAAATTCCCCATGTGCATTTTTGAGAAAAGTGATTCTCTTTCTCACGAAAGTGCAAACCAGCACCAGGCATGCTCTCCTACACAGGCAAAGTGGGGACCAAAAGGCTTTTTAAGTCTGCAAAGCACACTTGGGGTTATAAAAATATAACCCCATTTAGAAATACAATTGCTGAGAGCTTCAGGGTAGCATTTTTGTCCAGAGCAGACAAGCAGTCTGAGCAGTCTGGTAATGAGGACACAAGATTGGGAAGTGGGATTAGAAGCCATCACTCAGGCCAATGTTAAAAGCAGACCAGAGGCAGGCTGGCACTCACAACAGCTGGTTGCAGCAGAGATTAATTTTTGTCTGCAGGAGCACGTCACCCACCTCGCTACACACCACTAGGAGAAAGCTCTGGCAGCAAGGGACAAATTGCTATTTGCTTTTAAAAAATGATAATAATGACTACAGAACCACCTTTGTTTTGCCCTGATGCATAATTTATGGGGGGGGGGAAATGCCACCCTTGAAATTACTTCAGCCCTGTAGTTTTTAACTGTCAGAGATGATTTCTTTGAGATCTAATTCATGATTTGCAGGCTTCATTAAGTTTTCGCAAGTAATTTTAAACTTAAATCACCATTGGCAAATCCATCATTTATTGATAGAAACATTAGGACTCTAATGCAGTGTAACTTGTGATGAAACAAGATAGGAAGGGATAAAGCTCAAAAAATGTGCTCCTTTTTGCCATAAAAGACCATTTTGACAGGAAAAAAAATTCAAACAGGGAAAAAATTAGTTTTTGTCTCCCCTGCCACATTGGGCCATCTAAGAAGAGTCTTTTAAGTTGTTAAAACTATCTTCTGAAACTTGGGTAAGGGGATACAAGCTAAACTCAAGAACAAGCATAAATAATAAGCCTTCTGTTTTCTTCTTATTTATAGAGCTACTGTAAGGGTGGAGAGCAGTAGAACTCCACCCTCTGAAAGACAAGGGAATAAACAAAAGTATGCCAAAGTAAAACACAGCAGAGAAGCCCAGATATCTGTTACCAATTGAATCCCTCACCAAACTGAATCCCGTGATTCTGTGTGAGGACATGCTGAAACAGCAGAAAGATGATGACTGTATTTTAATTGATATTTAAGGATTTGATATATAGTTAGTCCAAACTCTACCACATAGATGGTTTCCAAAAAAAAAAAGCATTCGAGCACACTTTTCAGAGACCTGTTATATACACAGGCCTGGAACTATCTGAACCTACCAAGAAAACTTTCCTTCATGCTGGTAGCCATCTCCCTTCAGTGCAACTTGCCACACCGAGAGGAATAATTTTTTTTTTTATATTCCAGATAGTAGTTTTGTTTACTGCACTTTATCATACCATAGTTCCCCTGGTCCAGCAATTACAATTTCTGGCCACTCATTTTGAAGAGGGGTGATAAATAATGCATTTCACATATGAAGAGACATCAGTGTGTGAGGTGCAAAGCACTGTTGTCATGGAAAGGTGGGTGATGCACAAGCAGAAGTCCTGGCATCTTCTTACCTATGGCAGAGTGAGGCTGTGCCACAGCAAGAGTTAATAATATAAAGTCTGTGAGTAAATGGCAAAGAAAGCATGCTGCAATTGGCAAGTTCATGGACTCTGACCACAGAGAGGATAAGTAAAAGAGGGAGGAAAAAGAGCCAGAGCTCCCTACACTGCTAACACTGTGCAACAGTATGAAAAATTATAAATATCCGGGACAACCTAAACAGAGAGGATAATGGGGTTTCTCTGTCTGGGAGATGCTCTCTGACTTAAGCGAGGTTATTTCACTCAGAGATCATGAAACGACTGGCTGGTTCCTAAGCCAGTGTTTACCTACTCTAGAACAACTACCCTCATCTGAGCTGTGTGTGGGTATTTCTCTGACTTTCTAATTTATTTTTTACATATCAATAATGGATAAGAATATATGAGAATAAGAATATTAAATAAGCTGACTGTAAGGCATTTAAAATAAACCTGCTACTTCTTTTTTTAGATCTAAATTAAATGCAAAGTAAGCACCTCTTCAAATCTCGTGGCTAAATTTACCACTGGGAACGTAACGGGTGTGTTGATGAAACATTTACATGCACCTGCTTTGGCCATAAAGAGAGAAAATTTGCACATCCAATACATTTAGCTTTACATCCAGCTTCTCCTCTGCAGTATGATTGCCTGCCCAAGACGTACAAATGAAAGATTTAATGGGAAAAACTAGCAAGCTTCAAGGTCTGGACTTCTCTAAAAAAAACCAAACATTTTCAGACAGTGTTTTGGCCACCACACACAAGCTGAGATTTATAAAGTTCTGCCATTCACATTTCAATTCTGTTCCAATAAATGCCATTATAAAGTTTTCAGACTAGTAATAAAAAAGCTATTAATGTGTTTCCTCCATGTTAATCAATTCAATATGGGGATTGCAATGTTAAAACTACTTTACATTACTGCCTTCATCATCTCTCATTCTTACAATATATAAAATAAACAAAGACTTTCTGGATTCCTTATAGATCCATTTTTATCTCAAAGTGAAAGCTGTGCAAGATTGGTGGTTCAGACTCATAGCTGGTGATAAGCTTTTCCTTCCTTCCTCTTCCCAAACTAAATATATAAAGAGACTTTAACAAAATTAATTGTGGTGTTCGTGAATTTCTATGCTTGTGTAATTCATTTCCTTGTAGATAGCGAAGCAAGAGGGGATTCTCTTGCTGCCAAGGTTACCGGATTCATGAGCAAGCCTGCTCACACGTAATGGGGAATAAGTGAAGAATCTCCCTCATCACTCCTTTCACTGGGGGTGAGCTTTTAATCACATTAAATTACTTGGGCCCATCTGACTGCATTCATTAAGGCAGAGGGGCAGACGGAACAAATGCTGCCAGGAAAATGCTGATCAGCCATTTCTGCCACAACTTGTATAATGTTTGGTCATAAACAATACTCAAAGCTTGTGGACCGATCATATTTATATTCAGGTCTACCAAAGTGTATAGCCCCTGACTCAATGCTTTGACCCAGGCACGGTGCAGGAAAGGCAAAGCAGTCTGTGCTCCCTAAGAAAAAGGCAGTAGCAGCGAGCCCTTACTTTCTCCAACCTAATCCTACTGCCCCAAGTTGCTGACTGCACAGGTCAGAAGAGGGAACTCATCCCTGCTAAGGAACATAAACAAAGCCCCTGTGAGTGAGGTGAAGTCACAGAGCAGGGTGGGGTTAATCTGAGTTTCTTTGCTTGTTCCAAATCAACAAATTGACTTTCAGGTGCCAAATATACTTCTTTTTAAGAAACAGCTTTATTTGCAGGAAAAGACCTTTATAGCCATCCTTTCCAAATCCTAAAGCACTTCCTCTATATTCTGAGATAGTCCAGGCCTGGGAAGGGATACTGGTACATCCAGAAAGCATGGAACATTTCCTGAGTTTTCCTGGATTTTTAAGTTAGAGAGTGGAAGGACAATTTAATTTCCTACACCACAGAACACAATTCATCTTTCATTCCCCATTCACTTTTATAAAAATCTGACGTAAAACATTTAATTTATTCTTCCATTTCAGCTTGAAATGGAGGACCAGTTAAGTTGCAAGTTCCTGATAAAACAAAGGAAGTGATCCAACCCTATATGCTTATCAGTATGAATGCACCTTTACCCTCCATGTAAAACCCTATTCCGAAGGGAATATGAGAGGTTCAGCACTGCAGTCACAGGACACAAAAACGAGAATGTTCAGACTCATTCCTACCCAAGGAATTCTTCCTTGTGAAGGGAGTTGCTGTGGTAGGCAGTGACTGAACCATGTCTCACCACTGTACTGCTGTTCAGGGTCACTCCACCTCAGAGATGATTTGCAGACATGAGAGGGATTTGGGGCACTCCAGATCCCGGCAGATCTCATTTTCATGAACTCTCGACATTCAAACCTCTCTAAATTATCTCCAAGTGGGTCAACTGGGGAGAAACACCCAAATCATTCTGAGCTTAAAAACACATTTTCATTATGTAGGATGTACTTAGCTGGCTGTCAAATATCATTTTCCTTTACCATTAATTTTTCCCTTTATCAGATTCCACCACCACCACTTAAAAGAGCATCCAGAAGTTATTTAAGAACAACCTCTGCAAAAAGTGTCAAATTCTTGCCTAATTAACTCCACTTAACTCTGTTCAATCAGAATAAAAGTTGTCAGTGCGCAACCTAAAATTCCCACTGGGTCATTGTTTCAAGGACTGAAGGTCAAGTGATGAGCAAGCCAGAATTGACAAGGGCACCTCTCCATGTCCTCTTCTCTTGGAAGGTTAGAGGAACCAGGGTATTGCAAGCTCTCAGAGATCAGAATCCTGATCCTCCTAGTTCATGCTATTTAAATTGTGGATTCATGATGTTAAGCTGAACAAGGCAAACAGTCTTTGAGCAGAAAGAGAATAATTGTGTGACTGAAGAAACACGCTTCAAGCAGTGCATTTTACACTCTTATCAGCTCTGTTTCTCAATCTCCAAATGTGCCACTTTTTTAAAAAAATCTATATAGAACAGGACTCCTTAGCTCCTCTCTGATAACTTTATCTCATCTAGAGAAGGTCATATGGAAAAAATCCTGAGAAAGAGTCATATTGGAATCCTTGAATTCAATATGCTATTAAAAGAAAAAAAGTTCAGTGAGATGTATCAACTCTAAACATAAAAGCTATGGAATAGACAAGGACTTACTGAGTGACGCTTACAGGCTATACCACTGCATGCCATCCTACCAAGGCCAGAAAAACACCCACACAGTCTGTGAAACAGTGACTTAAAATATGTTGCTCATTGCCTTGAAATTGTTTCGTAAGGGCACGTGGAAACGGCTCATTTGTCTACCTCAAAATCTGGCTGTTGGCATCTACCTGATAAACAGGACACAGCAGAGACCACAGACAGGTAAATTTACACCAGGACATGCCAAGAGCCTCTTTACAGTGTCACTCCAGGCTCACAGGGAGGACTAAAGCTCTCCCAGGCATACTGCAGACAGGTCTGTTCCAAATGGCCAGCTACTCCAGTGGAACCTCGCTCAAAACATGCCAGAAATGAGTGGAGGAAGGCCTTTGGAACAGAAAGGTATCTACTATTTATTTATAGATCAAGCAGGAGAGCACAGTTTAGCATCTTAGATCCTGATCTAATCTCCTCAAAGAGCTACATAGTGATGTTCACAGTTTTGTGGTGTCTTAAGGAGTGTGTAGGAGCTGCCTCCGGATCAGGAACAAGGAGCCTGAGGAATCCAGAATCCAACTCCTATGGAATCTGTGTGGCCCAACTGATATGTGAAAGCAAAAAGCCAAATTCTCCATTTTATCATAAATAGCACTAGTGGATCCTTATGGGATGAACACAAAAATATAACCATAACCAATCATAAAATCTAATAAACGAGCATAAATGGAAAGGAGATATATTAAACCCTGAACAAGTCCAGCTCAACGTGGAATGAAGCCTCTCTGTGCTGTCACCCTAGCAGTTTGATATCAAGTACATTTCAGGAACTAAAAGTTTTTAAAAAAGTAATTTCAAATAAATGCCAGTCAAAGCCCAATTGGAAAAGCACTTATTTCAACAAGTATCTCTGAGAAAAAGCTTTAAGTTGCATGTTCACTTTTAACTCAACTACCCTCCTTTTGTTTAATCACAGCAAACCTATGGTATGCACCAGTGGGAGTATTTTGTCATTGGAAAGCTTTTGCCATTATATTCCTTCAACAAATAACTATAAAGCCAAAAAAATTTAAATGAATTCAAGTGGTTGGTAGGCACACAGATTTCAGATACACTCAATTCCCGTAACTTTTGTGAAAAGCTATGACTAGTTGCATTAGATACTCAAAATTAGTACCCAGAATGAGACAAAAAGGCTGAAATGGGAGTGTAACAGATGTATGTTTCATCTGCTCCAGAATATAGAGTGCCCTGGCTGTTGTTTTGCCAGGGCACTGGTTGAAATTTCTGGACAAGAAATGCCAATAGTATACAAGACAAGAGAGGACTCTGTCCCACCAGAGACTAGTGAGAAGTTCTTGAAGGCCGGAAGAGAGCAAATACCACTCCTATCTTCAACATGGGCAAACAGGAAGATGCAGCAACTACAGGACTGTCATTCTCACATCAGTCCCTGGGAAGGTGAATGAGCAACTAATTGTGGAAACAATTTCCAAACACACGAAGGGCAGGAAGATGATTGGGAGTAGTCAGAATGGATTTACAAAGGGGAAATACTGTTTAACTGACATGACAGTTTTCCCCAATATGGTGACTAGCTCTGTGAATCAGGGCAGAGAAGTGGATCTTGTTAACCTTGCCTTTAGGACAACTTTTGACACCTGTAGCTCTGTAGAGAAAGACCTTGGGCTCTTGGTGGACATTAAGTTGACCGTGAGCCAGAAATGTACTCTTGAAGCAAAGAAGGACACTGTGAGGGTGGTCAAAGACTGCAAAAGACTGCCCAGAGGGATTCTGGAGTCTCCATCTGTGGAGACAGTCAAAACCCAACTGGACACAGTCCTGGGCATGCTGCTCCAGCTGTTCGTGTTTGAAGAGGGAGTTGAACTACAGATCTCAAGAGATACCTCCTAAACTAAACAAGTTTGCAATTCTGTACCCTAGCAAGGGTGCTGCACAGTCATTAAGAACATGGATGGCAAAGTCAAGTTACCATAGCAGAGATTAGGAAATGAGTACCCACAGGAATGTAGATGTCATTAATTACATTTCTTTTGGAAATATGTGATCTTTCTGCAGATAAGATTCAACCAATTTCTGAGCAGGCAGCAGCATCCTACACATCCTGCATCACAAGATTAAGACATGCTCTAGAACAAAACTCCCCAATTATTGCAGCTGCCATGCAATGGAATCCCCTGTAGCACCAGAATACATAATTTCACACCCTCAAGTGAGCATTATTTAGATCATTATGTTGAAAAGTGGGAAAGAGATTTAAAATCCTAAACTTAAGGACAATAGCTTCACAGAAGACAAGAGGCAGCTCCCACTGACTTCATTAAGGCCAGGATTTTACCACACAGGTAGTGGTAACTTGTGTACTTGTTCTGTGCTGATATTTGATACTGTACTGTATAGCTAAACTCCTAAAATGGCGGCTTGAAATGGATATGGCATAAATGTGATACCCAGCAGCAATTCCAGTGTCCTAGTCTTACCCTGCAAATCACCTCTCACTGATGCTCTTACATGAAAATACCTCCATGAATAGAGTCGAAAGAGAGAAAACTCAAGGCAGGCAATCAGAAAAGCAAAGCTCAGTGCTCAGCGCTCTTCAGCGATAACAACAGTCATTATGAAAGAGCTGCCTCTGCCATTTGTACATAAATCAGTGTCAAAGCCAGCACAAGCCAGGCTCCCACTGAGAACACCCAGCTATGGGAAGCCACACCTGTAGTGGTGGCAGCAGCAAGGGCACTCTGCTGACATTTACTTAAATATCAGTCCCATTTCAACACACTTCAAGGTATGCAGCACATTCTCCTCCTGCTTTCTTCACGGTCCTCAAAAGCAATATTTTTCCCCCAAGCTGCCTGACCTTGAAAAAACCATTTCTTCTCTTTTGTTTGCAAAGAGAAGAAGCTTTTGTGACAACTACAATGCGTTTCCTATTCATGAAGAAAAAGGTGGACCTAAAAGAAATCTGCAGAACATTTCCTTGTGCGTGCATGTTTTATAGAGTAATGTTGATTCTCTTCACTGCTTTTAAATATCCCTCCAACTATTCTGATTAATTCAAATCTTTTTGCAACGCCTTTGGTCATGAATTTTTAAAAGAAAAACTAAATGTCTTGTGTGATAAACCTAACAAACATCTGGTTTTGAATCAAAATCTTACGTGCTTCATGACTTCCTGCTTTCATTGTTATTTAGAAAAAGATTTTTAGCTGTTTTCTTAAGTGTCTTCAATGATATTTTGACTCTTTTCCATTTTGCTTCATTTACATAATTTACCTATTTTTAACATGCAATTCAGTTTGCACTTCAATATGCCCTTCAAGGTGACCTCTGAAAAGGTTTCCTAAATGCTGAGGTTAGGACTTTGTTAACAGAGGCAACATCAGCACTGCTGAAGATGATGACATGTATTGCTCTGCTTTCCTGTGGCTCAGAGTGGTAAAGTGCAGATGGCAAAAACGTCTGGCAGAGCAAGATCATCCTTGGCTTATGGCAGTAAAGTGCAAAATGGAGCAAGCAAGAAAATCAAAACATACATTGTTGTATAATAATTCGATAATCTATCACAGAAAATCTCATTAAGAGATTGTATGAAAGACAATGAGTAGCAGGAGGGGGAGGTGAATGGTGAAAGTGAACCTCTCCGAGAATTCTCTGCTCTCTGAGATGCCCTCCCTGCAACTTAAAAGGCATAAAAGAGGGGACACAAAATAATTGCAGTACAACAAAGTGCATTGAGATTGTGCCATGGTTATAACAATTTCTGCACACACCTCATTTATTGTTAATGTCAGGACACTGTAGCAAAAATTGTCTTATATTACCATCATCCAACTTATCAGAGGCACTGAATGTGTCAAGTAGGAAATGTATGCATCCAGAAACTGTAAAGTAAAGCTCTGGCTCAGCTTTCTTTTAAGACATACCACTTTACATAAAATCTACTCCTTCTCTTCCTCTCAGTCCCTTCCTGTTGTTAAGTCCATCAGTGATTTTTTGCACATAGATTCAGGGAGTCCAAGATCCCACATGATTAAATATTATTAATCTCTATTAAAGATTACTACAGATATAACTGGTATGAGTATCAGCAGCAGGTATTGATGACCACTGATTGGGAATCACCACTGACTCTTTGACTGTGCTGGTTTTGTAAGTCTGGGGAACATATTTCAAAAAGTACAGTGTCTGGTGTCTAGAACACTTGCTAAACCTCCTCCCTACACCTGAATTTCACTGCCAGAATTCAACCCAGAAAATTATCAATTGAAAGGACAACACTGTCTTGCAGTGCAGCAATATTTCCAATGAGAAGCTTTGTACGTATCACAGAGTTTGGGTAATATAAAGTACCTGCGCATGATTTGTGACCTTGAAGTCAACACACTCCATACTAAGAAAACCCAGACCTGGCAATGGTTTAGAGCTGCTGATCAACAGATCTGCCTTTCCTAACTTCAACTAGTTCTGAGTATACCACTGCTGAGTTAAATAAAAGGAAGGAGTTGAAAAGCCTCAGCTGCAACCTTTGCCTAATAAAGTGGTCAACTCACCTCATTATTCTTCAGCTGCAGCTGACAAATCCAAGACAAGGACTATATGCTACTGGCCTGCTTACAGTCTGATAACACAAAAAGTCATCTTCCCCTCTCTTTTTTACATGTAAAAAGTGTTAAGCATTTAGTTTACTGTCATTTTCTAATGTTGCCTGAAACACATTGTGACACATCAAAAATGTTCATAGAATGAATAAAAAATGTGCTGTCTGTTTCAATGTACTACCTCAGTCATTCCTCAGCATTTGATGTTGCCTGCACTTTAATGTCTAAAGCTGCCTTAATTATTTATTTTGTTTCTTTTCTAAAACATTGTTTTCTTTTTCTGTGATTATTCTCTCTGTCAAATAAAGTGAGTGCCAGCAGCTAGAGCAGATGCAAACTGGGGGTCAGTCACCAGACAAAACTGATGTTGATCAGGTGTACGTAAACCAGTGCCCTTCACTTTACTTCCACTGGTACTGAATTCAATTCCCAATCCACCTAGATGATGAAATGGCTTCTTATGTGACCACAGGTGAGTCATGTAAACACTTGTCTTCTGGAATAATAAGTCCCCATTCCATTCATTCAGACATGAGAGCACTAAGTATTTCCCAGGACACACCGCACCTTCAGGATTTAGCCTTCAACGTCACTGCCCCAAGTCAGCAAAAGCAGAGCTGAACTACTTACAACTTGTAATGTGCTTTAAGATAACACACAAAAAAACCTAAACGAAACCACCTGCACCACTCATATTTTGTTTACTACGAAACCTGAAACTTGAGACACGGCCATGGGAAACAGATGATCGTAGAAGCGCTGTCACAACAAAGATATCATTTGACGTGCTGCTCCTGACATAATTAGGTAATCTGTATTTAGATATTGCAAACTTGCAAGAAGGAAGCCCAGATACATCTCTTTCTGTTACGAACTAGCTGATACATTGCTAAATATGTACCAGGAAACCCTTAGACGAACTCAGTGATGTCAAGAAATAAAAGATAGATCTGGCTGACTTTAAGCCAGGCATAATGGCAGCAACAGCTGTGTTCAGTTCATCTATATGGATCTGGGAATTAATATCCCAGGTAGCCAGGCTGGAGGTCAGAACTGGATTTCTCCTGAGAAAAAAGCATTATTCCAAACCATGCAGCAGGACACTGAAAAATGTGGTACTCATTGTAATATGAGCAAAAATCCATACTGGCTAGGGTAAGACCTACCTCTGTCATCGTTTCTGAAGTCAGCCAAAACAGGAAGATAGGCAGCATAAAGAGCTGTCAGGCTGCTGCATTATCTAATCTTTACAAAAAGTATTTGTGTTAGATATGGAGCTTAATTTAGGAAAGTTTGATTTTCCTTTCCCTGCACCCATTCCCCTGCTAACATTTTATTCAAGGAATCAATTAGGCCTTGATCAATCATTGATCAAGAGTTCCCAGTGGGGAGCCCTAATGCATTTTATCTGCAGTTATTGTTCCTAAATAACACCTATTTCTGAGCATGCACTTAATTCTTTTCATCAATACTGTGCTATCCTTCAACAAGCCTGTTAATAACATTTTGGAAGTGCACTTTCAATGAAATCCTCCTTTGACAAATGAATTAGTGAAACTACTGGGACTTCCTTTGGTGTATTTGCTTTTTTCAGTCACAAAGGCAAGTAGATTCCACCTCCCTCACCACCTCCTGCCTAAAAAAAGGTCGAAGTGATGTGTTAGAGTTCAAGATACTAAATGGAAAGCTGTTCAGAGGAAATGGAAAAAATAACCAATAATGCTTTAAAGCAAGCATTCATTATTTTTCACTAAATCCCCTACAGAATGAAAGATGTGATGCATCTTTACACTCTTAAGAATTTTTCACTGTCATTAGCATTTCCCTAGCAATATTTCTTTGAAAGACACAAAAGATGCATATCAACTTTGACAAGACTTGAGCATATTATTAAATCAGTCATGTGGGCTTAAGCATACACTTAAGTTACGTGCTGAACAGGGAGAGATTTAAACTTATGCCTGAATGCTTTGCTGAGAAGAAGCCAAAAAGAATTGATTATAATTCTTTTGATGAAATTTCTGCAACTCCCTATTGTGTGACACCAGTACTGAAATGCTAATAAACTGGCTAAAATAAAGCTTATTACCAAGTAAAACAAACGACAGAAACACTTCCGTCTTTTCTTATTTTATATCACCATTTATGTAACATTATTTTCCATTAGAGAAATAAAATACTTGACCATCAGCCTCACAGAGCTGTAACTGCAGTGCATGGCCACCCAGGAGGCAATCCATACATTCCTCCACATCTGCCTGCAGTGCTGCTCCTGTTCATGTGGAGAAAGAGCTTTTAGCTACGTCAACACTTACGCAAACCCCTACATAACACTGGCAGACAGAGGGTACATGCCAGGAACTGCTTGATGGTTGGACTTGATAATGTTAAAGGTCTTTTAAAAACGAAACAAATGCAACCTTAACTGGAAACTAAAGCATTAACCCACAGGCTGCTCAGAAACCATTGCATACATATATATATATGTATTTCTCAGGACTTGCATTCTCTGAAGCTTGTTATGCTAATACAGCACATTCCTGCAGTAACACCAGAGAGAGTTAAAATTGGCCTTGCCCTCTTGAGAGTCTTCTCTACACGCTGACAAGTGCAGACACCAACCCACGCAGACGCTGTTCTGAAATTCCCTCAGCCTTGAACAGCAGCAGGAACAGCTGTGTCCACTGGGGCAAAGGAGGATACATGGACCCAGTAAGTTCTACCACCACTCAGGAGTTTCTACAGCAAGAAGTTTTAAGACCTATGACAAGGTGATGGTGTAGGCAAAGTGAAATGGATGATGGAGAAACACTGGAGTGAAAGGCAGGCCATCTGACTGAAGAGTGGTGAAGTGACCAACCACTCAGCCAGTTTTGCAGGATTTTCCACAAACTTTTTCTTTCCAGTAATTTAAGACCTTCTCTGAACTGCATACAACGTAGATGATCCTGTCCCTTCACTTTAGCCTCCGTGTCTCCATTTTCAAAGACATTAACATCCCCTGTGTGTGTGCTGTGGACAGCCCCGCAGGCTATGCTGACCAGGAACATGAGGCATTTCTCTGCCCGAGGAGACATCCTGCTTTGCTAAAGCTCTGTCAAAGGCAAACTTGGAAAACTTTTAAGCTCTCTTGACAGAAGCTCAGTGAGGACAATCTTCTGCAGTGGACTTGGACTAAACATTCCATATGAATAATTTCTTCATTTTTTTGTGAATCCCTTGCTCAGTGAGCAACTGCACATGAGTGCAGCAGGGGGAAGAGATTCTGGTTTTCCACTTTTTAAAGCCAAATGTCAAAGAGGTTGTGAGGACTGAGAAATACTTGAAATCATACCCACTACATTCCAATCTGCTGCCTCTGTACGGAGTGAGACAAAATATCAATCAGGAATTACAATAATTTTCAATTTTTTTTTTTTGAGAAACAAAGCAAGAAATGCATCACTATACAGACTTTATTTTTTATAAGCTAGCACTAAAACCATAGAGGAGCTCATTGCAAATTACTGCAACATGGAAAACTAGAACATTTTCACACATCTCATGAGAAACAAACGTAGCCATTATTTTTCAATCCTCTGTGGACCATTCTGTGGGCCATTTTCAACACAGCTATGCAGGCATGGAATTTAGGCTGTCATTTTCACAGGGACCCCAAGTGAGTTAATGGCCTAATCTTTACTGAACATTCTCATCCTAACTTTGAGTTGCCAATAACAGTAACTGCTGCCATAATCAAATATCATAGTCAGTGATCCGTCAGTGCTTTTGTTCCTTTCTAGCTTATATTACTCTGTTAGATATTTAAAAAGACAAAAACCCACAAAACAACAAAACCCCCTCACATTATTTAGTTATGTTCTTCCATTTGTAGGCATTAAATAGCTGTGCCTGTAAATCATATAAAATGCAGGCATCTGAATAAACCTATTGAAAAAAATCCCATGTTACAGCTGCAAAAATATAAATACGGACTTTTTTTCCCTGTGCCTCCAGGAGAATCATCACAGTAAAAATAAATACAGATTCTAAAACCAGAAGGATTATACAAGTTAGAACTGGTACAAGACTGTGCATTTTATTAGCATAATTTATATTCCAACAGGATCTAATCTGGTGTTGAGAAATATGAGCATCCAGCCTCTGACAGGAAAGGGCTCTGCTGCTTTCTCTTTATCTCAGTAAAATTAAGGTTAACCCTATCAGTACCTTATGGATCTCTTATAAACATAGAAAGACTCATACAGAAATTACAAACTTAATAAAATGTCAAATGCTGCTCTGTATCAATGGAATCAAAATAAAACATACTGAAGAGAATATTCCAGCTATAGATGGGTAGCCATTCACATCATCATTTACAACGTTACTGGTGTTTCAAATGGGGCATAAATGCAGTCTAAAAAATACTGTACTCTAGAACAATAACAACCTGCCTTAGTGCTCATAATCACACAAACTCCATTCAATACCCACATCTTTTGAGCTGATACTTTCAACCTCAAAACAATAAAAGCTACACTTTGGGAACTTGCATGAACATCTACAAACACCAACAGGGGCTTCCAAGTCCCTCGGGTGCTCACTTTTTACTGAAGACAGTCTATGAACCAATCACTGCTGCTTTGGAAACTGCCAGGACAAAATAAAAGGCCTGCATGTTTTCCTGACAACCATCCCACAGGAATCCATTTCATCACAGCCCCCAGTGATTTCTGCGGAAGTCAAGAGACTCATATTTTGCAACACAACTAGTCAGCACAGTTGAAGGAATATGAACAAGGTGTGAACTCAGGCCCTGCCAACAAGATCGAGCAAGGCATTACAGCTTTCCCTTCCTACATTAAGGATTCCTGAGCTTTCCCCAAGTCCCTCTCTTTACAGTATCAGACCACACAGCTAGTTCAGAGAAGGCGTTGTAGGCTTCAGGGCACCATTTATCTCCTGAGATCAAGACAAACATCTGTCCCAAGAAAAGAAAGGACTACATTCTAGGGCAGGAGAGCAAGTTGGCTGCTTAAAAGATCAGAGAAGCTGCTACCAAGCCACTAGAATGGGAGGCAGAGGTAATTTTTTGGCTTCTCCCAAACTGATGAATGAGAAAAGGGAGATTCCTAGCAGCCTGTCCTGTCCACCTCTACAGCTGCACATTCTTCAACAGCAAAAAAGAATAAAAGGACTGCAGCAACAACTTATCCATGAATGGCTACAAAGAACATTTGTAATGATGTTTTTAATAACTAACACACTACTAAAGCAACAGTCCCAGCAGTGGATACAGACACTGCTCGCAGCTCGGGAGCCCATGCAGTGTGTCCACACACACATGGATGCACAACCACCCGTGGCGGATATTCCCGCAGGAGCACCAGCCTGTGGCTGTGCCCATTCTCCAGCAGAAGGAACAAAAGGGACACCATTCACGAGACAAGCACTACCAAGTCTCCTGCAAAACCCAGCCCTGCCATGGGCACAGCTCAGCCTCTCCAATCTCTCCTCAGCAGCCAAGACACCAAGAGCTCTAAATTTAGGATCGGCCCCACCTTCCTGCAGGGTCTTGGGCAACTCTCAGCTCCTGCCTCTGCACCTAAAAAAGGGTCATAGCACTGCCTGCTTCACAGCAAGAGCAGAGTGTTGACTAAAATTCACGGCAGGAAGGGACAAAGTATCCCCTCCAAAATTCTTTCACTTGACAAAGCAGGAGTAAATAAAAACTGCAAAAGCATCCATTATTCAATCCCTTCTCAAGCCAGAAACAGAAAATAGTCGGCTCCCATTTTATTGTGGGAAGAATTTGACATGCACTTACACTCCTAACTAACAGAAAGCTACCAGGTACTTCAAAAAACTGCATATACTTGTATATCTATACATATCTATATCCAAAATGACTGATACAGAGGTCCTCAAACTCATAATCTGCAGTCCTTTTCTTCTTTTGCACACAAAATTAATGTTACTGTCTTCAGATGGGCAAGTGCTACTGTAGATTGTTCCTTCACCGATTTTCCAGGAAATTACATTAACTGGATCACTGTGGTGGACTCATTTGGCTTAGCTCCTTCCTCATACACGTGGCAATACTGTTCTTCATATGAGGAAAGCCAGTATGCAAATTCTAAACATAGTAGTTTTAGGCTGCTGCTGTTTTACTCATTCCATAGTCAGGACTGTGAGTGTAACTCAAACTGTTGCTTTCCTCAGTGTAAAATTTAAAGTCATACAGACACATTAACAGTCTCAAATTTGATCATCCACAACACACAGCCTACAGCAATTTGTTAACTCAGCAAAACTGCACTTATATGGAGCCCATATTTTAGGCTCCATTTTGATCTTACAGACAACTGCAGTGTACCTCCTGCACCAACCTACAGTACATAGCTCAGAGGAAAGTTAGTTTCCTGATCCTTTATTAAGAAGGCCAAAGGAGGGAGGGAATGCTTCCTGAAACCTTTTCAATGTTTCTACCTCTGAAGAGTGAGGGCAAACATTCTCTGTAACACACCTGTCAACCTAACAGAGCTGACTGCTTTATGAATAGAAACACTTCACTGGTTTTTATCTTTTCCTCCATACCCACACATTTATTGAACTATCAGCCTCAACACCAGCCAAAATCACGGAATTCTACAACATGATGATGTGGAGCATAACAAATATTTATCCTACAAACCTAATCCTTAATATTTTCATGTATTCCTTTTGTGTTCAGGTCTTATTTTAGGTGTGTCATTATTTTAGAAACTACTGTAATTGCTCTTCTTAAGATCTCCTAAGCAGAGGATCTCTTTCCTTTCCCAGACTAAATCTACGTTGCCTGCATAATCCCTCTTCATGACTTCTCTCTCCCACTTTTCCAGCATCTCTAATCACTTCCACAACCAAAACTCAGCACTACATTCACAGTGAGGCAAGTCTGTCAATTTATACAATGACACAATAATACTTTCTGAATGATTTCCTTTTAAAACATAACCAGGTGTTGTGTTCGGGTTTTGGAGGCCCACTGTATATTAAGTAGATGCCTTTATTCATCTATGACATGTAGACCTTTCTCCCACGAGGTAACAAGTAATTCAGACTCCAATAATGCATACAGGTAATTTTAAATTGTCCCTTCTGCTGTAATTACCTTGCAAGTTAATTCCACGTTCCAGGTACAGGATGTTGTCCAGCAACCTAGCTCTTTTCAGTCCTTCAGAAGTGCACCTGACAATCACTCATAGTGCTCATTCATAAATCTGGAGCCTTTCTAGAAAGTAATGCTGACATCTTATCCACTCCTTGTCCAGGTCATTGCTAAGCTTACTGAATATAACTAGGTCTACTGTTAATCTTTATTTTATTTTGATATTTTGTGAAGGGTTTTGTTTGTTTGTTTTTTACATTTCTTTTTATTTGCTACTTTGCCTTTCCATTCCAGAAGGCATTTATTGGTCAGGCACCTGACAACTGTTAATTCCTGGCAAAATTTTGCCACCTACCCTGTGATTTTCAAACTGTCTTACTATTTGACCATTTCGACTGAATAGGCAGGTTGCACACAATTATGCCTTTGTATTGGATTTATTTATGCAAAATTTTCTTAAAGAAAAAGTATTTTAAGGATAAAGATAACTCAGAGAACAATTATTGCCCTTACAACAGAAGGCGCAATGGTCAAACGTAAGTAAAATTTGAAACCACAAACAAAACTTTGTTTATTGAACTTTTAAATGTTTACCTTGGCTTTCCACTAGACTCTAAGTACACATCTGCTGCAAGAAGCAATGTGGAAAGATAATGAATTTTGCACCTTTGCCTGTGCTAAGGACATCCTTTGTAACAACATCAGCGTGGCTCTTAAATTGTAAACATAGTTTTTAAAAATCCTATTCATTCTGATGGGCGTCTCTTCCTACACGCTCTTAGGAGGGCATACTGGCTTCTTTGATTTTTTTGTGGTTTTTTTTGGTGTTTGTTTGTTTTTTCTTTTGTTTTGTGTTAGTGACAGATGCACTTGGCAGTATGTGTGACCTTGAGTTGTACACATGAGCAAGCAAGGCAGCCCAGTCCTGCAAGGCTGTTTATGCATTCTTAGTGAGCTCCTTCTGAGAGGAGTGTCTCAAGGAAGACAGAAGCATGATGTGCATACCAAGCCAAGTGCTTCATGTTTTATTTATAGGGAAAAGGGGCATATAAATTTGCTGAAGGGGAAAGAAAAATGAAGAATTTGACTTACCTTGTCAGTGTAGACGAAGAACAGAATCACAACAGTGAGCTCCAACAGAAATATAATTAACAGCATGATAAAAAACTGTCAAGAGAAGAAGGGGCAGGGGATAAAACAAAAACCATCAACATGTATTTCAGCTTTTCCTGGATGCACAGTAAGTACATTCAGCAGATCATGCACAATGGAGACTGGGAGCCATACAGTCAGCAAGATACAAATATGCAGCAACTGAAAAAACAGGTAAAATAGTAGTCAGGAAACACGATGGTATCTGGGCATACATAGGGCTCATTTATATCACTGGTTTCAGTAGAACAGACTAAAACCCCACAAAGAATAAGCCAGTGCCCTGTTTGACAACACTCGAGGACTCTTCCCATACTAGGTTTTTTCATTTCCTGCCCCCCCCCCATTGGACATCAGTGATACCAGTGAGATATCCAAGGACATCAGTGATACCCAGTGCTATCAGTGAAATCCACAACTTCAATTTTCCCTTGAAAGAGAAAGTAGCCTGGGCTGTAACCCATGAAGTCATAGCTCCTTTCAGTGGGAACTGTGGGAGAATGAAAGGTATACCAAGTAGGCTTATGAGCAGTTTCAGGCAGCTACACAAATCACCCATGAGTTTCAGTTGAAAGGGCCTGATTTGTATGGAAGACATCCAAGTGAAGTCAGTCCACCTCCTTTTCCTATAAGCCATGGAACTGTCTAAACCCCAGTATTCAAAAGCTCAAAGGAGTGGATAAAAAACTTTCAACGCAGACATTTCAGGTATATTCTCTAAAGCCTTCAGCTCTGATGGACTTCAGTGAGAGGAACTGTTGGCAATGCCAAACACCTTTGGACAACCACATCCTTTGCATTTTGTTGAGATGTTGATGGGTCTGCAGCACAGCTCTGCAGCATTGTCAACACAGCAGCTGCACAGACTTTAGAATGAGCGCTATCAGAGCATTAAATGAAACTGTGTTGTAAAGACAGGTACAAGAGAGAATAATTTTGGAAAATTTTTATGCTCAGGCAAAGGTCCTGCTCCCCATAACACAAACTCCTCACACTTAGCAGCCTGTAAGGCTGGAATTCTAATACTGAGCAACACTAACTTAATTGGAATCCCATCCCCAAGAGAAAAAAACACAACAGTTATTGTCTCTTTAGCTTCAACCACAAGACTGCAAACTTATGAAAGTTTAATAGCTGCTAAGCCTTTATCAGACTTTCTGCACTGCCTGGTAAGTCAAAACCAAACCTTTGAACCTATGGATTTCTGTGACTGGATGGAGGGCAAAAGGTCAAGAAGGGGAAAATACTTTTCTCCCCTCATACAATTACTCTGTCGACAGAACTCATTGCATTTTGCCCTGTGAATCTTAAATTATTTATTTTCAAATCTTCACCACCAGTATTTTCACGCCTGCCTGACCCTAATACTGGATCCTATTACTGCCCAGTTTTGAATCACAGAACCCATTTATGCTCAAGACCCAAGCTGATTTCCATATCGTTACCATCCAACACTGACCTTCTGTATGGCTTTGCAAACCAGCTTGCTTATTTTTTACAATTTTAGCCTGCTGCATACCATTAACTGAACCAGGACAAAGCAAAACACTCTCTGCAAAGATGCACTGACACTTTGCTCTATTTATTTGGTTGCAGAGCACTTTTTTGCTCATCCATAAAGCACCACTTTTCCAAAAGGTGCATGTGAACACCAATCTCTCCCTGTGAAATTCCCTGGCATAGCCAAGATTGCATTAGACAATTTCCAGGACAAAGGAGGGGCTGGTACTCATTATAAACTGTGATCAGCACTTCCTACCACAAGACCTCAATTTCATCAGCTTATCATTTTGCAAAACCTTAATTGTCTGTGTTTATATATTCTGCGCTCGTGTCTCTCTAAAAGATAAAAGCATTTAGAAGAACATCAGAAATAGCACTTCAATTACTTTTAAGGATGAAGCAGGGCAATGTATGTTGTTCTGCCCAGGTTAAATTTCTGGTGGTTTAATCTGAAATCCTCTCATACTGCCATGTTTAGAGAAGGGACCTGAAATGGTGTGCCTCTGTTTAAGGCACATGCTTTTTGTCTTCCCCAACTGAGTGCATTTTTGCACAAAAGTTATTAGCCTTCAAAAGATGCATTTCACACACCCAGTAGAGATGAGAGGGCTCAGCAGCTAAAACCTGCCAAGTGTACAATCACATGCTCACGCACAACCAGACAACCCACAAACCATCTTTTCTGCTCCTGTGGTGCCCACACTCACCCCCGATGCCTTTCTGCCATCTCCCCAGAGCCAACACCCTCCAGTTCCCACTTCACAGGGCATGACCTGGAACATTGGGTATGTCCCGGAACTGGAATAAAATTCAGGGACCTGTTTTTAATATGCTCTCAAAAAAGTTTTTCCTCCCTTCTTTGCTCTCAGCAGCATGGAGAGAGTACAGATGAAGCCAGGAATGAGTTTGCAGGAGAAAGGAAAGCCTAAAGAAGAATATTTTTACCAGCTGATCGGGAATGGTTTGTTTTAGGATATGATCTGGCAACCAGTTTTAGAGCAATTGTCCCTAGAGGCAGCAGCTGATGGAGGCAGGAGGCACCAGAGACAATGGCAAGGCAAGCACAGGGGTAGAGGACACCTGCACACATGGATACCAAGAGGAGCGAGGCCTTTGAGAGGATGGTGGGATGGGGAGGACCCCATGCTGGAGTCATGGGAAAAAGAAAAGCAAGAAACAAAGAGTGGTAGAAGAAGGAAAGCCTCCTGCACTGAGACCCTCATGACTGAGTACAACACATAGGGAATGGACTGGAGAATGGTAAGGGGGTGCGTCATTATTTCTCAATACAAGGATTAGCAATTAAAAAGTTTATCCTAACTGGCAATAAATTAAGTGAAATTTCACAACTGAAGAGTGTTCTCCCCTGCAACACCAACTCTGCTAAAGACCCCCATCTTCAGCCTGGAGCAGGCAGCTGCTGTTGCCAGCTGTGCAGGTGTGTCCATCAGCAAAAGGAGGGAGGGCCTTCTGGCAAAACCAAGATGGTGCTCCTAACTTAGTTCATACTAGAGAAATAGGTATGACATTGCCATCATAAAAAAATGCTCAAATTGCTGAGTCGAGCACTCAAAATGTAGGAAATATAAGAATAAAAGTCTTCTCAGTGATGGTTATGTATCCTAAGTCTTTTCCTACACAGACTCAGATGTTCCTCTAAGGTGGGAATTTCGTTTCACGCACTGCAGATTTTGGAAGTCATACAGTGAACCAAACCTAATGTACACGGTTCAGAAAGTCAAAACCTAGATAAGTAGGATTATCCTTTATCTCCACAGAAAAATATTTTGGTTTTATATAAAATATGTAGTTAAATCTTTTTTACCACTTGCATTCACTGACAAAGCCCAGATGGTTGTATCACAGATAACTAACACCTATTAGTAGTCCCGCTGTGTGCAGACAGTAGAGACCTGTGCTGGATCTTTTATTACAGAGGTAAATTACATGAGGTGAACCTCAAGGTGTAGGCTTCGAATTGATCACCTGGTAAAAGCTACAAGCACTTGCATGTCAGCAGGTGCCATCCCCCCCTAAGGAAGAACCATACCCGAACCCAAACTAACTCGCTGGAAAGCAGAAATCAAGGTTTCAGCCTGAACTGGCTGCAAAGCACTGCCTGCACACTTCAGCACATTTTCTGATTCACCAGCTTAAAATGCATGCATGGACATATGCACAACCTGCTCCTCTATTCCCACAGCATCCTCCAACAACAGTTCCTTTTCAGTTCCATCCTCAGTACCATCCCAAAGGGAATGACACCCAGTCTAGGGCCAGAACCAGCCTTGGCATATACCATTCAAATTTAAAGGGAATAAACATAAACCCACTGAAGGCTCACAGCACCTAAACCCCTGCCACACCTGCTGGAAACTCTCACAGTTCCCTTTCAATTGAGTTCTCTCACTGTGGTGATAAATACAGGGAATAATAAATATGAGTTTTGTTTGGTTCACTGGGGCTGTAGGCTGTTGGTATAATAAAGATTTATGCATGCAGAAACAACAATGCCAAAGCAAAGCATTCATGTGAAACTCCATAAAAAAAAGATTAATCTGACCTTGTGCAGAAAAATGCTTTACCACACTACTTGTCAAACAGTGGGATGCAACCTAGTAGCTGAACCTAGAGGTTCAGTGGAGAGGTACCTACTCTTCAGCTTTTCATAAATTACACCTGAAATAACCCCACGTAAGTTTTGATGAGAAGGGAGGCAAGGTGATGCCTTTCTGTCTGCCACTGCTGATTTCCAACTCTTAAGAAAACTATGGCCAGTTTCTCAGCAGCTACCTTCATATTCTACAAAGCCTATGACTTTCTCACAGGTTCCCATTAAAGGAGTAGGGAAAGGGAAGTAAGCAAATGCTATCAAGCCTACCTCACAGATATGCACCACCCTCCTGATGTCAGAGAAAAAAATCTGCTAGAGAAGAGGAAATCCCAGCTTTCAGCTCCATCCCCACTGGAGTTGTATCAGGCTTTTGACTCACTCCTTCCACTTTGCTTCATTCAGCCTCTTTATATCAGTGGGAGAATCAAGAATTGTACCCTCTACATCATTTAAAGCATGTTTCCATCACAGCAAGAGAAAAACAAGCTAATTTCCTTCTCAAACAAACATCTCCTTGTTTCTCAGATATTACAGACACTTGACTCTCTGCATGGTGACTGAGCACCACACACTAATACACAGGTTGAGCCTTCTGCTTCCCCACTGCCTCTCCTTCCTCAACAGTTGTATTATGTTGCTCAAATTGCCCATCTCTCCATGTCAGCTGATCATCTCACAGTCTCCCAAAGACAAAAGTGATCCAGTACAATGAAAGCCAATGTGTGATTATATTGTTAGCCTCCTCACATTTTGCTGTGAGACTAAATGTGATATAACTGCTGGCAAAATCAAGACTGCTATGTTTAGACATATCAGTGAAACAATGCTTTCAGTTTGATAGGGGTCTGCCTAGGAAGGAGACAATAAGATCACCCCCTTCTCAACTTAGCTAATGGCAGGAGACAGTTCCTTGCAAAGTATTATTCAAATTCTCTTCAACAAACAACACGAAAGTAGTAGGAAGATCCAAGAGCCAGCACTCTCTTTGGGATAGTGATAAATTCCAAAACAATTCTAAAGTTCATGGCTTAGCAAATGAATTGTTTAGGTCAAACTACATTCAGATTAGCATAACCTGCTTAAGAATCTGAACAAGTAACTTCAATAGTCAGCCTGTTCTGTTTTCCACCACATAGTGCCTACACCGTTAAACTGTCTGCAAGGAGGACCATCAGCTTCTTTTCTGCCAGAGACAATATGAAGTACAGCACAGAAGCAGGTAGGATGCACCTCTGAAAATGCTCCAGCAAGATAATTGCTCTTCACCTGCATCAGCTCCCAGGATAGAGAGGGGAAAAAAAAAAATTAGAAGATTTACAGGCAGTCTTTCCTCTGTAACATCAACTGCAAGCTTGATACAGTCAAGCATTTTGCCTTTTAGTGATGCTGGGTTACCAAGTCCTCATGGACAGCTCTAATTTCCATGTCACATTTCACTTCCCAAATAACATGCATCTCAGGCAGAAGAAATTACATGGAATTTGCTGGGCTAAGATAGTTGCTCTTTGTAGCCTGGGAGGGTTTTTGTCTGCCTGGCCCTAATGTATATATACATAACTTTGCTATTCTAGAATGCACCAGCTCTGGCTGGGTCTCTCAGAATCACAGAAACATACAGGTTTTCAGTGACCTCTGGAAATCATCTGGCTTAACCCCTTGCTAAAAAAGCATGGTCAACCAGATGAAGCTGTGCAGAGCTGTGCCCTGCCACCTTATGAGCATCTCCAAGGATGGACAGTCAACCACAGCCTCACTGGACGCCTTCCAATACTTCACTACATTCATGATAAAAAAAATACTCTGCATCTGATTTGAATTTCCTTTGCTTTAACATGTGCTTGCTACCACTTGTATGATCCCTGTGAATCCTTCCAAGAGCTGTATTTTCTTTAGATTCTGCTGTAAGGTAGTTGAAGACATGAATAAAATATCCTCCTTGCTTTAATTTCTTAAGACAGAACAAACCCAGCTCTCTCAGTCTGTCCTTGCACATCATGTGCCCATAATCATCACAGTGGCCCTTCACTGGATTCCCTCCCCTCTGGTATGTACATGCCTCTTCTACTGCTTCAAAACAGGTTAAGCACTTTAGACATAGCCTTGTCTTATTCTGGAAGAAGGTGTTATTGTTTCTCCGTGTCAAGAAATGTAAAGGAATGTGGAGGGTGGTTTGGTCCACAACTAACCAATTATTACACTTATCTATTTATTCTGATTTGAGAAAAAGGCACACAGGTTAAAGTGCAGACTCTCCACACACTTCAAAGATCTCTGCTTGATCTTTAGATTATAATTTGATATGAACAGAAATACTATCAAAGATAATATCCTGCACAAATCCTTCTCTTCAGGGATAGTATTGTATTTTTAATACTGAAGGTGTAAATATTATCTCTCTTTTTTGAGTAAATTACATCAAACTTTTACCTACTGTCATGGTAAGAAAATGAGCTCTATCCCAGCTGAAACCAGGTGACCTAGAAATCCACTGAGCTCCATTAAAGTCAAAAGAACTTAATGGATTTTACAGCAGCTACACTTTACCAAGCTGCCTGAAAATGAAGAATTTTACTTGAATTTAATATTCTTTGTAATTTTCCTGTTATTTTCTAATAGAGCATTTATATTTAAATAAAATTTCCTGGGCTGAGTGAAAATGCCTCATTACTATTGCTGATATTGTCAAAATCTTATGTCTTTCCTGCAGCAGTGTAGCACTCCCATGCCCAACCAAATTACAACAGGTGCATCAACAAACTTAGATGCATAAAGTCAAGCACCAAAAGGGGCAACACTGTCAGAGGTTCTGAGTGCTATAAACTATTGCCAAATTTACTGTATATTCCGCATTTTGGAAAAAAATCAAGCCACCTAAGAAAAGTCTGAACCAATGCAAGGATTCCAACTGAGACACTAAAAAAACTGGAGAACCACCACTCTTTGTAAGGGTCCTGTATTTTTGCCAATGTTGGATCTGGCTTTGTAAGATGATCAACATGAAGATCATCCTCAAGCATTTTAAAAGGCTTCCCAGAATAGCTTTTTTATAACATACTGGTACGTCCACAGAATAAAAATTGATATGGTACAGATTTTAGCAGCACTCAAAAAACCCCAAACAACCAAACAAAACTTTCTTCTACTTTTGAAAGTAAAAGTGTTTAATATATCACTAATTCTCACAAGAAGTTTTATTTAACACAATTCCCCACAGGCATTTTGATCTGATTAGTGGGAACATTATGAAAGGTTTGCTTTTTTTATTATTTTTTTTCTTTGATTTTCTTTACCATGGTATTGAGCAAGGAGAGGAGAACAGAAGAAAAGGTGCAATGGGAATTGTATTCAGAAGAGATTTCCTCTGCAGCCTGGAAGACTTGTACAGAAAGAGACAGAGCAGCGAATGAGAGATGACAGGACAGTGCTCAGGCTGTACGAGTAACTGGAATGACAGTCAATAAAATCCCAGCGTATTAATCTACTACATGAACTTTAGAGCAAAAAGGGCAGTTTGCTTCTATCAATTTCCATCACAGTGGATTCTGATTCTACACCTCAGTACCAAAGTTTTTGCTGACACTTGGTTTGAATGCTCCCTTTGTTAATTCCATGCAATTGCTCCCTTTGTAGCACCATGCATGCTTCCTTCCTGCCCACAGCATTTAGACTCCTTGAACATTTGTAGATCTATGTGCCATCTGAGCCCCCTCTCTGTCATGCTGTGCATATTTAGCTCTTTCAGTACTTCCTTGGGAGTAAATCTCTTTAGCCTCACAATCATCTTTTTTTTTTCAGCATAAAAATGATAAGTTTGTTCATAAACTGTAAAAAGGCAGTAATATATATGAGCAAACTTATGAATAGAAACTCCATTATGAAAGCAGCATGTATCTAAATTTAGTTCATCAGCTATTATTATCTAAAAGCCTCAATAGTTAATTCATTCTGATTGTGACAAAGTCTTGCATGCTTTGTGCCTGTACAGCTCTGTTTATGTTTGGACTATATTTTTTATGAATGTGCAAGAACTCCTGCTGATCAATAAAGCTCAAAGAAATCTGCAGTAATTATTTCTGGAAAGATATACAACATATGCCATCTTAGCACATTAACAGCGTTTCATTTTAGTCTCATTACTGCTTTCATTTGGAATCATTCAGTCTTACTGCATTAGTGAGTGAGAGCTGAGAGACTTGATATTCCCAAACTATGCGTCACAGGATTTTAACTGGCATTTTATGGCATTTCTAGCAATTTTTCATATTCTCCAAAAACTGACTCAAAATCAATGAAGTGTCATCAAATATTAGCCAGGTATCACTCTAATATCACAACTGTAGATGGGTACAGGCCCATTTAACAGATCACAGATTTCCTAGCACTAATATAGGTCTTGCTGGCCTTTTAAGGGTTGCTTCATCTCTTCTGCAAACATAATGCAAAGGTGTGACACGATCCAGTGTCAATCTTTATACTAGTCAAGAGAGAAACCCATCCTACTTGTGAAGTACGAGTGCCTGAAGAAGAAATAATCCAATATTGGTTTAAACCAATATTCTCCACCTATGGTGATGACATGCAATACTCATTAGTGTCTAAACTTACACCTTTTACTCACACTTTAACATCACCTGTGGATTTAGTAAATGGAGCTTCTTCCCTGGGATATTTTCTGTCATCTGGAGTGCCAGCATGAAACAGGATCAGACAGCTTGGTGCCCTGAGAGGAGAGCAGCAGCAAGTGGTGCTCACACTCTGCGTGAGGAGCAAGCGGCTTGGCAGGGCTGGCATCACACTCGTGTTCACACTGAACATCTGGCTGACCCCACGTGCTGGGCAGACTGACAGAAGTTCCCCCAAGACGATAAGGGCAAATGACATGACCATGCTGCTCAGCTGACTTACAATGAGCTGAAGGGGAAAAAAATTACTGTGAAATTCTGCAGTTCTCCCTTTACATGTATTTGCAAATGCTGAGCTGAAGCTTGCAATAGGACCTCACCTGCCAATTATAATAGAACATTTATTTCCAGAAGTCTCAAAACAGCACGTAAAAACTGTGATGTACGTGTACATGAAGGAGATGGTGAGAAGAACATGGTGAAGGAGAGAATAAAGGACAAGGTAGAGCATTTTGTCTGTATTTAAATGCTGCTGCTGGTTTTACCTCCAGATTGTTTTCTCAAATGTGCTACACAGAAGCTGCTGCGTCAGATGAATGTGGGATGGTCTTTTAGTAGCTTTAAAAACAAACAGTCAGTTTGGCTTACCTAATTCTGCTTTTAGGTGGTAATATTCTCCTAGTGGAGAGAGTTACATTTTTCTGAGGTTCAGGTATTCTATTCAATTCTAATCCTTATACCAAAAGAAGTCCGTGTTGGTCTTCAATTTAGGATGCATTGTTACCCTGGCTAAAATAACAAAAGAATGACTGCGAATATATTCACACAATCTGCTTTGGTGAGCCTACTGCTTTCCATCCACACAGATAACTTGATTGTCAGGGGAAAAAAATTCTCAAATGTTATGTTCAAAAGTGACATGAATGTCCGGACTGGCCAGGAACACACAGGTTACCTGCCCCTTGCTTTCAAAACCAGAGGAATTCTGTCACCTTTCAGATCGTGCCCTACGTCTAGAGCAAAAGTCTATCAAAAGCAGCAGAGGTCAGTCTTGTAGATCAGACAATAAACACATCTGTTCAGAAACTGCAAGCTGTGGCAAAAAAACAAGACTTTCTTGAAAGTGTTTTCCAGACTACCATGTAGTCTTATGCTCGGCTCTTCCACCGTGAGGTTTTTTAGATGACTGAACTGTTCTGGCAGTTTGACGTGCAGTGAGGTATCGGTGACCCACCTCAAATCCTTACAGACAGGATTTGAGCTGTATAGGAATAGGGCAAGACGAGGCTTAGTCCACTTTAGAAATGACTCACAGACCGGTTTCTTTTCAAGAAACCTCTGGCACATGAGACTTAATTGAATGTTGAGGTAAAAGATGAGGTGAGGGAGGCTTTCCAAGTGATAAAGGAACTTGAGCCTGCACAGACTGTCCTAGAAGCTGATGTTGCTAACACACTGCTAACAACTACTAGTTAACAGATTAATCAACAAAGAGTTAGGAACTTGGAAACACCGACAGCCATTGAGACAAACAGATTAAACCTTCAACTGATATAACTTAGTTTAGCTCCACAGATTCCTGCATTTGGTGCTGCCAACCCAGTTGGATTGCCATAAAGCACTGCCTTAGCACTATAAAAAGGAAAGGGGACATTAGGAAAAGGTTCTTCACAGAGATGGTGGTTAGTCACCAGAACAGGCTCCCCAGGGAAGTGGGAGCCCCAAGCCTGGCAGAGCTCATAAAGTATCTGGACTACACTCTTAGTTACATGGTTTAGTTTAGTTAGGTGCCCTGTAGGGAGCAGGTAGTAGCACTAGATGATTCTTATGGGTCTCTTCCAACTCAAGATATTGTATGATTCTATATCTCAAAGCACATCAGGCAATAGTGGTATTGCATCAGTCTATATTAGAAAACTAAATACTTCCCTATGAGGTAAGCCCTTCCTATACATTGAGCCTAGATTCAAGTCTAAAAACAGGAGGGAAGGAAAACAGCTTCATTCTTTATCTCCTCTGTTCCTAGTGCCTTTGATTAACTGCTACCAGAGTTGAAGAAAAGAAGGTAGGAAGGGGAGGACTCAGACAGGTTCCATCCCCTTCTCAGTTTCAGTATCAGCCAAGCAGAAGGAGCTAAAAACTGAAAGGCAATGAGGAGCAGATTCTTCATAAGAGTGACAACCAAACTAGGGGAGATTGGTGCTCAGTACTTACAGGCCAAACAGGCTTTCATCAGCAACACAGCAGTACACAGAGCAGTGTTATACATGATACATAATGCTCTCAGGCTGTATGTATGGCAGCTGCCTGGCCTTTGCATTACTTGCTTGGTGCAGTGGCTGCAGCCACAGTCTCCGTGACTTTGCTAGCTTAATTGCTAAAACACCATCTCCTGTGCTAAACTGGAATGAGAATCTACAGTTTGATCTGTAGCATTAAATCTCTGAGATGAAGTAATTCATGGGTTGTTTCTTTCCCATTTAGTTGCTTGGAAATAAATTCCCTGTCACCAATGAAATTTCAAATGCCAGCTCTCTGGATCCAATGACCCTACTGAAAATAGTAGGGTTTTTTAGTCTCCTTTTCTTTCCACTCATTAACTTTTTTCTCATTTTCCTTATTGCTATTTTACTTACAGATGAGCTGCTGAAGTTCAGAAAACTGTCAACAGCACAGTACAAAACATCACGGGCACTCGTTTTCCCCTTGGACTATTCCATAAATGAGAATCTTTTGATGTCTGGATAGTCACACAGATACGTATATAGCATCAGCACATTCCACAGCTGGTCCTGACCTAGTATCGAGGTTTAATTCTCATCTCATTCATTCCAGCAACTGTGACAAACTACTTGCTATTAACATGAGGTCCTCATTTAAATTAAACTGAACACACAGATCTGGCCAGCAATTATTATTTTCCTTCCTTCTCATTAACCGTTGTTCCAGCTGTTCTACAATAAAAATCAGGGTTATCCACAAATCAGGAATAAGGGGAAATAGGGTGTATCTAAGACATTTTCTTATTCATCTAATCTAATCTGTGATGTGATGGAATGTACCCAACATTGCTGTTTTATAAGAAGGCAGTTTTGGGTAATCGGAGAGGAATCAGCATTTTGTCTGCTTCAAGCCCTTTCTCCTTTCTAGCTTACTCCTGTGTAGGCAATGTGTGGCAGAGAATCCCCTCATCCTCTACCTCTTTTCACTGGATTACTGACCATGCTGCATTCCAATCAGGAGCTGAAGAATCTGTCCTTTGTACCAAATCACTGGAGGAAAAAAAAAAAAGGATAGCAAAATCTGAGGGTGAAATAAAGAACTGCCTGTGGATCTTATCTCCTTCTAGGACATGGGTTATCATTTAGTTTCAGCTGTCTGGAAACATGGTATCTGTAACAACCAAACAGATACTAAACCCCTTCCTTCACAGAGGGCCCAACAAACTGTTTTAACCAGTATTACTACAAATTCCTGAATCAAAAATAAGTTCCTATTTGCAGAAAAACATATGCCTAGACCATGTTCACTGTCCCTTTCCAGCAGCTTCTCTAAATGTTCTGTTTCACATTTAACTGAAGGCAATGTTACAATTAGGCTCAGCAGCTCAGCTGGGACAGCCTTGAGTGGAGCCAAGTCTGCAAATTAGGTACTTTCAACAAAATAAAAATTGAGAAATGATTTTGCTTTGGGATGTTTTTATTTATCATTTGGACATAATATATATGATAAATCAAAACTTGTATTGCTATTATGGAAACATGGACTAAATACTTCTTGAAGGTCACTGAAGCACACAGGATGGCTAGATATGCTCTTCTGTAATGACAGAAAGATGATAAAGGCACTGAGATTTAGACAATTTTGGTTTGCTTCACAGCTTTCCCACAATCTCCCAGTGCAACCTCCCCAAGGCACTTAGTGTCACTTTGCTGCAGCTCCCCATCTGTCTAATGAGGATAATAATATTTTCCATTTGTCTTATCTAATTAGATGGCAAACTCTACTGGCCAGGTACCTCTGTTTACCAGGAGTTTTATACAGAAAGAGCATCCTCATGGGCTGCCTGCAGGGGATACTGTAATATAGATAATAAATTATATAATCCATCATGATTTAATGTCAAGAGCTAAGACTTTTAACCTGGACTATCCATAGAATAATGAAAGACCTTTTTCCGTGCAAGCATATAAATATAGATCTCTGCTAAACATGTACAAAAGGCAGAGAATTCAGGCAATTTAACTCCTCAAACATAGATCTTAAGCAATTAACCTAAAAGACAATGTTTACACAGACACTGAAGGATCAGCTAGGTCAACGTTTGAGCATGAAGGGACTTAATCAGGTATAAATTTCTTTAGCATAGAGAAATGGTCTGTTCAGGTGTGCATGCAGCACCTGCCTGAAGTCAGTACTGTGATCAAGCCACCACACCTGATTGTGCTGGAGTGGCACAGCAAGGTGGTGCCCCAGCTCCTGCCCCTTAGGGGGACAGCATGTGCATCACAAAGGGTAAAGAGCTAAACACTTTGTTAAAATTCACAAAGATGATGGATACAGCTAAAAGCTCTGAGGGACAACAGAACTATATCCCATTTGTAAAGGAGAAATGAACAAGGTTTCCTAATTCTGTGCCAAGATAGCCTATAGAGATTTGTAGTACAGCTAGATGACCCAACAATGCAGGACTAAATACCTATAAAAAAAATAAACAGAAGTCCATAAACTAACTTTCTCAAGTCAGACTGTTAGCTTACTACCTCTGTCACTAGTTAAGGACAGTGACCCAACACATCAGCTGCCATTTTCTAATTACAGCTGAGCTTGTAGCAAGGGGACCTCTGTTGTACAGTCTTGAGCAACAAGACTAGCAGAAATGTCAAACAAATCTTTCTGAAGCAAGAAAGGACTCTTCACCTGCTTCATTCACCAATTTGCACCTACATTCAGATGTAAGATTATACATGCCAGGTTGTATACTTATCTCAAGAATGCCTGTTGCTTTGATTTCCCTAGGGAAATCTAAAAACGGGAAAGCTTATCTTCTTTCACATTGTAGCTGGAGCAAATAAGAGTCAGTGCAAATATCATTCCTTGTTCACTGAGATCTTAGAATGACAGCTACAAAACCCACCCCATCTACGTACTTGTGCAGAATTCACAGGAGAGTTGAGGTTTCCTTTTATTTTTTCCTTTACATTTTCATATTACTGTATTGCTCTGAATGCAAAGAAATAGCAATGGCCTGTTTCTTAAAAGATTAATGAAGCATTTTCCTGACTATACACTGCCACTGAGTGAAGAATATCTGTCAGCTCCTTAGTTCATGGACGCCAGGTACGTCCTTTCAAGTCAATCCATCTGCAAAGCTTTAGACTATCTAAACTCTCTATTCAGAGAGTTAACATAGATCATTCCTGACTACTGCACACAGCTATGCAAAAATCTCATTTACAAATTAACTTTACATCTGCTTTGGACTGCCTTTCTCTATCTGTCCTCTGCTACTTAAAATACTTGGTCTGTCCTTCTTTCTTTCAAAAGTCACTGGCAAATGCCAGAGGTAAGCAATTACAAACATTCATACCTAACATCACAGCAGCCTAATACCAAAGAGCTTACAGGCGTGCTGACAACCCAATACAAATGTCATACATGGAGAACACAAAGACACAGGATCAGAGTCTCATCTGCTCTGCAAGCTAGTGTATGAAATGTAAATAGACTGAAATGTCTCTTTGATACTACTTATTTTTCATTCGCTCAAGCAAATGCCTTAGGAAATCTCATCCCTTATCCCATTATCAAAGAGCAGCATTATTCCTAAGGCAAGATCATACACAAACATCCTGTGTCTAACATATGTCTAACACCACATAAACTTCTGCTCCTCCAGTGCAGGTGGGTTGAGCTAGAAGCTCTTCCTGCCCTGTTCCTTCCAAGTTCATTTCAGGATCCCAGTAGCGCTCCATGGCTTCTGCAATAACTCCAATGTATTCCTCCAAACCACCCACTCCAATAACAGCAGTATATCCTCTCAGCTAGCACCTGCCACATCCTTCCCTCTTTCTTCTGATTTTAGGAAGCAAAAGAAGAGGTGCCCCTGTTGTATGGGAAATTTGTCTTTCCAGTCCCTGTAGGTCAGACTGCCAACAACCTATCATTAGGATGAGGTGCAGTATGGGAGATATGAGCAAGTGAAGGTCCAACTTGTTCTTGGTCAAACCTGGCATGACTATGCAGTTTGTATGCTTAAAATGCCATAAGTGTCTTCAAGGAGATCTTAAGGATGTGATTTCAGACTGGGCAGCAATAGGAATACAGTACAGGCAGGGCATCCGGAGAATGATTCACAACATCTTTGTTACTGCCTATGGTCATACCTAACATCCCAGGCTTTCTGTTACACTGTATGGAACAGAGGAATGGGGGCGGTCAATGAAAACTGCAACTGTCTCAGATATAGACAAGGACATTCTGCTCAGCAGACCAATGTCTGATCTTATATATGTAGGTTATAACATGAGTACCTGCCATCCCACTGTGATAACATCCCTGTGCACTCCTCCAGCTTGGTTTATTCCATTTTCTTTTCTTTTTGTCCACCAGAAACCTCTTTTAACTGCCTGCAGACCTAGTCTACCTCCTGTCCCTCTCTTCCCTAAATTTGTTTAGTGCTTTTTTCCTTATTGGTCTAGAATCTCATGAAGTTCCACAAGGCCAAGCAAAAGGTCCTGCTCCTGGGTCAGGTGCAGGCACAGAGACAGGCTGGGCAGAGACTGGATCAACACTAACCTTAGGGAGAAAGACTTTAGGGGTGTTTGCAGATGAAATGCTCAACATGACTTGGCAATTCACATTTGCAGCCCAGAAAGCAAATCATATTCTGGGCTGCATCAAAAAAGTGTGACCAGCAGGTGGAGGGAGGTGAATGTCCCTCTCTACTCTGCTCTCCTAAGACCCTAACTGCAGTATTACATCCATTACTGCAGTATTACTCTGGAGTCTTCAGCACAAGAAAGGCATGGACTTGTTGGAGTGGGTCTGTAGGAGGGCCACTAAGTTGATCATAGGCTGTAGCACCTCTCCTATGAAGACAGGCTGAGAGAATTGGCGTTGCTTATCCTGGAGAAGAGGCTTTGAGGGAGACCTTATAGCACCTTTCAGTACCCAAAGGAGGCCTACAAGAAAGCTGAAGAGGGACTTTTCACATGGGCCTGTAGTAATAGGACAAGGGGGAATGACTTAAAGCTGAAAGATGGGGGGTTTAGATTAGACATTAGGAAGGAATTCTTTGCCATGAGGTTGCACAGAGAGGTTGTGGACTTCCCATCCCTAGAGCTGACCAGGACCAGGCTGGATGGGACTCTGAGTAACCAGATCTAGTGGAAGGTGTTCCCACCCACGGCAGGGAAGTTGGAACTAGATGATCTTTAAGTTCCTTTCCAATCCAATGATTCTAGTGCTGGGGCTTGACAAACATCAGGAAGTGAGGGTGAATGATCCAAATACATATCCCAGTGAATAATGCAACAGAATATACTACCCATAGAATATAGAATATACTATCATCCCATCTTAAGCACCTGTACACACAGACTTAAGCTTCTCTGTTTGTGTACTATCAAAGCCCCTGTTTGCAAATGTAAGAAAAGCAATGAAAAGTTAACTAAAGCAAATGCTGCGCAAAAAGGTATGGTAGTGACATCACACATAAGCAAGACAACTTCCTCCATAAGTTGCTGCCCATTTGTGGTATTACCTTCTGAAGACATAAATTACAGGAATTCAGTTAAAAAAACAATCTTAGCTACTACCAGGACCAAAGCCAAATGTTAAGTGGTGGCCAGGGAGATACAGAAAGGAGTGTAAGGACTTGATCCTGCAGTGACTGTTAAACACTGTTTGTGTTTAACACAAGGCTGCCAGTACTTAGATGATAAATCCTACTGCATCCCAGGTGCAACAAAACCATTCTCTTAAAAAGCAGTAGAGAGCAGCATTTTCAGGGATGTTTAACAAAAAACACAGATATTTTTGGAAGAGATTATTTTCATTTTGGCAGAACATAGTGTTAGGAAAACCTGTGTAATAAGAAAAGGATGAAGAGATGTAGCAATCACACCCCTTAAGAACAGCCTTGGTTTGATATTCAGCAATTTCTTTCATTCAAGCATTTATTTTGCTGTCTATGTTACCTAGAAAAACGGGAGCCAACCAAAATGAAATGCACTAGCCCTGAACTTGAGAATGCTATTTCAAACACTAGTCAAATAGATCCAGCAATCTGGGGCAAGGAAGACTAAGGACAAACCTACACGATAAGGCTTTGCTGTCGAAAACAGGAGCTCCTACAACTATCCATTTCCCTTCCAAAGACACAGGCACAACAAATGAACTCAAAGAGCTCAAAAATCTCACTGGTATTTACTGACAGCAAGGAAGCACCAATGCACATTGAAGAAAGCTACTTTAGACTAAACAAAAAGTGAATTCAATGTAGGCTATTTAAACTGTATTTCAACCCTCTATAGTTTGGCTTACTTGGAGTTAAAGTAGCTGTAATCAGCTCTAATGTAACTCAATTTTGAAAAAAAAAAGAGTAAAATGGAGGCTATGCTGAGTAACTACAGCAAAGAAAGGTAAGGACAGGCAGACAGAGTGAAATGTGGGTACCAAATCAGATCAAGCTTCCCAATTCTCTCATGCAAAGAGTTCCTAAATGAATTTTGATTCCTTTGCATTATTTAACTTGATCCATCGAGTCCTTATGTCATGCACCAAAGGGCATTAGAATCTGTGTACTGTGCAGCATATGTCAGGAGGACATTTCCATCTCCCTATAAAGCTGCCCAGGTAAGGTTCAACGAGTACATTCACCCTGGCTGCAGCAATGATAGCTGATCAAGGGAGTCTCTGCCCTTGCCTAAAGAAGAGATGAAGGCCAAAGAATCATACAAGATAAAAGGCTGAAACACTTCCAGTACCGAGGACTAATTGCCAGATGCTGACCTGATCCTGACACACAAGAAGGCACTGCTCACTGCTGGTCATACCTGAGCCAGGCCTTCAGAAAAGCACAAAGCAGGTGACTAATTTTGCACATATAAGCTATAGACTCAGCACCCTGTGGGCTCCTGCTGCATTGGCATTGAAGTTGTAATTCATTACAGGTGGCTGGCCACATTCTTCCTCCACAAAGTGCGTTTTTATAAGACTGTTGAAAATTTCAAGGTCTTTCAGCCTTGGATTCTGACTTCAGCCTTCCCAGTTTCAATTTCCACTCACATACCTGCCACATAAATAGCCTAGACTGACTAGTCCTGACTGGTTAAAAATCAGCAGAAACAACCGACTAAGGCAGGGGTCTAGAAAGAGTCCTGTGTTGAAAGCCTGGGGGTCTGTGTGCCTCCACTCATTCTGTACTTCCCAGGGAACAGAATGAGTATGTGAAGCACAGTAAGGAAGAGCCTCTTACAAAGGCATCACCAGCACCAAACTGAACTCGAGCATCATTTCACTCTGAGGTTTGCCAAACATCATGGTCAAGTCCCAGACTGGAGCAGCAAGATCACCTCACTTCCTGGTCCTCAGCTGAACAAGATGTGAAATATACACTAACACCAACTACAGCAGGTATTCACTACTCCTAAATCTTGGCTTTGAGTGGTATCAAATTGCTTTTTGATAGAATACTCCAGGGATGTGGCTCAAGCCACTGTGAAATCATGGAAGCCGGCACCTTATTAATCTTTGATTTCACAGCAGTCTCTTTATGGTGGTACCTTTGCTCCATGACATCTCAGACTTTGAGAGTTAATGATTAGTAAAACCAGCATTGTCAAATCTGAAGGTCTTTTTTTTCAATTTAAACCAAAATCAACCTCTTCACAGTGTTTCCTGCCTACACTGATCTTTCTGCCCAGGACTTCAGACCATCAGTCCCACCAGGGCAAACATTTAGAGTAGATCACTACCAAAGCTGAGTGACAAATAATTCAGGGATACACTGCAAAAGATGTCCCCACAAAATTCTTCCTCTTCTTTCAGTTCAAAAAATCCTACACCATCACTAACAATTCCCTTCTTGCAGGTCTCATCCTCCATGCTAAGATGAAAAGTGTGGTCAGGAATGAGCTAGCAGCTCCTTAAAATTAGCAATACCTGATTCAAACATGACTCACATCTCATCTGTGTCAAGTGAGCGACTTGTGTTGAGATTCTGGTCATATGCACTGGAATAGCACCATAAGACAGTAAACACCACAGCAACACAGCGGGTTAATACTCACACTCAGCAGGAGGCACTTGTTTTCTTTGATGGCGCCTATGCAGCCCACAAAGCCAATGATCATGACAAATGTCCCTGTGACGATCAGTAGGTTGGCCGCTGACAGGGACGGGAAAGAAGAGGAGAGGGTGGCAAAGTTCCCTTGGGTAACAGCCAGCCAGATGCCAACACCAAGGATTCCACAGCCTCCCAACTGGGAAAACAAAGAGAAACATAGAAACTCAGTTATTGCATCCAAACAACTCCAGCTATTAATCCATGTCAATACGGCAGTGGTAGAACAACTCTGCTGGAGGTAAACCAGCAGTCATACCTAATAAGAAGTTCTCTCTCCCCCTATGGCACTTTCAGTAGGGAAAATCAAGGAGAAAGAAAAAAGTTATAGAGGAGAAGTCATCAGTAAGATGTAGCACTCAAGAAAAAGACACAGATTTCTTAAACCCAAGACACAACTTCAGATACCAGGTCTCTTCCTCTCTAGTGAAAAAGCAGACACTGAGTAATGGAGAAATTCCCTAGGGTTCAGTTCTCAAAGGGATTGAAAAAAATCCATGTCCTATTTAGGTACCTTACAGAGCTGCCCAGAATGGCTGAAGCACTTTTGATCCCCCATTCTTCCCATCCCAATACAGTCTCTCATCCCTCACACATGCCATAAACAAACCCTGCAAGAGCATTCACCTGGCAGGACACCTCATTACTTCTCAGTTGCTGTCTAAGCTCTGGCCCCTCTTGGAAGCAAGAGAGCATTTACAGTGTAAAAGCACCAGAGAAGCAGGAAGAATCCTCCCATAACATTAAAACTCCCCAAACAGATGTTTACTCCTAATGTGACACTTGATTGGTGATTAAATCCTCAGAACAGAACTTGGCTGGTTTACGAAAAGTTTGAGGAGGAGCAGTAATACAGGCTTCCTAGGCACAGGAACAAGGAAAAGGGAGGATGCCCATGCAGGCAGCAGCCACCACAAAAACATAAAGTTTACAATTATTATATATACAAGGAACTTTCAAAAAATTCAAACATTTAGAAGCATGCTGTTATAACTGCAAGAAAACCTGCAGAATTGCAACAACCTGAGTAAAGCTGAGCAATTAAATACAATTAAACTGAAGGGGGTTTTGCATTATTATATAGTCACAAAGCATATCATCACTTAGGTTTCTTTCTTTCCTGCTCTCCCTTTAAAATAACCAATTTTTATTGAGTTTTATAATTGCACTTTATTACCCAAATCAATTAAAAGCTAGGAAAGAAATTGTGTTCCTAAGAGTATTATGCCCGACACAGGAGCATATCCATTAAATACCTGCATAAGGATGAACATAAGGCAGCTCGTGAACCAGGGAAGGAAAAAGATAGAGCTAATCCTGGGGCAGAGTTAAACCTTGGAAACGAAACACAGAGGAGAAACACAAAAGCCAAAGCAATTCCATACATTAATTACTAAGGTCGTCTCTGAATGCCATTGAATTACCCCCAATAAAGGACAATAAAGGCAACTGTGTTTTAAGGCAGGACTCCTCACGCCAGCTGCAAAGCAGTCTATTTTGTTCAGAACTAAGGAACCAAACTATACCTCATTGCAATGTACCTGAGCTGCATCAACCTGCATGTCTCCACTGAGGGAAGGAAAACTCCAGGACATAGGGACTCAGATCACCTCATCCAGTGGCCTTTTCCATTACAGGCATCCCATATCACCACATTCACCCTTTCACAAGTACCCTCTGCAAGAACCATGGAGGGATAGGCCATGCCCTGATCATACACTCTGCAAATACCTTCCCTCTACGCCCACTTACAGACCATGATCTTTAACATGGTCCAAAATGATTCAAGAATAACCAAGGGAGAGGAAGGGAAGAATACTTAAAGAAGGTAACCCAAAGAAAATAATTTAGGATAACTGAGGGGATATAAACAAAAGCTATTATCATGGCCCAAGGCAAAAAAAAAAAAAAAAAAAAAAAAAAACAAACAAAAAAGTAAAAAATTCCCTAAAATGGGAATAAAACTGAACATTTATTGGACTACAGAACAGCATCAAAGGAGAGGTGGCAGACACGTGAGCTAAAACCAAACTGGTCCAAGTGCTGAAATACAGCCAGGAAGAGCAATGAACTGGCAAAGGAATGGGGTGGAAAGCCCAGCCACTGCCTCTTCAGCCTAGTTCTGCCTCAACATCAGCCTCAGAGCTGCAGGCACCGTGAGACCACACAGATCAATTAAACCTAATGAAGGTGGATGCCCAGCAGCAGCAGAGGCATGACCTTGCAATATGTTTAGCTATTATCTTTAGTTCTTTGTTCTGAAGCAATTCAACAGCACCAGTAAGAGGCAGCTTATTTCATCACCTTTCATGTTCCCGTGTTGCTACACTGCTCTGAGTGATACCAACACTTACAACTATCACTTGTGTTATGTGAGGTGGGTCTCGCCAAGGACGCTGTAATGGCAAAACCTGCTTGCCTGCTCCTCCATCACCCACTAAATTCTTTATGATGTTCAATCCATAATGCTTGAGGCATCATTGCCCAGACATTTGAATCCAGCCTATTCTGACTCCAAAGTCTTTCCTGTTTGCAGAAACTGGAAGTTCACCAGTAGCACAAAACACCACAAAAGTCAGACACAGTTCGTGCAAAATGCCCTGACTGTGGCTGTGCCCATTTAGATCAGGGATGAATATTTCAGATCAGTTGGTCAGCAGGAGTATCTCACTACACTATCCTTGGTTCAGAGATAACTCTCCATCTTCCTGTTTTTCAAGAGATGATGAACAGCTCTTCCTTAGGTTGATTAACCAAACCCTGAAATGCACAAAGGGATCCTTTGAACACTGAAGCATCTGACTCAAGGCGGATCTCCCAATGTCAGCACATGCTACTGTGGACTGCTTTACCCTAGTTCAGCCCTTTTACTTGTCCTACATCAGAACATCCCTTCACGGTCCTCAAATAAATTTGCTAAGCTGTCACAACAGGCCTGGGAAACTCGAGTCTAAACTGCTCTTTTTTTCCCCCCACGGAGTGAAACACATCTGCAAGCCTCCATCCAATGGCTGTTTTAACACCCAAGCACTTGGTTAAGGAAATGCTTCAGGGAACCAAGACCCACCAAGACAGCCACAGGAGCCTTTCCAGCAATAGCCAAGTGTTTTCAAAATGCTTGCTTTCTGCCTGCCCTGCCCCTCATCCTGAACTTCACAGCAGCATAATTCCCAGTCCAAAATCGAGAGATTAGAGGGATCGTATTTATTTATTCTGGATCAGAGCCAAGAGAAAACCAACTGTAGTTGGTTCTACGCTGCTTTGTCTGTTTTTACTTCTTCCTCTTGGTATCTAAGGCACTGTTAAGTTACAAATAATTTTACATAGTTATGATATTCCCTCCACTTTTTCTCTCCTTACCACATCTCCAACCCCCAGGCCTTTTTTTTTGCATTGAACAGTCAGAAGCAAAGTGAGGAGATGATAAGTTTTGACAGTTTTCAGGGCCTGCCGAGATGTGAAATTAAACAAAACCAAAACCATTAACAGGGCTATCCTTGACAATTTGGGGGTCTCCACGTAAACAGTGATGCTGTCATGGTTAAAGGAGAAAACATTAAAACAAGAAGAATAGCGAGAAGTCTACAGTTTAAACCTGATCTATTGGCAGCCAAATTAACTCAATTTAGTGAGTGCAGAGTTGACTTAAAAAAACACCAAAAAACAAACAAAACCCCTTGAAAGACAGCAGGCTGACAACAGCATTTTTTTTAATTCCCTTGTGAAATGTTTAACACATTATTTGCCTAATTGTTCATGATAATCACTCTCTCGCAAGCAGGGCAGCTCATGGCAAAACCTGCAACAAAATGCAGCTTCCTCTAACATTTCCCCAACCCCAATAAATGCTACTAATTTTTTTGCAAAATCTTTTATTCTAAAGTGAAAAGAGTGAGACATCAGAATGAATACTGTCATAGCCCTGAGATTCAGGACATTATAGTCAAGTGTCTGTTCCAGGACAGATGTCACTGTAAATCTCAAATAAGCTACTTAGTATGTCTGTGCCTGAGCTGCAAAATTGTGAGTAAAAAGACAGGAGTAGTGGGTTCTTTGCAAGCCCTGGACTTTGCAATTGGCTGTGCAAGGAGAGGATTATTCTGCTACGGACAAATTGCCCACAGGCATTTTTACCGCAGAGTCAAGCAGTAAGGCAGGTGGCTTCCTCTAAAAGCATGGATTGAGTCTGCCTCTTCTTCCCCAAGAGATACACAGACACATGCACTTGCTCTCTTGGCAAAAAAGCTGCCTATGGAATTAGATCCTCCAAATTGTTCTAATGGGTTAGAAAATAAATTATTCATGCTTCAGTGCATACATTTAGAATTGATCTTACAGTATGATAATCAAAGTAATCCCAAACAGCCCTGGATATATGCACGTTGGTAGAGAAAATTATTCTGAAGTTACAGCTACACACTTAAAATACTGCAGGAGAAACTGCCTCATTGTTCATGATAATGGTGTTGGTGCCTTTAAGTAGGTTTTTTATTGGTTTTATTACATGGAAAATGCATCTAATTGAGGCTTTTCATATTGTATCTGATTAGGATCTACTCATACTTCCTCTTTTAGCTAAAAAAAATTCGTCGTGTATTAAGAAATATGCTGACAACAGAATCTAAGTGGATTCTGAAAAATCAGTTGTTTTGCAGTTAAACTCCGTTGGAAGACTTTTCTCCCCCAGTTCCTACATATTTAAACTAAAAGGGCTTTCTCAATCCCACTTGAATGAATATGCTTCCCCCCTAAGTATGGAGTTAAAGTATACAGTGAAAAAATCAACACCTAAGTATCAAAAGTGAATGTTCTGGTAATATTAGGCATACTTAAATTACTGTTCCTCTCAGCTAGAAGCACAGAGAGGTGGAAATGGAATACATATATACATCTACAGGATCAAATGAATGAAGAGCCTCACATGGAGAAAGCAGAGGCACGTGTGCAAACGCAGAGCCCACAGTGCTCTATATAAACACGTGCAAATGACCTGTCCATGCAGCCGTTGCCTATGTAGGAGGGAGAAGGGGGTGTTTCTGGAAAACAACTTCAATTACACTGGCAACTTCTGCAAAACACCTTCAAACACACTGGCCGCTTCTGGAAAACCTTCAAGGAGGTAGTTCATGGCCATCATGCTACTGAAGACCTCGCAGACATCCCTGTGCACCACATGACCACGACCCACTGCCAGGATGCAGGATAAATGAATTTGCAAGTGGTGTCTCACCACACTTTGGATGAGCTCATGTGACGCAAAGTAGTAGTATTACCTCAGAGTAGCACAAGCTGCATTTCTTTCACTAGTCAGAGGTCTGAAATTTAACAAATATGGAATGATAGAAATTTAACAAAGGATGGTATGAAATTTGATCCCCTTGTGCCTCTGATTTTAGACAGTTAAATGGAGTAGTAAATGAGGAACAAAGTACATTTCTACCCTTAAGAGTATTGAGGCTAAAACTGAAGCATATGTCCAAACCTCATCCAAAATGGCCATGATCTGAGCTATGCCCTTTTAGCAAGAATTTATAAAGAGCTAGGGAAAAAATACTTGAAAACAAGATTAGTTAGGGACCATAATCCGGGGAGTGAAGAGACTGGAACAGTAGCACTCCAAAAACACCAGCATGGGATGGGAAAGATGACTAGAGGATCATTATTCATTTTTCTTAAGATTAAAAAAGATTGCAGTTATTTGGTCTGCAGGCTGAAAACCAATAAAGTACTTTTCCACAAACCATTTAATTAAATTCTGAAATTCATTGCCACAGATTTTTATGGATGTTAAAATATATGCAGGTTCAAAAAGGGATTATACAAATCAAATGAGGACAAGGTATCCTAGCATTTCTTAAAAGTGATATTTTATTTCCAGGGGAAGACCTTAAACCATTAACTGGAGCAGCTGGTAAAAAATGTCCTGTCTTGTCCTTCCTTTTTTCTTATATTCTCTCTAAGCATCCCTGAGTAACCATGACCAAAAATCAGGTACTCAGTTATATGAAACTTTTTCAACATCATGGGTATTTGTATGTTCTCCTCACTTCACACTTCCCCTCTCTAGTTTGAACGTTCACTTAAAGTTTGAATCTATTTTTTTTTAAACTTGCTTGCTTGACTTGGCATCAGCCTATTTTCAGAGACAGGGCTTTAGATACAGACAACCATCAAAGAGTTAAATCCCTGTTTCTCCTTGCCTACATATCATATTGGTTTTGTATCAATGAATACATAGCTTATTTCAACACAAAAGTTAAAAAATCTGTTTGGTAATCAAATTTATCATATTTAGAGACAAATTCAAAATATCTACCTCCCTCAGATCCATTGGACCTATAAATGCTGTATTTCTTTTCCCATCAGCAAGCAGATCCTATTCAGGCCCTTCTCTCTCAGACTTAGCAATTCAGGAGTAAGACCTTCTAGCCTCTACACACCCAGTCCACTAGATCTTTTGCAGTACAGTGGGAGGGAAATCCCAGAATTTATTCCCAGGCATAACTGACGCTCATGTTAGCACAATCAATAGGTAAGCTAGAAACAGCACGGTGCTTATGCCCACTTTTTCAGTATGGCTTATGGAATTTGGGCAGCTGTCAGCAAATTCTCAGCTGTCATCACTTCAGAGTACTTTTAGCTGTGTCATAACTTGCATCAAAAAATCAATGAGAACAGGGCTTACAGGCCCTCTAGGTCATTGAAAAACATCTCCCTGATTTCCCACCCTAGGGAGTAAGCAGCCTTTTAAAGCCTGGCTGAATGCAAGCATGTTCTTCCACCCCATGTGCCACCCACACACCTTTAGCACCTTGACTGTCAGGCTGGCTGAGTCAGCACAGCCCTCTGAAGAAGTTTTTTCACAGAAGCATAAATAAGGGTAGAAAAGACTCCAGTGTATCAAGTCTGGGGATAGACCTTAAAAGTCTGTTGAGACTTGGGATTTCAACAGTTAAGCACTTCATGAGGTTTCCACAGAAGAAGAGAGGAGTGGAAGAACAGAAAAAGGAGGGAAAATCCCCTAAAAAACTAAGCCTGAGGTCTGTAAAGTCACTCTGTAAAAGGGAACAGGTCAGGAATGGACTCTTAGTTGCGTTGCTCCTCACACAGACATGTCTGTTCCGAACTCCTAATAAGTGCTAGCTCCATCCAGTAGATGGACACTATTCCAAATAATTACACATCACAAACATACACTGCTCTATTCCCAGACTCAACACTTCCTTTTAGAACATCTGCTCATGGCAGTACGTTCTCTCAAGCCAAAATTTTATTTTGGTCTGCTGTTATTTAATTCCACTTTTGAACTCTTTCACTAATATCTCTATGACTTACAGGAAGATGTTTTAAAAGAGCACAACTGTGTATAAGACACAAAGCATTTCAAATGTCGATCTCTTCAGCTCTGCATATAAGCAGTAAAAATTCAAAAGCTCTATGAAACCAGTTGTTTGGTCCCATCATCCCATATTCTTTTCATTTTGCTTAAAAATTAGTTTTTAATACAAAAATCTCATCATGCAATATGGACCATTATGTACATGAGCAGCAGACAAAGGTTTCCAAGAGTTGGAGGCCTATACTCCAGCCGGTGTCAGCCAGCATGACTGACTTGTCACCACCCTGACCAACAACAGCCAAGGACCCAGCCTGGATGTCATACTAGACATTCTCCTGAAGGAACATCCTGTCTGCCTCTCCTTTCCAAGCCACTGCGTTGTCAGTAGTGCGACACAGTGTGCAGCATTTAACATAATTTCAAAGTAGATGTGATGGACCATCTTCCATGAGTCTGAACTTGATATCCTGCACGACAGGCAAACAACTGTTTTGTGAACACAGGTAGCTGAGCGCTACAATCAGAACCTGTGTTCTGCCTGCCAGCATGACACCCTGGGATTCATACCCTCATGGTCCTCTAAGGCCACTGTGGCCTTGTCACAGGTTGGAAGAAACGCACGTCAATAGCCCACATGGTTGCTTTTCTTCCTTTTAGACCCTTCTCTCCAATGAACAGGCTTTGTTTTAGGATATTCCACCCAGTGCATGAGCCTGACAAACACCAACTGATTTTATTAGGCCTAGAAAGAGCTCCAAAGTCCCGTTTGTAGACTGTGTGGGCAAAAGAACATCACAAGAAGGGCATTTATTTTCATAGCATCAATAATGTAAACATGAAATGCTGCTTTTTCAGTTACCCTAGTGAGGATTGAGCCTCAGGAACTTAAGCCTTAAGAAATCCATTATTCTTTCCCAGTTGCATTCCGCCACTAAATTACAGTCTCATACAACTAAAGTAAATTTGGGGACAATTGAAGACATCAAAAGACAGAATATCACGCTGATCCCCTGCTATTGGAAAAGTGAATAAAGAGTCATTCAGTTAATCCCTGCTGTTTTATGAGTAGCACTCTCCTACACACTTGTTCCTCCAAATCACAGATATCTATCAACTACAGTTACAGAAGAACAGAACTACAACATTTATGAGTTGATACACCCCATCTAAAAAGCAATGGCTTCCTTTCACGGGCTCAAGATTCATTGGAACACTTAAATGTGTGCTCAATCCCATCCTTATTCAGCAAAGCAATAAGAGCATGTGCTTAATTGCCATTGGCTTTAATTAGCCACATCTGTAGTACACTTAATTGCCCCTTGCTGCAAAGCTCTACCACTGAGGATGCAAAAACTTGCAGAAATAGAAAGGTGAGAATGACCTATTAAGGCAGCATTGCTGACAAAAGATTAAACACGATCAAAGAATATTAAAAAATGATGATTATCAATGTCACAAGCATCTGATTTGGCTACTTGACTAAACTAATTCAAATTAAGGATTATGAGTAAAGCAGTGAGTTAATGCCAACACACTGAAACAGAGTAAATGCATGAGTTGGAAAAGGGAAATGGATGAATTCACTCCAACTACTCTTCAGATTCTAGCTTTAGCTCCTGCCAAACTGAAAGTGGTAAAGTTTTTTCTCCTCAAAAATAATTTCTAAACCTACCTGGGGATTACTGTAATGAAATAGATACAGTTGTAATGAGGAATATATGCATGAGGTCTGGAATCAGAATCCATCAAATGAAGTTAAACCTTTTAAAAGGTAAGCAGAGAAGGAAGAAAACTGGGTGTGACCAGGAGTCCCTGTTCTGTCTCATCCCTATAGCAATAAATACCTTTTTTAATTACTTTGTAACATAAACTACGAAAATACCAGATCTAGAGCTCTAGATGCAATTTCTGTCACCCAGTGTCACATACATAGCATTAAATACTGAAAGCAATAAAAGCAAACAAAATTGTAAAATTTGGTCTCTCATACAACACAAAACTTGTGATTTCTGTAAAGGAAATTGCTGATGGACAATTTTACCTGAACCATTTGCTGAGATGCTGAGAGAAACTGAGGATAATGAACCTCAAATAACAACTCCAGAGGCCACAGCTCAGTTCGTTGGTTTACCACAAATTTCTTGCATTAGATAAGGTCCAGATTATTTGGTATCTTTAGTGTTTTTCTCTCCCCTAGAGGTACTGAATGAGTTTAGAGTAAACAGCAGCGAAATATTAAGATGCTAGGACTCTCATAAAAACAGAAGAAAAACAAACAGGTTTCTTATGGAACATAAGGATGGTCATTCTATTTCACATTACTCAAAAAGTTTTAAAAACATGTTGCAACAGGCACGAACTACAGAAAAATAAAATGAAAATCAACTTTATATTGCATGTTTAATCCATACAGAGGTAAGCAGACAGCACAGGGCAGGTTGCTATAGAAACATCCATAGTGAACACAGGTACTATAGTTGAAATGCAAAATTAGTCATCTATCTAGAAAATTGCTGATACTGTCAAAAAACCTTCCCAAAGCTAAAGCTGATATCCTCTCTCACTAAAGCTTTCAAAAAGTAAGAGTCTTGACTGTATAAACCAATCTTTGTTCAGAATATTTAATCAAATAATCTCCCGCTGCACATAAGGGCAGAAGCTGAATTTAATTTGGAAGCTGAGTCAGATCACGAAAAGTCTCTGGTTTCAGTTCTGGAACTTAGGGCAGGTGGTCTTTACTAACATGTTTGGCTTTTCACATCTTGAGGCTGATTTTGAGCATCCTTTCTCAGGTCCCAAACAATGCTGATATGTTCTATTGTGATTATGCTTAATTTTCCTAACAAAAAACTCTTACAAGAGGAATTGTTCTTCTTTGCAAATGTACAGTCTACATGATAGAACATCTTCAATTCGTCCAGGAGCAATGCAGCTATGCCACATTCTCTGCTTTCTGAGGTTCACTCTGCAGCCAGTGACAGCATTAACAAGAATATATATAGCACTATATATATATCTAACACTGCTCTCAAATCTCTCAGAGGACAGCAGAGGGCTAGAGGTGAGGGTCAGTGGGAACACCAGCAATACAGCACTCCCTTCCTCAATCCCACCACAGATACTGTGCCTGCAACCTACTCTCTCTGCCCAGGTGCTGGAAACACCTGAGGACAGACAAATGTTCTGTATCACAAGAAGTCCCTTCCCACTGTTCTCCAAGTCCCTCTCAAAAAACCACAGGACCCTTGGGTTGATTCCTGGCACACTCAACTTTCTTCTTGAGGAGCTCAAGCCCTGCTCAGGAATTGACCCCATCACAAGTAGGAACAGAAAGATTTTGTGAAGCAGTAGGACTTTTCCACAGGATCTCATTTCCTGAGGTTAAACTTTTCACAGGGACGGGGAGAATGACTGAACTTGTACACCACAACTGGCTTTTAATAAGAAGTCTTTTTTTAGCAGTCCCATCAGTAAGTGGCTCACACGGTCATAGAAAAGGTTTCTGCCACATTCAATATTGATATCCTGATCAATAGCAGACTTGTAAGCAATAATCATGCCCTAAAGCCACACATCACAAAGCTCATCTTCTTTCACTGAATGCCATCAGAAAGCTGAGCAAAATACATTCTGAATCTTTTATGGGTTCTTTTTAATGGAGTGTTAATAATATTTGTACAAGCAAACAAAGTATTTACTTCCATGGCAATTGCCTAATAATTCCTTGTAAGCAGTCCCTTGTAACAATACCAGTGTTATGTCTGGTATAGCATCTCTCACTTCAATAGTTCAAATGCCTTGTCAAGAAAACTATTCTAATTGGGTAGGAGTACAAGAGAAAGCAAAGATTATTCCCTTGTTTTATGTTAGCAATTTTTAATGATTGTTTATTTATATTAGGCTTTGCTATGCAATAGCACATCTGAGGCTATTTATACACAATTGTTCATATCCCAAGCCACTTCCAAGCATGGGCAGTATGCCATCAGTAATGAATGCCACCTCAAATAATCTCTTTTTCTGTGTTAGTTAACCCCAAAGGAAACATTACAGTCCTTTTCTATCACCAACCAAATATCTGCTATGGAAGCATTTTAGATGCTTTGGAATAAACACATTTAGTTAAACAGATCTGTGATCAGCAGCTTCACTGCACCATACAGGCAGGAGAGCCCACACAATCCCCTGCTTTCACATTTTATTTTGCCTTTTTCTGTTTCATGGATCTGCAGAAATGAGCTCAAAGACTATGATGTAAAAATGAGTGCAAACATTTCCTCTGGGACCGTCCAAACAACAAGTTTACACTAAGGGCTCTTTCCAAGTAGCCTTCTGGTCACAGAAGTACTGCTGACACTTCTGAACCATGGAAGATTTTTAGACTAAACTTCATCTTCTTTTGTCAAATGCTGCAACACACAAAGACTACAAGAATTTCTTCTGACTTCAGGTCTATACCACCAGCATTTAGACACCTAGGCTGGGATTCAGGTCACCTGACTTTTGGTGTCAATGCTATTAATCATAGTCTAAGACTGACTTTGGTGAGCTGAAGTGCTCCTGAGACACCATTAATGGCACTGACCAGAATTGCCCTGACTGCAACAGAAGCCCAGACACCTTGAGTTAGGGCAACTCATAACTTAGCCCAAATCCATCTGCCCAGACTCTCCTTCATTGGAAGGAAACAGGCATCCTCCAAGTCCACTCCAGCCTATTCTAGAATATGCATCCTGGAGAAATGACCCCTTGGGAAACCTACTCTGTGCACTGATTGAAGGCTAACCAGAGCAAACAGCATAGACAGCGTAAAATCCCTCTTTTGCCCAGTTACCTACAAGACAGAAAAGATGATTCTCTCTTCAAAGGTCAAGTTGTGAAGCTTCACGATCCTCCCTGAGGTAATTTGAAAATTAAATCATCTATCCTTATTAATTAAAATTACATATTGCCTTTTTAATTCCTTGCGATAAAAGCCTGCTATTGCATAGATGCTAAACCCCCGTGTGTGTACAGATACACACAGAGAGCAAGAAGAACCAAATTATCTCAGTTTAGTAAGTCCCTTCCAGTCAAGTAATGGAAAGCATTCAGATACACTTAACATTCTTGCCCTGCCCGTTACACGTATGGCTTAGTAGCTCTTAATAAAGGGGCATGACTGACATGAATTTATAGCTTTATTACTTTGCCCCTCGGGTTATAAATTCATGAAACAGTTGTAGTTTACTGCATTTTTATGTTTGTCAGTTTTATTTACACGCTCTTTCTTGCCATTAGATGGGGAAAAAAGCTTTTGGGTTTCTGCAGATCCTCAATCATTCTGTGCCAGGGCCTGAAATGAGACAGAAACAAAGACTTCTGGCTCATCTAAAAATAAACGGTCATCTCAAACACTTTCTCAGCACATCTTTCCATCATAAAGTACTGCCACATAAATATGACTTCATAAATTATATATCTTAAGTCTTTGCATGCTCACAGCAGTTTACCAATATATGTTCTGCAATACCTGCTTAAAAAAAACCTAGACATAAAATCATTGCCAATGATGATAAATGATTACAGCTTAATAACAGTCAGGCTGACAAAGCTGAAATGTCCACAGGGTGCATTGCAATTCACATACCATGGGTGAAAAAATAAAAAGCTTCCAAATATAGATGTTCCTGCCATCAGCAAAGAGAGGGAATCTAGAGAAAGGCCTTGTAACACCAGGCTGCATATTAATTCTAGGATGTCCCCTAAACCAAAACACTGGCATTTCATGTAAATTTAGTAAGCAAGAGAAGAAATGAGCTTCAGAGCAGAGAGTTGCAATGTGTCTGTGCTTGGTGGGACAGGTCTCACTAGAGTATAATATTGAGTATATATATTGAGAAGCACAACTTCACCCAAACAAGAACAAGAAGACATTTTGGATAGTGAACCATATTCTTGGGTTAACTACAAAATTAGCTTCTCTGGATAGGAAAGCAGAAGGCAGCAATGGGACTAGCAGTATGAAATTTCACTTAAGTTCAGGCTAGAACTCGTATTTGTGAATCAAGGGAAAAGTCTTGTTTACTAACTCATCATGAGGCCACTTGGAGACTACAGTTGTACTGTACGGAACCTGCTCACAATTGATGACCCATAGCCACTTAAAGATAAATGACTGATTTCAAATTGTAAACAAGCAGTTCTGTATAAAGAAAACATCTCAAGATTATTTCAGCCATCTTCATTTCCATTCCATTAACCATTTAACAGGCAAAATACAATCAAAGGGGTAGAAAGCTCTCATCTTTACCTGATGAAGGGAATCCCCAATTCAGTTCAGTATTATTCAGGCCTTTCTCACTCTCCCAAGAGCGAGTGAGCATTACCCAGCAAGTAAGAGCAGGACAAGCTTGCCAGGACAAAAACAACAAGAAAAAAGCATGCAGTTTTCAGTCCATCTCCTCTCTTTCCCATGTCTCTTCTAAGGGTGTGACTGACCATTAAGAAAATACACTCTCACAAGAGGTAGGCATCAAAAGTACACAGCTGAAAAGGGAGGAAAGGATAGCAGGATGAATGAGTGTCCTCTAATGAAAAAGGAGAGATAAAGCCAAAAAACATGAAGGAAAATCTTTTGAGTAATGTAATGGTTTTAGTTTACCTTCCTGGTAACTAAGGTCATAACTAAGGAAGTATTCCATCTCATTTCTTTACG
>JAWWMP010000165.1:17207263-17285187 GCA_035047865.1 Dendrocincla tyrannina
TGAAGTTCTCCTCAGCTAAGGCAGGAAAGCCAAAGGTGCAACTCTCAGCCCCAGCTGTTTGCTTCAGTTTGTCCATTTCATTCTGTATTTACTGGATAATCAGTGTTTGTGCTGGCACCTAACACATTCAGATGAGGGACAGAGCTTTGTAAAATACCCTATTCTTATATATACTATTATATCCTATACTATTCCAAGTGCTGAGCTACCAGGAAATGCTAACACTGACTTAATGTATTTTGAATGGCAATCATCCCCCAGTGCATGGAAAGGCCAGCTGTATCATAACATAACACAACACCACACCAAAGCCAACTTCACAGCTCACTTCCCAAGTATGGACAGTCACCAGAAAAGATCTTTTGGCTCATATAAGGCTACACAGCAACCTCAGTGCCAGCACTAGACTGCAAACAATGGTCCAGCATGAGAATGGCACCTTGACTGCTCACTCCGGGAAGGTGGTTCAAAAGCCACAGGTTTACTGTCAAGTCCTGTAGCGACATAAACCATTTTCATAATGGTTGTGGGGCACCAGAAGAGGGTTGTGCATCAACGTAAGGTGGCTTAAGCAGAACCCCACTTCACTGGAATCAGAGCTGGAATATCTGCATTCCTAAAGGGAAGTTTTAAAGGGAGGTGAACATAACAATGACCCTCTTTACTGTGCAGGTGACTGAGCAGTGGAACAGGTTGCCTGGAGAGGGGGTAGAGTCTCCCTCACTGGAGATACTCAAGAACCATCTGGATGCAATTCTGTGCCATGTGCTCTAGGATTACCCTGCCTAACCAGAGATGTCGGACTAGATGACCACTGTGGTTCCTTTCAGACTGACCCATTCTGTGCTTCTGGATCAATGTAAGTTTACCAACTGATAGCTCTATGCTGAAAATTATACTGAAAGGAAAAAAAATAGGCACTTTCCTTTTGACAGTGGTAAAACCATGACAAATCTAGGTCTTGACACAGGCCCAGCTATTCAAGTTTGCTCATTTCTTTGTGACTTTGAAATATCCTCTATACAGATGTATTTGCCTTTGCAACTGCAGATGTGAAATTAAAATCTCCCTCTTCCCTGGACAATCATTTTTTTTCCTCTACACACAGTTTATGGGAGCTCATTCTTTGATATTTTTTTAATAACTTGTGTTGTGTCTGGCGCTTTGGGGAGTGCCTGTGACAGAAAGCACTTTATTACTTCTCTGTTTGAGTTCACTGCAGAGCGTTCACCAGGCCCTTTCTCTGAAAGGACATATCTAGGCAGCAATTTAATCAAGCAGTGATTGAAAAATTAAAGGTGGCGGTGATTAATATGGATTTAAGACTTCTTTTGTTTGAATGGGTTTTAGCTAGAGAACACAGCAGTCGGGCTTTCTATTTTTTTCCCCTCTGAAAGAGAGAGAAGGATAAGAAGGGGAACACAAAGGAAACCTCTTTAAGCAGATAATTTCTCTCCTTTTAGTATTCAAATCAAAGCCAAGGGAAGAGGTTACACACAGTGCATATTATTATCCTTAGGTAAATAACCAAGTGTAATTTCAGCAATCACAAGCACATCTCTGTGTATAAGCAAAGATCCAGCCACAGAAACTCAGTTTGGACCAGCAGCAGAAGGGAAAATTTCTTCCCAAGACATAAACAAATTTTGACATTGAATCATCAGCCTGGCTTATGAAAAAATAGATACCTTTTAGGAACCATGAGCACACTCTTAACATACATGGAGTGTTTTATATTTAAAACAGATGAACTAAGATCTTTGAAAGCTGCTAAGAAACAATGAAGGAATAACCTACTAGACAATCACACAAAATGCATCTGAAGGTCCAGCAACAGAAGCAGTATCCATATCTCTGGTTAGAGGAGGAGGGATTTCTGTGAATATAGTTATATATAGAGATGTCTATATCTTGCAGTAATTTGGATACGGATTCACATGCCTTGCACATTCTGCCACCATTTACAACATAGAAGGAGCTGGAATATACCACCATGGTTTGAATCAGATTTCAGATCAAGTCTTTGTGTGGTAAAACATCTTCATCAGTCAACTCAGCAGAGGTCCTAGAGATGCCACAACTTTGATCAAACCATTTTGTATTGCTCTTATTTACAAGTTACTACTGTAAATCTATAGTCAATTCATATTAGTCTGGCTCAAAGTTATTATGTTTAATTGATTGTAAACAACTTTGTGTATGTACTTCAATTTAAACAGTTTATAGCACTTTAGATCATCTGAGAAATAGGGACAAGCCAGGATAAGAATGGCCATGAAAATTTGCTTCTGCTTAATCATGAATACTTAAAAAAGTTTTAGCCAAATTGACATCAGTTGCATATGGTACTGACCTTAACTTCTTCCCCGCAACAAGTGACTCCCGCCTAAGCATCTTTGCAAAAACATTAGACATGCCTCATCTCCCATAAAGCATTGAAAAAATTAAAAAGAAAACACAAAAAACCTAGGCAAACAAAGATGATTATTTGTGGAAAATTAACCTTGTTATAATAAAAGCCTTTTCTGAAAACGGATCACCGGAGCTTCAACTAATAGACATTCTTTCCGAAATAGACATTCTTTCCGAAAGACTTATTTTTTCCCTTTACCTTTCTTCATGCTTGGCCAGAGTAAGTGATGCACATTTTCCCATGTGTCTTGTCCCCACAAAGAAGAACATCTTTGTAAGTTGCTTAAGAAGAACTCTAAAACGCATATTCAAAGCACTTAGATTAATTAAAAAAAAAAAGTTACCTACAAAACTGTTGTGGAGAGAAGTATGTTTGCATTTTTGCTAACTAACAGTTATATAATGGTCTGGTTCCCAAAGGATTCATATAATTTAAGTATAGGGTGTCTGAAAGAAAGTGAGTGCTGGAAGGTGGATACCCGATAATCCAATCCCATATGCCCCAGGCACAAACATAATTGTATTATAAAGTAGCTCTGCCAAAAGTGAAAACAATTAAAACACAATGCATACTTTACTGCTTACAGTGAAGAGGGTGGTTTCATTATTTGTGCATATCCACACCAGTAAATATCAAATAAAACAAATCAATAAATGCTGCTTGGAAATACAGTTATGAGATACTGCCATGCCATGCGTGTACTGGAGACATTACACAGTCAGAACCAACACTTTGCCACCAGTCTGATCAGCATTCCTAAACTATTTTGTTAAAACTGTTAAATGAACACTTTTAACATCAAGGACAGCTGTGAGCTGAAATTCTGGAGGAACCCAGACAAGGGTAAAGAACTCTTTCTGAGAGTGCTGTGATTCCTTTTCTCTTCCACACCCAAGTGTCCAATGAGAGGCTGAAGTAAAACAAAATCTGTTTGTGCTCTCATGGTTAAGGTCAGTCAGAACAAAAACTCCAAAATGCAAGACTGAAACACAACTTCATCACATAAAGGATTCTGACAGAGACTGAGAAGACAGGGCTAAGGCAAACAGAGTCACCATCTAAAGAATAAAAAGTATAAAGAACAATCTATTGCAGAGCAGCAGAAAAGTAGTAATCACAGCGATGTCCAGGATTTTCTTTGATCCCATTAGCTCAAGGAAGTCTCTTAGGCCAATGATTTTCAGAGCAGCCTCAGGTTTCATGCAGTATCAATACTTTCCAGCTTCATAAATGCCAAGCACTTTAGTTGATGTCCAGAGAGCCTCCACCCGACCAGTATCTCTGAAAATCTTGGAAAATGTATGCCTCTTAATACAAGACACTTCAGAAAATGCTGGACTGTACTACTCTGCATGTCAGTCTCTCCACATGCAAACTGAGCATGAAAATACTATTCCACCATGAAGGCGTAGCTAACAGTTTCCTTGCTGTCTGCAAAGCTCTTTTGAAAGAGGAGAATAACCAACATGATAAAAAAAATCATCATTGGTGTGTACAAATGGCTCATATACATCCAGCCCACTTTCAACATCTCTAGGGATTGGCTCTTCCTAATAAATGGCTCAAAATCATGAATGGCCAAAAAAGAAACCTAAAGAGAACAATAGAAGATGCAGAACTCGTTGAGAGAGAACCATAAACAATTACAAGGAACCCCAAGTTCCTACTTGCCACCCCAAAGATGTAGTTGCCTTATAAACATGCAGCAGCAACTTGCTAGAAAGTGTAGAAATTTCTTTTTGCTGCTGAATCACAAAGCTTTGGAGAACTTCTAGGGTACTTAATTTTCTGGCAAATCGCTTGAACCAGTTACCTACAGAGCATTACCTCCACAGCTTCTGACATGCCGCAACTCCACAAGTCTGCTGCCACACACAGCAACAGACCTCACATTAAAGCACTGCAGAGTATTACTCCTTTATTTTTCTGCAGTCAACCTTTACTATTAAAGAAATTTTTTTAATCAGCTCTTCCCCCTTCTCTGTTCACTCTGGTTTGCAGGACAGCCCAGGCAGCACAGACTGCCTGATACGATGCTAACAGTGTCGGTCTTGCTGTCCCCTTGCATGGCAGAGTTTACTGCACACACGCTGGGTCTGGCAACCTGGCAGCAACTCCACTGCTCTTCAGCACAGCCCTGCCAAGCAGCCTGCAGAGCTGACGTGTCCTCCCTGCCTTCTCCTGCCTTTCTTGTGCTTTGCTCAAAATAATTCTTTAGCTTCCTGCTGCCAAACAACCTTTCCCAGCCCCCAGGGGCTCAAAGGAGGAGCCATGTTGTTCATTCCCAGCCCAGCATCCCCCGTTACTGCTCCAGTATGAAAAACTACAGCTAGTGTACAGCGTAAGTTGTTACTATCACTCCCTTTCTCTCATAAACCAGGCACTGCCAATACCAGACTGCTGCGCTTCATGTATAATTCATCAGTTCCTTCATGTGCAAAGCTCTCCGCCGCAGCTCTTTTCTCTGCATTAAAGTTGTCTGTGGAGGAAAAAAAAGTGTCTGTGCAACCTCTGCTTGAAATATTAAGAGCACACCTGATTTTCAAAGTGTCTGTTGGCTTCCTTAATTTACCATAAAAACAAAAGCATCGGTAGTGCCCCCATGAGGGGACACAGCCACAGCAGGTCACAGGGATATTAGGCTGAGCTCTTCCATGGGAAAGCTGTGGGTATGCTGCCTGCCGTTTAATTCTCCTAAGAAACCAAAATCCGTTATAAAAGCCCTAAGCCTCAAAGTCTTTGCTGTCAAGATACACAAGACAAAGGAGAGAGCAATGTACTCTAGCAGTGTGCTCTGTGTTTTTCCAAAGGCTCCAGTGAAACAATGTCATCATGCAGAGTTCCTGCATGACAGCACCGCACGCACAAAGACCCTCGTGACCTTTTAACTACGTTTAGCCTTTTGCAGAGTCTCAGATTGCTTTTGGACACTCGCTAACAGCTTTCTTCAACCTGCCTGTTCCTCCCCAGCCAAAGAGCACACGATCATCATGCCTACCCCCACATGCACAAAGTCTTCCCATTGCCTTAGCTGCAAAAGTCTGAAGCTTTCTTCTGTTCTTCATCCAACACCACCTCCACATCTCTTCTTCAAACAAATTTCCTCCAAAAGTACTACATAGTCCATCTCTCTCCTTCTAGTTGCTGCAGAAAATGTGAGGTTGTGGGGTGATGAGAAGGGGCAGCTTTGCTACGTCCTACCTCATGCCTTCAACTGTCCATCACTCCAGGATGAACACAGAATATATTATACTATTTATTATTGTATTATTTGCCATAAATAATACTGCACATGTCTTGCCAGCTGCTAGAAGAAAGCCATACCTGGCTAGGTTCTATGGTCTCTGGTACATAGCTGGACAGACTAGTGGTTAATACAATGGCTCTTCCAGCTGCTAAAATCTAGTAGCACCAACAGCACTCCATAAAGAACATTAGACTCACACAGACCCACTGATGTTGCCTTTTTGTTGCAGAGGCAGTATCAAATCAAAGGAGACTCCTTCTGGAGATCCGTGGATCAGAAATCACTAGCAGTAGAGAGAGTGAAGGTATAAACAGACAAAGGACCCCATAAAACACACCAGTGCTTCTATTCCTCCCTCATTCAACCAGTACTGACTAGAAACTGGTTCACTTTCAGCAGTGTAAAGTTCTAACTACTCTTCTCCAGTCTCTTAATCTGCCCTGGTTCAACCTCCTTCCTTTGCAATTGTAAAGCTGGGTCATTTTAGCTCGCATTTGACTTTAATATTGATGGGTTTGTTGGTGTCAGCTGAGGGTAAGAAGCAAGGCTCTTCCAAAGCTAAGGCAATTTCTGTTTCTGCCTACATTTATACTGCCTGTTCCACATTTTCCCTGCAGCAAATAACTGTAAGAAATGTTCACACAACAGAGTGGGGAAAAAAACAACCCAACATGAAAAAGTAACATGACATCTATTTATACATTAATGAAACAATTACTAACTAATAGGAAGCAAACAAACCAAGCAGGACACAAACACAAGGAAACATTTTCTAATAAAGCTTCCTGCTCACTCAAGTGGCAAAGACATGTATGGCTATTTCCCTTTAGAAGGGTAAACAAACACTTAGAGTAGGCTGTAAAAGAGTTCACTGGTTTGTGAGGTTTTGTCCTTGTCCTGATATTTCTTACTCAGGCCATGGTTACAGTTCAGTTTTATGTCCCAAAGTGGGTTGAAGCCAAGAGTTTATTTGCCACCTTCCCTCCAGAACAACTCAACAAATCCAAATGGGAGAGAGCAGACAGGAGCCTAACAAAGAGCCAAGGTCTCTTCCCCTTAGAGGGCTGGAGAGAGGACCTCCAGCTGCTCTAGTGAGCTACGATGGAACACAGCTGCCCCAAGGCATAAAAGTGCTGCAGGGTTGTGCTACTCCTGAGAACAGAGTTTTTACTTCCTATCTTTACTTAAACCATTTTGGTACCAAGAAGGAAACTCAAGTGAAAACCTGATCTTTCTGCCTGGCTGCAGCAGGGTCTCTTCCTTTTTCAAACAACAAAAATCACATACCATATAATCCAGCACTGGACTTCTCCGTTTCCTGCTGCTTATTTGCCTCCAGGTCTGCTTCTTCCCTCTCTGCAGGGAATGGGAAGTCCAGCCTCTCCTCTGGCCTCCAGCCCAATAACCATATATTAAGCAACAGTGGTCCTACCCATCCCTCATTAATCTTCCTGACTGGTTTTACTCTTCCTCTTCTTACATTTTCCCTTGCAGTTTCTCTTAGTCTGTAGCTCCAAAATCTGCACCTCCACCTTTCTCTTGGCATTCACCTCTTCCCTGGTAATTTGCAGTCCCTTGTTCTCATCAGCTAACTGGTTCCAGCTGGGGCAATAGCTAGGCTCATCCTCAACCATTTCTGGTATACCATGCTCTCCATTCAATAAGCCCAGCAGAGAAAACACCACTGGGATTTGGTTCATCTTATTATAAAGATAGGAAAGGGAGCCTTCTGAGACTTGGACCATATTTACAGAGTCACGACTCATCACCAACTTAAAGCCCACATAAAATAGTGCAGCCCTCTGTTTTACCTGACAAGAAGGATCTGGAGCACATGTCAGATGAGGAGCAGCTGAGCGAGCTGGGGTGGTCCAGCCTGGAGAAAAGGAGGCTCAGGGGAAACCTTATGGCTCTCTACAATTACTTGAGAGAAGGTTGTAACCAGATGGGGATCGGACTCTTCTCCCAGGTAACAAGCAATAGAACAAGAGGAATCAGGAGAAATTTAGAATGGATATTAGGATAAAAAAATATTCACTGAAAGAGTTATCAAGCACTGGAACAGGCAGGGAAGTGGTTGAGCCACTATCCCTGGAGGTATTTATAAGACCTGCAGATGTGGTGCTTAGGGACATGGTTTAGTGGTGGACTTGGCAGTGCTGGGTTAATGGTTGGACTCAATGATCTTAAGGGTCTTTTCTGACCTAAATGATTCTATGAGTCTGTAAAAGTCATATACACTTCATGAGGTACAGCAATATTTGAGAGGCTGGCTCTGCTGTGCAGAGCTGTTCCAGGCATGGGAATAAGCAGATGGGAAGAGTTTGACACTTTGGACCTACAGAGCTTTCCAGAATAGCTGATTTCTTTTCCTGCCAGACATCCTGCATCAGAATGATGGAGATGCCACCTAGAAAGGTCTGTAGGAAAGAAAACGTATATTGTTTTACAGACAGATGGTCTAAGCCTAGGACTGAGTTTAAGCTGAGCATATGGTCCCCATAACACATGTAAGAACCAGCTACTGCCTAGAGGGACAAAGGTAACTTAATCAAGAATAAGAATACTGCAATATCACTGAGTGATTTTGTGACTCGTGGAGGTAGAGTTCATTTTAGGCAATTATCTCATATGCTCCCTACAACTGCTGTCCTCCGTGATGATGGGCTGCAGTCCATAATAATAATAAAGACACTCAAAGTGATCTGGACACTGGAATGATTCCAGGAATAAATTCCCACCTCCCCAAAGGCTGGAACAATCTAGCAAAGAAGGGTATCACACAGCACATATGGCATGCCAGGAGGGGAGAGCTGGAGTCAATCTATTTCATCACCTATGAAGGAAAAGAAAAAAGGAGCGAGAAGGAGGAACAGCTTGTTACAAAGACACAAAACAACATTTCACATTGTTTAGGACAATCTATTGGGCAGTGCAGGTATGATGCAAGCAGTGTCTTTGTGTCTGCTCTTTCCCCTGAAAAAACTATCAACTTTGGCCAGTAAAAGTTACCAGTTCCTTCAAGAATAGACTGAAATAGAGATACTTGCCTGATTCTTAGAAGGGGCTATGTCTTTACTGCTAATGGATGCTAAGTTACTCACACTGCTCCTCTACTCAAATTGAATTCTTAAGGTCTGACAGAGCTCCAGATCTCTATAGCTCTTTTTGCCTCTACCAGACTTTAAGGAAGTTACACCACCACGAACTGTGTGAGCCTCTGGCTCTGCCTGAGCATATATGAGCCCGTGAAAATAAGACGTGATATATTTGAAACTAGTAAATGTGTGACAAAAGATGCATTAACTGGCTTTGCCACGAATTGGCTAACTTTCTTCTCCACCATGTCCGAACACTGTAATGCCAAGAGAGCAGCAAGAGCACACAGAGATCATACCAGGCTTAGATGCAGGAGGAAATCAATATCCACGCTCTGCCCTGGCCAGCCGTGGGAAGCCATGAGAGGGATGCGGCAGTCAGCGGGTGAGTGTCCGCAGGGCTCCGGAATCAGAGCTCACCTTGGACCGGAGCTCACTTTCACCAGCTGCTCTGCAAACGTGGGACATCTTGCTCAGATTTGCTTTCCTGAACTATTCTGTGCCCTTATGCAGCCAGTCTTCAGAATTTAATTCTCACCATTATTCTCTTCTACTTATATACATAGCTCCCTTTTCTACAGCCCTGCAATCATGCAGGAAACAAGGCTTTGGATCTGAGCTTTATGTAAATTTAACGTGTTCTGAAAAAGCACCTTAACAAGTCCTACAGCTCTGTTTCACTGATTTCCCTTTGCATTTCCAGGTTTACATAAAGGTGCCTCAGTGGAAACTGTAATCAAGATATTTTTAAGACCTGACATATAAAATTCAGTTCTTCATAATTCATGTGCCTTTTTCCCACACCCCCTCTCTCTGTGTTTTTCTTTAAAAAGAGACCTGTCACAAAAAAAGGAATATTTAGCTGGACTGTATCTAGTTCTGTGAGGTTGGTACTAAGTCCTAAGGGAGAATAGCTTGTTCATTTTTTTGCTGAGTGTAAGTTACATTAAATATGCTGGACCCGTGCAGGTTTCTGCTAAGATGCCTCTGTAAAACTGAAGTTCACTTGTCTTCTGAATGGCTGGAAACGTTCATGAAGCATAAATCATTTCCCTTTCTCACTCAGCCCACAAACTTCATATATTATATAAACATATGGATATTAAAATTATACGTAACTTTTAAAATAAGTATCTGCCTTTGAGATGCTGGGCAGGTAAATTATAGACTCACAGACTAAGGAAAAGATCTGAGGACCATTAGATATATTGTGCAATGAAATCAAAAGCAGAATAAATTAAAACTGAGGTAATTTTAAAAGTTGGATACTATCCAATTCCTCTACAAGAAAGTCGAATGGAACAAGGGCATTGGAACAGACTTTCCCAGTGGGAACTGAAACTAGAAGAGGTTTGGACACAGAATCTGCATTTAGTTTATTATTTTGTCGGTACTTAGACTGTCAATCTAACTTGGCTTTCTGCCTCCTCATATTAAAACAGCACAACTTTACAACCTCAGTGCTTTGGCCTGTCTCTAGGGATCTCTTGCAAGCATTTACACCCTCCTGAGATCTAAGAGAACACAGAAGCTTAGGGCATGCAGCTTTTTAAGGAGACAGGAATAACAGAACAGGAAAATGCACTGCTTTGGTAATACTGATCTTGTCTTTTGTTAAACTCGTAACATTTCCAAGCAAATGCAGAAAATCATTGAACAGATTTAACATGTAACCTATTTGCAGTTATATATACATCCATATTCAATCTTGTGTCTATCACATGCTGAGTGAAGGGTTCTGAGCTGCCATTAAGAAAATGGGATGATGTTTCAATCAGGACACCCTGCCCAGCAGGCAGCCCTCCTGTGATGCCCACTCCAGTCAATGGCTGAGCAGCATCACTTCCAGCAGCACAGGAGCAGCATGCTGGGGCCTAACTGGTCCTTCAGCACTGAACACCATTTTGAATTTCTCTGTCCTCACAGGATTTGCTTCACACTTAACCCAGCATGTTCCTAGTACTTTTGCTGATTTTTGTGTTTTGATTTGCAGTCCACATGCTCAGGAGAGATACTAAGCACAAGGTCAAAGCTGTTTCACATTTTGCAGTATAAGGAGCTTTATTCCTTTCCACCTTGCCCTTTAGTACTTCCATGTGGCAGAAGGCAGGGATGGAGATAAGGATTAACTTTATTTAATGTGTGAAAAGATTCAAACCCTTCTATTTATAGACAGTTCTGCAAAACAGACCAAAGCACTTTTTAAAATAAAAAAGTATAAAACAGCATAGTTAACATTTAATTACATTAAAAAATTCCAAAAAATACTACTGCAGAGAGAAGAGAAATGCAAATGGATTAAACCCAAAACTCCCTTTATCCATGGGCTCCCTGCAAGCAGGTCCTTGTCCTCAAGCTTTATTCCTGCCAGCAGCCACTTTGTAAGAAGTTCTTAAGGAACACTGTCCATAAGATGTTTCTCTCTGAAGACCCCCTTCACTGCTCTCAGCTCCATACAATGACCTTCCTGTCTTCCATACTCAAGGTCTCTGAGAGTCCCTTCTCTTGCTGCTTCTCAGCTGGTGCCCAGGGAAGGTGTGATTTCTCTTCCATGGGTGAGGGTTTCCCCTGACTCAACTACACCATTTACAGAAACACAAGCAAAATAGTTAAGACTGAACAGGTCAAACATATCACCTGTCACAAAGTATGAGCACCAGTCTGTTATCCTGAGAAATTAATGGAAAGTCTTGACTGCTTCTTTCAAACAACTGCCAAAAGTCTGCTGTGGAGCAGACAAAATTCAGGGGTGGGGTTTTTTTGCAAATAGAAATACAGTGAAAATCCAAATAAAAGTCATTGGTGGGATCTGAACATGTTGTCATCTAAGGTCTTCATTTTTAATAATGTGGTATAGCCTGTGACAACTCTATTGCCCAAGGAGCGGTGCTTGGGCCTCGCCACCATGACCTTCTCTAGTTTAACAACTCTGCAATTTATGGCAGTAATAGATTGTGCTGCAGGCACAAACCAACGTGGAAACTTAGAAGCCCAGTGCTGAGCACCACCACCAGATATCCTGCACCAGGGCTGCTCATGGGCTCTGCTGACTAGCTGTGTCCAGCATTCAGAGGTCACAGATCATGATGATCACAACCAGCAGCCAGGTACAGCTTCATGGGGCACAATATGCTACCTCACACTGAAATATTTCTCTTCTCACAAGGCCAAGGAGGAGAGGAACAAACTGCCTTTGTTGTGTGTCTCACCGTGCAAGAAGCATTAAATGAGGCAATAAAAAAGCTGAGAAGCCTTTTCTGTGAAAATTATGCCATTGCTGCAATGTTACTGGTTTTACAAGCTACACAGCACCTTTGATTCAACAAAGCATTTAAGCAGGGGCAAGGGTCTGTAGCAAAATGGTAAGAGAAGCAGGCAAGAATGCTTAAATCACAGCAGTATCTTAACTCTCAATTGCCAGGGGAGGAAAAGGAGGCCTGTCAAGCACAGGGCTAGACTCAGTGATACAAGGAAACCCTATTGTCTGAGCAGGTGAGAAAATCTGTTTACTTTAGGTATGATATTTTCTCAGTGTTAGAGTGGTATGTAATACTTTGAGTAGGTTAGCATATATAATCCAAAACCACTTTTCTCCTCATCTGCAGATTCAGTGAAGCTTGTAAAGGATTCCATAAAAGTAATTTTAAATATTCATGCAGTGTTCATCAACCGTGTGGCCCAGTAAACCTACAAGGACAACTTTAGGCTTTCTAGGCAACTCCTCTTCAAAAATAGTCCTCTTGCATGCAAACATTTGCCTGTGTGCTGCAATGACAGCATATGCCACTGCTTGCAACATTAAACATTATTCAAAGGACTAATCTTCATGCTATTAACACAACAGCACACACACTGTGAATGCCTTATCTCCTCTCCTAGAGCCAAATGGAAAACAGACTTCTGTTATCCTCTTCCCTGAAGAATTTTCTCAAACAGCATAATTTTAACACCATCTCCCCCTTTTGTGTATCACATCCAAAGAATACCCTACAAAAACATTTCCTGAGTCCTAACTAGACTTATTTTGTCAAGACTTCATCTTCTGCTGAGACCTCGAGATGTCAACACTGTCCTGCATCTTATCTCTAGTGCCTTGCTGTAGAAGAAAAAGTATCTCCCTTGTGGACTGAATTATATATTCTCAGCCTGACAGTAACAGATATCACTGTGATGCATTGAGTAAATTACAGCAACTTGAACTAGACAAGGGATGTATCTTGAAATATGAAAAAAAGCAGTCACATCTTCAGATTTTGTTAAAAAACCCCACATTTTCCCTACATCACAGTGGGAACACACAGAAAGGATACAGAAAATAAGTGCAACAGGGCATTAACTAGGAACTATGATTTGGATCTCCTGCTTTGAATTGGACTGCTACTGGATAGTAGATATCCAAAAACTATTTCATCCCAAAGATTCACTGTCTTATATGTCTGGGGTTGACATGCCTCTACAATTTTCTTGCTCATTTCTTTTCCATCAGGTCTGGTCATTCTCTGTGGCCAGATCTGAAGCCCACTGAAACCTGTCTCATGGTATTAGAAGACTTTGCTACTCAATGAGATGCAGCAGGGAGGAAACAGCCCACGCAATGTAATACATGGAAACATTGTGTGGAACTGTCTCCAAAATACAAAACAAAAAAATCTAGCAGCCTGTTTCATATACTATGAAACTATATGAAACTTCTTCAACCATACGAGTCAATTCTTCTCAATATCTGTTGTTAACATCAGATAATTCTTGTTATTTATAAAGATTAGATAATAAACCCAGTACCTTGTCTGAAAAAATAAGCATTTAGAAAAAGAAACATTTAAAATTGACAGACTGCTACCAGCAAGAAGATTTCAGAGACAGCTGACTACCTTTTTGCTTCCTGCTTCAATTTTTCTACCCTTTTCAGTCTTCCATAATGAGATTTAAAGGTGCATTTGGTATTAACTGCTCTTTCAGGTCTTATCAGACTGTCTGTCTCTTGAGACAGATATTACCAATGTTTAATTCATTGTTGAGGAAAAGGATCCATGCATTTTATAACTCTTCAAAAATATGTAGATAATGCCTCTCATTTCCAACAGCTCGAGTTAAAACCCCTAACAGTGCACAGTTTTCTCTGCTTCTACAAAAATACTTGTCTTGTACAAGAACAAAAAATAATGTCCTTCCTCTCCTTACTAGCCCCACCAGGGGAAGAATAGAGAAAAAAATTAAAAATGAGTGTTTACACATTCAATCAAAATTAATAAGTAGGCTCCATATGATAAGTAACATTAATGTCAAGGGCCATTTTTCTAAATATTCGATTTCTAATAGAATCCTACTTGAATTAATAAGTATTACTTCAAAACAAGGGACTCTGAACAGTCAGCCAAGCACACTCCTGAGCAAAGTATAAATGGTCTGGATAAATGAGATTGAAGTTTACCCTAAAAGCATGCAAAAGAAATAAGACACCAAGTCCAACTTGATTCAAACTTTCATCAAATACAAAGAACTTCATCTCAGGCATAGGACACTTTTGAGTACTTCAAGATGTTTTTCAATTATTTACAAAGATGTTACTTCAGGGTTTTCAGTCAGGTTATAATAGCAGTTGTTCCAATGACCAGAAACTTCAGTTAATCTATTTTGTTAATAGCCTCATTCCTTTTCAGTGTAACATACTGGGTCTGGTACTCTTCCCTACTACATTCCTGAAATTGATGTGGAAAAAAAGCAAAGGCAGTAATCGAAATTTATGCAAAATATTGTAACGGAGGAAGGAAAAACCCACATGCTTCACTTTTTTTATTGTTCCCCCAAAACAGAATTTGAAATTTGCCTGATTGCTTTGTTTTATACCCTCATCACTGATGACTCTGAGCCTGCACAGATCTGGCAATAATGCTAATGATTCAGCAGCCTATGCCTACACCAAACTGGAGCTGAGAGGGAGTGTGCAGAGACATAAAATAAAGCTGTTCTGGGATGTTTTCAATAATACAGTATTGTGACAGCAAGGAGAAGTTCTGTGAAATGTAATAGACCATTATCACTGACTTACCAAGGAAATATTTTTGGAGAAAAATTGTAATAATCCTTTTGCAAACTCCAGCCACCGCCAATCCAAGTATCTAGGATTTGTGATGAGTTGTTTCCGCTTGTGGCTATGTGAAATGTTCCCAAACTCTGGTACACAAACAGGAATCAAGATGACCATCTTTTTCTCTCGAGAAGACTGGGTATTGCCTGAACAACTAACCATCTGTCTCTGTACATGGCCTGATATGGAGTCAAAAGCTATTTGCAGTCACTACTGCTGTCACTGCCACATGGTACCCTGTAATATCTGCTTTTTGTATCTCAGCAGGCTCAGTATGCAAAAACCCCAGGCTATACTGCTAGTGCAGTGAGATGCAATAAAAGGATATCAAAGATTATGAAAGGATATTTCAGCAGCAGCTCCTGACCCTTGAAAGGCAGAATTAGGTATGGGGAGAAGGTTATGTTGACTGAGATGACAGCAGAACGGAGACAGCTACTGCATGCTGAAGTAGCGGCCCAGGCAAAAAAGTAGCCTTGTGATATAGAAAGATGAGTGTACTCTGATGGGTCTGAATAGGAGAAGTTCTGGAATTTACAGATAAAGCAGCTGATTCCTCTGTTGCTCTGCAAGGACTCTTTGTTCCTTCTCCAGCATAAGGAGAAGTCCATAGCTGTATGAAACAGGACATCAGTGTCCTCTGGAAGCTCACTTGCCCAGGTTCTTACTCAAGTATGATTAATCAGTTTAGCAGTAGCAAGTCAATGCGTATACTTCGCAGAAATAGGTTCACAAGACAACCGACCATGAGCTGTCACCCAATGATACTCAGCAGAGCTAACCCCAGCCAGTACTTTCTTTAAGAAAGCAGGGGTTTTAAATTCTCTTAGTTTTGCCAACAAGGACATTGCACCAAGACCAATAGCAAAGACTGCACTCTTTGCAACACAAACCACATCTTTTGTAGTCCTTGGCCCCAGAATTTGCAATTTCCTTCCCACACATGCAATCAAAACAAACATAGAGTCTTGATATTTGAAAAACTCCTCTTTGTAGTAGTTCCATTGTGTAAATTTCACATTTATAGGAAAAATAAAACAAAACAAAAATACCCCCCACTATTTCCTGTCAGGACTGCTGTGTAAAGATGTCCAAGAGCATATACTTACAATACAACTGAATGTGCCATGTCGGGTAATGACCTCTCCAGTTGTGCGTTATTTATATGTAAAGTTGCCACAGTAAAGCACCACATTAGTTCTGCTCTGTTTCAGTGTTCACTAGCTAATGCAGAGGTGACAGCATCAGAACAAATACTTGAAAAGAGCAGGACTGATGGAAGCCAAGCTCATATCAAGACTTGGTACTTTGAGAAAAGCCCTTGCCTCAGCCAAAACACAAGTGAACCAGGGCTGAATTATGACACTGTGTACAAATCCTTTGGAATGAAATGGTTCTGACAGAAATATTTGCTTAGTCAGATGATTTCAGGCTTTGAAGGGATGTTGGTACATAAGAATGTAACAGTCCATTGATTTTAGGAGAAGGAGAGGTATTATAGGACAAAACAGAACAATACGAAAACTGTGAGCTGAAAGTTTTCAGGGAACACTTGCTTACAACTTAGTCATATTCATGTCCTTTGGAGACATACCATTCAACTTGGAAACCTCTCTAGGCAGTGTCTATTACCACTGATAAAGGGGAATGTATTCACCACCCTTTAAATAAAAAAGACCATTTGTTTTACCCTTCTTGATTGCTTTTTCTCTATTGTCATTACAACAAGAAAGCACAACAGCTTTCCTAGTGTAAAGCTGCTCACTACTGTCTGTGTCTTTTCAAGGGAACAGAGGACTGACACAAAAATACAGTGAGTACCAAATTTCACTTCAGGCTCCTATAGAGCTAGTAGGCATGCACTGGTATGACATGACCCTAAATGAGAGTGCTTTATAAAAGGTGATGTAATAGTGGCAGACTAAATACAGGAATTACTCATAAAAATACACTTTTCTTCCCTCCTATTAAAGAAACACTGCACTGTCTCAAAAGATAGCTCTTCCAAAATGAAACTGCCACCACAGAATGTCCCTTTTCAAAAGGATTTTTCCCCAGCAGGCTTTTCTGATGGGTGTCCTTGAAATTTTGCAGAGGCAAACAACTGCAGCACTAAAATGATCATTTGGCAGCTTGCTGATGTTTGCTGAATGTCTCTCTGAGCCAGCTCCTGCTTTGTTTTCTTCTCCCTCTTACAGTGATCTCATATAGCATGGGTATCTCAGAGAATGATGTGGAACTGCAGTTCCAAGTTTTCTTTTTTTCCTCTCAAGACAAAGACAGGTATTTGCTTGAGATAAAGTGAAATACTCTATGCAGCTTAATTCCACTGCAGTTCAGGTGTGAACGCAAGTGCACCTGCGTATCAGAGGGTTAGGAAGCTTTGTTTCACACTAGAGCAAAATCTAGGATCCAAATGCTCCAGAAATCTGAATCTGATGTTCTCCTCTCTAATTTGCACTGCACAAGCTCTGGCAGTGTAAAGTCAGAAGGTCAAATTACTTGTATTCCTTAAATGAAATAAGCACAAACGCTTTTGCTTCATTTCCTTTGCAGTAGCTAAGGTTAGGTCTTAGAGAAAACCAGTGCGCTCTCACTGCTTATAGGTATTTATCAGGAAATGGTTTTGACCCTTAAAAGATGATTATCTGCCTCTGCTATTTATCTGCTCACTGAATTTACACTGAGCTTTCAGAAACAAAAAATATCCTTGACTTTTTACAATTCAACTCTAAGCAGTAACTGACAAAGCAAACACATTGCTGAAAAATCTGCCTATCTAATATCATACTTTGTGTCTTTTCTACCTGCCCAGCTCCATCCTCCTACTGGATAACAGAAAATACAATTTCACTTTTCAGAAACCAGCCAGACACCTCTTCAGTGTTCAAGCTCACCCTTACATAGCATACACTACTCCTTAACATTTACTTGAGACCTTGAAGGTACGTATGTAGCAAAGTGAATGGGGAATGCACACCAGTGCCTGAGTCTGGTTTTCACCAGCTGAGCTTTCAGGATCATCAGATCAATTTCTTTGTATTTCCACTTTCAAAGAGGCAGACACTAAAACAGAAATGTTGGTTCTGAGGCATGTCCTGAATGCACAATACTGTATGTGGCACAATATAGAAGTTTTATTGGCCCTTGTTAAGGATAACATGCATAACTTGGTGTGGATGTAAAACTTTAGCCAATAAAACTTGTGGCCATAAACTTTTGCTAATAAAACCCTTCTGTGCTATATCATCAAATATTTTCTCTTTCTCTAATTATATTGAAATACAGTAATATGATGAGCAGGTAGAGACAGACATTAGGCCAGTATGAGATGCTTCTAACTTTGGTACATCACAAGATATAAACCTGATCAAATCTGACTGGCAGTAATTCAGGAAGGCTTAACATTTATCATGGCCAACAGATCTATGATTATCACAGAGGAGTTATTGCCTGCTGCGTAATTAGTTTGTTCTCACCGAGTTAGCCCATGGCTTACGGGCATTTTGAAATGTTGTAAAACACCCTAGATAAGGGTGACTACTGGTGATGAAAAAGCACTCTCCACTGCAACACACAGGCCAGGAGAGCTCTGTTAGCCCTCTGTACAGGGACTAATGCCTTCAGAGCAGAAGAACCTGGTTTATATCCTGCTGCCTCCACTTGGTATTTTATGTGCACAGCTGGCTAATGACCATGTTGTATTATGTATAAAACCATTTACTGTGATATGCTCGTGTTGTTAATATGCTGTAGAGTATTTCTGCTCTGCTTAAGGGGCAACTCTGGGAAACATTAATGCTGGATGATATGAAAACAAGGGTAATTCCAGTCCAGACGGCAAGAAGAAATCCACAAAGTGGCCAAACATTTCCATCTGCTCAGTGAACAAAGAGACTTTCATGGCTCAATTTATGCCTTCTGTTGTCAGCTGCCATCACAGTGAGTAAGGAATCCTCCTTGCATCCACAGAAGCCATGTTGCTGAATGCTGCTAGCAGTGCTTCCCTTCACTGGCCTCCATGCTCCTTGTCCTCAGCCCGTGCATGAAACTTTTAGGCTGTTTTGACTACTTCTAGTCCCTTTGCAGCTTTCCCCAGCAAAGAGATGCTGAATACAAGGAGCTTTCTGCTACACCAAAAGACACCAGTGGTCTGAAGATACGAAGGTTTTGAGAGTTTGGTGCTGACAACTGCACTGTCTTCTCAAACCAGCAACTTTTCACACACTTCTTGAAAGTGTAAAACAAAAACCGCTTTGGTTCAGCCTGTCCTGCACAGTTAATCTCTGGAATCTCTGCATCCTAAGAGGCCCTTGTCTGCTCAGTGTAAAAGCAATGATGTGCAGAAAGTAATGTAGGCCTGTTACCTTCTCACTACAACTTGTCATTTCAGCCATCTTTTTCCCCCTCTTTTTTTTACTGGTTTTTTACTTTCACTGATGCATCTCTAGAGTGGCTTGAAGAGAAAAAATAATGAAAAATACCACAAAGGCACCTTAGAGAAAGCCCCTAGTGACCTTACTCCATAAGATTACAAAAAAAATATGAGTGGTAGGATGTGTGGATCTGCCAGCATACACATGCCACGCACAGTTTTGCTGCTCGCAGTAAATCTGAGTGGGAGTTCCAGGTCATTATCCTGTGAGTATCAAGCGGTGTAGAATGAACTGCACTTAGTAAAATTTCTCAGCTGCTTCCTTGCATTCCCCTCTTCCATCTTCTTTCTCAGCAGGATTGTTTTCCAGAACGAGTGTAAGAGGAGTGATGGAGGAGCTCTGGCTCCCTAGAGTGGCCAATCTGCTACATCACTGATACTAGAAAGATGACTCAGTCCACTTCACTGCTCTCTGCCTCAACAGAGACTTCCAACAGTGTTTATAAACTTCACCTGTGCTGGTGCTGATGGATACTGGAACTTGCACAATATGGAAATGTAATAGGTGGTTAACATCAGGGCTTAGTTCATGTGAGATGCCTAAGCCCCCTACTCACACTGTAATGAACACACAGTGACTCCTGAGACACCCAGACAGTGTCAGATGCCCAGGTACTCCCTACCAGCTGTCACCCTTCCTACCCTGCATCCTCAGTGCAGCCTGCAGAACTCACACGATGACTGCAACAACCATAGATTCACAGAATTTTAAGGTTTGAAAGGGACCTTAAAGATCATCTAGTCCAAACCCCCTGCCATGGGCAGGGACACATGTCACACTTGACCAGGTTGGTTAAGGCCTTATCCAACCTCGCTTTGAGCACTGCCAGGGTTGGGGCATCCACAACACCCCTGGGCAACCTGTTCCAGTGTCTTGCCACCCTCACAGTACAACATTTCTTCCTAATATCTGACCTAAATTTCCCCTCCTTCAGTTTGTACCCATTACTCTATTCTGATGAAGAGTCTCTCTCTGGCTTCCCTGTAGGCCCCTTCAGACACTGGAAAGTTACTGTGAGGTCTCCACATATCCTTCTCTTCTCCAGGCTGAACAGCCCCAACTTTCCCAGCATGAGCATTACAATGTGCTGCACATGAAGGCCATTCAACTATTTCAGCTCGTTCAGAAGGAAGCCGGCTGTGAATGTTTCTGCAGAGACTCCAATATACCTTTGGGTCCCTGGATCTGTGCTGCCTTCCAGATGACTATGCTCTGCTTGGATTAATTTGTTCAATATTTTTTCTATTGGCTTGGGCTGTTAGTAGATCCACCTAGTTCTGAAAAATTATAACTGTGATTCTCCCCTGCTATAGTTCCACAGAAGCAGGAATGGGTTTGCTGGCTAGACTCTCAGATAACGCAGTGGGAGACACTGCAGCCTGAATCACTCTTTTACAGGTCTGCCACAAAGACAGCCTTCTCAAGCAACTACGACCAGAGACAGAATGCCCAGCTCATGTTAATCCTTATCAGGGGAAGACAGGCTTAAATGTGTTTGTTTATAACAGTGCTAAACTTTGCTGAAGTATTTTAATAAGTATGTAAAAAGAAGAGGCTCTCAAAAAGAACTGTTTTTTCTCTGATGGAGGAAGGAGGAGAGAACCTAAATAGATATGTTTTCATACACAGAAAATAAGTGTGAAGAGTTGTGATATTTTTCTATGAATAACATTCACAGAAGCAGGCTACACTTTATGATGTTACTCCGCCTCTGAGGGTAGGGGAAGCTTGTTACCAGCTCTGGTGGTGGTGAGAGGAATTTTTCTATGGGGTTTTGTCACTCACTGATCCTAACCTACATAAGAATCACTATGAGGTCACAACTTATAATCAAAACAGAAATAGCATTAATGGGCAAAAGAAGTCAACAGGCAACGGTAAAATCTAGAAGGTGGGTACAGCATTTGTTTTTGATGTATGTTTTGTGCCTCCCATTATACGTATGCACACTGCATGCTTACATAAACTTTAAGGCTGTGGCAATTCATCCCTAAAGAAATGAAGATCAATGCTACAGTTAAAACTAAACCCTCTTTGTCAGGAGAGCCTAAAGCCATTGTTCTTTGTAACATTTTATTTATGGAGGTGTTCTGGTGATGTAGATTGATTTTCCTGGCTCTGTATTTTACTACCTCACCTATCTGAAAGTGGACATTGCTAGTACATTGATTAATGAATTGAAAGTTTTCTAGTTACACTGCTGTTTCAGTACACACTTCTCTTCATTCCCCACTGATGATCTCCAAAGGCCCTCTCAATAAATCACAAACAGCATTACAACACTGAGCTTGCCCACACTGGACTCCTCTCTCTTCCACCAGGGATTAAGAAATGCCAATTGTAAGTCTATATGGAAGTGAGAATCCAGGCTAGGTCTGACTTCCGCAGGACAGTAGACTGAAGCAAAAGCTTTTCTAGAAACAAGATTGAGGATCTACCAAGTGCTAGAATAAGTAACTCACAAATCACATGACTTGATTCCAGTATTTTGAGCTTTCCCCTTTATGTTAAATTGTAACATAAAGACAATCACCATAAAGTTTATTGGGGCAGTTACCAGCCATTTGATTTTCTATGTACCTATTGTGGATTCAGAATGGTTTTGACAGCAATGGCTGTTTCTGCTTGAGAGACACCACAAGTACCAGGATTATGACACTCTGTAATGCCCAATGCCGATTACTGCACAAGTGAGACAGCTTTTTAACCACACATGAAATATTTTATATTGCCACAGTTGGAAAAGGTACTTTATATTCTGCTATAAATATGAAGAAAATATTACTTGGAGAATCTTCTAAGATAAAGATGCACAAGCTGAAGCAACCATTTTGAAAAATCCATCTGTAAATAGATGTTGTAACTTACTTGGCTGGTGCATGAACACTTGAACTTCCAGCAAGCTATTGTAAGAGCAGATTAGAACTAAAGGAAAGACAAGCAATCTATAATATACATCAGTGTTATGGCAGAAATTGTTCTACGAGTCCCCTGAAGACAGCATCATCTCATATGAACTATCTTATTTTATTGTACTTGACATGATACTGTGCTGAAGACTTGCTTAAAGAATATTTGTAATTTAGGATTCTCTGTAAGTAGAACTTTGTGCAAACAACAAACTAGGTCAGGTCATCAGATTCAGACTGTATGACATACTTAATGCACTGTTTGTCCTATTCTTTTCAAATTAAATATTTATTTAACTGAAGGATGATAGGGATTTGCTTTGCTTTGATCTTATTTGGAACACAGTGAATGCATACAGTGAAGGCACTAGGATGGGATGCCAGAGTAAATTACTCTATCCTGAAACATTAAAACGTGCCCTTAAAATTTCATTTTTCCAAGGCAACTAGATCTTACCCTCTCCCTCCGCACATTTTCTTTACATTGGATAGTTTTCAGCAAAACGCTCTGTGCTAACATCAAGTTAGTTGTAGTATAACATGTGTGCACATATATATGTATGTGCAGTACACCTTCAGAAAAACGCTGAGGTCCGCTGCAGCAGGCATACAAACTAACTAGTAAGAAGCCTAATCAGGTACCTACCAGCTACACTACACTATTTCTGTAATGTAAAAACAATCTCAGCACAACAGGCATGTGTTCAAATTATTAACTCTCGAATCAGAGTCTTGAGCAGGTGATGAGCTAGTTTTATGGTGGGCTTTTTCAGTGTATCATTTCACTGAATTCGTTACTGCTGTGGAACAACTACTTCAATACAGATGAACTGAAATGACTGAGGTTCACCTAATGTTTGACTTTGCTATATTGAGAACCAAGAATGTGAATTAGCAGATATCAAGTTAAATTTACAATAGTTTGACCAGGGACTGGGGGGCAGGGGGGGGGAAGAAAAAAAAAGGTTTGAGATAGGAAGTTCAGGTACGTCACAAGAATTCTGATATGGTTTCTTCTCCTTTGACCCATACCCTATTTATGTACTGCACGCAGCTCTCCTCTTCCATCAGTGACCCAGAAAATTAGAAAAACAGGTCACACATACAGAAATGCTGGAGGAACTAACAGTTTAGAAAAGAGATGACTCATGGGGAAGATGATCACACTCTATAAATATCTTCAAGGCAATAACGTAAACGTACAAATGAAAAATGGGAATTACTCTGTCTCAGAAGTTGGTAGGTAAGTTGGCAGTATAAGCCAAGGAAAAGAATAACTGGCAAGTGAATCGAGTCTCCAGCGATGTGGGCTAGGAACCATTACTGTAAATATTCAAGAACAGGTAAAATCAATACTAGTGGGAAAGATACACTGAGAGATCTGCAAGACCCCTGGAGCTAGACTAGATGTTTCTAAGGCATCATTTCTCGTGCTGTTTTTGCTATCCATGACATTATGGTAAGCCCTAGACAGATGAAAGATTACACTCTCCGAAGTAAATGTGGCTGCTTAATTTACAATTATCTGTAAGCAGGTGTTTCATTGACTCAGCACCTGCCATATACTTCCCAGCAGTGCTAACTTTTATGACATGCTAATGGAGAAGGTACTACACACCCCTGATACAAATTCATAGTTGCTAATTATACTATTAATAACATTGAACTTATCTGCTGCTAATCTTATTGATATAAATAGTATTATTAATTCCATCAGGCGTCAGCAGTGATGTTGAATGACACAGTGCACAGTAATCTCCCTGAATGACTCATTAGGCTCACAGAAAAGAATGACCGTCTTATACAGCTGCACCTGGCCTGCCTGAGGCATTAATGGCTCAGATGTCTTTACTTCCCATCAAACCAATAGCTGGTGAAGTGCTGTGACGTATTTTTATTACATTTAAAAAACAAACCAGAAAACTCTCCAGCACATGAGAGCTAGGATTGCAATGCCAAACAATAACAGGTTGCCTGCTGCACTTCAGGCTTCTCTGCAATGCATAAGCACTGGGATGCACTGCCAACAAAACATGTTTCCATAGGAATTATAGCTTATTTAGTGACTCTGTAGCTACTTGGTAGTTCTTCTCAACCTCCACATTCAGTACCATTGCACCACATCTTATTTCTGTACTCCCATAAACCCTAAACAGCTGCATCACACTCCAGGCCTTTATTTGTTACACTAGCAAGCACCAGAAATTTTCGTATTTTGCCTCAATACTCCTAAAACATTTGGCACTATTACAATCTTTTTTTCTGGCAGATATGAAACTAAAGCTAGCCATGAGTAAAGTCAAAGCAATTAAAACTCTACATTTAAGAAAGAAACTTGAAATCCCTGGAGTGTGATTTTTCCAAAGGACTTCCCATCTTTATGGCACCCCACACAGGCAGAGCACCGATCCAAGGATGGTGCTTGCAGCTGGGAACACTCAACTTTTATGCAAATCTGGCCTAACATACATCCTACCAAGTACCTGCATAATTAGGAATGTGCCCACTGCAGTTCAGAGTATTTTGGCATTGTACAGGCTTATCCACTGCCTGCCAGCAATCCCTGGCCTTATTCACTGCACAGTTTCCGAACAAGATAAGGGCTCAACCAAGATCAAACTCAATCCCTGCACAATCTTGCAACTTTCCAGTGTGTCCTGTATGAGGAAGTCACTCTGTGGAAGAAAACTGTATGTGAGCCCCTAATTAAAGACCATGTCATAGTGTATGAGCACAAAGAGGGCAAGTCAAGACTGCAAGGACCATCAACCAGAATTCTTGTGTCTATGACACAGGACGGCTTCACCTCTCAACTACTTATATGATTGCCACTTTTGAAAAAAGCAGAGGAATCATATTTTCATAGGTAATAATGTAAAGAAACAGCCTCACTAGACTTATGAAAGCACTATTCTGCAGTTTCCTACAATTCTTTAGAAGTCCACAAATGCTAAATGGCATAGTACACACAGGAGGATGTGGGGGTTTGACAAGACCCATGTAGTGCCTTCTGTTCCCTATTTAAAAATTCAGAGATGAGTATGAACTAGCTCAGCTACCTAGTGCTTTACTCCAGGCCTGTGACCATTCTCTCCCACTATCACATAATGAAGGGATCAAAAAATTCTTAGCATAGAATTTTTTTGCTCAGTGTCTGTATTAAATCTGTCAAACTACATCTCTGCTTCATCACTGATTCCAACCATGTGTCATCATTGCATAAATGATGCTTGCAGTTTTGGGTAAGTCAATTTGAGCAGTGATTAGTTTTCCTATCTGCTAAACCTTTAAATATTTGATTTGCAAATGAGCATGACTTTTCATCTCAACTATTTTCCCCATTATTTCACCTATTCTTTAGACAGGTACATATATACCATGGAAGAAAGCCTTACCAAGCATCATACAAGGGCAGTTTCTCTTTATGTTTATAGACTTATAATGTGTGTTGCTTTCAGTCCTTACTATACTTTAAACTCTACACTCATCATGGAAGAAACAGAACCACCAGTTAAACCTCACCTAAGCCAGATGCTGGGGAGCCCTGTTTGAGGCATAGAGGAAAGCGGACAGCTCCTCAAGCCTCACTCCTAGTCAAGTTTTCTGGCTCTATTTCTACATGATTCCCTTCACTCCCATGCTCAGCACAGGCTGCCTTCTTGGCCCAGTAATTTTGCCCAAACTGTAGAGAGCCTTGAGTTGCTCCTAACCTAAATAAATGGTCACTATTCAACATGACCTCTAGGAAGATTGTGTATACGGTAACATCAAATACAACCATACCTGCATCATTAGAGACTTCTGCAAAAAGAATAGTTAAGCAAACAACTTAGTGGTTTTGATAAGTCTTAGACAACAATCTGTCACAGCAGCAAACTTATAAAAAAGGCAACTTCAGCCCTAAAGAGAAACAGGGAAGCAATTTACACTGGTGTGGCCTCACCTTGAATATTGTGTGCAGTTTTGGGCACCACAATACAAGAAAGATACTAAGCCATTAGAGAGTGTCCAAAGGAGAGCAATGAAGATGGTGAAGGGCTTGGAGGGGAAGCTGTATGAGGAGAGGCTGAGGGCACTTGGTCTGTCCAGCAGCCTGGAGAGGAGGAGACTGAGGAGAGACCTCACTGCAGTTAAAACTTCCTTGTGAGGGGAAGAGGAAGGGCAGGCACTGATCTCTTCTCTGGGGTGACCAGTGACAGGACCCGAGGGAATGGCCCGAAGTTGTGTCAAGGGAGGCTTAGGTTGGATATTAGAAAAAGGTTCTTCACCCAGAGGGTGGTTGGGCACTGGAACAGGCTTTCCAGGGCAGTGCTCACAGCACCAAGCCTGAGAGAGTTCAAGAAGTGTTTGGATGGCACTCTCAGACGCACATGGATGAGTCTTGGGGATGGTCCTGTGCAGGCTAAGGGCTGGACTCAATGTTCCTCATAGGTCTCTTCCAACTTAGCATGTTCTGTGATTTTGTGAAGGAAGAGAAAGGAGCTGGCCTAAATGTCTCTAAAGAACCCTCTTGGCCTTGACTCTTCCAAACATGGATAAAATTTACTTCACTGTCCTCATTCTGTAAGTTCTGTATTGCAGAAGGGGTAAAGCCAAACGGCACAGTATCCTTGAGGAGCCTTGGATGCTCTCTGGCGGGAATCAGAAAGATTTTTCCACGCATCCTTACTTGGCCAGGCACACTGTGGCTTTCCCTGAATATTCCCTTGTCTGAATATTTATTGCTATTCTGAGGCATCAGAGCAGTTGCAGCTAGAGCCGTGGACACTGTACAGAGAGCTATTGCTATAGGAGAGTCCTTTTTCTTGAGGGCTGGCTGGTGAACATTACTTGGATGCTCAAGAGCATGCAGATCACTCTATGAGATACTGAAAAAGAATTTTCTGAGGGCCTCGAGGGATATTTTTTTTTGCCTATCTCCCTTGCATAATGCATAGCTTGCCTGTTAGAATCATGTGGACATATTTAAATCAATACATTTCTTGTCTCTGCTGCTTGCTGCCAGAAGCATAGCTTAATGTCCTGAGAAAAGCAACTCCTTAGTCTACCTGGCCTTTGGGCTTAACATAAGGAATCTTTGATCGAGCATCTGAGTAAAAAATTATTTACCATAATATTTATTGTCTCTTTTCGTCTTTAGCACTCCTAATCACGTAAAAAATGCTCAATTTACTATACAGACAGCACGAAAAACAGACAACAGACTGGGCTGAATACAATCACTGTTTCACAATTCAATTTATCCACCTCCTTTTAGGTACTTCATTTGTTCTCTGTATTAACAAAGTGTGCCAGATGACAAAGGATCAGTTACTCAGATCTGATATACTAATGACACAAATCTAGGAGTTATATCTATTTCTGTGTCTGACAGTCCCTTTTCTCTTCTAAGTCATAGTCATGATCTGTAGACTGAAACACTGTGACCTTTCTGGTCTACCTGCAGGATTGTTCACACTGTCTGGCTCTATGCGTGGAAATGCTGAAGTTTAGTCTTGTAATCATGTACATCCACCACAACTAACTCCCATCTACCCATATAAAATGATCTCACAATAATTAGTCTCTGTGTGTGTGTGCACACGTGTACCTTTCTGCCTGTGTCTACATGTATGTCCATGAGCTTCAGACTCTTGGCTACAGTATTATGGTTCACACCAAGCCAAACAATAAGCTCAAAGCTATCACAGATGGCTTAAGTCAGCCAAAGCCAGGCAGTAAAAATTAAGGTTCAAATTTTACTTTTCATTCAGGATCTCAGTGCCTCTTGCATACAAACTTTCTAGTTGTCGAGCTTCCATGATATGAGTTCTTGGGACTGGTGCTGTTTAACATCTTTGTCCGTCATACAGACAGTTGCCAAGTGCACCCTCAGCAGGTTTGCCAACATCACCAAGCTTTTGTGCAATCAACATGCCCGAGGGCAGGGATGCCATGCAGAGAGACTGATAAGCTTAAGAGTCGGGCCCATGCAAACCTCATGAAGTTCAAAAAGGCCAAGTGCAATGTCTTGCACTTGGAACGGGGCAATCCCAAGCACAAATATAGGCTGGGCAGAGAATGGATGGAGAGCAGTCCTGAGGAGGACCTGGGGATGCTGGTGGATGAGAAGCTTGACATGACCTAGCAATGTGTGCTTGCAGCCCAGAAAGCCAATTGTATCCTGGGCCGCATGAAGAGAAGCGTGGCCAACAGGTCAAGACAGTGATTCTCCCTCTCTACTCCACTCTCCTAAGACCCTTCTTGCAGTATTACATCCAGCTCTGAAGTTCTCACAACCCATGGACCTCTTGGAGTGGGTCCAGAGGAGGGCCATGAAGATGACCAGAAGGCTGGAGCACCTCTCCTATGAGGACAGGCCAAGAGAGATGGGATTGTTCAGCCTGGGGAAGGAAAGGCTCTGGAAGACCTTAGAGCAGCCTTCCAGTACCTAACGGGTACAAGACAGCCCCATCTCTAGAAGGTTGTAAGGCCAGGTTGGATGGGGAAGGGAGGTGTCTAGTGGAAGGTGTACCTGCCTGGGGCAGGGGGCTTGGAACTAGATGATCTTTAAGGTCCCTTCCAACCCAAACCATTCTGCAATTCCATGATTACTCTCTGTCATCATTTCCCTGGTGACTGACTGGCAATATTTCCCCCAAGTAGTGCAGCAGCATCAGCAATGCTCTCATTTGTGGAGACCTCAGAGAGCTGCCTTTGCGAAGCTGACATTTCCACCGTGTGGACGAGCAGGCTTCACTCATCACTGTCACAGTGTAGGGACAAAAAAGAAAAGACATGAAAAGACAGGCAGCTTTTCAGGGAATCCTGGCTCAAAAGATGCAAATCCTGCTTGAATAAAAATTAATCGGGGAGATTAATTTCAAGACGTGGGTGATGGCAAAGATAAACTAGAATGCTAAAGAGCTTAAGTATTCAGAGTCACCTCCAGCCTCAAAAGGCATCGTATTTTTCATTCTTAAAGTACAACAGCAGATATGAGAGGCAAACCACAGATAACAAAGTTTGATTCTGATTTCTGTATTTGAAGGCCCATTCACATCTGTCACTCAGGACAGATTCTCTCCTGCAAGCACAGGACCACAAGTGTTTTTCCCTTTCCAAGTCTGAGCACTTCTAACGGGTTCTTGCTGAGATGCTCAAAGGTTCTCCCCAGTCCCACTGCTCTATCCACACTTTAAAGCACCCCTTTTCATGTCTGCCCATGATCTACTAAACTTTACTGCTTCAGTCTCTTTATTGATATTCATGCTATTTATATCTCCACCTGTTTGTTTCATAATGGAAACTCTGTCCAGATCTCCCATACAATCAGCAGAGGCTTGATGATGTAGTTCACTTAGGATGAGAACAAGGACACATGTAACAGGAAATCATTTAAATTAACTGAAGAACACTCTGTTCCCCAAATACTGCCAAACAGATCACACGGGGGAAGGAAAAAAACCCAACCAATCCCCAAATAGAAAAAAAGGACATTTATAACAATGCTATGAGATAGCAGTAGCAAGCAGACAGTCAGAAAGTTGTGTTTTGCACAGGCAGGTACAACACCAGTAGGTCAGTTCATCCACAACTCTGGTTTCAGAAAAGAGTTTTATCTCTATTCTACCAAAACATTATATTAGGGAGAAATTCTTCTCTAGCACACTTGTGTCTCACCTTTCCAAAGAAAAGAGCACCATCATAGATGATTATCGTCACTTCCCTGAAGACCAACCACATCCCCAGGGGTTCAGTTATCTGATACCTGGCATGCTGCAGGACAGCCATGAGAACCTGGCCCAGCTTTGTTGTACAAAAATGGTTACTGAGCTGTGAGACAACCCATAAGCTAAGGCCAAGCAAGACAAAAATGCAGACACAAATGAAACTACTGAGATGGTTCCAGTCAGTGGCTCAAGACAGAAACAGTGACACAAGAAGCTATAAAGCCCTAAGAAAAACGTGGAGAATCAGAGACAGCAATTTACCACAAATGGTCAAGGATAAGCCTGACTGAGCAAGCCATAGAGGGTAGCCTTTTCCCATCTGACATGACTAGCTGCCAATTAATCCACCACCCATTAGACCTCTGCAATCAACACAATGATGTTCTGCTAGCCTAGGAGTATTTTTATCCTAGTTGACTGTTACATGCATTAGTCAATAAGTTATCACTGTGGACTCTTAAAATCTGCTTTCACAGTCTCTCTGCACACAGAGATGCCTAAAGAGAAGTGACCCACCAGAGGGAGGGTTAGAGAGTCTCTCAGTCTGCGGGAGCAATTTGCTAGCACATTAAAATGATAAGCATTGCAATCAGATCCTTCCATGGGGCTGCAAAGCAGAACCGGAGAACAACACTCCTTATTTTGTTAAGGACTTAACAGCACAGAGGCAGACAACATGCTGATACAGACTCATGAAAGCAAGTGCATTGGTTCATTCTACCATTTTGAACAGCATGCCAGCAACATGCTGTTTCTGAATATCCTATATGTATCTGAAAATGATATCCCAAAAGCACAGTAAAGGAAGCTCAAGAAAAATAAATAGACCAAGTGACAGTGTTGCTGCTGCTGCTACTGCCATTTCTGCTGCTTAATCTGACTGGTGATATGAAAAGAAAAAGCATACAGAGATGACAGCTACTTTAGAGCCAAGACCGTCGGATCAGCTCTCTGTTTTTCACAAAGCAGCAATACATCTAAATTCCTGTGCCCCAGAATGGGCACCCGAGAGAGCACTTTCCAAAACCTCCACTAGTAACTTATCTTAGGTATCTCTTTAGGTCATGACCCAGCAAGGTAATCTATATCTAGTAGGACTGCGAGCGAAATCAGAGTGCTCATGGATGCTCAAGATGCATTGGCCAGTTGTTGTCTTTACAGTGCCTACATATTTTCATTTCCCCTGTGTCATAAGAACTTAAAAGTTTTAAAAGAGCATAAAGCTTAAGCACCTGTTTACACTGCCAGAATATGAAAAAAGTACAAGCCAACATACTCTGGTTTTTTGCCTGTGTGTTGAACGGAAGGGTGGAAATAACGTAATAGGCAGCTATTAAATAATAGAGTTGATAAAAGGAACCAGAAGACACACTGTGAGCACATTTAAATTAAAACTCATACTGACATCCTGTGACGCTACTGGGACACAAGGTAAAATGGGGTTTTGGGTGAAACTCCACTGCAACACTGAAGAAATCGCAGACTACAGCAATGTTACCTTTAGAACTCACTGAAAAAGGAGGGAAAAAATGGAGATTATTTCCTCTATTTTTTTCTCCTGTGTTGAAAATCTGTACTGAAATTGTAAATGCATTTTCTCTCACTTGAGTAGGCAAAGAGTCAAGGATCTTTAGCACTCTCAGCAGACTTTATTCTCTTGCATATCACATTCTGCCACTGTGATGCTCACTGGGACTGAGTATGTCAGAACCATTAGCAAAAGCAGAACAAAATGCTGCACTTCTTAAAAATCAGTAAATAATTCTGGATATGAACAAAAATGTCCGCATTAATGGGGCCTTCATGTACACACTGGGAGACAGAACAGTGCTATGCATCCCTGAATCCCTGACAGTGCACTGCACCTCTTACACCAGAAAACGGAAATGACAAGTTTCTCTTGGCCTCACATATCCATTCCAGTATGATCACAATTCTTGGTAACAGCTGGAAAGAAAAAAAATTGTAACTTTCTAATTTACTTTCTAATATACTTACTACACAATGTAAATTATTATACTGTATGTGTGAGACCAAGGCACGAGAAAGCAAGCAGAAGAAAAGGTCTGAGCTGCCCCATGTGCTTTCAGATGGACAACCAGAAGAGTCAAAAGTGGAGACAGGGATAAGACACAAAACACTAGAGATTACATCAGGTCTATACTGCTGTTTCAATTTAATGGAAACATTTCTTCTTTAATTTTTGGTTCTGCTTCCATCTGATAGTGTGCCATACAGAGTCATTAAAAGCTGAGTGGATTTTTATAGCTGCTATTAGAATTGAATTTTATCTTCCTCCAAAAAGATTTAATAAATTAAATTTCAAAGGCAAAAATAATCACTTACTACCGTACACATTCCTCCATTTTCACTGTGAAAGAAATTCATCAACAAGGAAGTTTTCATCTGATAATCAATATCCATCAAATTTTTCAAGCCAAAGACTAATATATGAATTAGTGACATACAGCAACACATGCCGGTTCTCCCTGGGTCCCAGAGCCTAAGCATTTGCATGAATCACTAATGCACTGAATTGTTGATTCAGATCAACAAAGCTTTCAAATGCACTGTCTTGTTGATAACCTCTATAAAACACACCCATAGCTCAGAAATGCTGATCCACACTAAGGCACTTATTTCCCAGTACTTAACTATACAGTCTAATAAAAATATTAATGCACTAGAAGTGCTGATGCAGCCCCATTAGAGTGAGATTTCCGCACCATAGAAGCATCCTGGTTTTCTTCCCTGTGAGCTATGCTTTCAGGAAACGTTAGGCTGGTGCATACCAAGGAGGAGAAAATATTAAGCAGTTCTGTCCTTATCAGTCAGACAAGGTTATGGTGATTCAGAAATGATGACGTACTTCTTGCCAGAGAGGCAGGGTGAGAGAAATGGAGAAAAACGTATCCTGGCAGATGAAGGAGAGAAGGGGCAAATGTCGAGGTAACTATGCTGTAGGAAAGAATCAATTTCATTCTTTAATGTGGTTGCATAGGCTGTACGTCCTAGAGGTCCAGAGTTAAGCAATTCCCCAGGTGAGTGAGGAAGGACCGTGGTGGATTGGAGAAGATGGTGAACTACTGCCACTGGACTTCAACTGCTGTGACACACATTGGTCCTCACATTCTTCCCTGTCACAAAAGTGGCACATATTTGGGAACAGAAGCTTCTTATAATCTAGAGCACTGTTTTAGCCACCAGTGGGGATTAGAGAGAGACAGGAAAAGCTCAGAAAGGCAGAGGTGAGAAAAACATGTAGCAAAGTAAACATTAAGGCACACTAAGTAAACAGCAGCTCATCTTATGGGCAATCTGTCCTTCCATAAATCCACCCGATCTGTGGAACACAATTAAATTTGACTTTACTTGACAGTTCCCCAATGAAGCTTCAGAGTAAGATACTTCAAAATGCATTTATGGAACAAATTAAGTATCCTTACAGGTGTTCATGCAAACTCTTTTTCTACGTAGATTTCCATTGAAGAGATAAAGCTGGGGGCAGATCTGTAATTAATACAAACAAGTATATTTTACTCAGCTGGATTTAATGGATTTGCTATTGAAACTGATTTATTGACGTTACAATTTGTTGCATTAACTGGCTGAAGGCTAGAAGGGTGGCACTTATGTTGTTTTTACTTTTTTTAATGCATTCCAGAAAATGTTAAAAATGCAGCTATATAATCAGAGACGGGCAGAAGGAACTTTAACGTCACTCATTACTCATGGGTAACAAATCCACACACATAGATACACGATTCTGTTGGAAAGACAGGAATGAAAATGGACTGTCTTCCTAGAGTATACTTACCATTAATAATTTCTTCTTCTGAATGTTCCCACAAGCACAACTCCTCACTTACAGCCCAGTAGTTCCTTTTAAAGGAAAGCCTTAGAGTATTTCATAAGAAAATTTTGTAGCTCTCATATGAGAGTCAGTACTTATATGACAAAAAACCCAAATCAAAAAAACCCAAAAAACAAAATCCTAAGCTGAAAATAAGCATTGTCATTCTGAAAGCTGGAAGAACTATCAGATTCCAAGTCAGTTGTAATGCTGAAGAATTCAAGCAGAAAAGACACAGAAGAGAATCTCTACAAAAGAAATACTGCAATAGCAAAAATAGGAAGTAGAACAAATGCAGGTAAGGATGATGGAAACATGAAATTATTTCTGAATAGTTATGACTGTCCGTTAACATAGAGCTTCTTTATCTAATAACATCTATTGATTTTACTTGAATTACATGCTTTGGTCAGGAAGCTACTTTTTAATTTCAGACTGACTGCTTATGTCCTCTGCAAGAGCTCTGGTCTGTCAGGCAAACAATAAATGCCTTGGGAATACAGAACCAATTAAGATCAAAATGATAGTTTTCTGTAAAAGGCCAATGTGCCATTTAGCTTTACATATTTAGAAAGGTATACAGTAGCATGAGCAACAACTTTAGTTAAACAAAATTTGCTTTATGTCTGCCCTATCAAGTTGACTTCTGACAGACAATGTCAGCAGCAGCAAGCTCAGAGGAACTGATGCTGCAGAGTTTTAAAAGGCTGCCATGCACAGGACAGGATTGTTCCTAGCACCAAAGGAGAAACTATTCAAATCCCAGAGACTTTAACAGACTAGGAGTGTGCCTCTAGCTATGCTGCTTTGGAAAATTTCAGTCTTGACAGTTCAGGCATTTCCCAGAAGGAGGTTTGAGAAAAATATATTGTTTTGCTCCTGTTTAAAAACAAAAGAAAAAAAATATTTTCTTTAAGAAGCTCTCAATGTGCAGTGTGGAAGTGCAACTTGGCAAGGAAATAGCTTTCCAAGAATAACAACTCACAAGCCGTTAGAAAAACTGGAGCCAAGCCCTCTCCTTAGCCAAGTTATTGAAGTTTTCTGCAGTTAACTTGGCTGAAAACTCCATTCCCCCTGAGCAGGCTGCAGCCAGGGCTGCACAGGGCCACCCAATGTTTTTCTACAAATGCAGATTCCTCACTCAGCCTCAGCATCACAAGCACACAAACAGTTTCTTTTTTTCTCCTCAGACTCTGCAAGGGTGGAAAAAAAGATAAGGTATAAAGACATAAACAATGGCACAAGAAGGTGGTCAGCACAGAAAACAAAGAACCATCCAAATTTATGAAGATGGAAAAAGGAAACATTTATACATGTTAAAAAAAGCTCTGAACTTCCAAAGCTTGGAATGGAACCTAAAATTTGAATCACAGCATTTCAGAAACACTCTTCTTGTTAGTAAATAGCTTTGTAGCATATTTAAAAATGCATGTTTTACTCTTTTCTCCATTAAAACCCCCAAGCTACTAATATTTCAGTTACTCCATTAACCAAACTGGTAGAAAACCGATGAATGTGAAGCATCTTCCTCATTAATACACAATAGAACTGCCACTATTATAGGATGTAAGTACTAAATCTTTACTATAACTCATTTAACACAAAAAATGTCAAGTTACTCCCTGGTTTCCTAATTCTAAAGCACTTTGCAGCTTTATTATGATCCTTTTGGGATGTTTTTGGCACATAAGCAGACAGGAGATTGTTGGTATTTACACACAGTTCTATGAGAATAATGAAAGCATTCTGTTTTCCTTTATTCTGAGACAGAGAATATTCACCAAAAAAATGGTGTCATTCCAATTCAAAGGGTGGGAAACGACCCAACTAGAGAATTGAACTGTAACACAGCAGTCAAACGAAAACTTAGTGTTTATGCTCAAGCATTTATAAAATGGGAAAACTGGCTACCTCTGACTTATCTCCGGCTCATCTGCTGGTGTCTGGCACCCAAGTCCTCAAGCGTGCCAGCCACATGTACCCAAGCATTTACAATTTTTACACCTAGAGCTAATACGAAAGATGCAGCTGTGAAAGCTTTAAGAGCAGGAGGTGTGAAACAGTAACAACATCACATTCTGAAATTGTTTATGTATCACTTTTAAGAAAGAAATAAATAATCAATTCACTAGCCTTTACAGAGACTTGAAGTGCAAGTCCCCTCTACTATGTGTACACTCTTAAAGCAGTTCTTAGCAGTTCTAAGTACTTTTATGGTTCCACATGTGTATACGAACACTTGCAAGTACACTGACATACCTGAATGTGTCTTGAATGTATCTATGCAGCTACTGACTGGTATTTTATAAAGTAGACATGGCTTATTTTGAAACAGAGAGCCTTTATTAACTATTGTTCCTATCCTATGTGCTCAAAGAATCATGCTTTAATACAGATCTTCAAAACAGAGTACGTAATATTCAAAGGAATAAAAATTATTAAAGTGGTTCAGTTACAAACTTGGTTTTGATAACACCCAGTGTGCTTAAGTTATACTCTTCTAGTCTCTGCATTGGTATATAAATACAGTTGACTTGATTTTCAAATGGAATCAACATCTAAAATATCACAGCAAACCCTCTGGTTTTACAGTGTTCATTTACCATGGAAATACACCTACAGTTGACTAAGGGCCAAATTCCTGAGAAAAAACATTACCTGCTTTGAAGGACAGGAAAGATTTTGCTTTCTGGTGCCACCCAATGGACAACACCAACCAGGAAAAAATTTGGAAACTGAAGCAATTATGGTTTGAACCAAAGAGCTTGAGATCACAACTGGAACCCCAGAGACACCTGAGCTGTTGGGAGGAAGGCAGTAGAGTAGAGTGTTCCCTGCCAATACCATCAGGCAGTTGGTTGAAGATATACAGACAAACTCCACCCTTCCTGCACAAGTCCTGCACCCCAAAACGTGGCGATCTATAAGCATGGAAAACGCCTTGTGACTCTTTCTTCCCCTATGTAAAAAGTAAGCTTAAACAGTAGACAGACAACATAACTTTGCCATAAACAGTTGCCATCAGAAGGGATGAGGTTCTACGCTGTACCATCAAGATGACCTTAACTGCTGCATTGCATATACAGCAATTTTGGTATAATCAAAACTATATTCCAGATGTCAAATCAAATTCTGCTTTGGTCAGTTTTATGCTATGACAGCAAACTTGTTCAGAGAAGAAGGATCCTTGAAATTAGTAATAAGAAAACCTGGAGCTGTAAGACAAGTCTAGACCAAACTCACTGTTCCTCTCCTGTTCTCTTCCTCCCCTCAAACAACAGATTTATTAAGGCACAGCCCAGCAGTCTAGGTCAATTACTGGGAAAAGGCCACAGCACAATATATCAATTGAACGACTTTCTACCTCATTAAAGGTGAAAATAAAAGGGATTTGAGCAACAGCAGCCACTTGTGCTCTTGCTGATGGGATTTGTGATTTGCTATTGATTGTCCAAGTGGAGGCACTTAGTTCTCCTTACTTTACAGAAAGGACATTTTGTCATTAAAGTGAGTGACACATAAAATCCAACCCAAAAAAGCCTCAGCCATAGCTGAAGTTTCGGGGGATATGTAGATACCTGGTATTAAAACTCCTCCCTTATTAACTACTACTTACATAGGGCTTTCCTTTGCAATTCTGCTTTCATTGATACAGAAAACTTAGGAGACCACAAGGCCCATGTGACTTCCAAGCTGGAAGGTACTGTAGCCCTTCAAAGACAACTAAACCAAATGAAGTTCTGAAACTGGTGCTCTAATGTCTTAATTCCTGACCTGCCTCAGTTAAATGTGGAATAACGAATACGAAATACAACCCCATGGATTTAATTACTTAAGTTGGAGCCTGTGTGCTGAAATAAACAAATATGTAGGGGGGAAAAAGGCATGCTAGAAACAATCAGAGTTAGTCCTAAAGCAGATACAGGCAAGTCAGAAAGGCAGAAAGATCCAAAAACTCTTGAATTCCCTGGCCAGAAGTCCTAGGCCTTTGAGATCTTCCTCTCTAACTCTGACATACAATTGCTCTAACACAGTTTCCTCTGAAAAACAGAGATAGTTTTATTGTATTCATGATCTCAGTTTCCATAAAATTAAGGTTTGGGTTTTTTTAGAGCAGTCTCCTTCAAATTAGGACCTGCATATTCCTTAACTGAGGAAAACAGCAGAACACAGCATGACTCCATCAGTTTTCTACTGCATTATCAGCCCACCAGCCAAACTGCTGGTCCAAACCATTAACTGTGAATCCTTGAAAACCTCTGCTGAGCAAAACCTCGCTCTGCTCAAAGACCCTGCAGTATTTTTCATCTGCATTTATTTTTAGTTTCCCATTAATTAATTTAAAATAATACTTTTGCTCTGTTTGTATTCAATTAATTAGATTATGAAGTTTCTGGCACAAAACAGCATGTTGAAATAGGAGCTTAGTAACAGATAAAATACTGCTCTTTCAGGCATTACTTTGTCACAGACCTAATGAATTAAGACAAATTCAAAGAACATCTAAGCTTTGTTTATAAATGGCTAAGACAATTACTTAAAAGAATATCTTAAAAGAAACCATAGTATGAAAAGCAACCACTGGGCAGAAATACGCCCAGCTCAGTGGAACCCATCAGCTATCTTGGGCAGAAACAGGAACCTTCCTTGAAGCTCTTGGCTCTCTTGGAAACCCCCCACACATTTTTTCTGGCTTGGCTTCCTTTTTCACTACAGAGCTAATTGTAAAAAGAGGTCAAATGATTTTCGTGCGATTTTAAATTCAGAGCAAAAGCCTGTACATGTCGTTAATCAAGTAAATTACTAATGCCTCATTCTGCAAAGTAAATTACTTACGTTATATCTCTTTTTCTGTAGGCCTAGTTAAGGACACAGAAGACAAATGGGTTTTCAGCATTAAAAAACTGAAAGAATATATTCTTCATAATTCATGTGTGGCACTAGTAGAGTGGGTTGGATGCTTGGTTGCTTTTTAAAAGGTCATGAATAGAAGGGCATGCACCTAATCTGCTCCCCTATAAGATATCCTCATTCTGAAGTTCAGTTTACAGCAAATGTAGCTCACACAATGCACAATTATCTGAGTCTCTACAAATAAAATCACCAACCAATATTCACAAAGAGGCATTAATTGTTGAAACACCCTTCACAGCATAACACAGAGGACTTGGCAAAATGCAATTGGCTGAGATTTCCAAAGTGGATTAAGGGAACTGAATGATCAAATGTTACTGATGTTCCGTAGAAGCTGCACACTTTTTGTATTCATGAAATTAATTGACAAGGCTGGATCTAAAACAACAGCATAAGAGAAAACCACATTGTTTCACATGCAAGAGAGCTAAGATACAAGAATAACTGAAGACGGGAAATTTTCTCACTTATCCTTCCGCTAAACCATGTCTCTTGACCATGGACACATTTTACTCTTTCCCAGACATACACAACAGCAGACAAATTTCAACAGCAAATTTCAAATCTCCAAACATACTTTGATATACCATTCTAAATTGGCTACTGGATGCTCCTCACTTTGAGTGATCCAGACTATTGATGGAAGACAATCAGTCTTACTGTATTTTAAGGAGCATTTACACATTTTCAGACCTAACTTAGAATCACAGAACCTCTTCAAACTTCTCCCAGGATACCTCTACATAGCAACATAATCAAAAACTTAACAGAGACTCGCCACTTGGTTTACAGAGAATTCCTCTTCTTCCTCTGTAACTGGAAACACAAAACGTAAATCTGCTTGCTCAAACAGTTCAGCAAAATAGATAACAACTGAGATTACACCCAAAGAGTTAATGGCATTTGAAGAGGTTACTGTACTTTCAAATGAAAAGAAGCTGGAGCAAGAAAAGACCTCCTTTCTCTCATTTCAGAGTTCAGTAAAGGGAGATGTCTGTCACACCAACTCATAAGTTGGGTCTGCAGCGGACTTTCTTGCCCCCTAAGAGTAATAGAATAGCTCACTTTCTCCAAAACAGTCACGGTTTCTGCAGAATGAGCCAAGAGCACATGCTGAGCAGTGTATGAGCTGTCTGTCACTACCTGGAACACTAGGAAGTCAACATGCTAACAGTACAAGTAAAACTCTAGGCATCATTTGCTTGTATCATTTAATCTTTAACAGCCTGCTCGCTTCCTGCTCTCTATTCCTGTGCTCATCTGCTACCTCCTCTCCCATATGTAGGTAGTACACCAGTCAAATAACAAGGCACAGGCTCCATGACCATTCCCATCTCTTTGCTTTCATACCTGTCCCATCTCCGGACCAAGTGTACTTTCTTGTCTCAGTACAAAATTAACTCAATTGATAGCATCTGCCACAAGGATAAAGAAATTGATGGGAATTTTGCTTTCTATCTACATTTGAATAGTGCTGGAGATACTAATTGTTCTTGATGGGTCTTACAGAGAGAAGAAGAAGTACACGTGAAATAAACAGCAATTTCATAGGCTAAGATATTATAAATTGAGTCTTAAAACGTATCAGCTCACAAGCCCCTTTGGATAGAAGCACACAGTTATTCTACAAACCCACATCTGCTAACATTTGTAGCCTGATGTAATGCTATCTACACATCTCCAGACACTAACACCATACAGATAAGTAATTACAATAACAGTACAGAGGTTTCTGGAACAGCAGGGAAGGAATAAGCTGAGATACATGTGCAGGAAGAGTGCTACAAAGTTCTGCAGCAAAGACTGAGCCACCTGCTGATTGCATAAAAGAGAAACCTCTTAGGAGGCAAATACAGTCAGAGAAAGGCAGTAGATGCAAGTTGAGTTAAAGTAAAGTTTTTCTGCCTTCTAAAGGCCTGTAAATACTGTTTTCATTACTACCCTAACCACTACCTACATACACAGGTAGGAATCCTTTAATTCACAAACATATACAAGAGACAGTTCATAAAATCTAATGGAACATATATTCATCAGACTTTGAAATAGCCTGAGTAGTTCCTCTCCATGACAGCAGTGACAGTCACATCCAACTAACAGCCTCCCTATTGCTAAAGACATTGGCCCCCATCACTGTCAGAGACAAATCAAATCCAAGCAGAATACAGAGGAGCTGTTCAGCTTCTGCAAATGCGCAGTGACCCAGATCAGTTTGCACTCTATAAGCCAGGTAAAACCATCAGCAGTAAGAGAAAAGGAAGGAGTGACTGAAGAAGACAGAGAAGAGGAGGGAGGAAGAGAGGAATACCACATTCACAGGTTTTACACCGAGCTAATGCCGCCCTTAGCTGGTTTACAGAGGCAGCCACACCTGAGCCTTGCTTCCCTCTCGCAACAAAGTGCTGCAAGGGGCCCAGAAATATTTGTCAGGTACCAGACATGAGATGGATTTGATGAAGCTTTGAAGCGAGGTGGAGAGGGCAGGAGGAAATAAGGTGCTAATGCTGATCATAACAAAAACTGCTGGAGCCAGCCATAATGGAACAGTGGGAGCGTGTCTGAAGGGAAAATGAAGGTGTTAACAGATGCACCACACTGCGTCTATGTCAGAGACTGCCTGGTGACTCTGAGCAGCTCACAAATAGACACACAGCACAGTTGCCCATGCACAGCTCTTTGTGGTTATGGCAGCTATCTGCACCCTCTCAAAAATTATACAGCAAAAGCTTTCATGAGACAATTGTGTGGCAAAGTTGTGAGAAGAACAGAAGTCAGATGCGCATTGTAATAAAGACATTCTTTTACCTACAAACTTTGTATCCCATTTTTACTTAATATGAATACATTGGAGGGAATAAAGTTAATGAAAAGGCCAAGAACTGTGGTTAACACAACACTTCCCAAGCCTCAAGTAACTTGGCCCTCCTCAGCAATACAGAACCAAGATGTATATTCACCTTCTCTCTCCCACCACTTGTTTTTAAGTGCCCCATCATTTCTATTTACACGCACGTCCACAGCCTCCATTCCCCTTTGGACAGGAGAGTAAGGAGAGATTAAATAGGCACAGTAACACTCTTAAAACATTTCCAGTAAATAAAATGGCTTCATATAAACCTTGGGCAATGATTATTCTTCAGCAGCTAACTTCTATTTCTGTCTAGAGTAGCCTATCATTTTTATTATGCTAAACTGATTAAGGGGGCAAAACCTTACCTTACTTATGTCCTGTCTGCCAGGCAACAGAGGATCTGACCTGGCAGATCTGCACCAGAAGTCTCTCAGTGCTTTGGAAGAACACTGAACAACACTTTTTAAGAATTGTGCTTCTGAGGGAACACCAGACCTCTGAATCGATGCAATTTGCTTTGTCCCCTCCAGTGAGTGCATATGACTCCTTACAAGATGATACACTGTTGTCAGGAGCCTACTCTTTCTTTATTCAGATGGTGTACAGTACTTAGATAATACCCATAACTTCTTGTAAGGACTATGCATTGTATCCAAATTAGATTATTTTGTTGCATTACCAGGTTTTTAACCGTGGCAGGACAGAGTAGATAAACACACAGTGTTAGTCCTTTACACTGGGAGGAATACATTTTCCCAAGTGTGCACACACGGCATATCCCATTACCTAACACACAGTCATAAGGGACACTGGTTCTTAGGCATGTGTTCACTTGCTGAGTTCACAGGCTATTTGTTGCTTACCTATTTATCCTGACACCTAAACACTTCACAATGGGACTAGATGCCAAGTAGAAAGGACACAACCGAATCAATGAGAAATGTTAAGTACAGCTGGCACATCCAAAGCCTTTGAGGTTCAGAAGAGAACTGAATTTCAGCATCCTGAGGAGGAGCTGTGGCCACCTTTGGATGAGGCACTACCAGCAGCAGGATGTGCTGGACTTCTCTGATGGGTGTGCTCACAAAATGCCTGCCAGATGCAATTCAAGATGTGCCTAGACCACAGATTTTGGTAAGTGTAAGCTATGAAGTAGGCTATTAAGTACAAAATATTTCATGAAGTATAAAACATTATTTTCATGTCTGTATTTCTAATATATGTTCCATCATTACACCAACTTTTTATTTCATTCATGAACTGCCCTTGATTTAATAAACTCAGTCTCAAAAATTTGCACAGGTAGATACACTAGCTTACTGATCAATGACACTTGTGCAAGTGGTGGCATCTGGGATCTCAACCAAGTCTGGAAAACGATTACCTTGCTAATTCCAAGGTGAAGAAATAGTTAAATAGGGCTTTTACTCAGAACTACACATTTGCATGCATTAAGAGGACTTGAATGTAATTGCCAGGCCCTGCCTTTGTAGTGACCAAGAATAACATTTGTTTATTTTATTGGAATAAATTTGACACAAGAGCGCTTTCAGGCACTGCCGTAAGTTTTATGTATGCGTGGGTGGTACAATCTGCATTTCTATATTTTGAAATATTTAGGTTCATCAATAAAGCTAAAGGGCAGTGAATTAAAAATCAATACAAAGAGAGACTTCTTAAGGCAACACAGAGGGAGTTCATGGAATACAAAATTGCTAGAATTTGTTAAAGACAGGTGCAGACAGTGAATTTTAAGAAGGAACCTCACATAAAATAGGTAGTAAAAATAAAAATTCACACTTTGGAGTGTGAACTGACAGATACAAAGGTCATGAAGTAACTCCTCTGCCTTTTCAACCTTAAGTAAATTACTGCACACTTGATTAGACAAATTACTGAAAGGAGCTGTGGGTCACCTTGATACAGCTCCATCGCTGTCACAGGCGGTGTGTTGGTACACCACAGGAGGCAAGGAGCTAATTCAATATGGCAAAGTCTGCATTAACACAGTATTGTTTCCTGTTATGATCCTAACATAAGGAAGCTTGCAAAGCATTCCTCATCCTTCCCAAAACACACACAGGAAAGCAGTAGGTTTTTGTTTGCCTTGTGAGAGCAGTGACCTTGGACAACCTTCAGAAAAAGCAACTAAATACAAGTACAAGCATAGCAGCGACATAATGGTGATGGAAAGAAATTCCACACTTACGCTTTTAGAAGACAGAAAAAACTGAATGAGAAGGAGATCCTCTGCCAACACAAGCAGTGACAATCACATTTCATTTCAAATTAAAGCCATCTTTAATCTCAACTGAAAATTGGTGTCAGCACAGCACTCAAAGACAACTCGAAACGGAGAATACTGGACTGCAGCAAGTTAAGGGAAACCTCATTCCAATTACTTATGCCACTCTGAAAAGCTGTTAGGATTATTTTATCCACCATCCCCTGTGTCTCTTGTCTACTGCCTTGTTTAAAGAGAACTCTCAGGCAAAACAGAAAAAAAAAAAAAAGGAAGTAAAAAAAAATTAAATACATTCTCCAATGCTTCCCCATGATACAGTCATAGGATTGACTCCACTAATACCTAAGATAAGCTGCTTAACACAGCTAATATGAACTAGATAACACCAGATACCTGATTAGATGGCAGCTTTATGTCCAGCCTTTTCCTAACAGATCTGACTCTGGGCACTTAGTACTTTAAAACCTTGACCAGTGCAGGGATGGAAGTTTAGAACTATCCTCACTATTATTGCACCCTGTTCATCAGGTTTTTTACATTTCTTCTCCCTTGATTCAACCATTGCAAAACAAACCATTATTGAATCTTAGTCACCTGTAAATCGTGGAAGGCAATGGCAATGGCAAACTCATAGCCATTACAGAAGCTCTACAGCAAAATTTCATAGCATCTGACCGGTGTATTTGTACAGTCATCAGCAGAGGGAAGACCTCTTTGGTTTTGTTCACTCAGTCAATGAACAAAACTTGTAGAAACACGAATTTTAGGAATACTAGAGGTGGTTAATCAAATATGCAACTTCCCAAACCCAGTATTTTCCACTGAAAAACTGATCTGCTGAAAAATATTATATAAAATAAAAATAAATATATTATTATCACCATCAAAGGAAATTTCAGGTAAAATACCTCATTACAGAGTTCCTTGTCTCAAAAGGTGTTTGTAGGGGATTTTTTTAGTATGAACTAAGCCCAAATGTTACCTTGAGCTTGGATTAAGAAATTACTAAACTGTACTTTCGTAACAGCATGTTGATTTTCATAAATTGATGTATGGGCTCACATTTTCTAATATAAACTGAGTGGTTCAGAAGATTACATTTCCGATAATGCAATGCAGATCTTCCTTTGAGGAATCTGTATGATATATTATAGAAACTGCATAATTTTGTATAATCCCTGGAGATGTACTCCAGAAAAGCAGGCCAACCCGAAAGGGAGAATAGAAAACGCATCACACTTCTTAACTGCAACCCCATCTCGTATGTAGCTTAAATACTAAACAGGCTTAAAATTAAACACTACAGAGCCAAACAATAGTCGAAATTAAGCATTTTCAACCTGAAAAGTGTTAAAATATTTTATTTTAATTAAAGAAAAGTCAAATGGAGTGTTTCGGAATTCCTACTATGTTAAAATGTCATGTTTCACATTTTAGCACCAGCCTGGAACAAACTCAAATACTGAAATGCAGGCATTCCCACTGTGATGGAAACCTCAATTTTTGCCTAGGCATAATCACAGCTAACTTCCTTCTTTAATTTCAAAGGCAAAACTGAAGTCTTGTATAAGGAGAGTAATTTGCCCTGTTTCTATGGGTTTTTTCCTTTTAAAAAGTCTCAATTTTTCTGAAATGTGAATGCCTCCAGTGAGTTCAGAGAATTGCTCTTTAGATGCTCATCAAATGCATACAGAAGTATCAAGGCACAGAGCTCAGACAGAAGTCAGCGGGTCATCTACAGAAGATCAAGCCATATTAAGAAGTCATATCAACCTATGTAAACTAATACTACCATGTCCATGGAAGAATTATGATCAGGCAGTTCCCCGGGATTGCAGAAGTTAATAGAGACAAATGTCAGTGAACCTATGACACTTAAATCCTCCTCGTCTGAACCATCCACACACACCACCACTCATTGAGACACCCTTTTCTGTGTGCATTAGGTAGAGCTTGCCCATCCTACCCCATGTATGTATACTAATTTCTTCCAGGCACCAGCTGATGGTATGGACAAACCCACAGCAGTGGCACACAGTCTGGTTTGAGCAGCTGGAGAGCCAGCAGCAGCTCTAGGCAGCTACCACACGAGTGACAAGCTGGGGTATTCCTGACGAAACATTCAAGTGCTGATTTCAGGGAGAAAGACAACACTACTTAATTCTCACAGAGGAGCAGAGAGAGATGCTAGCTCCCCAAGCCAGCAACACATCTTTTCCATTCCCCACACTGCTCATAGCACAAGATTAGCACAGCACTACACAGAAATTCCTATGAGCTAACCAGACTCTACCATGTCCACAAGCATGATGATGGTCCTAAACATTATGTTAAACCCTCCTTCTTGACCACGTTTAGTTCTCACAATTTTTTAAAGGTGGTAAGCTCTATGCCACAATGACTAAAATACAAAGTTGTAATTTTTGTAGCAGAGAAAACCTTTAAGACTTTCAGTTTTATAGTGTATAGTGCCATGTTCTATAAAGGTCTCTATTCTCAGAAGGTCATGTCTTAGCTTGAAATTGCTACACAGGGTGGCTTTGGAAGTGATGGGGCATTTTAATCCCTCCTTGGTAGGTACAGGAAACGCATGTGAAAAGGATGAAAGATAAGTGACAGCCCGTTCAAAATGATGAGTACCTTCACAGGGGCACTCCAGGCCCATTCAATTCTGCATGGTTATGCTACCTGTGTAACACATATGCAAACTTAGCAAGCTGAACAGAATGTGTCATTGTTTTGTGCATTTGGCAGAACACAAGGGAAGTTCAGGCTAACATATCAGGCCTTGCATCTGTTACCCATCCCCTCTTTCCAAGAATCGCCTCGCTAACATTTATAGCAACTGCCAGAGCAAAAAGCCAACAAGATTACCTCATCACGATGGCCACAACCACTAACCCAGCTTTCTTCCTTCATCTATTAGGTGTATGAGCTTCAATCATCCTTATTCCTGTATCCTCATCCCTGCCCACGCTCATGTCAGCATGCTGAGTCAGCCGCTGTTGCACTATCTGATGTCAAATAGTCCTTTGTAACGCTAACCTGTGTGGGAAAGCTCAGCTTGATCCTAGCTGTTAAACAGATTACACCCTGAAATATTTATTGTGCTAAGGTTTGCACTTTTACACGCGTTTGCGTCACTGGGGGACAGTGCCATTAACAGCCTGTCACACACTGAGCAGATTGGGAAAAAATTTTTCATCTGACTGAAGGAGTTTCCCTTTTGGGATTTTAATGGCTGTGTGGCAGGTTCCTCATTGCTCATTTCAGCTGACAGGCCGTGCTCAGGAAGCAGCACAAGAAATAGTACCACTCTCCCATCTCCATTTCCTCATGTATTAAGACCTAGCTGTGCTACACTGACCACACCTTTCACGAGAAAACATCTAACACAAAATGGTATCACGTAAGCCATGGGAGGACTGGAGAAGAAACAAACTGAAATTGCAGGTAGTCAATTAGCAAGTGGCTCTTACTCTCCCTACCTTTTTGAAAAGCCTGGGAAAAAGGCATGAATCAGGCTGATAAACACAGGAACCATTCACCATTCATCATTCAAACTAAGTCCTGAGCCTAAAGCAGCAGAAAGTCTCTGTTATCCCCTGAAGATTATTTGGAAGTTTGTAAGAAAATTTCTAGAGATAAGTCATACTGTATGGAGCATTTACTTACTGCCAAATAAATGTCCATCCAAAAGTAGCACTAATGGAAAGATATAGCACATAGGACCGTCACATTGTCATGATCCAGCTTTACCAAAGCTACCTCACCTGCAGAACAAGGAAAAAATCAACCTCCTTCTGAAAGAGGCAGCATTACTGTACAGAACTTTAAGGGCTGCTAAAATTTCCCTCTTTTTATAAGTCAGACTTACAGCACCTCCTGTGTGACTACTTTCTCACAGAAATACTTCTATTTTACAACACACTTTTTTCCTGCGTAGCTTTACTCTGATGTATTTATAGGTCCCACTCCTGCCCAGGACATGGTCACTGGACTTTTCTGACAAATGGATGGAAAAAGGCATCTCCTGAAAACAGCCGTGCTGTTATGGTGTAGCAGGCAGTACAGGTAAACAACATGACAGCCACAAAGGGAGGCTTTCAGCAATGAGCACTTTTGATGCTGTAACAGCGACACTGATTCCTGACAGACACCTGAGGCAACACCTGAGAACAACAGCTATCTCCCATATGTGAATATCACTGAAAGGTCAGAGCTTCAGGGATACAAATAAACATATGCACCATACATGGGAATTTCTGCCAAACTTTACTGTCACCTGATTCGAGTATGACATCTCCTGAGGTCAAGGAAGGTGGTTTGTGGTGTGCCCACCAAGCAGGGTGCTGTGCAACATGAGCTGGCACTGGCCAGGAGACCCAGGCAAGCCAGTGGAGCCAGTCACTGTCCTCAGTGCCATCCCACTGCATCCCAGTTGGGCGAGCAGAGCAAGCTGGGGACATCAGAGGGTGCCATTGGCCATACCAAATTATAAGGTGATGGGAGAAGCTTAAAGTCTGCTCAGGAAATCCAGTCAGGACCTGCAAGAGATGGGCTGAAGACAGGACACCCTATCAGGCTACACTAAAGTGAGGTCTGCAGAACTGCTAACAACAATGCCCATACAGGAAAAAAAAATCAGTTTCCATATATGAAAACCAGTCAGTCAACTGTGTCCTGGGCTGGACACTGCTCTGCTGGGGGGCAGCTCCAGGCAGAATGGGGACAGGTGGCTGGGCAGGGCCAGCAGGGCCTCCTGTGCCCACTAAAATGCCTTGTGTGCAGGTGTAGCAGCTTTGGTCTCAAAATGTATATACAGCATGTGAGGGAGTTATTTTAAAAGCTTCCCTCCATGTTTTGCATACACATTGGGAGGTGCCTGCTTAGAGCAGGCAACAAGTGCAGCAGCAGGACCAGAACTGAAGTTATTGGATTACAGGCTCAGTAATTCTCCTTATTTCCTTCAGCCAGATCAGAATAAATTTATCTGCTTTTCTGAAAATTGCATTACGCTTGCAGGGCACCAGACCTCAGCCACTGCTGGCTGTGGCACCCTGCAAGGAATCCACACTGCACCTCAGGCTCCAGCCAGGCGATCCCCACGAGTGCTCTGCCAGTCTTCACTGGGCAGCAGACCAGCCAAGCATACTTCTGGACAACAACATCATTTTTATCTGGCCTCCACTCAAAGCAGACCCAACTTCTAACATCATTTTCTGCCCCAAATACTTAATGAGAAGAAACCTGTAATAACAAATCGCTGGCAATGCAGATTTTTTTGCATTCATACTGCTAATCAGGTTTTCAAACAGAGTGATAGACTCCTGCTGGCAACAGCACACCCCCTCAGAATGCTTCCACAGCCTTTCCTTCCTAACCTTTCCTCTCCTCTTTCTACACATCAGAATTACACACAATATTTATGAACATAATTACCCTGTTTCTTAAGAGAGTAGCCATCTGTGAAAACCATAGTACACTGATTCTATATTTCACATTAATAAGTCTCATAAATAAACCTGACTTAATTTACAATAGCAACTTTCTCAGAAATACAAAACTTGCCTTCCAGTTTATGATTCCTTGCTGGCTTTTTTAAACATTGGGGTGGTTTTTTATACTAGTGCACATATTTTATAGCTACTGCTGCTCTGTACTGTAAAAAGAAAAAGATGTAGAAAACAGGTTTGATCTCCCCCAATTCAGTAGTAATAAGAGTTGAAAGAAATGTAAAGTAACAGCACTGAATATACACTTGCTTGGAAAATTACTCTTGCTCCCATTATGCTTTCAAAGGCATATTAAAAAAAACTCTTAGAGGCTTCACTATTACTCATGCTATAATGTGCTACACAAGAATAATTTCTAATATTGTCTATCTTGTAAAAAACTAGCTGTGGTGACATTAATAATATTCTGTGGTTAGAGAACCGGCCTGGGGACTCAGAAAATTAAAACCAGGGCTCAATATTTGACTGTAATGGATTTCCTGTGCTTCACTGGATATAGAATTTCACCCATCACTCTAATTAGTTATCTTCTACCTAATTCCTCTTTCATCCTTAGTGAGCAGCCATATACCTTATACATATGAATGCTAACCAAGCTATCTCTTGAATTACGCTCTTTTCGTACCTTGACAGAAGACCTCACCTACAAAATCAAAACGCAGGGATATGTGTTCACATTTCCCTGCATTTCTGCCAACTGCCTGTTCCTGGTGCTGGCTCACTCAGGTCAAACAGCACAGGCTCAGCGTGTTGGCCTTCCTGAAACCTCGCGTGGTACACAGCCACTGCCCCACGACCTGTCTGGCACACCCGTGTTTCTACAGCAGCTTGCGGATCAATGCTGCTCTCATAACGGGGTTAGGGTAAATGGTGAGTAATTGGGATCACTGCAAAAAGCAAGGACTTTCCAACATTAGCTACACTGAGGAGACACTCGTAAAAACCCTGTATGTCTGTATGTCAAGCTGTATTTTGGGTGTGACTTCAACAGGCGTTTGTGTGCACACCTTGTGGCTTCCCAAGTGAAATAGGCATTTGCAGGAGAAGAGTAATGGCTACATAGCACAGAATCACCACGTGTGATCCAACTATTAAATTTGTTCTACACCAACACAAAAACCTATTAATTACGATTAAAATCAGATTTATTTGCACTCTACTCAGAGCATTACCTGACAAGAATTTTTGAGAGAGAACATTCTGGTGATATATTATTACATTTCAATATTTCATATTTCCTCCTATCTGAAATAACTCTGCAGTGCAGCATTTTATCTCATTTAAACTAGTTAGCTTATGCCTGTGACATTTTTTTTAATTATTCTGGTTTTCAGGAGAACATTTAAACAGCAATTCCTGCTATCAGTCACAGCTCTGGGGTACCCCAAGAAAATCTTTCTTACAAAAAACATGGAAAGTACCTAAACACGGAAAGGCAGGGCTCTGAATGGATGTTTTATTCACATTCCCGTTGTGTTACTGCATCCAAACAACAATAATTTCAATTAAGTCAAGAAATACAGATGCAGATTCTCTCTTAGGTACAGATGACATGGCTAGCAGAAAACAGTGTAACAGCAAGAGAGTAATATATAATAAAGTCACTCCAATATAAATAAATCCCCAGACAGTACAGGGTTGGAATAGCACTATCTGTGTGAAATTACAATTTCCCCATTTCTAATAATTTATAGGACAAATAGTTGCAGCTTATCAGTATTATTAATATCTTCAATCTGTTTAGCATTTTCCTTACAATTCCAGCTCCTGGAACCCTGGATAACAGCAGAGTCCTTGTTACCAACAAAGATTACTCACAGTTGTGGTTTCAAAGACTAGCTAGAAAATACAAGACTTAACAAAGTAAGATGAGAACAAAAGCATTCAGATCTCTGTTTAAGGTCTCATAATTTTCTACATAGAGACTAGAATGTTTGACTCCCCAAACAAGCTGAGCCTTTGCTCATCATTTAAAGTTAAACTGCAAGGTAAGCTGGTGACCAGCCTGGCAAAATGTAAATTCCATAAAGCAGAATCTTTCAATTTCCAGAACTCTAAATAAATTGCACTGCACAGATCTAGTGAGTCACAAAAATCATAACTTACCCATTAGGTTTTACAATCTCAGACTAAGAAAAGTGCAGAAAACAAAGCAGCAGAGCAATTTTTTAAAAAAGATTCTTTTTTCCCAACAGTATCTTAAGCTTTGCTAATAATGCAGTCATTTCAAAACCTAAACAAGTTTAAATAGAATAACTATAATAAAGATTTTTTATGAGAACTTCCACTTAAACCATTAACGTTCCACCCAAAATTTAAAGAAACAATGAGAGCAAAGTGACGTGCAACTCTTAGTTTTCTCACTTGCTTCCTTCCCTGAGACCATCTGCACTTTTCACAGAGATGCTGAAGTAGCAAGTGGAACAATTAGAAAAGCAATTATGTGCTTTACCAGAGGCAGTAAATACTGGAATATCATTAGAAAACATGAAATTATCTGGAAGACGCAAAAATCAGGCAGTGAATATATTCCTGTTCTGTAAAGACAGTATCATCTTCAAAACCATTTCTGCGTGTCAAATGTAATGGAGGTGAACAGTCCCACTGACTTCCCTGTTACTTCTTACAGGTACACTTTACTGCCAGGGCTTTGCTGAATACAAGACTGAGTGCTCAAATTGAGCTGATTCTGGTCTCACAGCAAACTGTGGAAAACAACCATCTCTCTGAAGTTGCTGGGTACAAATATCTTAATTTGTGAATTACATAGTAACACTCCCATTCAGTTTAAATAGACCAAGCACCACTCAACCAACATTAAAAAACGTAAGGGAGAACAGAAGCAGACTTGAAAAATACAAGTTTTTGGTGAAGGAAGTAGCAGACAAACTGGAAATAAGTTCTGAGGTTCTCCCAAGTTTCCCAAAGAAAAATGGGAAAGATAAATCAGTCATTACAATAAGGTCAGAATTAAAAGAGAAAGGTTAGCTTGCCCTTAAAATGATTTAGTATTTTCTTCTGGTAAGTTGGAAGGTAAGCATTTTGGAATAAATTACCCTTTTTAAGTCTTGATTCAGGCTTCAATGCTTTTTTTGAACATGTGCTTAAGTTCTGTTGATAGGGAAACTTATTTATTCATCTGCTAAAGTACTTTTCTAAATTGAAACCTAAATCAGCATCTATAAAAGCTTCATTCAAATCAATGGGAATCTTTTTATAGACCTTACTAAGAGCTCTATCAGTCAATAAGTCAAAGGAGACTGAACCAAGATGTGGAAAAATCCAGGCTTCCCCTGGAAGAATAAGCTCCAAAAGCTCTGTACTTAGTAATAACTTTCTTTCATTCTCTAATATTAAATGACAGCACTAATAATATGCAATATCAACTTATTAAGCATCTAGTCCCGAGCCATCCAATTAGTCTGCTGCGATGTAATTAAAACAAAACCAACATTAACTCAAAAGTGAAATTCACTGCAGTTGAGATGAGCAAAGCCAAAGAATAAAAGTTCATTAGAACTAGACGAAATTCATATCCAGACTGGTGTAAACTCTGGGTAATTAGCTCGAAACAGCTTGGCATTATCCAAGGAGGATATGGATAATTGGGTTCAACATCCCTGAAGATCTGCTATGTTTCTTGAGACAATAAACCATTTTTGCTTTGAAGCTGCTTCCCGTTTTCTCAATCAGTCTTGTCTGACAAGGGCTATTGATCTGATAATTTACTTGTCAAAACTTATTAGTCAAGGTAGGACAAAAGCAACAAGGCATGTGGCTAATCCAAGAGATGAATCTGTCCTAATGACTTTCAAGGATCCCAGCCACTATAGTAATCAAACACACCTCTGAAATAGTTTAGTCTAAGCCAGAGATCACATGGTAGAAGAAAATAAACAGGCCAAGAATTATTATATTATTTTATACAAGGTGGCTACAGAAAAATAAAAACAGTGCATATAAACACACAGCAAAGCACCCAATCATTTTGCTTCAGACCCACATGAAATACAGTCCTCTACTTAAAATACTTCAGTATGCTTAAGTTCAGTGTCAATTCTTCCTTGAATGTATTGTTTCCTGATTCCAACCCCCAACCTGTCTGGGACAAATTATAGCAGAAGAAGGAACTGATCACCTAATCTGACCATGGGGATTTGTTTTCCTGCTACTGTGTCAAGAAAGATAATTTTGCAAAAGTGACATCACGTTATCCCCATTTGTCTCGACTTCTCTTAATTGAGGGAAGAGTTTGTAATTTATTATAGAAGATCGGACATTTTCTCCTTGAAGGTTTAAGAAGACAGAGCACCTTTCAGTCATCCTTCACACCATCAGTCATGTAACTGACCTGAAGTAATAACAAGAGAGCCCTGACAACTCCCTATTATGCCCAAAATGATGTTTGGGCAACCTTACCACCTCCCACAGTCTGTTCTGATTTATAGTTGACTGAGGCTGAGCCAGCTCACTATATTTCTAGTGTGTTGTAGATACAAAAGGAATAAAATCCAGCTCAGTTAAATACCTTTTGTCCTATGTATACAGAAATCAGGAATCAAACTCCTAAAACTGTGAAGCTGGATTAAAATGCAGGATGCATTTCTTTTGTTAAATGTTAGGAGTCTAAATCTTCTGGAACTTTTGAGAGACTCAAAAGTGTGGCATTTGAGTGACAGCTTTTCATCTGGAAAAATGACATTTTAAATGTGCTCACAGAAAAAAAATGAAAACTAATATTCTTTAGTATTAACAATTATAAAGGTTGGGGGTTTATGAAAAATAGCAAATATTGCAAGTACCACTAGCAAATTCCATGAGGGCAACACTGCCATTTTGCTACATTAGTGTTGTAAGAGTAACAAGGATAAAGAGAAAAGAGTATCTCTTTGTACCTAGCACCTCAATCCTGATGCCACAAGCAACACAGTCCAGGAAGTACAGCCAGGTACCTTTTACACAGTTATTTTCCAGAACAGAAACACAATTTCAAAACCCTACATGTGCTGGACAACACACTTGGTTTTATCAGCCATGCCATCTCCTCCAGTGCTACTCTTGGCATTAGAGATAGGAAGGGACTTCAGAACTGGACTGATTTTTAGCAGGGTTTTAGGATACTCAGTTTTTAGCATGCAGAATTCAATCCCACTCCACGTCACAATTCCCTCAAGCAGCCTTTCTTCCACCAGCTCACTCTGCAGCTGAAAGTCTGATATTCGCAGAGAAGAGGTACCAGGGGAAACAAAAAATAGCAAACTAAATATGCAAGGCCTTTCACATCCTACTGATGAGCAGATATCACCAGCTACAGCAATAAAAATGTTTTCTTTCCCACATACACATGGGAGAAGGAAGCAAAATTTAATTCTAAATGCAAATCTCAAGAAAAAAAGAAATCCTGCAGAAGAGTAAGGGCAGTAGGGAAATCCTAGAAACAAAATAAAGCATATGAGAACGCATATATAGAAATCAGAGATAATAGCTCAAGGGGTTTTGGTTGTTTGTTTTTGTTATTGGCTTTAATTAAAGATTTTTCTCTTTTTATTTTCATTCACATTGCTCATTTTCCCCTTCCCATCCACCAGCAAGAAACCTGGCCCCTAAAGGTTATTTTTTCAATATTGATAAGGTTCGCCCTAAGTTTTCCTGTCTCTTAGTTCTGGCTGTGGGTTTCTAGTCTACATGTGACTGGGAACATTGACTACGCTGTATATGATCACACATAAAATCACCCCTGGATCCTTAACCATGATAATGTAGCCTTAACACAGTTCTGACAAAACACTGCATGCTAATAAAATTGCTGTACGTGAGACCAAAAAGCTAGTAATTCCACAAGATATTGTTAATCAGGCTTAATGGGTAATATAATTAAACAGGTTTGCAGGCAGATTTTAATTTTGTGAAAAGAAAGGTCATTTTACATAAAGTGGAGATGTAAGGGAAAGCCAGAGACCTCAAGGATTTGTCCAATATTCTCCATAAAAAGGGGAAAGCAAGTTGTTGAAATGGCTGAACAAGAACAATAAAGAGAGTGACTGAGAATATTAGATCAGGCACCCTCTGTTCCTGTGGGCCACTGAGGAACTGAAAACGCAGGATGGTTAGAAGGCCTCCCACCACGTTGTCTAAGGTACTACACAGATAACTTACAGAAACACATGGTCAAAATGAGACTACCTTGGTGAAATTCCTCAAGGTGGGACATACAGGAGATCAGATCAGATGACCCGCTGTTCATTTTATCATCAGTAGATACAAAGACATCAGCAATTACTCCAAAGGAACTCCAAACAGCGTGACATCCATGAAAAACCTAAGACATCAAATTCAAGTGATTTGCCCATAATCATGGAAAGGTTCTCACAGTGTGGAGAATATTCTGCTTCTGCTCATTTTGCTCATTGTCTGACAGGTATAAGCTGCAAGAGCTTTCTCCCCCACTCTTAACCACCCACGTGATTCTGTAGAATGGGTGGGAAAGAAACACATTGACTCTGAAAATCATCCAAGCCCCTTTCCTAACTCTTCCACCCAATTATTGGTACTGGAAGAAAAAAAACATTTTTCAGCAAATGAAAAAGCAAATGAAATGAAGCTACTGTGACATTTCCCTTTGCCTTGTAGCCAGCTTGTTATTATTTGTTTATAACAGGGAATGATGAGAACAGGAATAGTCATTCTGTTCTTATTAGATTTTTAAATGTCTCAGACCAAGCTTTTCCATTGCACCATTCTTTTTGTAGTCATGTATTTACAGAATAAAACCAGAAATTAATTTATTTGAGAGTGGTCAACCATTGAAAGAGGTCCACAGAGAGACTGAGGAGTCTTTCATCCTTGAAATACTTAAAACTTGACTGGACAAACATACAAACAATCTCATCCAGTAAGACCTGCTTTCAGCTCACCTTCATAATCACCAGAGATCCTTCTGAACTCAACTGCAATTCTGTAATTAATTATCTTACATTGCTCTTCTGCAGTCCAAGGCAGCTGAGAGCACTTCTTCCTCAATCAATCTGCTCTAGAGTGGCAATACAACTACTTCAGCAGAGGAATAAACCTGGCATTTGTGTTGATGAAGGCCCTGAAGTTGCCTCCCTTCTTGAAGTTGGATTTTACTGGCATCATTCAATGCTTCATACAGAATTCAGTTGGACACAGATCTGGCTCCCTGAACTGGAAAGACTATGAAATGTGCTGGGACTGAACACAACAAAACCATTTTCAAAAACTGGGTGGACAAATAAAAAAATAATAATACAAAAATCTCATAGGCATAAGACACAATGAAGTCCAACGTGAAACAAAATTATTCACATATAGTGCTTGAATGATGACTCTAGACTTCGAGATTTTTACATATATATTTTTGTCTGACAAAGCAGAAAATGTAGGATTCTAAACCTTCTGTGTGTGCAAAAAACCTTAAGATGAATATTATAAACTGAAAGGGTAAATGCAGAAACCATAAAGAATAGGTGGCTAATTCTCTCAGCTCCTTTCACAATCATTTTGAAGCACTCTATATAGAGAATGTGGAGGAAAAGTTTATGTGACGCAAAGCATCTGGTTTAAGTAGAACCTATTTATACTTTTAGGAGAGTGACACCTCCAAGACATTTTTCAGTACATAAAAATTTCCCAGAACTCAGGATAAATGCAAGTGCTACCGTGATGTTTTTAGTGCAGCAGCAAGTACCTCTTTGGAGTTTGTGGAGACTGAGAAGTGTTCTCAGACTGGGACAGCACTAAAATGCATGTAATGAGCTAGGAGTTATTTTAAGCTACCAAATCTATGGGAGGTAGGTCACAGCATTCCAGACTGGAAAATGAACTGCAACTATTTTTGCCTCCTCTTCATGGAAAGGCAAGACCCAGTGCCCTCGAGTCAAAGTCAGAAAAGACGGCTCAATTTGGAACTAATTCTTATGTGTAAATGGCAAGATACACATCCTGAATTTGTTTACCTTTCTCTGAGGCTTAACTACTGCCTTCATTTTGAACTTTGCTGTTGAACTCACTTTGCACAAGCTATTTAATTCGCTCTAAGTGACGAGCCAGCCACTGCAGAATTGTTAAATACACTTTACCTCCTGGTCATTCAGCTTTGTGTAACCACGGTGGCACCATCAAGACTTTTGCAGATGAAAACAAGATTTTTTTTGCCCAGTAACACATTGCTTCTAAAACTCATTGATTTAATGTTAAGAATTCCTTTCCCTCTTCTCTCGTTTTACCGTTTATGTTAACATACTTGTTTATTCTACCAGATTCATGCTGCTCACAACTACCACAATGCTTTTTCTTACCCTCCAATTCCTCTCCCCTAACTTTACATACACTATATGAAACCCCAGTGGTTTCAGACGGTTCAGAACCAGATTTGATAGATCTTATTTGAAAGGCAGGTAAAGCAGAAGTTGTCACCTCTTTATTATGGGACATACTTTATTCAACAAAAGCTGCCTGCACTCCTGCTTGTGCTTCTATTGCCGTACCATGCTGTAAGACATGTACTATTTGATTTATCCCATTTACCATTTCTGAAATTACTCCTTCAAACATCAGTGCAAATTATTTTATCAGACATACTCAGTCGAATTCTGCCACAATTAATTTAATTCTAATTCCTACTCCTATTCATTTTTCTAAGTTTCTTTAAAATATTTCCTTTTCTTCCTTACTATTCCACAGGACTCACAACTTCTATCTTCCTTAACACTTCTTCCAAGTACTTAATGGAACTGACAAATAATATTCTTCCAGCTATCAAATAATACAAATTATTTATTAAGAAAATGGGAAAACAATGGAAAACAAAATACCTGAGTCATACCAAGCTTCTGCTTATTAGCACTTACATGCATTTCTCTCAACAATTTTTAATCCAGCTAATAACAATGCAACAAACTGTTTTGTCTGAAAGACTCTGCCAACTGTTTCACGATAATGATATTTATCTGTTCTCCCCCCATGCCATTCAATGTGCAAATGCAGAGATAAAAAGACCTAAGGAAAACCTGATTTGTACCATCATGACCTCACTGAAATCAACCATGCTGTGGCAGTTTAACCAAGCTGAGAATATTGTCCTATTTATTTTTGTTAAAGATACTCTTTTTCTTACAGTACATTAGTAGTCTAACCAACTGAGAACTAGTAGTCTAACCCGAAAATCTGATTTTTGCTTCAGCTGAAATTGCTAGTCACAAGCACTATTAAATACTTGAGCACAGCCATACTAAAGCAAAGCAAAGCATTCTGTTAACAGTGAACCATATAGTCTCTTGGAAGTTTCAAGAAGCACTAGAAGTCAAGGAAACTTTAGAGATTGAATCACAGAAACCAGTTTATCACGGCCAATGGAAATTGTTATGTATCAGCTAATAACTTCATACTTTTAAAAGCCCAGAAGAAACTCAACATTGGTACAGAAATTATATCCTGGGGGGTAGGGGAGAGAAAAAAATATTAAAAAATGTAAAACCCAGATTTAATTAGAAGGAAAAAGACAGCTGATGGCAAGAGGTGGAAGCAGGGCACACTGTCAAGGGAATCTGGTCCACTGTAGTCTATTTTTAGCTGAGTGGTTTTTAATCAAGTCTCATCCAGAGGCAGCAACAACCGTGGCTTGTGCCAAATAAACTGGGGGGAAATGCCAAGAGATTAACATGTGCATTCACCTCGTTACCAAGAGAGTCAGTGACCCACCCTGAGCAATGCAGTGCTCTGAGGTGAAGCTGAGTACGACCCCAGTGATGCTGCTCCCCTTCTCACCAAAGCTCTCTCGATTAGGGGGCCGGCCACTGCACAAGAGTCAGCCAGCACTCCGCAGCTCTCTAGCCCAATGTTGTTTTACAAGAAGGACTACTGCCAACAGTAGATCAGCTCAGCAAACTATGGTTTGGTTTACCTCAGGTCCAAGAATAGAGACAAATTATCTACAGACCTTAGTACCAAACTGCAGGTTGGTACTATTACAGTTATTACTAAGTAGCAGTACTAAACGATGAAAAAGCTCATGTTAAGTAGCCTGAAGCTTCCAAGCTGCCACTTCTGGCCACAGCATCCTTGACCCACCACCTGCAATTACTGGGAAGAGTTTGGTTCGATCATTTTTATTACTCCCTTCAAGTAGTTGTAGCTTATTATTTAATGACACCCTTCCTTGCCCTCACTGGAGTACACAAACCCATTCTTCTCAAACTCTGCCCATAAGTCATGTGCTCACTCCCTACCCATCCGAGCAGGTCTTTGCAGGTCCTGTCTAAGTATCCTGACATCCTTCTTTAAGAGAGACCTAAAACTAGACCAAACATACCAGGCAAAGCCTCACTACTCCCAAATGGAGAGAGATACTAATTTTCCTTCAGTCTGCTACCTACAGTGATCCAAATGCAGACCAGCATTTAGTTCATCTTATTCACATATAGAATGCAATGTTGGCCAACATTCAGCTCGACATCCCTCGTAACTTGCAAGGCCCCAAAGCAGGATTGCTGCTCAGCCACTTGGTTCCCAGCCTGTACAGATACCAGGGTTACTCGCTCACAAAAGCAGAATTTTGCACTTCTTGTTAAGGGGTCTCCCTTGGACTGTCTTCAGGCTTCTCGAGACACCTTTTGGCTGAAGCTCTTCCTTCTGGCATTCCACCAACAGAAGCATATAGTTTTCATCTCTCAGGCTTTGCAACAAGAACCGGCCACAGCTACAGTTTCTGCTTTTCCTTTAAAAAAAATCCCAAAATCCAAAGAAAACAACAAAGCTCCAGCAGTATAAATTCCATTCCCAAATATGAGGTGTGAAGTGCCTCAAGCATACTTCTTAGGAATAAATGTTTGAAAGTTATTTTTCAAAGGGAAAGTAAAATTGCTGATGTATAAAAGGCAGAAAAATATTCCCATACATCTAGCCAAAGATTCAGCATCCAACTGAAATGGCACGTGCTATAAAGCAGGAAAAGCCATACCCAGCTGGTACTATGCAAAACGTGGTTTAGGTTGCCTCTGAAGCATTAAAGAAACTCTTCCAAAAGATACACTATTTCTGCTGATAAGCTCTAGCTTTCCTTCCAAAAAAAGCAGAAACCTGCCCATCAGATTCTGTACCACTCTAGCCCTTCACAAGTACAGGACATCTTGCACTTTGCAGAAGTGAGCAGCACCTCCTTCTGGAACCACTCAAACCACGTTGTGTGCAAATAATTTTAACACAACCTTATGTTTCGGAAACTGAAAGAACATCATTGTATAACCTTTTGTATTTCAGGATATCCAGTCATATCTGAGGTAACCCATTCCACTTTGGTTACCCATGATGGTCTGACCTTGCCTGCCATCCTGGATCAGGTAATTTAAGCCCAACAGGCATGAAATGGTTAACCATTTAAAAGTACTGGCTGATGATAACAACTGGACCACAGTGGAATTATCCAGTTAAACCAGAATTATTTCCAGACCCTGAAGGAATAGGGATGGTGCAAATACAGTTCTTATTCAACATTGTTCCTCTTTAAAAGACATTTTATTTGAAATTGCAGCTATGTATTGAGAAGGTTTATTAGCTCTTTATTCCCAGGAAATAGCTAAGTTAGACTTGGAATAGAGGTTCTTATGACTAATGCAACCTGACCTGTGGCTGTGCCTGTAACATGACTGCATTACCAAACATTATTCATTGCTACGTTAAAGATAAAACAAGGTGGACTTCATTATACACTTACTTTAACAAAAAAGCATCTGTAAAACACAAGAAAACATCTTTCAGATCCACCCATGAATGCTTCCCAGTTTTCTTCTCCATCTCTGCAGTAGGTATCAGGAGCTGCTTGTCTTTGGGTTCCCTCCCTGACTGAATTCCTGGCAGATGGAGAGTTAGCATCCCACCTGCTGTGCAGTACCTACTGTGTGAAATGAACTATTGGGTCAGGTCATATTTCCAGCTGACAAGACTTTAAAAAAAAAAAGGTGATTTGCTTTGGTAACTCTGAGGACAGATCCAAAGGCACTGAAGAGGACTGACCCACGGGCAACAGGCTATCACTTTTCCCTAAGCTCCTCTATTTGCCCACCACCCCTTGACTCACATCCAAAAAAACACTGAAGACAAATGAGATTTATTGGAGTCTCCTCGAAGTGCATAATTTTAAGAATTAAGAGTAGTGAATGCAGTCCAGCCATGGGCTTGTAGAAGTCACTACTGACTGACTCTTTCAAGGTTATCTGTCTGACTGTAGTTTGTTTTCCCTCATCTGAGACTTGGCTAGCCTGTGCAGACAGCTCCTGAGCAATGCACAACAAAATGCAAGTCGGCCCTTCACTCTTGAAAAAGGGAAATATTACTCTGTGCTACAGAACAGTGTGGTACAGCCCCTGCTGACCCATGCCCTCACAAGACTCTTTTTGAAAAATTATGTAAAAGCAGCTACTCTCTGAAAGGAGATCAAGCAATTTATTGCTGATTTATCTCTGCCACAGACCACTTATCTGGAGTGTGTGTTTTTTCTTTCTTGAGAGACTGAACAGGATGAGGATATTGAATGGTTCTATAAAAAAATTTCAAGCTAAAGCCATCAGCCTTCAGAGCCAGCCAAAATAGTCATCAATATGTACAGCAGCACGAAACAATCAGAGATCCCCAACCAGACAGCACACCCACATGCTTCCCTTCAGCCTACCAGCTTCCCCTGGAGGAAACCACAAAAACACTGCTTCAGCCACTAGACAAATATTCCTACACTTGAGGAAAGGATGAATGGAAACCGAGGAACAAATTGAACTGCTGCTGCAGCAGCACATGGATGCTGCACTCAAACCCCAACTGTCCGAACAAGAGCTTGATCAGTCCCACTATCCCAGCTATGGCAAAATAAGAGATTGGAAGGTGGTTTGTCATTGGGAGATTTTTTTCATATGAAAGAAGCCGCAGCTCACTTACATAAATTTCCAGCTGACAGTGTGAGGTCCACCTCAGACAGCAAAGCTCTTCCAGCACCCTGATGTGGCCAGGCCCCCAGATGCAGGGGAATGATTCACTCCCCACCCTGGGAGTAGTGTTTGTCTCTTAACTACACACACCAGTGGCATTTGTACCACTTGCAAAGGCCCCACAATTTGCTTTGAACCTTTCCTCTTCCCGACAGCGAGGCACGGAATACATGAAACGTGGCTATTCAAACATAAAGTGCTGCAATGCAAGTTCAAGGTCAAGGTCTGAGTCACCCTGACTCTTCTATGGCTGCCCCCCGCCCTCTCTGCCCCAGGGGTAGGGTCTTCAGTCTGAGCCTTCAGTCGCTGCTCAGCTGTTGTAAAGGTGGGCTGGTCTCCAGCTCACATCAGCGCCAGGTAATGGATCCTGTGGATCTGGACTCTGCTCTGCACACCGACTTCTCAGCCTGACCTCAGACCTGCCTCACTCACCACTATGGACCTGCCTGGTGTCACTGCATGTGGTCCTGCTCCTGACTTGTGTTCTCTGCTTGACTTTGGACAAGTCTCACTACCACAGACATGTCTAATGATCTGCACACCCAGCTGACCTTGAATACCATCCCCAACCTGGCCTCACTTGCCTTGCTGGGGGGTAAAGTGGAGACACACCCTGGTCAGCCAGAGCCCTGCCCAGCCCACCGTGTTATGGTACTCAGGTGCTGGAGCTCAGCCAGCCTTTATCGCATCCCAACACTCGTGACAGAGGTAACATATCCTGAATTCATCTATTACATGAGCAAAACAAGCCCAAGTTGTGTGCGAAAAAAGAACTGGGTAAAACAGATGTTGCCATGGGCAGAAGGTGAGGAAGAAAACCTCCAGTATGATTCAGATGTGATTTTTGCAATAAAAGGAAATTCTCAAATTACTCTCCCTGTGAAGTTTCTGTGCTGAGTGTCTCATGTAGCTCTGGCTTGCAGGGAGCTGGTAGGGAAGCAGTCAGATACCTGAAGCCAAGCCACAGTCTGCTGCCAGAGGAAACTACCTCACCTTGGAGACAATGGAGCTTCCTTAGACAACTCTTGTTGCATCTATAACTTCTCTGAACTTCAGAAAATGTTCCTTTTTGTGAAGAGCAGTAGCTTGGCAGCTGACAGAGGTTCCAGCTGTGCAGGTCTCTGTTAAAGTAACTGCACGAGCTGGGATTCTTTAGCTAGATGTGCAAAAATACAACAAAAACCAGAGAGGGTAACAGCCTTCCCTTTCAAAAAAATTGCTGCATCAGCATAGAGCTATAAACTGCACAGTTTGCATAACCATGGAAACTGGAAAGACACTAAACCAGTTCAGGTCAACCCTATTCCAAAGGAACCAGGGTCAGTTTAAAACCTGAATGCAGGAAGCTGGGACTTCTGTGGTCAGGCTTTGCTGGGTCCACAGCGGAGCATACAGACATAAGGACATTCATCCCATGGCCATACATTTTGAAGGGAGTATCAGTGTACTTTCATTTTCTTCCTGAAAACATGCCCTCTTAGTTTGTTACTACTGTGCACTTCATGCTCCCTGGAGCAAACGATGACAGACTTACAACTTGTCAGCCCTGGGAGAACCTGCTCTGATTATTCAAGTCTTCAAATGGGGTCTTTCAAAATTGTGGTTGATTGACATGTTTAATGTGCTTCCCTCCACCAGAGACTATTACCTGATTTCATAAACTCCAGTGCCATCTGTCCTCCTGTCTATGGAGTAAAGAGCTTGTTTTGATTTCAGTTGCTCACACGCCTGGCCTCATTTACTGGACAGGCTTCCCTTCTTGGACATGCTGCCTTCTGAGCAGAACACTCTGGCAGATCACACCACCCAATGTGACCAACAGAAGGCCTGCATTCCAAGCAGGTAGCATTCATCTCTGGATCACTCCTCTCCCAATGGTAGCAAATTCCTCATATGTTCACTAACACTGACTTGCAAGTAGGCAAAATATGCAAAGATTGAAACATAAGCCTCAAAAGAATGTATGAAATTATACTGGGAATTGCTTTCCACACACTGAGAGCACCCATGGCTCTGGAAATAGCTTCCATCAAAACAGGTATCTGGCAGCCCAAGGAAACACGACAGGTATTGAAGTTCCCACCAAAAAGTAGGAAGAGACTTTGAATATACACTCCTGCACACAGACAGCAGAGAACAGCAGGAAAGAATTCAATCACTTTCCAGCAGAAAATAAGAAATTCATCGCCCATCAGTTTCTTACTTGTATGTAATTACTGAGCATTACAATAACTTCATTGCATTGCTTATTATGCTAATCTTAATTAGCTTGCTGTTTCTTTGCACACCCTCCCATCTGTCATTTTTGTTGGTTGTCTCTCCTCTGACACTTTGACTGCAAACTCTTTCGAATAAAGGACTGATTTTCTGTTAAAGGCATAGAAAGCCTTGTCTGAGGACGTTTTGGTATCTGGGATTTTCAAATTAACTGATTGGTTGGCCTCAAATATATCTCAGGTTATTTTTGCTTTGCTGTTGAATTAACTTTCACCTTGAAACAAGTGGTACTAAACTGGAAAAGACTCCCTGCAATTGTCATCAAAAATATATCAACAAATAGCAGTGACACAGTCAAACCTGTAACATCATTTCCCTTTAATTCTTCTTTCCCCTTGCTTTAAAATATTTACTTAGTGATAGGAGAGAAATCTGTCCTTTCTTTGATTTCTCCAAAAATTCAACACTTCCTAACAACAGAAGAACCTGTGAGCAGCAGATGTGTATAGGCTGTTATGATCATGGTAAAATAAACACCCCAAAACAGAGGCTCCTTTAGAAAATAGAGACTTCTATTTTGGTCTTTCTCCTTTCATAACTTTTCCCCCTGAATACAGTTTAAATAATAAGGTAACTTCCCTGAAGTAGCACTAATTACTACAGGTTGTCATCCGAATGTTGAGACCTGGAAACCTCCTCCCAGAAAAAGATTTCCAAACCCCTGCATCAGGACAGTCACAGTCCCTAAAGACTAAATACCCATTAAATAATAAGCATGTGTCTCAGCTTGATGGACCTTCTGTTTCTATAATGATCTGAAGGGGATTTACGTTCACAACTACAGAGATGCAAGAGCATCAGGATAGTAGTGTTCATCTACTTGAGAAAAGCAGCAAAATTGTACAGGAGATTTCATTACTAGTGTCTGTCTTAACCCAGCAAGGCACTAAGCCACAGTCTAAACTGAACCTGAAAGTTTCCTTTTTTAGGAAAGAAACCTTCACCCACACCTTTTCAGAAGAAAACCCCAGGAAAGAAAACATAAATGAGAGTTCATTTGACCTATATTGAGGCTGTTTGTGAGAACAAAAACCCATTCTTGACCAGCTTTAGCAAACACTGCTTAGGAGGGAATTTGGATGGCACCAGAGGCATGGATCCTTTCTGTATTCTGTCCAAACACTGATGGACAAGCTGCCAAACAGCTTCCAAGTTCAGAGTCTAGGGGCAACACAGTAGGTAAAATTTAAACAAACACTTCCTCTCCATATCTACCACACAGCATTTTGCCCTCATTTGCACAGTTACAGTGTTGGAGTTGGCTCAATCCACACTAGGATTCACAGCCCTGCCTTTCCCTTAGCTCCTGTGAAATTTTCAGAAGCAACTTGCTAAATCAGTAGAGAAAAAAACCCCAAACTTCTGTTACCACAGACACACTGAATGAGCACTTGTTAGTAGTTTCAGGGAGTTCTGGATCCAAGTTTGCTACCAACAAAACACAAGTGCCTCTCTGCTCACAGAGAGGCAGAAGGATCACGCCAAGACCCAGAAGCCACCTTGACTTTACGGCTATGTCACATTTCTGCAAACAAAACCCCTCATATCAAAGGAGTCTCAGAATCATGGAGCTTGAAATACAGGCTGAAATTGAGATTTTACCTTTCAGCTTCATCTTGAATCAGCAATGCAGCAGCTAAGCCTCAGCATGCCTAAACAGTATGTGGTAGGAGTGAAAAATAGAGCACAGCACAGAGTCCCCAGCTCTGCTTGCTGTCAATTTAACCACTGGCCACAGACGCTCATTCTCCAGAACAAGGCTTCAGGAGGCACAGAATTATCAGCCACTGTGACAGGAAGAAGCACATTGTTCACCACAGATGCACATTTTATGCTCTGCTCTGGTAAGATGGACCCTTACCCTTATTCCCTGAAGTGGGCCAGTGCTGAACCCTGTGAGCATCAACGAGCCCACCACTGGAGCAATCAGTTGATAGGGAAGTGTCAGCACAGAGCCTGCATTCATTCTGTTATTACTTTAGTTTACAATGGCCATCAGAGATGGGTTTTTTCTCCTTTGACAGTTCAGAAATATCATTTTGAGACTGGAAAAATCATGCTACATTTCTCCTGTCTCTACCAGCAACACAGGTAATAAAGACTCTGAATTGCATATTCAGGACTGTGCCTAGGAGTTAAAGTATCAGGAGCTCTAGGCAGAAAAGACTGCAGGGCACTCTTCCATAGTTTTATAAGGTCTGAAGGGAGAAGCAGCATAAAGATTTTTCTATTTGTCAAAATAATCAAATGTCTTGAACATACACTAGGGAACCATTCTGGAATCAGAATGGAGTTATTTTTACTTAGTCGCATCCGCGATCAAAACCACACTTAAAAAAATATATTCTCTGGCTCTAAAAATCTTTGAAATATAGCAAGCAACTCATGAGAGATAGCAGCACTGAAGGGAGTCTGTGCTTGTATCTAAATATCTGGACAAAAAATCAGTAACTACAGATATTAACCCAACTGCAGCAACAGGAAGCAGTGGCAGGTGGGAAAATTGGCTAAAGCCAGTTTGGATACAGCATATTTGCCTCTAAGGCTGTTTTTTCAGCCAGGCTGCCCAGGCAGCAGATTGCTGTCACTGTCACCCACAGTGCAGCCCTGTGCCTTGAAATCCACTCTGATCCAGGCTGGAGACTAAGGTTGCCTCTGCCAGCATCACAGCAACTTCAAAGCCAAATTTTTACTAATGACCCCTACTGACCTGGTCAACAGATAAGTTAATACTTTTTCATCACTTGCATATTTTTCTCCATAGGAATTAATTTAAGTGCTCTGCAAAGTTTGAGACCAGTGTGTCCATACCAAGGCAGAACACAGAGAAGTGTTCGTGTGGGTCTGTAAATACAACCCTGCCGACAACACTCATTCACAGCTCTTCCTACCATTTCAGGTTCTTTGGAACAGAGGCTGAGAGTCATACTAACCTGTCAAATGATGTAAGCAAAGGGCAGAAAAATGATGCAAGGAAAGGTGCCAGGCCAAGCACTCCTTAAAGCCTTTGGGATCAATGTCAGTGTTAGATCTCTAATGTAAGCAGTTCAGCTGTGCGGAGGTTACTTTGCCTACATCCAACAGCAAACATGAAACAAGTACTTGCCTTTTCATCACACTCAAAACCTGTATGAAAACTGTCTTTGGAACATGCTCCCTGTTTGATACTTAGGTTCTCACCAAGCTCTGTGAGGTTAAATAACTTGCTTAAGTCCTTGACTGAGCAGGTGCTGCTGGCACACTGATCCTCCTAAGCATTTTGGCTGTTGGGTGCTATGCAGGGAAAGCTCTATTAGCCTGAGGGCAAAGCAGGGTGAACAGAGCTAGGAACAATCCAAGAACTACTAGATTTAACCCTCCTTCTCTTCTTCCCACTCCCCCTTTTTCATGTTTACCTAGACGTGTTATATTGAGTTTGTGTGGCAAGGTATTGGCATTGTGGAGGTACAGGGCTTTTGAGAGAAGCTACTGGAAGCTTCTCCCATGTCTGATAGAGCCAATGTCAGATGGCTCCTGCCACTGGCCAAGGTCAAGCCACTCAGTGATGATGGTACGGCCTCTGGCATAACAGATTTAAGAAGAGCGGGAAAAAACCCCTTTGCCATGGGACCCAAAGAGCAAAGTGCCAATATGTGCCCTGCAGGCATCAAGGTCAGTTGCAGAAGGAGGGAGAGGAGGTGTTCCAGGCACCAGAGATTCCCCTGCAGCCCGTGGTGCAGACCATGGTGATGCAGCTGTGCCCCTGCAGCCTGTGGACGTACACGATAGAGTAGCTATCCACCTGCAGCCTTGGAGGACCCCACACCACAGCAGGTGCCCAAAGAAGGCTGTGACCCTGCAGGAAGCCTGCACTGGAGCAGGCTCCTGGCCTGTGGACCCAAGGAAGGAGCAGTCCATGGCAGAGCACGTTTCCTGGCAGGACTTGTGACCCTATGGGAGACCCATGCTGGAGCAGGGGAAGAGTATGAGGAGTCCTCCCCCTGAGGAGGAAGGAGTGACAGAGAGGATATGTGAGAAACTGACCACAGCCCCCATTCCATGTTCCACTGGAGGGGAGGAGGCAGAGAAAATTGGGAGTCAAGTTAAGCCCAGGAAGAAGGGAAGTATGGGGGGAAGGTGTTTTAAAGATTTGGGCTTATTTCTCATTACCCTACCCTGATTTGATTGGCAATAAATCAAACTAATTTCCCCAAGTCGAGCCTGTTTTGCCTCTGACAGTAGTTGGTGAGTGATCTCTCCCTGTCCTTACCTCAACCCCCCAGCCTTTTGTTATATTTTCTCTTCCCTGTCCAGCTGTGGAGGGGAGTGATAGAGCATCTTGGTGGTCCCCTGGCATACAGCTAAGGTCAGCCCAACACAGGTGTGAAGACAGACCAAGTGCGTGCCTTGCATACTTTAAAGGAATTGCTTTCCTAGTTCAAAACATATTCCTGTCGTCAGAGTCATATATATCACAGCTGGCAATAGCTCCTTCGCATATAAGTCTTCAATCAGATTGTATAAATATGTATACTGTGGAGCTGAAAACTCTCTGACAGGTACATAAGAAGCCTGACAGGATAACCACTCCTCTGCCTACATCCACTAAGCCATTGGGTAAATAACTTCTCAAACTTGTGGGCTTTTTTCTTTTTAAATACGTTCTATTTACTTGATCATCTGTAATGACTTCTCTCTGAAATTGTTAAGCTCTGTCACGTAGAACCGTATTTAGATGGGATTACACTTACACTCATAACAAGAAATAAGATGGCATCACTCACCCAACACTGTCACTTGGCATGCAGTATTCTCTTTTGCTCAAATAATGGCTAAATTCCAATCCTTGCTCCTGCAGCAAATAATACCTTAATCTACAAGCTATGCCATATTCCTGGGGTCTAGCACAGAGCAAAGTGATATTTGCTGCATTATTTACAATTAATGCTCTGAAAACTGGCACTTTATGTCCTGAAGTGTAAAGAGGGGTTTGAAAGCATCTGGTTTTTTGTGCCTAAATGGAGATATTTTTACACAGCCTCTTCCTCAAGAGGTGAGAGGTCAATATTTTACTCAGAAATGGCTGTATCAAGTCAGAACAAGTTTTGACTGAGAACAACAGTGAAACTCTAACCATATATCCTACACCAAAGGACAGAGAAAAAGCAAGGACAGAGAACACTTCCCCAGAGCTCTGCCACAAGCTCCTGCTCTTGGGCACTTTCTAAATCTGAAGTGTCTTTTATTTCATAGACTGTAATGGGTTTTATTCCTAATTTTCTCATTTTTGAACTCATGCTGCCCACAGTGTGTTCTGTGACAACAACATCCACAGGCTCAGCCATATATTCTTCAAGAAACCATTCCTTATTCACTCTTTTCCATGCAACCCCTAATTCTATGCTTACAAAATCTGTCAAGTCACCTTGTTCCCGGACTGAAGAGATCTACTCTATTTAACCAGCCCTCGAGTAAAAATCATTCCCTATCTCTGATCCTCCCATCTCTCTTCTCTGCACGTTTTACTGTTGTTCTAGGCTTTTTTGAGGTGAGGCATCAGAACTTTATACAACATTCAAAATAGAAGTGTTTTATTTTTGAGATATCAATGCTCTTCAAAAGGGACTCACAGGTTAAGCACAACAGAAAAGAATCATCCAAAAATCACTTGTGTTTTCAAAAGTCTTGGCCTTTAATTCAACTCTATTTATAGAAAGATACTTTTTTTCTTACTGCTAGCTTTACTATCTTTTCAGATAGGAAAACTTCAAATTACACCAATTATTCACCTATTCTTTTAACTTATCTCTGACAGGGTGAAGAGAAGGTGAGGTAGATTGTAGAGCATATTGTGATATAACATAATTTACACAGAAAACATCTTCCCAAACCTGTGTTTTAATTCTGAACACATTAACATTACTCTTATTATGTGCAGGAAACTCAGGAATTAAGAGACTCAAAAAACCCAAGTATTCTCAATGCCAAAGCCTTTGGAAAATTAAAAGGAACACCAGATCCCAAATTGCTTTTCTGTCTTCACTGAGACAACAAGTACAAGTAAGGTTAATTTCAAAGTATTTTCCTTTGTCATTGAACAAGTGATCTTTGCTGGACATCATCTGTTCTCACTTCATGGGAAATGGAAAACAGGAGCATGTGACATCATTCTGTCCTACATTTACCACACCTTCTTTGATTAAGCTATGTTAAATTCTTCACGTGACAAAATGTTTTTTGATCTCAATAATCTTCATTATTCATCAATAATACTCTTTTTGAGCTGGATGGAAATGCCAGTTGTACAGGACGAGTGACTTAATCCCAGCCTCCTTACAGCCAAGTGGCCAGAGATAGCTTTCAAGGAAGATAAATTTCAGGCTTGCTCTCACCACTATTCTCAGCAGCTCCATTACAAATGATGTTAATAGGCATGAAATTATAAACGACTTTCAGGAATTTCAGCAACTTCAATGCTGAAGTAGTGCATTTCAGAGACTATCCTGCCTCTGAAGTAGATTTCTGACTTTGTTCATATATTTTTCTGACCTTTCATTGCCTAGAACATCCCTTTACCTTATGTCTAGGAAACTGGTAACAGAAAGCATTTAATCACTGCATCTTTACTGAGTGGACTGAAGGTACGTGAATACAAACATTTGCAAAATTCACAAGGAACAAAAATGCAGCAACAAAAATAAGTTATTTAAAATTAATAACAGGGAGAACAGCATATCGGGAGACATGTTATTTAAAAAGAAATAGCTTATTAAGCTGGCTTTAATACCAGATTAGTTCATTATTCGTTACAGTGACAGGGAAAATAAAGCTGGAGGAATTGCTAATGATGCCAGAAGTCTGTAATGTGCATTTTGTATTCTTAATCTCAAAACTAAAGACCAAAAAAAAAAAAAAAAGCTAATAATCTGTTCCTAGACCCCTGATTTTACAACAAATTGCCAGCAAACAAATCCATTTATGGGACATTTTTTAGCTCCTTTACTGCAGTAGTGTAATTAGATTCAATGGGTAAATCTCTGAAAGGAACATCATTTTTTTTATTCTCTAAGCAGTTAGATGAAGCTTGTTCTCTTCATGTGAAAACAGTATTAGCTGTCCTGCCTCATTCTGCTGAAGTACTGGACAGCGGTCCACCCTGCCCTGGCACAACCTCCCCCTTGGTCAGCACCTCCTGGGCCTACGCATCAGCATCTCTTCCTACAAGTCAGTGCTGTTGATCCTGCTGTTCCAAAAACTTAAAAGGCTTTTTTCCCCCATTTCTGTTAAGGATGTTTTCTCTGCAGACACTAAGGTGAAACATCTTGGGTGACCTAATAAAGCCACTTCTAGAGAGTTCATTCAGCTGTGTCCTGGTTTTGGCTGGGATAGAGGTACTTTTCTTCAATAGTAGCTGGTACACTGCTGTGTTTTGGGTTTAGTATGAGAACAATGGTGATAACATGCTGATACTTTAGTTGTTGCTAAGGAAGTTCTGCTCCCTCTCAATCAAGGACTCTTCAGTTTCCCATGCTCTGCCAGTGAGGAGGTGCACAAGACACTGGGAGGAAGTATGGCCAGGAGAGCTGATCCAAACTGGCCAAAGGGATGCTCTATACCACAGAACATCAGGCTCAATATAGAAACTGGGGAGAGTTGGCCTGGGGGGGCTGATCACTGCTGGGGGAGGGGCTGGGCATCGGTCACTGGGTGAAGAGCAACTATATGGTGCATTATGTGTGTTTCTTTGGCTTTATCCCCTTCCTTCATTAAATTATTATTTGCATTATTAATAGTCAATTATTATATTTTACTTAGTTTCAATTATTGTTCTTCCCTCAACCCACAAATGTTACCTTTTTCCAATTCTCCTTCCCATCCAGTGTGGGGGCTGAGGAGGTGGGAGTGAGTGAGCAGCTTTGTGGTACATAATGGCTGGCTGGGGTTAAACCGTGACAAGCGGTTTCCCAAGTCATCCACAAGAGTGGTTTAACCAGCTTGATTAATTTTGAGAGTTGGAAATGGTGAGCGAGAGCTGCGAGTAGAAACCTCTTCTTACGTTACTGCATGATAACTAATTCATGCAGCCAAAGACACTGCAAGAGACAGCATCGAAGGATTATAAAGTACATTCCCTCTTATCAATGTCAAGCAAATGCTTTCTCATATCCTTCTTTCTAAGGATCCAGTCAGTGATAACAATTCAAACAACACAGAGAGACTGCCTCATCCACTGTGAGGCCAGAACATGAAATATCGGAAATATATTTTTCCCCTGATAAAGACAATATTGATGAGAAGAGTCAATTTGCTATCAGAAATAGAAACTCCACAGTGCCTGGTTTTGTGCAGAGGATGTTCACTTGGAGCTCTTTTTATCCACTCTCACATCTAGAAAGATACATAGCAGGCTTTTGGAGGATCAAAAAATCTGCTTTACACTGTCAGGTAATTTATTGCATGAGCCTCGTTGAAAATAACAGGACTTAACTCTTGACAAGCAATTCCATATGCTTGCTCTGTGCATGTCTTTAAAGTATCTCTACTTACTTCATGGATGCAAACAAGTCTTCATTAATTACATGCATTAATGCACAGCTATATATAGTGCTCTCAGAGCAACTGGATCTTCTTTCTGCCTGACAAATTTCTGACAACTTCTTACCTGAATTTTGATGACAAAGACATTAGGAATACAATCTTTTAAGCAAAACTGTCACAGCAGACAAAAATGTCATCCCACTCAAATCATCAAAAAGTGTACCTCCATGAAATGATCCTGCTCCTGTAATAATCCTACTCAAAAAAATGCCTGGTATAAAAATATAATTTGCCTCATTTAAAATGAGATTGCAAGGTCTTAAAGAGTTGGTAAAGAACTCCAAATGACCACTAACGCCCTTTTTCCCTATTTGAGAGGAGACTGTATTGTCAAAATGGGAGACACTAAAAGGTGTAAATGATTTCTGAAGTGCAGGAAAATGGAATCTAAAGGTGATGCACAATGGTGCATCAGCTGAAGCATTTGAAAAAAGATCCTTGAAATCAGTGGTGCAACATCAGGCTTCAAAGTAAATTTCTTGAGACTTCAGTGCAAGAAACAGGATCCTTCCTTCCTGCAGGCAGAGAAGATATCCTCTCACAGTTCTGGGTTCTACAGAAGTGTGCAAGCACAAAACCAGCTTTACTGACTTGCAGGATCAAAACCTTAATGTACTCATTCCAGGAGTTCTAGAACATATGAAATCTAATTAAATTAAGTAAAACAACAGCCTCTAAAGTATTCACTATGCACTTGGGAAAGGCCATGTAAAGGAAGGAGAACATAGTGATTTACATTACCTTTACTTGCAGGGTTTCAGCACGAGGGAAAAGAAAAGCAGAACACCTCCTGCCAGTTTGTGTGTAGTTTGTAAATCTTACTAAAAGAAGTGGCAATGACAAAAGACACAGTTGGGACAGGAATGTACTCGCAAATAAAAAAAAGAGGGAAAAGAACAAAATTACCCTTAAGTGCTTTTTCCTGCCACTTCTTATTTAGTTGATAGGCAGACTTGGAGAAGGCCTGCTGTAAAGCCAATTAAGTCAGCTTCTTTCCAATTGTTTTAACTGGCTTTTGATGAGGTTTAGCTTTTAGATCTTACTACTCCTAATTAGCAGGATCATTACAGTGTTTCTTGAGGACCAACCAAGAATAAACCCCCACTGCTTTAAACACAATGCAAACAAACACAAAGACATCCTTGACAGAGCTTTTTATATAATCAAAAAAGGAAAAAGATAGGAGGATAATCAGCAATGACCTGGACAATATCTGCTGATTTGCCACCTGAGAGCATGGCATGACCAGTGGAAGAAGAAATATATTTCTGCTCTAGCTGCTTGGAAGCTCTGCAATGAATTGAGTGGGGCATTAAGTAAAATACAGTTGTGATCTTCCCCATTCCCTGAAACTGCACATCCAGGTAAAGGGTAAGACCCTGTGCATTCAAATTATGCAACACAGTCTTTCAAGAGCCTGTGTAACCTGACAGAGCAGTCCTGACTGTTCCCAGTTACTGCAAGGTAATACAAAGTACATTCTTTGGTAATATCATAGAGAAAAAGTGCTTTCAAGGGACTTGAAAATATTTACATGCCAATCTCTCTAAACAACAATAACAAAAAATATCCAAGGTAGAGCTGATGAAATTTTAGTGAATTCCTGATATGTCATGAGACCTTGTGTTGGTTTAAATATGCATTAATATGCATTAAAGAAACCCCAGGGCATTCTTATTTCAGCTGAATTATTGGCTCGCAGCATGGCAACCACTTGTGAGGCCCTCACAGAAAATTATGCTGTATCTTGGGAGGGGGGAGAAAAAAGAGTATGAAATTACAGTGTTTCACTGTGGAACAATACCCCAGTCAGATCTAATCAGAGAATGGAAGAAAAACTGAACAGAGTACAAGAAAAGTCAAAGTTTAGATTGATCCCCAAATCAAGAAAAAATCTAGGAAACAAGAACAAAATCAATCCACACTGCACAGAACAAAGAAATAATTTTCTAGAGTCCCCAAGAAAGTGCACCAGATCTTATATGTAGTGGATAATATGCACTCATACTAGGATTTATTTCTGTACAATGGAATGGAATAGAAGGTGAAAGAAGAATGGTAAATTAGAACTAAACCAAAAAAAAACCCACCTAACCCAACCTATAGAACAGAATACAGCCAATTTTCATATAGCACACTCATTGCAAAGGGTTGTAAATCACCTTGCTGCAAGACAGTCAATCACAACCTGAGGGAACAATAAAGTTTTACAGCAGGGTAAGTAGAGAGGAAACAGCTTAGAGAGGAGGAGAAAGAAAATGTATTGGGAAAACAAAATCCAACCATGTCAAATGTGATAGGATCAGTTTGGAGGAATAAAGGAATTAGTGTATGAGATAAAAAGGCAGTAGCCTTGAACACATCCTAATGTGCAGATTGAAAGATTTTTTCCTCCACATCAATAATAAGTGTTCAACCAGATGGAAATAATCCAATGGAATCAAAGTATCAATAAAAACAATTCTATCAGAGAGGAACACTGCTTTCTAGCTCCCTCCCTTCTACAGTAGCTGACCAGTATCTTACACAGTTATTTCAGTGAGCATGCAGAGATTTATTTTTAAAGGTCAGAATGGTTCATTACAACCACCTGGAACCTGAACCCGTATGAATGCCAGGAACATGCAGTGTTGTCCTCTCCAAAGTTCACATCCACAGACAGCGTGCCAGCTGTGCCACGAAAGCAACTCCTGAATTCATTCCAGAATCCTTGTCCAAACTCACACCTTCACATACATCTATATCCTAGCAGACTGCTTTCAGCTCACCTGTAACAATTTCTTAAATAAAACATTGAGTCTCGCATTTAGGTGGTTACATACTCAAATCAACATTGCCTTATTTGTTTCGCCTTTACACCTACTGATGCTCAGATCCACAATCCCATCTTCTCACTCCAAATACCACCCTTTCCCAAGTGCTTTCTTTTCCAGCCACATGAATAGAGTGTGTAAATCTTCTCCATAGCAAGGACTTGCTCTCCCCATCTGTATTCCCTGCTGCTGTCACCTGAAGAGGCTGGTGCATGTCAGCTGTGGGCTGCTGTAGGCAGTTTCCCGTCACCAGCACTAAGTGATTGCTTGTTAGACTCAAGGCAAACTCGGGCATGTGAGCAGGACAGGGAGAAAGAATTCTGTCAGGGTTGAAGGATGCCTCTGCCCAGGCAAAACCTGTGGTTCTGGAAGGGCAAGTGAAATTGATTATTTCCAATGGCTGGATTTCCAAAGAAATCACCTTTAAGCTCAGTCTTTAACCTGAGAATGAACATGGCCTTCACAATTAGTGGGGAACAACCAAGATAAAGAACTGTTGGATTAAGTATCTCTTACCCTTTTTGAATTAGATCAGTGGTACCGTAGAGTGCATTACGACTCTGGCAGAGGAAACAGAGAGCAGTATTGATTCCCCAGCACTCTTGCAGACACTTAAGGTCTGTAATGAAGTTTAATGAATGTAATGAAGCAGAGAAAAGTGCCTTTCCTCTAGAGAGCTGAGCAGCCCCATACCTTTGAGGTACATGCAAAAATGCAGTACAAGCAATTTTCTTTCTCTCATCCCTGAAGAGTTTCCAACTGGCAGAGAATACCAGGGTCTACAGTTGTTCACTGGTTAATTATGTCCTTGGAAGGCATGTGACTCCTAAACACCTTGAAGAGCCATTTAAGAGTTTGTCACCTTTACAGCAGATTTTCTGTCCTGGAAGTTAGAACAACTTCCCAGAAGACCAGTCTGCAGGGAATGGTGTCACAGAAAACTTATGAGCTATGGTCAGAATCACATTCCTATAGCCTACAAGACTTTTGATACTAACAGCATCCAGATCAGTAGCAGTATTTAACAGCATAGCTTTAACAAAATGAAGTGAAGGAAGGCCAAGGGAAACATCACCAGAAACAGTTAAATTATATTTGGGGATATCAGGGGAAACATCCTGAGTAAGATGCTTCACGTTCCCCTAGGCTGCCTCTCCTCTTTTTTATACATTGTCCTATCAAGGAGAATAAATTGGTTCAGATTACTTGCTAAAAATAGAATACATCAATGAAAGTCACATCCAACCTCTTTAACCACTTCATACTGCAGAAAATGTGCTATTACAGGAAGAAGATTTCAGCGTGCATGTCCATTTCCATCTCTTAGTCATGTGCACTCACATATAAGCACTGAAAAGAGAGGTGGTGTGCTCCTACAAGAAACCATTTTAAATAGTATCATTTCCTTCACATTGTGCGCAAGAGCCTTCACAACTAACTCAGAACAGAGCAGCAGTGCTTTCAAGACCACTACAGCTGTGCATATTGCTAGGGATTAGTTCCTCACACTCTGTGTCCAGATCTGAGGATTTTTTGCCTATTTCTTCAATAACAGGGATTTTTTTATTGCTGATTTCTCACCATGAAAAAGGAAAAGAAGTCTTTGAAGTCAAAAGTATTACTTAACTCTGTAATAACTATAGGATAATAAGCATCTTTCAAGAATAAAAAAAGGGTTGGTAATTTGAAAATAATTATGCACCTAAAGATACACGTAGACACGAAGACACTTACTTTATGTTTTAGTTCCTCAACAAGTTTAAAAACCTGACTTTCCCTCCTTTGGGCATCCAGCAAAAAACTAGACTGAATCGGTTTTTTTGTTTTTTTTAATCTCTTTTACAGCAGCAATCTGACATCCTGGTGCATTAATCACTGAAACACTCTTCTGTTCCCCCAGTTTCTTTTAACCTGGGAATCCGTTATGTAAAAAGAGCAGTTGACAAAACACAGTTCTTACAGCTGCACAAATGTCAGACT
>JAWWMP010000165.1:17286825-17303706 GCA_035047865.1 Dendrocincla tyrannina
AAGAAAGAGAGAAAGAAAGAGAGAAAGAAAGAGAGAAAGAAAGAGAGAAAGAAAGAGAGAAAGAGAGAAAGAAAGAGCTAGCTTTGGACTGACTTTTATTTTTAACCCATAGGAAAACTCTAAATAAAGGAGCATCTCTGGTAATAATTGCTAGCTGCCAGGTAGTGCCCACATCTGTCACCCATAGCCAACATCAAATAACCTCTCTTCCAAATGGGTGATAACGGAAAGGAATTTCAAGAGAAAGGAAATCTCAGGGAGTCAACACCAAGAAACTCCATATCACACCTTCTACACTGCCTTCTCCCATTTCTTTGTTCCTGCTTACTCTGAAATGGAATGTGCCTACATCTTTGGAATAGGTGTCCATCTGGCAGCTCTTCTAAAAAGCAACAGCAAGGTATCACAGCCTCCAACACCCTAACAGCTCGGTTACACTTCCTTAGTATGAGAAGTAAAAGCAAATGTTTCACTAACAGAAGCTTCATGATAATTTGCTGTAGCAGGTAGAAGTGCGAGCTTCCCTCCAGCTGAAACGGAGTCCTGCCTGGACATACTCCATGGAACAAACAATACAGCAACAGAACAGGAATGAAAAATTCTGAATGCAATTGAACGATAGAAGGATACTGAAGTGGTCAAGCTGTATCACATACTGAATTTCATTAAGGATCAAGATGTTTTTTTACTAAAAGACTACCACTTAAGTACCTCTGAAATGTTCGAAGCTCATCTTATATTTTGGTCAAAGCCTTCACTTCTAATGACATATTTGTCTCCCAGCTGCCGAAGTGGACACTTTATAGTGTCTGTCTCATAATGATGCCTCTGCTCATGGTATTTGATGTTTCCTGATGTCCCCCCCAGCTACTCTAAAGTGGATTTAGTTCACTGGCCTGAGGAGCAGCAGACATGGTGCTGCTATTAAGTGAGATTTGGTCAATGTTTCTGCTAACACTGTTTCCACATAAAGCTCTGGGAGTAAGGTCAAGAAAAGTGAGTGCAACTTTTCTTTGAATTCCTGTTAGGCACAAGGCACTGGGGTTTATTCAACACACTTCACTTTAAACTGAGGGTTTGCCATCTGTTCTGCACTCTGATTACAAAATAAAAAACAAATATAACTCACTACTGAATCATAGAAAGTAAGCTGCAGGAGATTTAAATTCATAGGGAGAGCTCTCTATTTAACGCAGAAAGCATCTGCAGAGTTTTTCTTATGCTGTGTTTCACACAGTAATCTAGGGAAAATGAGAGTGCTTCTCCAGGACCCTGGCAAATTTGTTTTTGCATTTCTGTTTGCATTTCCTGTTTGCATTTCTGGCAAACCTGGGTGAGTCCCTGGGATGGGGGGTGGGTTGTTCAGTTTATGAAAAATACATTGCAGAGCAACTCCTGCATCCATCTATGTATGTGTGTATGTAGGTAGGTATATATCTGTCTGTCTATCTATCTATCCAGCCATAAGTGGAGGTATTACTATAATAAAATGGGTAATACAATCATGATAACCCAAGGAGGTAACTGGGGCAGGAATGTAAGAAAAAAATCGCCCTTATTAGAGTGATTGATAAAGTTTGCTATAAACATAAAAATAAATTTTAAAAAAAGTAAACAAAACCCCTCACCGATTAGTTTTTGGCTATGCAATTTATTGTTAATTTTTTTCTCCAACTATACCCAATTATAGGAGTACAGTGACACAGAGTCTGACTGTAATGGGAATACAGCTATAAGGAACAGCTGAAGACAGCATCAGGGATTCTTAGAAGCTGGAATCACTTTCGTGAAAGAGGAACAAGAAAGGAGTCTGGGGCTTCCCTTTTATTCAGTCTTTTGTGGCTACAGTCAGCTCTGCCACCTGGGGTTGTCCATACTGCAAGATTTTGGAGAGCATTTGCAATACTCCAGTGCACTCTGACATGCAGTTTCATTACAGTCTGAAATATGAGAACTGGCAGTTGCCATAGGAAAGCAACCCTCGCATCCTCCCCCACAGCCAGGCAGCAAGCAGCACTGGGGAAGCATCCCAACAAAATGGATTGCTGCTGCTGGGCTGGTGGGCCTTGCCCAACCTGGAATTTCACAGACTTGCAGTGTTTTGCTTAATCAGGAGCTCACTGACTTATGAGACAAATGTGCCTAATTGCTATTTACTGAAGAGACACCCATCAGTGATACACTTAACAAAAGCAGAGACATGGGTAAGGAAGAGGCAAATGTAAGGAACAGCCGCTGGATTTCGGAGAGCCAAACACAACCACTGCTTAAACACATTTCAATCCCCAGCATTCTTCCCTAAAACTGAGCACATTTAGTGAAACCGTATCAGATGACAGCAGGGAAAGTTTAACAACAAAAGCCTGCATGGACAAATGCTGGCACTGGACTCGCTCTCTTACACATAAGGAACTACAATATATGCATCACAATCTCCATTATAAAACAAGGAGTGCAAGCTAAAATTCATGTGCTAATGAGATCCACTATGGACAATCTTCCCCAACCTACCTCTCATGTGCATCCTGGACTCAGATTCCAGGCACATGGGGTTTATGTGAAATCAGCTCTAATTAGTTTGAAGGTGAGCAATGTAGCAACTGATGATATCAATTGAAAGATGCTTCTCACTAGTTCCTGCGTATACCAGGAAAACAGATTCTGTTAAGGGGTTGATAAAACTACTCCTAACACGGGCAAATGCCCACTTCTTAACGGCTGAGTTGGTAAGATGTTTGAATGACTAGAGCATCCTCTTTGCCAAAACATTCCCTACTGCACAATGGTAAAGACAAGACAATTTCTAGAATTGGAAGAAGGTTGGAGCAATTGCCAGTAAAAGAGGGCTTTGACAAGAGTCACTTCCTAAGCATAGCAGAGTAACAGAAATCAATGGGATGCCATTCAGGAAGCACAGATAAGGGCATAACCACTGGGAAGGTCACTCTACTGAAAGATCCTTGTAACCTACCAAGATAATACTATTGAGTGAACAGAGGAAACTATATCTTCAAAACTACAGCTATAGAAGTACGTGTCTTCTAGAAAAATTACTATCTTAACCTTCAGAGCAGGCAAAAATGTTTAAATCGACTCCTGCAGACAAAGATAAGCGAGGCATTCAGACGAGCAACCACTTCCGCAAAGGCACTGTCAGTAGTAAACCCTCCTTAGAATCTTTTGCCTAAGAAGATAAGGAGAAGCTGAAGTCAATGCTGGCTAAAACACACAGAGTTAAGGCAATTCAGAGAAGTAAGCAGATTGCAGCAGTGGCACTAGTTCTCCTCAAAGATATGCTGAGAAGAAATCATTGTGCAGAAAAGAGCTGTGATAAGTGCTGTTGATGAGAGGTTTGGGAATTACAAATACAAATAGTGCTTTGTAAGACACACAAATGAAAGTTACACTTTTCAATTGTGAGTGATACATGCAAATTCCCAATCAGGTCCTCAGCACTCCTGTCCTCCCCCACTGCCTCAACACCTGAGTCTGGACATACGTGAGATCTTCCTGCTAACTCACAAGTTCCTTCAGACAATGAGGAATGGCAAAAGGGTCTTCTTCAACAGCCCTAGCTAGTAACATAATTTCTCAATAATCAAAAGTTGCATCCTACATGCAACTAAAGGAGCATGGTTTGGTATCGCAATCCGTAGCACTTCCATCAGATATGGCATCACTAAAAGAAGTGTGAAGAATGCTCCCCAGGAACTGGCATGTTTAACCCTTTGAAGACAAATCACTGACAGCCCAGTGACCCATAGCTTCTAAATTATAAAAATTACAAGGAGAGGGGATGGAAGCAGCCCTGGCACATCACCAGCCACTTTCACTTGCAGAAAAATAAAAAGCACCTTGAAGTCTATTTACACAAAATGCTGTCGAAGATTGAAATTCGTAATTTGTTAGGGACTCACTCTAAATACAGTGGTGCTGCTGCCCCTGTCCCTCTGACTCTGGTATGCTATTTAACAGGAATGTGCTCCTCTAAAACACTTAATTTGAAGCAGAGGCAGCAAGCACAGAGGTTTCAAAATTCATGCCACATTTTACATTGTTTCTGTAAAGCTGTTTTCACATATTATGAATCTGGTCAAGTAAATCATGAGTAAACCTTTTTAATAGCTTATTCAGCTCTGCCTGATAGCAGAATTAAACTCTCTCAGCTCTACGATCCTTCTGTCAGGCTTACAGGTATTAGATTAGAAAGAACAGCTGAAAACTTACGATCAAAGATAACTAAAAAAGACTGCCATGTATAAACAATATCTAGATCACTGCAAAAATCCTCTGGAGTTTCAGGGACAACTATAAAGTTCAAGCCAATAATACAACTTCCTGCTCAATTAATAACATTTTCAAAAGAAGCAGACAGCAAGTTTGAGGCTTCCTAGAAGAGAACAGCTGCCAAATAGAGACAAACAATGAAAGCAGAGAGGAAAACTTAAGAAACAGCTCACTAATAGTATTTCCTTGGTGTTAAAATCTTCTTGGAGATACAGGGGTTCTCCAGTTCAATGGCCTCAGGTGCTTTTTCTCAAAACTCAGGCAAGTACAGCCTATACAACTGATGTAAGAAAAAAGAAAACCAGAAAAACCCTGTCTACACTATCTACACGACTACAATATTTATCTAAAGAGCAAACCCACCAGTGTGTACTTGCAGAGACAAAGTAAATTGCCAAGAGGCAAAAGAGCAAAAACTGAGGCCAGAAAAGGAAAGTCCCAAAGCAGAGACTTGTGGAGGGATAAGAGGATACCTGCCAGCCCAGCAGCACCTAAAGAAGCAGTGGTAATTCTCCACTGTACGTTGCTTGTAAAAGTGAAGATAGATTCTTCTCAAGATTATAAAAGTTACTCAAACTATTCAACACCCAAGAAGTCCAAACCCGCTGCAGCTGTTGTTTAAGCAGAGCCTATTTTCTAGTTTTCAAAAAACCAAACCCAACGCAGCAGTAGGAACAGAGGCAGGAGGTGAAAATTAAATGCAATCTGCCAAAAGGTTATCACAAGGTTACAAGAAAACTCAGTCTTGTTGTGCCATTCCCAGGGTTTTTCTCACTTGAAAAAAGAGACACAACCAGAAGCAGAGCATCTAAGACTACTGGAATTACTTCAGCCTTCTGCCTTTCACATATATCCTTGATTATATGACACCACACACAACATGGTTAACACTTCTGCTCAGACTTGACATTTGCTAAGAGAATCACATGAGTCTGGGATGAGAGAGGTGAGGACCCATTTTCTCGAATTCATGTCACAGATGTCTTGTTCAAGGGCAAGGTTCCTCCTGTCTTCTGCAGGCAGAGGAGAAAGACTTGGAATAAAACTTCAAAGAACTTAAAACATGTCCAGCTGTAAGGGAAATTCAACAGGACATGTATATTTAAATTATATTAGTCCTTTTGAACAAACCAAGCTCAAAACTGTCGCTATAACGAAATCTCCCCAGCATTGGATGATTCGGTCATTCCCAATCACAGAAATTATACAGTAATTAATGATCAAGCAGTGGAAACATCTTGAAGAAGGTAAGAAACATGCAGGCTCTTCAAACATCCTCTTTTTTATTTCTTTCCACCGTATTTATATATGTGTATATATATGTACACTCTAAATGCCACACAGCCAAAGCACAACTTTTTTGGAATCCCCTCACTTCCAGCCATAACATCTGACTTTTTTTTTTCTCTTCTAGCACACCTATTAACCACATAATAGCTTGGAATGGCTGTTGTTAGGTAAGTTAAATGGTGAGGGTGCCTGTGCAGAGGCCAAGACCGAGCTCACCATATTGATTTTAAAATAACTATATAGAAACAAGGATTTTCTGCGATGATTTTGCTCAAGTGGTTTTCTGAGAACGAAAGTATTTATTTTTATGTCTCAGGTATTGCTTTTAATTGGATGGAAAGGAAAATTGTTTGTTTTGAATATTTGGTATTTCCCTAGTAACGTTAGTGATAATCTTCCATGTTACCAGAGAGAGCTTCAAATAAGTAACAGTAAGTAAACAGCCTGGTTTGTGAATTCCTTCCTGAACACATAACCCGCAAAAAAAGTCTACTGACATTTTCTATTCCATGACCTATGGGTCTTGGTAAAGTAATTACTTTGTATTATATCCCTCATATACACGGTGCCTCTTGCAACTCTCATCTCTTAACCCGTACTATTTATCTCCCAAAAATTTATGTGATTTTCTCATCATATCCCTAAATATTCATATAACTTGATATATATTTTTCCCTCTAGAACAAAATACACCTGTGCGATACATACACCTGCTGTTCTGGTGCAATCATTATAGCTTCCAAACCTGACAGATCTTTTAAATTCCACAGCTGCCACTTGTTTTTTCCAAATTCTAAATGAAATAGGATCTCGTTAGCCAAAACTGAACACCCACTCACAAAAGCTCAGTCATCTCACTCTCTCATACACATGCACACACACACACACACAGTGATGAAACCATTTAGATAAAACAAATGGCTCTACATTCCGCACAACGTGAGAGAGTGCGTCTGTTGTTTCCTATAGCTCTTCATGGGGCTTTTTAAGCATCTGCTTGTCCAGGTCAAGTCAGAGTCAACAGCAGTACTGGATTGTCACAATGATATTTTTCTTAACCTTTTGGAAGGCTCAGGAGATCTCAGGACATGCATCTAAGACTTGGATACATTAGTAAAATATTCTTACTGTCCCTTTATCTTATCTTATGAATCCTACTTCTGGAAATAGCCTCATTCCACAATACTTGCACATAACAGAACACACCACTGCATTCCTACTAAACTCTGGCAGTGCAAATGGCATCAGTAACGTCAGTGCCAAGATGGGCAAGGCTGTACTTGGCCCTGCAGTTGCAATACCACAGACAGGCTCTGTTCCCTCTCCTTCTCACCATTGCCTGTGCACCCAGCCTGTAAGCCACAGCACACACAACCACTTCAGCAATGCTGGCATCCCAGCTGCCCCGTGACAACTCCTGCGGGAGGAACTGGAAGGCACCAGGAACCACAGGCTGGACAGCTCAGTGCAGCACAGTGACATGGCTTTGCAGCACCATCTGAGCCCTCTGGCACTGTCTGCCCTATCTTCTGCAGCAGAAGTCACATAAACTTTGCAGTAGAGTCCTTGGATAGCTGAGGCCTAAAGGTTTGGAGCTAGCTAAGACATCACTGCTGTGGGGAAACCAGTTGTGGCCCAACAGCTTCCCCACTTTATCAGTACTGTTTAGAAAGAAAGGACAAAACATTTGGCAACAGGGGCAAGAGCCTCATTCAGGAACATAACAAAGCAGGTGTAGCTGCAGAGACAAAACCAAAAATCAAACTAAAACTACTGTGTGCACCACTGAATCTGTGAGCAACCTGTCACGTAGCCAGAAAAAGGGTTAAACTGGACTGATATTTGGGGTAAATGGACCTGTTTGGTAATTCAGGGGAAGATTTGACACCTCTATTGATCAGCTGAAACAGTACATAATAGCTAATGATACCTGTGAAAAAGATGGCTGTTTTACTGAACATAACGGGGACTTAAGCCTGTAACTTGCTGTGCAACCTAACAGCTCCTATTATACCAGCCGACAGCAAAGCATGTGCCAAGACTATGTGAATCCTACGGAGTCCCCAGTCCACAGACATCGTGCACTCACAGAGCTTTTCCACTTTTACAGACATGATAAAAGAGGGGGAAAAGATCCCCAAAACTCAACACACAGCTGAAATAAAAAAAAATTAACAGAGTTAAGTTTGCCAGTTATGACAAAATCAGATGATGCAAAAAGAGGATTAACTCACCAGCAGCAAGCAAAAGGAAGCAATCCAAAACCAGATACTGATGGGATCAAATGTGACTCTGAAGCATCGAGGTCTGGCTCAGACCTCACCAGCAGTGTGGGGCATTTGTGCATCTGCTCAGCCATGTGATGGAGGGCAAGTGCACATGCTGCACGAAATGGTATACAGTATGACACTCCTTACTGCTTTCAACTTGCATTGTCTTCCTGATGCTTAATAACTTTTCATTCTATATATACAACAGGGAGTCCAGTATTACCACTCCTATGCATGTTTCCTGATGAAAAGCATGCCATGAACAAAACAATATGGGGGTGTGCTTTGGATGTCACAATTTCATAATACAAATGAACCTTGGGTCAAAGCCAAATCCCACAGGGACTGTGTAAAAATGGCAATGTGTACAGAAGTTGTAAAAACCTCATGAAATGAAAATCATTTGCTTTCAGAAAGAAAGAGAGTCACATGAGAAAGTATAACCAACTGAAGAAGAATGTGCTAGAGATTTCTTAGTTGGCCAGTTACATTTGGAGCCCATGGAAAATAGGGTACAAGTGCCAAGCACACAGGACAACGCAGAACTACATATATACAGATAAATATACTCCTCCAGCTAATAGGGGTGAGATTTAAAATGAAGGGCCTTCTGCTGTTTTCATAATTTCACATCACAATTATCAAGCTACTAAAATGGCTTAGGTTGCAAAAGGGAGCGCTCCTAACACACGCACAAGGAAATCCACACTACTATTGCAGAGAAGCCAACATGTAACTGTAAGCAGCTTGTGCTAAAAATACTAAGCCAGGAATTGAATGGGTTGGGTATTATTTTGGAGAGAGAAATTTCAACTGCAGTGGCAAAGCATGAAGTATTTCCAAGCTCCAGCCTTAAAATAATAGCTCTACTGCCACTTCTGGATAAAGCAAGCAGAATCTTAGAGGAAGGTACCAGTAGCTCAGAAATCAAAGGAAAACAAAACCTGTGTTTGATGAAGGACCGGTGCCTTAATCTTGAAAAACTTGTGGAATATTGGCTGAGAAATGAAGGCAGAAATTTAGTACTTAGAAAATCCAAAAATTTAATCTAAGGCTTTACTAGAGTATTGAAACATCCCTTTAATGTCAGCAGTAGAAAAAAATGGGACTTTCCGATCTGTGTTTTTTCAGGATTACAATTTAACCAGTACCATAAGTGGAGACACACACTCTCCTTAGCTACAGGACATTTTTCTCAGTGACTGTTAGTTGACTTTTCTCCAATAATTATCTACTTAAAACGTATTTACAAAAGGAAATTGGAGAGTGGGAAGGGATAAATGTTGTAAATAACACACAAGAGCATATTCAAGAAGACAGACAGGTGAGAGTATGGTAAAAATGTTTCAGGTCCTGCATGAATTTACCCAAATAATACAAATGGAAGTTGGCATAAATTACACAAAGGATTTCAGTGATGCTTATTTCAAATAAATAGAACCTAACTCACTATGCTGTTTCTCTGCCTCTGACATGAACCTGAGACCTCCCTGTGGCACTGGAGCAGTAATTCCACGTGCCATATGACCCCCTTGAAAGACGTAGTATTTTGCTGCCATCTTATCATGCCTTTGCAGAACTCAACAATACTGACATGGAAAAGAAACACAAGAGTTTATCCTGGAGCATTACAGACACATCCCAGTTTGGCTACCAAAATTACTGTGACAGTATTTACCTCTAGTTTCAGCTTTCCATAGTAAGGAGCACCAGGAAGCCTGACTACAAAGAGAAGCAGAATACCTGTATGCTCCAGCTGTGACACTGAGCTCTAATACACTAACTAAGAGACAGATGGAGATCCCTTAGCACATCTGCCACTGGGAGAGGAGGGCAAGGGCACCAAAGATGTGCAAGACACAATCAGCATGTTCTCTGTGGTACAAACTGAATCCCACCACTGCCAAAAGACATGGAACCATGAAAACCTGTAAATGAGCTCTTACATAGGGCTACAATGATCATGCACACTCAATTTGCTCCTACTCTTCTTTGCACTGAAAGACCAATCAAAAAGTTCTTGAGGTTACCTCCCTTTTTGCACCAGACTTTCATTACTACACAGTTTGGGGCTTGCAAATGTCAGAAAAGTAATAATACACTTACAAAAGTGAAAAAGTCTCATGGTTGGGGATCGTGGAGTGACTGATGAATAAACAACAAAACAATGTATGCTTTTTCATGTCCAAAGATGCTTCCATGTATCCTTGGTAGTGGCTGCATGTTTACACAGCATGCATTAGACCATTTCTGTACTCTTTATTTTAGTTCACAAAGTCATTCTAAAACAGCCAAGTATTCTGCATTAATACTTTAAGTACAAACCAGATGGTGGATGTGTTAGAACTCAGGCCTTCAAGGACTGGAACTCATGACAGATTGCAAGTGGCAGTGGAATTCAATTCATATCCAGAGTTCCAATTGTTTTGTTCAAGGAAATGGCACTAAATGTGTCACCCTCTGCTCCTTCCCATGCTGCTACAAATGGATTAGTGAAAAGATTTATTCAGACATAAATAACTGATTTGTCCTACAACCTTGGATGAATGTCAGTTACAAAACAAGAGTACAAATATTCAATTGGCCAATATGAAGTCGGATTGTTTACAAACATTTGCAAGCTTGTCAGGAGCAATGTGGTGGATAGCACACAACTTAAGGTTAATTTGTAGGAGGACTTTAGAAAGTAAGTAATGTAATAAAATGGCCATGAATAACCACATCTAAAGTTCTAGTTTCTACTGGGGCAAAGGGAATGTTAGAAAAATGGTACTGAAAGGCAACCAAGAAGGTTGTTGAAATGCTTAAGTGGTTCAGGACAAATTGGAGCTCTATTTTATGTTTTACAGAAGAGCTGTAAGTCCATCTCACCCAAAATATACCTTCATAATAACTAGTGGTGAATCCTGAGGGAGTAAAGAACATCAGCAATGTCACAGAACTGCTCTATTGCAAGATGACCTAGTGAAAAATCCAATGTTCAATAGAACCAAACACACTCCTGTATGGTGTTTCCCAAGGAAACTTGTACAGTCCCACGACTACAGTTGACTTCCAGGTTGACAAGACTAGAAATCGCAAGTACCACTAATGAGAGACGACAATATGTGAGAGGAAAAAACCCTTAGAAGTTCTGAGGCCCACAACTGCATCCTACAGAGGAAACCATCAGTTGAGCCTTTCCAAGCATAGCAGCACCAAGAGGTACTTGGTCTTGGTGCTTGCAGAGTAGTGAATGAACATGTTTACTGAGAATGTAACTCCTCCTTTGTGCTCTCCCTTCTAAATATTGTACAGACAGCAAGGGCAAAACAAGTGGCAATTGAAGAAGGAAGTAGAAGGTAAAAAGCAAGTTGGAGCTATTATCTAATTCTGCCACAGAAGCTGCTGGCTACTGTTTTTCCTTGGAGGTTAAGCTCTTCTCCTTTCTGCTCCTAGGGGAAGCACTTTGCTCCCAAGTCAGATGGTAGTGGCTCTTCATGCTGTTGCACAGGTTAAGCACGCAGCCACTGAGCAACAAAAAATTCTCATTTCCTGCAGGTAACATTCACCTTCCCTTTACCCAACTCCATTCTGCCTTTTAGGGTCCCACGCTGTCAGACAGCTGCACAGACAGAGTACCACCATTCATATGCTTTGTGGGCTAAAAAACCAATTGTCTGCATGTTAAACCAGCAAAGCCCCTACTAGGGGAGCAGCTAATACTAGGGAAAGCACTTTTTGCCATTACAGCCTACACCAGTTCTCTGAACAAAACAAGCCTTCCTGGCACAAGCACAATTTTGCCGGTGTAACTGGAGTTTATGTGAAGGCTTTGTAATCCCACCACAGGCCCGCCACATAGTCACTTATTAAGTCAATGAGATTTTTGCTCCTAAGTGCTAAGCCTTTTTTAAGAGATTTAAATTGTTTAATTCCGAGTATTGCACTTTGTGCTGGCTGTTTCATCATTAAAGTTGGTCACTGTGACAAAGGAAAGCCACTTAGGGAAAAAGAAAATGAACTTCCCATGAAAAAATAAAATGCAAACTGGCTTCTGCATGAAGGGCAGGTGGTTGGTTGGGTTTCCCTCCCTCACAGCAGATTTTCCTTGTTCTTCAAGTCTCAGACTAAATCCTGTTAGGCGCAGGGGGAAGTTGGCTGTCTATGTGAGTGGAGTGGGAGCAGGCACCTGGCAATTTTATCAACAAAACATGACTTTAAAGGAAAGCCATGAAAGCTCACTCCCACTGTAAGTTATATCCAGAAGCCTCTATGTTATCAAAGTAACCATTGATAGAGCCAGGAATGATACACAGAAAAAACTAACATTTTCTCCCTGAACACCTCTTGTAAAGAACTGTGTAAGCATTGGGTGCTGGAGGAGGAGAAGCACTAAATAAAAGCAGGCACAGATTAATCAGGATGTGCAATGAACATGGGCAATGAACATCAGCACTAGTAAATCACTATCATTTCAGTCATCACAGGCACCACAGCGGATGATTTCTCAAGGAGTTTACACAATACAGCTGGAGGGGAAAGGGAAGCTTTCATAAATCAAGATTTTCCTGTAAAGGATGAATTGGGGTGAAAACATGAAGATCAAGTATCGCATAACGTGCAGAGCGGACACAAAACTAAAGTGATAACATAATAAGCCAGTATGGATTAAGCCGATCTGGATTTAGAGCCACCCCTAAAACATACAGTTCAGAAGGACTCCAGCAGTAAGACCAATCGCTGCTGCTGCACTATCTTGAAAGTACCTGAGAACAAACAAACTTGAAATGGCCAAGGAAATGAACAAACTGTAAAAGCAAATGGGAAAAAACACAACCAACCAACCAACCCCAGAAACACAAACACAAAACCAAAACAAACATCTCAAAGTCTTAACGGTCTGTGTGTAAAAACTTACAAGACCGAGAATTCTGGTCCTTTGTTTTTTTGTGTCTCAAACCTGTCTCATTTAAATTACTATTTCAAAAGCATGGCATCTTTAGAACAAGCCTCAGTTGAAATCTGCGTGCATTCACACTTGATGCAGGTTGGGAAGGTTTTTTGGAGTGTGTTAGTTTTTCTATTAAAGACAGATTTAAGATGTGTTACAGTATGGCAGTCTAATTACAGACTGCAATTTCAATTTCATTTACTTCTGTTGCATCATGTGATGGAGAAACAATTACAGGACAATACTAAGAAATACAATCTACCGTTTCCAATCTTTATGAGTATGCAGAATTCATTCCATTCAACCCCACATTTCATTTTTGACCTCGCACTGCCCACTTTGCACTGTAAATACCAGAGAGAAGTGTCTATATATTTTATATAGATAGTGTATATTATTCCAACCTGTACAGATTTGCAGCCTTAGCTAAAAGTTATGTTCTAAATAAATAAATATCATCACAGTATTAATTGCTATCATGTTTTAAACAGTAGTGTCTGGAGACAATCTAGGACTGGGATTTTATTCTTTTAGATGTGTACAGAATTGCAACCAATCCCCCAGCCAAAAGGTTCTTCTTCTAAAATAAAGTCCCAAAGGAGGTGAAGAGGATGTAATACATGGGGCAGAATAAACTGTGAGATGACAGCATATGTCGTAGCAGTTAGTCTCCTTTAATCATGTCCCCAGTGATAAGAAATCCTGTGTAAGAAAGAAGCACCAGCTACCCTTCAAAATTCTTCAAGCCAAGAGGTGGAGGAAGAGGAATAGATAGAAATTTTCTCACCTCTCTATTTCTTCCTCTGTGTAGTTCAAAGTATTGGCTGCAACAGATTTATTATCTGTCATAGTCCAGAATAGGGAATTATGTTTGCAGCATTTTCACTCATTGCTTTACAAAGTCCATTTTGTCCACAACTGCAACATGCCCTGTCCTGGAGGTCTACTCACTCATGGGTTTCCTCAGTTTTTTGTACTACTACTAAGTCTGAGTTAGGTACAGTGGATGTACTTGACAGTAAAACTTACAGAGCAAGGTGCTTAGTCCTTGTCAATACTCATGGCCAAAAGGCATATCAATATGATAGCAAACATATATCAAGATGATACCTAACACTAGGGAACTACTCTTTGTCCTGAGCAACAGAAACAGAATCTGGCCCACAGTGAGTAACTTGAAGATAGTACCTATTATATAGTCAACTTTAGGGTAATTTTTTTCTTCTCCATTGATAGCCCTCTGAAACTGGTTTCCTAAGGAAAAAAAAGAAGATTATGAAAAAGAGCTGTGTTGGCTGAGTATCCCATGAATAACCTGTGAGACCAGTGGTCACTGTTAGCCTGATTTGACATTCTTTCGAAGTCATTAACTTCTTAAAAAGTTTTCAGAAGTATGCATTTAGATAACAAATGTAGCTCTTAGCAATGCCTTCTCTGGGAGATTAAGACTCCAGCATGATCCCAAATCCCTGTTAGACATCAGAATCCACTGTATGAATGGTGCCGCTATGGGAAAAGCTCTAATTGGTGCCCATACAAATCAGACACCAGGTAATACAATCATCTCTCTCAAGCACTTGATATCAGCCCTCAATACTTCTGCTTCTCACAGAAATGCCATTTTTTGAAGTCTGTAATTCCTATATCAAGTGACTCTCCTTTCTTTAAAAGCAATGCTCCTTAAAAATACATCCTCAGCGAGCCCTCAGCAAGTCAGAAGTAGAGATAAGATGTCAATCAGATTGAGCAGTTTCTGGAAGGGCTAAGTAAAAAAGGAGAATCTGAGACTCAGGCAGAGAAAATGACATTCTGGGGTGTCATTTCACATATTTTAATTACACAGAAGTAATGTACAGAGTCTGTTTTCCTGGTTAATCAAGTTTTTGTTTGTCACATATTATTCACCTCTTATACATTTGAAAACGCACAGCCTGTCTTATTTCTAATCAAACTTTCTTCTCAGAGCACCACCCCACCGTGTGACTGTCTGCCTGCAGAACAACCTGCAGCAGCACCATGGGATGAGTGGCAGCCCTTGCCCATCAGGGGAGAATATGTACACATAATGATGATGAAATGGGGGGCCAGCTTTTAAAATGGCTTACTGCTCTATTGGTAATTTTTTTTCCACCAACTTAAGACTGCAGCCAAGTATAACCACAAAATGATTGCTGTCCTCAGCCACTAACAACCTCTAGAGTTTCTGGCTGTTTAGGCCATCAATCTCATTCAGCTGACTGGTGGAGGATGCAGATGAAGGACAAGGAATCCACTTCAACAAAATGAGCTACTTCTCAATTCTCCAGCTTTCAGCTAGCAGCTCTTCTCAAGCTGATGATGTCAGTTGGTTTCCCAACGAGCTACAAAGACACCCCTCTGCTTCCACCCTCTGGCCAAATTTGGCCAGGATCGCTCAAACACAACCCAACACCCCGTGGTGCATTTTCAGATCAAGCTGTTCCTTTTTCCCACTGTCCTGCCTGGTCTTCCACACATTATACAGGTTAGCAGAGTTCTTATAAGAAAACCTGTGCCATTGAACTTGAAGTGCAAGGAAGGAAGAATATCCCACTAATAAGGGATTTCTCATTTGCATTACTTCCCCTTCTTCTTTCCAATTACAAACAAGTAACCAAGACTGACTGCTGGCAGTATCACTTGTGCATGAGCCCAGCAGGACTCCTTACTGTAGAGCTTCCAAAACTGTGGTCTGTGAACCAACAACAGCAGCAAAGCCAGACCAAGAGACCCACAGCTGGACCCTGGAGTCAGATTCAATAGATTCTTGGTTTTTTCCACAACAGATCCTAGTGCATTCACTAGTGCCACCTGCCACTTCCTTGGATCTGTGTTTCCATAGAGTTCAGATCTGCACTTTGCATCTCACAAGCCAAGATAAAGCATTCCCAGGGCTGTATCATTTGCGAATTTACTACTGACCAAATGGCAAAACAAAGCAAGGTGCCTTGACTCACCATACAGGAGGGTGCAAATCACAACTCCAGCTGCTCATCACAGTCACAGGATGTCCAGCAGATGGCAACTCCCAAGTTTTCAAGCTACCTGAGACTACTCCTCTGGGTCTTTGCGAGCCTACCCGATGGAATTAGAAGTTTTTGAAGACTCTGACTGCTTTGAAGTGCATAGAAATTTAGTATGTTTTAACAATGGAAAGGAGACACACACACAGAAAGGACTCATGTTAAGTTTCATAAATAATAAACTTTTTTGCCTCCTTTCTTTTTGTTGCTGTCTTCCCTCTATAACTTCTAACAACAGCATTTTGCAAATTCTGTGCTTTACTGAATTTCTCTATTGGCTAAAGTATTACCTGAAGAGCCAGATATAGGTATTTAGTTATTTGAGGTGCAAATCGCTACCAATCCAGCCAGTTTTCCCTAGGACAGGATCTAAGGAAAGCACAAGCCAGTGGCAACACAAATATAGTTAGTGCATTCCCTTTTTTGAGTCTTGAAGGTTTGGAAGTTAGAAGTTGAAACTAGTGGGAATACTGCATAAACCAAGGGGATTAAGGAGATGACAGTTTTCTTTCTGTTGCACTCACTCAGCCTTAGGATACATTCCACCTCTTCCTAACAACAATAACAAAAAAAGAGAAGGCAAGAAGAGCCTTGGACTAAAAGCACAGAAAGAAAACAGTTCATTTTACTAACTGTAAAGAAACTCTGGATGTCTGGAGGACAGAATCTGGAAAACAAATGTTCTTCCCAAGGTATTCCACAGTGAAATACAAATATTTCATTATGAAATAAAAATTATCTGCTCTGTGATCATCTGGGGTGATCTTCAGTCTCAAGAGTTCAGTAATTGAACAAATGAAAATCGAAGTCCATAAAAATGAATGAAATCAGGCAAGTATTACGTATCAGGTGACAAAAGTTATTTTGGGAGCTTACAAACCAGAGCAGTGATACAATGATGGCTCCTCTACACCTGGCAATATTCCAGGAAACAGTCTCTGAATGGCAATTCCCATTAGAGCAGCAGCACCGCTCTCTAATAATGTTTTGCCTGTGTTTCAGTACCTTAATACTCCAGAGAAGCTGAAAAAGCACCAGGAGCAATTTGCGCAGGACTCCT
>JAWWMP010000165.1:17303806-17327437 GCA_035047865.1 Dendrocincla tyrannina
GACTCCTGGTGGAGAAATGAGCTCTTCTAGGAGTATCCCTTTTTCTCTACATTAATAGCTGCTAGTCTGTTGCACCAATGGACTGATTCAGCACCAACACTGACCAGGCATTTCAGCCTCTGACACTTGTGAAGGAGCTTTGTTTTCCCTTTAACCATCAGAAAGGGGAGGAGAAATTTGCTCTGTTTTCACAGTTATATGACAGCTTTTAAAATTTTTACAGCATGAGCGTAGCACCTAATGCAACAAAGCCTGTCAGGAACATTTAAAATCAAGGTCTCAGAGATTTTGTCTCCTATAAATTTACCAGTATTATAAGAAAAGGATCTTTTCCTCAGAAACACAGCACCAATCCCACTGGAGTTGCACAGGGCTGAGGACTGTTTTTCTGCCTTACTGTGGGAAAGATAGCTAAAAGTACTGGGAAATAGGCTGTAGGGATGCACAAAATGTACTAGAGTTAATGGATAGGAACAGGAAGAAGAAAATATGATTTCTAAAGGAAATCAAAGCATTTGCTCAAAGCAGAATAAAAAGCAGGAACAAGCTATAATAGGCATTAATTCATTTAATGTAATGACTGCTCACCCTACATGAAAATAACTGCAGTTTTTACTTGGAGGTCAAAGCATGGAGAAAAAAAAATCCTCTTTCTACTTGAACTCTTGTCTGTCATTAACCATCTACCTAGAGAAGGGTGGAGGGGAAAGGTGGAGCCAGCAAAACTTCTGTGAGCATGACTGCAGAGAGAAATTCTCTCTTGCAGAGATGCTTTTCCTTTAATTTCACAAAGTGAAACATGACAGATAACTGACAATTAGATGGAAAATAAAATACAGCATCATCAACCTGTAATCATTCTAAGATTTTTGATCATTAGAAATGGAAATTTTTTTCTGCTTTTACTAAGGATAGGTCAGCTTAAGCCAGTACTTTTAAAAATCATCTCTTTTTAGTTACTTTCTACACTGTGAGAAGGTGAAGCGCTGCATCTATTCTAACTACATGCTGTGCAAACCTCATTTGGACATGATCATCATCAATCACTCCTGCTGTGCAGGTAGCATGTGAAAGGGAAACAAAACAGAAATCGTGCTGCAGTATTTGACACCGCCCACTCCCCTGCTTGTACGCTTTAGTTCATGAAGAGCCCTGTTGCCATACGGTTATTCTCTTCTCGGGACCCCTGTCTTTTCTCTCCCTCCAAGAACAGCTTGGAATAGCTTTGATGGTTTCAGGGGGAAGACAAAAACCTTTTCTTCTCTCTCAAAAGATTAAAGCTTTCCTACTGAAAAGCACGCCCAACACATATTATGTGCCACCTTGCCTTTGTAAATACACACACATTACTTGCAGCAGTATCTCTTCTTATCACATGCATACGCTTCAGTGGAAGATGAATATTGTAAGAGGATTCAGAATGCCTGCCTCCTTTGTGGCAGTGCCGTGCCCAGTCCTGAAAAGAGCTTTTAATGCCAGCACCCTATTGCTTTTCTCTAGCACATGCTTCAACTAGCTGTCAGTGCTGTAATCTCAACCAGGGACAGTCAGGAGAGGCACAGAACTTAAAAGAACAAGAAAGATAATGTTCATCTTTTTCAGAAAGGTCCGAAGTAAGCTGCAGTAAATATTAGAAAATTTTTAGAAAAGCAGAAACAACCAGAGTCAGCCTTGAAAGAAACACTGCAGTCTTACCAACACTCTTTCTACTATCTTACCTAGGATGTTAAGATAGCACTACTCTCACTGTGTTTCATAGCTCTGGTTAGTACTATGCCAATTCAGTGGACCTGTACCAGTTTATCACATCCTGACTCCCTGGTATGACTCAGGTCAGCAGAAGTTGCCTGCACTTTGTGTTTTCTGATGCACTGCAGCATGCCTGGCTTTGAACAGCTGTACAGCAGTGCACACTAGAGAACAGCTCTTTGCATCTCACTCACAGCCCTCTGTGTACCTCCAGCAATTCATGAGAGCACACACAATCAGTAACACAGACACGGTAACATACAATTGCAAACATATACAGTCTCCTTAAGTACCAGGACAGAAGTGGTGTAACTCCACAATACATACTATTTCCCTCAGCATGTTTACAAACCACTCGGGAAGAACGAGCCATTTAAAGGATCCTCCTGGGGATCTCGCAAGAGACCCTCCCACATACAAGTCTGGACAGCAGATGCTGAACTAGAAACCACTTCCTGCCCCAGCAATCATGCTACTCCTTTTTTTATAGGACAAACAGCATTTGTGACCTGAACCCCCTTCACTGAGCTTCTTTAGTCTCCAGCTACAGCCTATGTTCCATTTCATGGGAGTGAAATGCCCAACCACTGTGTTGTTTTTGTCATTTATTAAAAAGACGATGTGGAGATGCACATCCATGTGTCCTGCTGACACACGCACACCTCAAAGGGGTTCAATAAGCTCCTGCCAGAGAGTAGCAGCCCCAAAAGCAGCAGGAAGGGCTCTGGTCTCCCTTCACCCTTCAGAGTCATATCTTCAACTGAGAATGGCAATGCTAGGACCCATCACTGGTGGGGACAGAGAATGATTACCTAGAGATTCCTGACAGAGGCTTTAATGTTGTGGTGTACCAAGTGTGCCATTTGCAATACAGCAAAGCACGTGCTCAACTTTACAATCACGCATGGCCTCAGTGATTTTGCGAGGACGATGCATGACTTTTGAGGCAAGCACACGTGAGAATCAAAGATAAGACACGAAAAAGAGCATACAGCTTCCATGGGAACAAAGTGATGAAGGCATTCATACAACTGGTCTCTATAAACACATTCTTTTGCCTCGTATCACAGTTTTGAAATGCAGCTGAAGGCCAGGAAATGAGAGGATGAAGAAAACTCTCAAAAAGTTGTCTACACAAATTAATGAGGCCACAGAATGGACAGCCTAGACACCACTTTGTTCAACTTCCAAGTTCCAACTTCTAAGTTTCAAAGCAGCAGCAAGTTCCGCCTTAGTAGGCAGACACGAACGCAACCGTCCCGCGGTTTCGAAGGTGTACTTACCCAGAAGAGAAGGTTGAAAACAAACATTAGGTACTTGATACACTGCAGGCAGTTGTGAGCCATGCTGCACCTCTTCAGTTCTAGGAGAAAAATAAATGAGAGATCCAGGTAAAAGACAACGTACTTGTTTCCCTTGGGGGACGTGTACTTAGCCTTGGTGGCCTTTGGGCCTGGGTTGGCGTGGAATCCAAAGAAAGAGTTGCTGGCGGCCCCAAACTGGCCGCCGTACATGCTGCTGTAGCGACGAAAGGCGCCATTTGGGAAACTGTAATCCTTGCTGTCCAGGGAAGGGCTCCTGTGGTAGGTGGACTCATCGGTGCTGGACCTGCGCATGGTGGCTTCGCTGCCCCTTCCACTCCCGCTCTGGCAGCCGTCGGGCGTCGGTGGCGCAGGTGGAAGGGTTGGGATCTTCTTTCCTCCTGCTTTTTATGAATCCCCTATTGCTTTGCACCAGCTGTTCTTTTGTCTGCCATCCTGCCAAGGAGTTCCCTCTGCTGTACGGCAGCAAAGTTGGAGAGCTGAAGTCTGCTTAGCCCGGAGTTAGGGAGCAGCGTGCTTCCACATGAGAAAGACTTCTGCACAAGTAAACATTCCCGTCACTGTCACGGCCGTCCCTCCCGGCCCACCCCGCCACCAGGGGATCAAAAACCGCAGAGCGCTCCGCTGTACCCAAAGCAAAGAATTTTACAAAAAGGCAGGGTGACCTCGCTCGGCTCCCAAATGCCATATAAAACCCCGGCTCCGCATGCCACGCACAGACGAGAGCGTGCCGAGAGTACCGGGAAGGCAGGCAGCTCCTGCTCGCCGCTCGCCGTGCGCCGCTCACATCCCGCACTCCCGCTCCATCCCGGCGCGCCCGCCCCTCCTCCGACCGCCAATGGCGCTCCCCGCCCGCACGGCACCGCCCGGCACCGCCCGCCCCCGCCACACCCCGACCCGCACCCCGAAACACCCCGGTCCGCACCCCGCCGCCCGGGATGCGCCGGCAGCCCCTGCCCCAGCTCCGCAAGTCGGAGCGCGGAGAGCGAACCTGGGGCAGGTGCGTCCCGAGGGGCCGCCCGGACACACAGACGGCACTGCCGAAAGGAGCGGGAGCAAGCGTCTGCTGCGAAGGTTTCGTAGGCATAAACGCCGGGGATGCTTTGGGGAGACAGGGGTCAGGACAGGCCGTGCTCCCCTTGCCGGAGGGCTTGTTTGTTCCGCTGCAGATCCATCACCGGGATCTTCCTAATTCGCTCAGTCCCAGGGAATCATCACTCAGCACAATGTATGACCAGCTCATTTGTCCCCGTCAGGTAAGGTACTGATCGGCATCATGCTCTGTACGCTGGGGAGCACTTCCCTAAAATCTGACAGCTCCCACAGGCAGTAAAGAGTTGAAGATCTGCCACACGCAACTTTTTCAGAAAGGAAAAAATCTTACTGAAACTGTAGCAATTACAGTATTAACACTCAAGAAAAGCAAGACTCATTTACCATCTTTGCCCCAAATTCCCTGTTAAAGTAACTCACTCGTCTCCGTGGTGCCACTTCCTTATCTGTGAAATGTCTTGTCTCTGCCTTCCTCCTCTCCTCTGTCTGCCCTTTGATTTTGACTGTAAGGTATCCGAGGTAAGTGAAAAGATGGCTGGCTAATATTTTTTAAAAGTCTTGCCCCAGCAGAGAACTAATCAAGATGAAAACCAGTTTCTTGCATGAAGCATCTTGCCAGTCTCAGCACAAATCCACAGACACAGGCACCAATTAATTAAAGAACAAATTAGTAAAAGTAAAGTGAGCTGGGTTTGTGCATAGCCTGAGCAGTTCACCCTTGCAAACCACCCTCTAATTCTGCTAATTTACAAACTGCAAACCTAGAGTCTAATTATTTCTCTTCATTTCCTTCACAAACTATAAATACACTTACCATACCTGATGCAAGCTTTAAAGAGAATGAACTTGAGCACAAAACACGAGGGTAATAACTCCTGTGCCATCTATTTCAACAACTTTGATAACTTAAAACTTTCCTACTTTTTATTCTCCCTACCCCTAAAATTAGAGACACTTCATGGCCATGATGGAGGTCAATTTTCTACTCTTCCTCCCTCCTTCCCTTTCACACAGGGTATAAACTCTATCCCCATTAAGGAATCCTCCTTTCCTACCACATAAAGATGGTCCCATGAAAGTAGATCTGTTCTCAGTCTGAGTTTCCAATACACCATTAATTTTTCCCGTGGCACCAAACAGTCCTGCCATCAGCCTTCCTCCTCATGTCTATTGCAGCTAGACCAATCTGGCAATATAAACCCGAAGGTGTTTAAAATATTTTCTACACTGCCTGCCAGTATACAAAAATGCCTGTGCACAGAGCTCCATATTAAATGTTTTTTCTCAGCACACAAATTATGCTGAAACAGTGACAAGTCAAATAACTCTTACTTAACAAGGGTGTCCATGGTCTTGCATGCAAGAGAGAAGAATTTGGCATATTTACTATAGTAAAGTAGACATCTGAAGCCCTAAACGCAGCTCACTGCTATCTGGATAAGAAAAGGATTAGAAATCACTTGATTTCACCTTTCCTTAGGGCAAGAAATCATCAATCCTTAAGAGAATTAAGTCCTTAATATGGTTGGAATAATTTACAAAGCCAATATGTGAGGTAGAAGGGAGAGTTTCTAAATGTTGCTTTTAAATAAATAGTAATAAACATCAACACATGGGTGGTTATATTTCAGACAGATGTAGAAGAATGCATAAGGAAGGCAGAGGTCCTGTATGACCCTTACAATGAAGGGTACTTTTACTGCAGCCTCCTTTCATCATCATCCCTTAGCACACCTCATGGAAATGACAACTTTTTAAAGGCACTTTAGTGTAAAATTTAGATCTTAAGTCATTGCTGTTCTTCTTTCTCATGACAATACCAACAACTAATTAGAAACAGAGTCATCTGGGATACAGATATACAGATCCAGAATCATTCTTTTATTAAATCTTCAGCACTAGGAAACCCAGTCAGGATCACTAATCCAAATGGGAAATCCTTGAGATGGCAATGTTGTACTAGCAAGCTAACCACAGCTTGGATGACGTGCATATGTGATGGAGTAAGATCCTGCTTGGGAATTGGGGAAAAACAACAAAAAGAGAAGGGTTGATGTACTCTACTCTTGCCCATCCCTGGTGTAAAGTGGCTGAAAGGGGCATGCTGGTACCCATATTGACATTTAAGCCATTTAACAATACAGTAATACATGAACCTTGGAAGCACTGCGTCACAGGGCCATTATGTCTCCAAGGGTGACTTAAGGGGCAGGTGAACTGGAGGTTTCACAAAACTTTTTGTTAACGACTGAGCCTAAATTCACAGCAACAGTGCTGGACTTAGTGACCTCTGTTCACCTCTGCTTAACATCTATGTTTTCTCTCCCTAACTGCATCTGTATATTCCCATCCCGTAGCCAATTCATATTGATTCCTCTACACAAGAAAGCAGGCCCTGTGCAATCTCGCCAGCAGAGGTTCAATTTGTATTGATTCTGGTGGCACGCTCCCATTTAGGTTATAACAACTCTGTCCCTGCTGCTCTGAGTGGAGGGCTGGTAACCCTTCAACATCTCCAGCCAAAACCCTGGCTCTGAAAGAAGAGAGGCAGCACTCTGACTCTACTGACATCAGATGAGCTTCCAGGTGATAAAGTGTAAAAGGTTTGGGTGTCAGCAGCAGATCTGTTACCTGTGTTATCCCTCACAGCCTTTCTCTGAGCAGTCTCACCTGAGGCTTCAGCTGTCACCTGAAGACACACACCTACTTGTTCAGCCCACACTTCCCACCTCACCCTGAGTTTGCAGCCACCACAGACCCCACTCCTACCTCCCTTAGCCACATCTACTCATTTCATCAGTTGTTCTTGTTGCTTCATGTCCCTGTTGCCAGCCCCTACTTTATCATCTCCACTGGTCACAGCAACACTTCTCCTTTAAAGGGGTCACAGGCACCTGGGCCAGTCAGGATGGGGTACATGCAATGCGTGTGAAACAGGTACACATGAGAGCACAGGCAGCAGTCCCAAGTCCCAGGTGGGCTGCAGCTGGGGAATGCTGTTGGACCCTGACCCCCAGGGCAAGGACATCACTGCTGCTGAGGCTGGAGTAGGTTTTGTGTGTGGACTCTGAGCTGAAGTGATGGTTAATAAATCAAAACTTTCCACCAGGGATGCCAAAAGAACCTGCTTGTCCACATAATTTTGATGAGAGCTGCTGTCTGTCCCTCTTCAGCCCCCTGCTCGCCTTTGGCTTCTCTTTTGGTGTACAATGTTTTTCCAGACCCAGCTTTTTCTTTGCCTGTTCCATGTTCAGGGCTTTACCTCCTCATGTCTCACTGTGAGTGATGTCTCTGGACCCAAAGAAACCCTCAAATGAAACCAACCAGTATTTTGATACCATGTTGAATCACACCTTCCTTTTACCCATTTTGAACACTGCTTTCTCTTCCTCCTCCATGACTTAACTCTCATGATCACAAGACACCAGCCCCTTCAGGTCACAAAAACACAGCCACTAACTCAAACTCCTCATTAATTTAGTCTCATATGAAAGTCCTTTAATGGTTGCAGTGGCTTTCCCCCTCTATGCCTCTTGGCACTGTCTTCAAAACTCTACATACCTTCTCCATCCTTCCAATGAAACAACCCACTTTGCATTAATGTCAGTAGCCTGTTTGTTAATAAGTGATCCACATAATAAAATAAATTTTAAAGAATCCTGCTAGAAGCTATTACTGAAATATACTGTATAAATACAGTATGTGACAACTGTACCTGTCCTGCAGCAGAGGTGTGCAAAGCCATGTGCATGACAGGTGACAGTCATTCCCAGTAGTTTCAGTGAACAAAATGTCTAAGATAAAATATTACTAAAAGAGTGGCTGGTTTTTTGTGGGTTATTAGCTTCGCTTCACAGCACTGAAATCAACTAAGGATGATCAATTGATGATTGCACTCCAAATGTTTAACTTCGTAATTTCATGTACAGAGATCGCCATATAAGAATGTTAGTCAGTCCTGTCTGGCACTGCCTGTCCTTTTCGTCAGCAACATACCTGGAGAGGAATCCCTTCTTTCTTCCCCCAGTGTACTCTTTGCAGCTACTGTTTGGTTATGTTTGATTCAGTGATGCAGGCTTTGTAAAAACTGTACCTCTTTCAAAGACTAAGAGAGACATTATCTTTTCTGACTGGAGGGTGAACCAAAGTTCAGGGCAAGGCTGACTGTTTCAGCTAGGAGGGAAAAAAAGCCTTGTGATGGAGTCTTTGATTTGTTTGCTTTTGTATATTCATTTTGCATGAATATAAATGACTAAAAGCAGAAGGCAAAGGGAATGAGAATATGATTTTTAACCTGACAGCCTCATGCTGTCATAGGTATTCAGTCTCTGCTCAGCCCTGGCCAGTACTGTTTAATGTCTTCATTAGTGACATACACAGACAGTAGGATCAAGTTCACCCTCACCAATTCTGTAGATGACACCAAGCTGACTGGTGCAGCTGACACACCTGAGGAATGGGATTCTATTCAGAGGGACCCAGATAAGCTCAAAAAGTGAGCCCATGGGAATCACAAAGGGTTCAACAAGACAAAATGCAAGGTCCTGGGACAACCTCCAGTGTCAGTACAGGCAAAGGGGATGAAGAGATTGAGAGCAACCCTATGAAGATGGACTTGCAGGTACAGTCAGATGAAGAATGACAGGAGCCTGCAATGTGTCCTTGCAGCCCAGAAAGCCAACCATATCCTAGGCTGCATCAAAAACAGTGTGGCCAGCAGGTCGAGAGAGGTGATTCTGCCCCTGTACTGTGATGAGAGCCCACATGGACTAGTGCATCCAGCTCTGGACCTGTTGGGAGTGTGTCCAAAGGAGGGCCACAAGACCAGTCAGAGGGCTGGAACACCTTCTTTATTGGGAAAGGCTGGGAGAATTGGGGTTGTTCAGCCTGGAGAAGAGAAGGCTCTGGGTAGACCTCACTGCAACCTCTCAGTACCTGAATGGGGCTTACAAGAAGGATGGGGACAGGTTTTTAGTAGGGCCTATAGTGATAGGACAATTGGTAATGGTTTTAAACTAAAAGAGGGTGGATTCAGACTAGATATAAGGAAGAAAAATTTTACAGTGAAGTGATAAAATACTGGAAGAAGTTTCCCAAAGAGGTTGTAGATGCCCCATCCCTGGAAACATTGAAGGTCAATTCAAGCAGCAAAGGGTTTCATCCCTAAATTCTGCTCTCTCCTAAATATTCTCATGGTTCAATAAGCCTGTGCTGTCACGTGTTGCCAAAGACTTTAAGAGAGGCTCAAGTGGGTCAGAATTGGAGCCATAAAGTCAATTCCTGAACGAAAAGTAAGACATATTAAAGCATCCCCCTAAGAAACAGGTAAGTCAAGCAACATCACTCCTACTCTGGGCAAAAAGTCCTCCAGCTCAAACCGTATTACCATGGGGCTGTAAGAGGATCTCTCTAGAACCTTTTGTTTTAGAAAGAAATATGAATTTTTTTTAGTAAGTGAAGCAGAAGAGAGCATGTTTCACTGAAACCTCAAACTCACCACATACATAAGAACATTCCATACCTTCCCTTTTATTTCCATGGTCCTTGCTTGTTCATTAGCAATTTCATTATCTGCAAAAGGTTATAGTTGCTGGAAAGAGGTTGAACCCTGGACTGGATAGGCAGGAGGTCAGACATTCTAGAGATTTCCTCAGCTAATGCCAAGTCCTTTTTATATTCACAGCTGTACCACCAACTCCTTAAAGGATTTACTGATGCCTCCAACAAAACTTTGAAAACAGATTCCAGTCAGAAGCAATTTCACTTACATAGCAGAATTCAGGGTTGGTTGGTTTGTTTTTTGTTTGCCTGGTTTTTCATGTTTGGGTTTTTTTTTTTCATTTTAGTTATTTTTTTTCTTTATAAATAGGGAAATTTGCATGAAAAAAAATTAAGATCTTCAATACTTAATAGCTCATCTTCTGCTCACATGTCACCTGAAGTCATGAGCTTTGGTTTATGGCATAATTAGTTGCTATGGAAATAACATAATCATAGACACAGAGAAAATATCTTGGCTATGATTTGTAATGCTCTTTATTTAAGCCTGTGCACAAGTTACTTTTGCAGAAAGCTCACCGCTTTTTACGTGCTCTCATCTGCATAACTGCTGCCATCCCCTCTGCATTCAGACACACCGCTATTGGTACGTGCATGACTCACACTGAGGACATCATCTTCACCCATATTTGAGCATCTGTATGTTCAAACAGTGATGAAAGTGTACATGCACATAGAATAGCTGGTGCCAAGTCAGATTAAACAAATAAAATCTCTTAAAAATTTACCTGGTATTGGCCCCCAAAACCTTGTGCCCCACAGAGCTCTCTTGCCATTTGTACTTTCTAGGCTTTTGTCATCCTGTCCTTTGCTAATGATGTCTTTTGTCCAATAATAAAAAATTTAAGTAAGGAGATTCCCTATTTCCCCAGCAAGTTCTGCATATTTGAGCCTGGACAGGGAGGATTATTGCTGCAAATGAAAGACAAGCAGTGACAGTCACTGAACTCCTGAAGAAGCAGAAGAGCCTGTTCCTCTCCTAATGTCCTCAGTAATAAAGAACAAAAACAGAAATAAAGAACCCATCGGACACCCTGTACAAGAAGAGTTGTAGGCCAAATAAAATCTTTGTCAAGACCTATCTTTGCGGTCTCAGCAGGTCTCGGCAGCACAAATGAAATTTATGTGCTAGTTTTCTTAAAATCAGGTTACTTTCTCTAACCTGAGAGATCAGCTGACGTTCAAAGAAATACCACTTCAAACACACACGTGGTACTCAGGATCTTTCTGTCAAGTATAAAGTAATCAGACATGAAAATCTTTAAACTGCACAGTTCTGATGGTTTGTGAAAGCAGAAGAAAACAATCCCAAGATTCAATAATGTTCGCTAACTAGTGTTTGCCTTTTAACATCTTTATAGATTTTTTTTCCTTGGAGATTCAAAATGGATTCTCTTTTTGCCTTGCATCCTTAAAAACAGGACTAAGGTTTTGCACGCATATGAGCATGAAGCAAAGTTCACATAACCATATTTCAGCTCTGTTTCCAAAGCACTGAAGGCCCAGAAGCATTCACTGACCTCACAGGCATCCATGCGCTCAGCACATTTCGGAATCAGGTCACAGAGAGCCCATTTCAACTAAGTACTCAATCACAGTTTTCATGGCATTGAGACATTCATGTACTTAAATAGTAAGCACACACTTAAATGTTTTCACGAGTGGGATTGTAAATAAGCATGAGAAATGCAGTGTTGAAAAGGCTTCAGATCCAGCTGGACTCTGCACACAGCTGCTATAGCAGAAGGAATTGCTCCCTGAGCATACACCTTTGAGATCACTGCTTTCCAGATCTGCCTGCAGAGCTGGCTGGGAGGTGCCTTTAGCCAAAAGAACATGGTCTGAAACGGGGAAAGGAGCTCTCCTACCAACAACTCGGTCAGGAGAAGCGAGTAAGCATGCCAAGACCCCAGGGCAGGCTCGAGAAGTGATCTCTGCTGCTGCACTGCTGGGTCTGTGTCTTTCTCTTCATAGCCAAAAGTCCTCAATTTGCTCCTAGTTGCCTTAGGTTCCTTCTAAAATCCTAAAGATAAATATATTTATTTTTCAATAAAAGGACTGAAAATAACCTCCTTAAGGGAGCAAGAGATGCACTTTTTTCATCTCTAAAGATAACAACTTCTTGGGATAAGCAAAAGGCATTATTTTTTATTGTATGGAAAGTCTGTTACACCAACTCAATGCATTTCTTGGAATGCAAGGGGTGTTGGAGAGAGCTTAAAACTAAAACCAAAGTATTAAAGAGCCTGCAGCAAATTAAAAGACTATTTGAAAGAAATAATAAACAAAACCACTACGTGATAATTAAATATTGATATTAAAATGCAATGGACCTGTACAAAGAAAATGCAAGTGGCCATGTATCTTCTTATATATTAGGTTATCAGCTGTTGTTTCTTTTCTTAATGTCGAATGGAATAGCAGGACTTATCTCACACAGTAGAAGTAAACAGCAGTGGATCTCTTTTCCTTGACATCTCTATAACCATTCAAGCAAAAAGAGAGGAGATTCTGATATTAAAAAATTAAAAATAAGAAAAGAATCTGGGGCGGAGCACAAGCGTTGGCTTTCTGCTTTGCTATTCCGAGCATTCATAGCAGTGAACAGTCAAAAATAACTTCAGGAATGCTACCAGCAGACATACTGTCAAATACATTTTTTGAACAGATAACACATACAGGTAAACAATTTAAAACAATAATCTAGGATTTACACTTCTAAAAGGCATATTCGTGAGTACAGTAGTGATAATGCTCGAAATAAAAATATTCTTTTGAAATAAAAGTATCACCTGCACCTGAATCCATATATCTGTATTTACTTGTTTCCATCACCACAATCCAACTCTTTTTATATTTCACTGTCAAAATCTGTAAATAGGCTCATGTCCCTAAGGAAGGGTATATCCACACAAAAAGAAGAGGCATCTCTATTTTAAGGTAGCAGGATGTCCTTTTTGCAAAACATACCTAAACTCAGTTACCAAACCATAACACAGAAGCTCTAATTCAGCAAATTTGATGTCTGTAAAAATGAGAAACTCATCCCTATTTATTAAGGTGCTTAATGCTGTTTAACTTCAATCATGGAGGCTTTGTTTGGACAGAAACAAGGATGTAACTTAGAGGCTTCCTGATAAAGACTGAAAGATAATCATGCCTGAATTGAGATACTCATTGAAAAGGTACTGCCAAAGTATCTGCCCACTCCTTAAAGTCATTACCCATTTTGCACACTGGCTAAGATTCGGAATGTAATCAAAACCAAATTTGTGCCTAAACTTCACTTGAGTGTTTGTATTCAGTGCTTCCTACTAGTTTGCACCAGGCTTTCAGACATTGCTACTCTCCAAGACACACTTGGCACAGGACCTTTGCAAAATTTAATCCTGCTAAATCTAAGCCCTAGCATACATGAAACTGCTAAAAATGCAAGGTCAACCTTAGTCTGACCTCCAAGCAGTTTGTTTGCTGTGTTATATTTATGAGGATGTTTATAAAGGCAGATTTATGTACTAAAAACTTATTTCTGCATCAAATCACCAAGAAGCTATCTGAAAAATTATTAGGAGCGTCTCGACAGAAAAATGGTATCTGTTCCATGATGGTTTTCAGAAATGGCAGGGAATTCAGAAAGAAAACCCCAGCCTCCTGACTTTTGTATTCTGCATTTCTGCCCTTACACTTGATGGGGAAAGATGACCTTCTTAGAAATATATTTATTATACACATATTTCCAGGTACGTAAAGACCATATTTTGTTTCTGCAGAGTTCTGGTATTGCTAATGATATTTAACTCAAATAACACGATTATAAGCCTATAAAACTTTAATTAAAATGCTTTATAGTCTTTTGTGTCACCCAAACCTATGCTGCAGGGTAAACTGTACTTTTAATTCCTATTTGTTATGTTTACACTGTACAAAGAGATTCATTACAGTAAAAGCTAGTTATTATTTCTCAGAACAGCCTTCTAAGAAATAATAAAGTCTATCTGGATAAAGCAAACAAATTATTTTTGTTTGCTTCCATTTTACTTGGAATTCCTAGGCAGTCAATCACTACTGAGAAAGAAATTAATTCCTATAGGGGTCAAACACTATAAAGCCAAAACCATACTTCTGAATCAAGCCAATAATCAAGATGCTGAATGTATTTGCAAGAGCAAAAAGTGAAAATACCCAGAAGATAACAATACTCACTTCCTGGCTCAAACAGTATACTGTGTTTGGAGCTTGATCCAAAACAGACTGAATTCATAGCAAGGCGTTCTTCTAATCTCAACACCTCGGAAGTCTGATTGCTTTAGTCCAGACAAATCTTGGAACAAATTTCTGCCACCATTGATGCCTGGATGTTGTGGTGAGCAGGACTGCTAAGAACTGGCCACATTCAGATGAGCTGGCATTCAAATTTTTAATGCAAGATAGAGAGGCAGGAGGATTGAACCCAGGACTGCCTTTACCATGACTGTGGGATGGGATTTCTTTATTCTTCTGTTTAAGACAGCACAGGTATGACACGTATGACAGGACAGATGTAACAGGGCATTAAAGCTCCAAGAACTGGGAGGGAAGAAGGGCTGACATCCTCACCAGAGCCTGCAAGGACTCCCTGCTGGCCTGCCAGCTCTGTGGGGCAGACAAGCGGTCCCAAAGGCATTCTGGACACTTGCTCCTTCAAACAGGCCTTAGACCCTGCTCTACAGTGAAACGTGCAGCACCTTTCTCACCTAACAAAATAATCATAGGAAGAATTTCAACAGAAACACGCCCCTTACAGACAAATTTTTAAAAATGCACCCCAAAAGAAACCAACAAACATCAGCTCCTCAATAAGCAACTGAAACAACCATGAGTCTTGCCAGTGTGGATATCCCCTGCCTTCACTATGGTGAACATTCTCCAGTCCTGCGTTCCCTGCGTAAGGAACAGGACTCACAGTGCTGCATCCAGCAGCCTGGTGGCAGGTCTTAGCCCTGCTACACAGCCCAGCATAATCCTGGTCTGGCCTTAGCTGCTCCTCCAACAGGAACTCTGCTAGAAAGGAACCCAAGCCAGAGTTGGCTTTGGCGAGGCAGAGGTGCAAATCTGATTTTCCTTCACGGAATAAGATGTAGATCCTGCAAACTCGTGCCTCTTGCAGCTGGAAGCTGACAGCTTCAGATGAGAGAAATTTATCATTATTATTTTAGTATGAGAGCAGTTCACTGATTGCAGCTTGACAAGTCAAGTTAATTAGTTGATGATGGGTCTGACACACACTGGCTGGCTCCACATCTGTGGACAATGACACAATCAGCAGAATGAATCCATACTTAAAAGGTCTTTGGTCTTTTTAATCCTAAACTACAAATCACAAAATCCACATAACAAAACCTGCAGATCAGAGGAATTACACAAGAGGTTCCCCTTCCTCTGGCCCTCGGGACAATCTGGTCTCTGCTGCTTATTGAAGCTCATAAACAGACAGATTTGACTTCAAAAGCATCCTCTTTTCTTCCTGGACTCCCAGTGGTTCTCAATAATAAGATAACTGGTTTGAGCACAACCTGGCAATGTTCCCTTATGGCTGCTTTCCCCAGCAGGGAAATTCCAACTTGCAGGTTTTCCTCTGCTCCTGCCAAACAGGAGGTGGGATTTACCCACCCTGTCAAAGTGATTATGTCCAGATCATCTGGCCCCACCTAGCAGATCAATGCACAGAGCCCATGTGCTATTTTGCATCCAGGTTCACAACATGTTTTGGTTCTTACTAAACTGACAGCTAAAATAGTGCGTGAGGCCATAATGTCCCAAGCTCCTAAGTGCTGGAGAAGCACAAATGGCAGGGAAAGCTGGCTGCAAAGTGATCTGCGTGGGACTGGAGCCACTGAAAGCCACTAAGCAGTGAGGGACGGGAGGAGCATTGCCTGTTGGGAGCAAGAACCGGCTGTTGCTGGTAGACCTGGAGCCTCGTATCAGTGGGAGCTATTGCAGAAATTCAGACAGCTCTCTGCCAGACTTGACATGTAGCTATACAGCATAGCTGTAAATCTCTCCACAGCCCTAGTTTTTAGCAACAAATAAAGCATTTTTTCGTCTGCCTTCCATAGCCACATTTTCCACTTTTCTCAGCACAGCCTGCTTTCATCTCCCTTTTCACTTATCACCTAGACAGATGAACTGCATTTATAGGTGCTCTCTTAAATCAAAAGCAAAAATGGCAATTCCAAGAGTCACTGGACATGTCTGAAATGTGGTCAGAGGTTGCTGGAGAGTAATCATGAGAAAGGAGGCCACTTCCTTGAGATGAAGACAATGAAATTCCAAGACAAGCAGCTCTTGTTCCCAGGAACTATGATCAGAGTATACAACCCAGCAGTCAGCTCACCTGGACCTCCCGAGTCCTGAAAGGGGAGGCACAGAAAGGCACACAGCTATGGGCATAGGAGCCAATATTTAGTAAGAGACGTGCACGACAAACAGAAATGGCTGGGTTGAGAACCCACTTACGACACTTCACTAGTTTCATCCTGGCATCCTGTTTTAGTCATCCACACACAGACCCTGTTGATGGAGCTTGCATTCCTCCAACAGAAACCTTGCAGTCCTGGATCCCTGCTTGTCTACACTTCTTGAAGTATCGTAAAAGCAGATGAAGATATTTGTGTGTGTGTGCTATAGGACTGTTTCCTCCCAGTTTGAGAGCAGCTCAAAGGAATTGGCTTCAACAGCTTTCCATGATTTATTTTTTTACCATGCTGAATTCTGACAGAAGAGAGGTTCTAGTGAGGGCCTTGCTTTATTCTGCCTCCACTAGGATGCTATTGAAAATCTTAGGATGAATCAGGACAGCACAGATGCTGCCTGCAGAATTTAGAAGCAAAACTCTGTGCTGCAAAATAATGTTTGAGCATTTAGGGGACAACAAAGATGATTTTTTGTTATTATGCTCTAAACAAAAAAAAACAAACCCCCTCCAACACTCTCTATGTTGACATTAATTTCTGTAACATGGCTTTAAAAACAAAACTACCCCAAAATTCAACAGTGCACCCAGCATGACCATACTGCAAAATTTGAAGCAACATGTTGGCATTTTTCCCAGGAAAAAAATTATATATACATGGGTGTATACACACAGACAGTTTTTATTTTTTTGCAAGATCATTGAAGCTGTGGGGCTTATTCCTGCCTCAGTCAGCCAAAGGCAGGGACATGCTCGTCTGTGCAGTGCAAGAACACTTAGAAATGAGAAAGAGCTTGATTACCTTAACAACTGTGTGTGTGTGTGCATCAAAAGTAGTGAACAACAAGGCTCTCTCAAATCCATGATTCTGAAGCCTTATCCTTCCTACCCAAGACAGAGATCTTAATTTGAGGACTGTCTGTGCTTCCAGGACAGAGTTATTAGGCTATAGTAAGCCAAGTCCTAACAGCAGGCTGCTGAGATTAAAAGAATCCCCTTGGTTATCCCCAGTCAGTTGTGAACAAATCCCTGCACTACCAGCAAGGTTAGCTCAGGTTTTTCTGTGGGAGCAGGTTACAGAAGCTCTTAATCTTAAATCCCCCACCAAACCCTCTGCAATGATGTCTGCAGCTCTGTTTGAACCAGCAAGAAGTGTGAGTCGTTTTTTGTGGTAACAGGGTAGAAGAGATGCAGTTCCACACATACCCTAATGCACTCTTGAAGAGGCATCTGAATGCTGTCCAAAAATTAATTACATAGCATGACAAGCTCTGACAATTAGCTAAGTAGACTGCTTGATGGCTAGGATTTTAAATAAGGATTTTTCAAGGGGGAAACTCTGAAACAGGCACTGCTACTGTCACAACATTCTGAGCTGTCATAAAAGCGTAGCACCAACAAGACAACCCTAGGGGCTTCGCGACTGTGACTGCCAAACAAAGAAAAGATCCTGTGGGAAAAGGACCTATTTAACTGCACCTCTACCTCACATCTATCATCAGGACATCCCCCCTGATGGAGGGTACACAGGAGGATTTGGGTCTTCCCCAGACTACAGCTGGCCCCCATGAGGCAGCAAGAGAAGCCAGGACCAGCACCTACTCTCACTGGAGCTCGAAGAGGGGCTCTCTGTCACACCCACATCAGGCAGATGGCACAGGCAGGTCTGCCAATACAGCCGGTGCCATGGTCAGCAGGCCCAGCACCCTTGACCCCAGCTACACCCAAAATCATCCCTCACGTGTCCACTCCAAGCAACCCTGAAGGTTCCTGCTTCTCCACTGAAGAGGAGGTTTGGCAAAGCGCTTTTGAGCACCATTTCTGCAGATTCCACACTTTGCTCACATAGCTCTCACCTCCTTTTGGGTGAGAAAACAACACTCCCACTTCTCAATTTTCTGCCTTTGTATGCAAAGGGGAGGGGCAGAGAGGTAGGAATTTGGGGCAGTTTACCTGACAGCAAACACTTTGTAGTGTTCATGGCAACAGCTTTTGGCACTGTGGGAGAAGAAACCATTAATTACACAACAAATAAACTATAATCATATATTTACAAGGCAGATTTTCACTGCAGACAATTACTGTTTATGTAGTGGTGACTAAACGTCTTGTGTTACCATTTACAGATTATCTATGAGATGGCTCAGTTTTAACAGTATATCTTCTTTATGAAAAAATAATCAGGGAATGTGTTAAATAAATAGGGAAGATGGCTTTGACTGGAAGCTTGGTGCCTGTTTCCCTTCTATACATGTGAAAATCTGTCTCTCTCAAGTTTGTTACAAATGTATTTTAGTCGCAAAAAATGTTTCAAGTATTTGCTTCACAATTTGCTATTCTTCTGCAATACATTAATTGGCAGTTTCTTTTCCCTGACTGTCTTACTCTCTGGGCCTTTGGAAGGTTTGAGGTTGGTCTTGGTATGTATACTTATAATGAATACATATTAATAAGCATGTGTCAGTATATCCGCTTTCACAGAAAATTTGAATCTTAACTTCACTGCTACCCCTGAAAAAGGGAAAACATGGGGGTTTATGTTTATTTTAAAACTTCTTATTTTGGAGTTGGACTTTGTCAGAGCTGAGCCACAACTTGCCAGCTCATCTTTCTTCTTTAGACTCAATATCTAGATAGGTGCATTGAAGCACCATTCACTTAAACTAGATCTGCTTTTAACACCATATGCTAATTAACTTTGGGGTTTTGATACAAATCCCTCAGCAGCTCACGCTACTCGGTCATGATTCAGATGTGTAAGCAAGATTCTCAGCCACTGCAAAACAACTTAACTACAAGTAAATCAAAAGCACTGAATGTTTACACCAATTGAGAACCCAGCCAACCGTCTTAAAATTGCAGAGGCTTCCACTCAGGTAAGCACCACTGCTGAAGTATTTCTCCCCCATGTATATGCTGCCTTTTACATTCCTGTTGATGCTGTGATAAATATCTGCGGCAGAATTTCTGAACTGCACCCTGGGATTTGGTTAGAATTCTCCCGTTCTTTGGGAAGGGGCTCTGTTTTCCTGATTCTGTTGAGCTTTGCATGCCAGGACTTGACTCACTTGACTCACGTAATTTTTGCTGCTGGGGCACAGGTGAGATGCCCGTCCCTCAAGCTGTCACCAACCTCACTGGAGAATCAGCTGCCAGCTGGGCCTCAGCATCTACAGAGGACCCTCACATGTCCCAGTGTTAGACTCCCTCTTGCTCCTCCATCTGGGAGCACAGCCGTCTCCTTCCTCCCTCAAGGCAAGCAGCCAGTAACGGCCAGAAGTCACCTCAGTGTTATTTGCTACCTGCCAATCCACATACCCAAGCCAGCTTCATTTGAGAATCTGTCTTTTAGACTTAATTTTCCTTCCAGGCAAAGGGTACACTGCTGCCAAACGCATGTTTTGTTAAGGCCTCCCATTGCTGCTGAATGCCGTAGTTTATTCTGTACCAGGCTGTTCATCATAGCTCCGTTTCATGTTTTTCAAAGTGTTTTGGGCAGATGTGAGGTCTGAATGAAGAAGATTGCCCAGGACAGTGGCACAGGGAAATACTGCATGGAAATTTCCCTAAAGCAGATCAGAGAAGACGAGGAGGCAGAATGGCTCCCTGGGGTAGGGACCAATGCAGTCCATGGCATTCTTCTCCCATGGCAAGGAGAAAGCTACTGGGATTTATCAGTTCAGCTAATGTTTATTCCAAAATTCGAATGTTCTTTTTCCTGTGTGGGCTAATCCAGTGCACACTGAAGTCAGCGGGAGATCTACCTATGAGTCTAAGAGCACACAGGCAAACTTTTGAGAAACTTTTTCATTTAGAGAATAACTTAAAAGTCATCTCCCTGGAGATGTGAAAGAGCTAAATATCAGACATCTGCAGCTACTTTACTGACAGCTGCCCTTCTATACTGAGCCTGTAGAGTTCAAAAAACTTGATGTGCCTCCTGATGTGCTGAATGAGAGGATTAGATCTGACCTTTAGCTGGAAGAAGGAAGGGAAAGATGGGGGTCAGTCTACTTTGCAGATGAAACAACAAAAAGGACTAAAACTTTATCCCCAAAAATTAAGTAGGCTTTCAGACTGAAGCCAGAAACAAAGTTTCCATTCCACTTCTTAAACAATTCTCCAGTGCTGGGTACATCAGTCAATCCCTGTGTTTCAATTTCGCTCTCCAGCCCATTTTTTTCATACTGTCTCACCAGCCTGTTGAGGTTTCCAGGTATCAGTGCAATATTACTAGCAATGGACATGCTCTATGATAGTTTCAAGAACAGCATAGTGATACTGATTGGGGGGAGAGGTACCCAGCACAAACCTGAGATATGATTAGAAGCACAGGAATGCAAACAGGAACTCATTAACACATAATGTATGCTAAGATGCTTTTTAAATGGTTTTAGTGTGTACCAAGAAAGAGCTTTTCTAACTTTTGTTTAATCACCATTCTAACAACTACTAGTCTTCACTAAAGTGTTTTTCACTTTTATGTGAAGAGCAATTACGTACGGTTAGTTATTCCAGTGTTACTTACTCTATTCTCAATCATTACACTGTCTGGATGAAAACTCACTTTAACCAGAACAAGTATTACAACCTATGTGTCGATTTGATTTCTCTGAGACAGATCTGAAAATAGAAATGGAGGTCTCCCACATTTCTATTAATCTTGGCATTGTCCTGAAGTAGTTCACTAACAGCTAACACTCAGTATAACTGAGAGAAAACACCACAGAAATTGAGAAACACAGTATGGACAGGTGGTGATAGTGAAAAGGAGCGAGACATGCTGTCATCACATAGGGAGTATTTTAGCTTTGCATAAAAGAAATCACATCTTACACAGCAAAAGGAGGTGCTAGCCACACAGTTGGAGCCAAGAATTTCACTGGATTTGGGCAAGCGGTATAGAACAGCTTCGTATTTCCAAAACATACCGCTTTTCCAGAGTGGTAACTACTGCATTCCCACCAAGCTGATGCAAAAGCACAGCACTGGACCCACTTGTCCAAGGTGTGAGTAAATTGCAGAGTCTACCCTAAGCCCTGCTTTCCCTTTCCTCTCTCTAGAGCCTCTATCTCAACATATTCAATCATGTTTGCAAGGACGGAACAAGTTGTCATTCAGCCACAATGACAAGTCTCCACAAAGGAAGAGTTCATTTTTCATACCTGATAGGTATGTATGTTGAAAGGGTGCAAGCAAACACCTTTGAAACCAAACACCCAAATGTCAATAATCAAGTTTAGGGGCTTGGCATGTTATTTCAGATGAAGTCAAAGAATTCTTCTATAATGTGTGCATGTGGAAGCACAATGCAATGTAGGTACGTACTGCAGCACAAACTGACATTCACTAACAAGATAGCATTTTCAAAAGGCCAAAGGAAAGCTCTGCCACAGGGATACAACAAAATATTAAGACGTGTCAGATGGTTTTTGGTAGCAGATGTTATAGCAAGTAAAGTATATATGAAATATATAACAATAAATGTACCCTTCAGCTGCTCCTTTTTTCACTCTGTCTTTGCTACTGACATTTACAGCATAAAACAGTATCTTTTTGGCTCAAAGAAAGATTTTTGTTCCATCCACTTTTTCAAGACGTACTTAATAAATCATATTTGCAGCATAAATCATACCTTACAACAAATTATATTTTGAGGAAATAATCTCCAAATATTGTAAGTGCAACGATAGGTCACCCCTTACAATAAAATTCACATCTGTAGTATTTTAGCATGCATGTAGCAAGCAGAAGAATCACAAACAGGTCCATTTAGTGTATCTTTACACAGCCTAAAAATAGCTTTTCCTAATTTTGTTAACATTTTTCCAAAGAGATAAAAAAGCTGAAAGCCTTAATAGCCTCACTGTGCTGGAGCCATTTATCATATTGCAAAGGTGAGAAATGCACTTCAGTTGGTTTTACCAGCAGCCCCCACATAAGACTTGTCTTTTTAAAAAGTGCAGTAAAGGTCTCCTCTAGAAATAAGCTGTCAGAGCCTGAATCAAAGCTGATGGATAGGAATCACTTGATCAAAGCCTGAGAACAGAAAAACACTTTTATTAAATGCTTTACACCTTTAATGCCTTTGTACATTTACTCAGTGATATGGGCTGTAAAAACAGCTCACTCCAAACGTATTGCTGGTGAGAGACTTTTTGTGTACTGCACCATGTCACAAACCCCAGTGCAGACACCAAAAGCCCTCATCAACAGAAATGCAACTGGATTTTTGGTCATGAATACAAAGAGTCACTATTTGGTCTCTTTTTATTATGCCTGCACGTGCGATTTTCTTGGTACCAGAGTACTGGACTAAAATGGTCACTGCTGAGAGTCTTGTGCTGATGGTATTAGGGTAGAGAAATGTCATTAATAGCTAAATATGGTCATTTGTATCAAGCAATGATTTACATTGACATTTACAAAAAATTTACAATTAACAAACACTGGGGGAAAAAACCACAATATGCTGTTTCTTATCCACCTCACACTCAAACACTCCCTTCTGATAGAAGCAAGAACTCTCTGGTCTTCTGGCTTGATACTACTTCTAACTAGGGAATTACTTTGAGATACACATTTTATTAATGATAGCCTGTATGTTAAGCAAAACCAAACTAAACCAAACAATAAACCCCGAAATTTCACCTTCACCGTAGGCCTGTACCAACACCAAAGGCACCATCACTGTGGGACATCAGCATCACACAGAAATTGCGCAGGGGCCTTAATCTGTCAGAAGATAAATGAGTAGAAAAGCCAAGTTTCCAAATGCCCTCTGCTGGCACCTCTCAGTATTACTAACAATTCCCCCTGTTCTTAAACTAGAAAACTAATTCTGAAGGCTTATCATTTGAAGATGTGAATAACAGGCTGCAGGAACACAGCCCCCCCTCCTGCTGTGAGCTCCAGGAGAAGAGTGGCTTGGCCAAGTTCTTAACCCACAGTGTGCTGGCTGACAATACACGGCACGGCTGTCACAGCACCACAGCCACTGCCAGCCACAGGGGCCAAGGCTCTGGGTGCAGAACTGGGCTACAGCTGTAACAGCATGAACAAAGTGATCAGCATTTTTTTGAGCTATTTTCCCCATTTTGCCCCAAATGATGCATGAACACCTTATGTCCAATACCCCCCTTAACCATTCCCTAGGAATTTGAAAAAGTCATTAGGAACTGGTAGAGAAGAAAGCCAGGTTACAGTTCCTTCATATTCTGGCTTTGAATTTCCTTTGCTATTAACTTTGAGTTAATTGAGGACATTTTGTCTGATGATATTTTAAACCTATGTTTCAATTCCACGTTAACAAGAAAGCCATCATGCCAGAAGGGACCAACAATTAATAATACAGATTGGAAATACATATCCTGGAGGGACCACTAACTTTCTGAAAGAGATGATTGTGTGTTTGCATGGCAGAACTCACAGAAATAGGTGTTGAAGACACAGGCCCGACAAAGCAACCTGTTTTCCATGAAGTACTCTAAGGGATGA
>JAWWMP010000165.1:17327537-17346585 GCA_035047865.1 Dendrocincla tyrannina
CTCTAAGGGATGAAGGCATTTCAAGCATGTTTGTTAAGAAGTGCTCCTGGGACAAGAAAAGGAACACTTCTGCCTCTCATGGTGTGCATGAAAAGGGACCAGGTAATAAAACACCACTAGCCAAAAATGTCTAAACCCACTTCATGAAGAAATGGTCATTGCATTCATGAACTGAAGAGGATGGACCGGTCTGGTTTAGGTCTTGCAGTTGATTCGTGGGGTAGGGAATTTCAGCCTAGTGTTTATTGTTACTCCTATGGAATAGATACAGTGACTACCAAGTTACCTTTCTGATTTTGCATTAGTTTAGCACCTGTACAGATGACATATTTTAATTTTGTCCTCTTTTGTCATATTTACATTTAAGTGCTTTTAGGATGGGATAGGGAAATAATTCTGTTTGGTCTAGAAACCTGCAGGGTGTCTTTTTTTCCAGAGGGAAGATCAACCTGATCTTCACATTCTGGCCAAGCAGAACCCATAATCATTAGCACAACACTGGAAAGACATTTTTTTTTGCTGGGGAAAATGTCAGGATAGAAGGAATGGTATGAAAGGACAAGCTGTCACTTCAACACAAGAACAGCAGCATACCCTCACTTTGACACTTATAAAATACATTCAAAGAAATACACCAGTGGTAAAGCAGAATAATAGCATTCTCTAAGAAATCCCACAAAATAGCGTCTTCTACTCAGAGACAAAGATGCTGCATCGCCGTCTTCCTCCCAGCAGGGCGATATCTGGAGTTTTCCCAGCTTTACATTTCTACAAGCAACACATGGAGAGGCTTTAAAGCAGCACCATGGTATTCTCTTGCTGATGCTCTTCATGGAATTTCAAATCAAACAGACTCAATTTGCTAGAAAGAATATCTTACTCCCCAAAGCCTATAAATTTACTGTGGAAGTCCCAGAACTCCAGCTGGGTTCTTTCCTTCTAGCTAACAGATTTCAAGGGGCTTGCACAGAAATAGAAGATTAGAATTTAGGAAACAAACACAGAAATGAACCACAAGTTAAATCAAAATGCAGCTGACGCCTCTAGTTCCATTTTTTCTGCAGTGGTAACAAAATGAGGGGAAAAACACTCCAACAAAACCTGACACTAAGATTCAACGCTCTGTTTTCAGGAAAATTTTACACATTCTCAAAAACAGGCTCTTTTAAGTTGTCTCACTTGGATTCCAAATACTGGAAAGCATTAGTTAGGTATGCCCTGATACTGTGCTTTGTAGAATGATCCCTAGTGCCTGGAAAATAAAGACTCTAGAATCATTCATAAGAAAAGAACCACTGTTCTGATGTTACAAGTATTTACTAAGCCTTCGGTTAAAAATTAAGATGTGAAGAAAATACTTTTAAATAATTACATGAGAGATTAACAATCTTTTGAAAACAAAGTTCAAAACCCCAAAATACTTAAGACAATGAACATCTAATACCATCTTATTTTATTCTGTATCATTTACCACAGTAAATTTTTTTCCATGGATTTGTGGAGAAGAACCTGGGGTTCTGGTGGCCTCCACATTAAAAATAACTCAGCAGTTACCCTCTAGAGTGAAGATCACCTGTGTACTGGGCTGTATTAAAAGAAATTAAGCCAGAAGATCAATGGAAATGATTAGAATGCTCCACTCAGCACTTGCTAGGCTGTGTCTGCAGTTAGTGGGATCAGTTTAGGGCTCCTGTAGCAAGACTAACAGAAGGACTCCAGATGGTTAAGAAACTGAAGCATGTGATAAATGAAAGGCTGAGAAATGGGCTCAAGCAGTCTTAACAAAGGGCTAAGGGATGGTATTGCTGGCTTCAACTACATAAAAGGCAGCTCTACAGAAGATGAAGCCAGAGTCTCTCCAGAGCTGCACAGTAATGGCAGGAGAGGCAATGGCCACAATTTGTAATAATGGGAATTCTCACTAAGTATCAGGGAGAGGGGGAAAGGAGCAATCACTCTCACGTTGTTCAACATTGTCACAGGGTCTCTGAGATATGGGGAATCTCCATCTTCAAAGATAAAGACAAAATTTAAGATTAGAAATGTCCTGAGTGACCAACCTAACATAACTTCAAAGATCCTTTGTTGGCACAAGGGATCAGACCAGATGACTTCCAGATGTCTTTTCCAACATGAATTTTTCTCCAATTACACGGTTTACAGGAAAGTTAGGGCTGTATAATACACTGATAGAACTCAAACAAGCTGTATATTTAGAGCAAGACAGGAGTTGAAACACAAGAATCACAGTGTTTTGGAAATCGAATGTGAAAGCACAACAGGCTTCCTGGGACAGGAAAGATGGACCTACTTTGTCTTGGATTGCATTCCAAACATTAAATGTGGAGTATGTCTTTACTGAGAGTAAGTCACCTGACAGATAACAAGGGATATTTTGGAAGACCTAAGCAGTAGAGGAAAAGTATATGGAGACTTTTTATAAAAATTCTTGGAAATGTGGTTACAAATTATAAGCAGCTTGTCACAGAAGGGACGTACAGAGTTTAAGTATGGCCACACAGACATATTTAACACAACCTACTTACACGGTTATGTTAAAAGATTAGATATATGTTAGAAAAGCTGAACACACAGAATGCAGCATGAGGGGCCAGGCCCAAAGGACTATTGATCAGATTACAAATGGATGTACTTTAGTTCACCTGAGATGCATATAAAGTACAAAACCGACAAAGTCAGAAGTATTGTGCAGTGATAGCTGTGAAAGAGTATGACCTACAAGTAGCAGAGAACTAATACCACCGTAGAACAGAGAGAGTCATAAGGGAGAAGAACATACAAATATCACAGGATTTTCCAGTCATTTTCATTCCCAAAGCATCTGTAAAAGACCAGACACAATGACCATAAGAAATGAAGGAAGGGAAGGCTTCATCAGATTTGCCTCTCCCACTTGATGAGAGTAAAGTGATTCAAAACATAGGAAAAGGCCATTAAGATGCGACTGACTGGGGTCCCAAAAATCACAATGACAGTTGCTTACAAAGCACTGAAATCTTCTGGAGCTGTATCACAGTAGCACAATACAAAGTGGTGTATTTTTTGACCTCAAGTCCTCAAAAAAGCGCCATGGACAGGGCAGCTCTAAGATACTTCAAAAGACATTTAAAGTCCCTGATGCTCATCTTTCAGGCAGAAACTATGCCTTGCTTTCCCTCACTCATGGCCTGTGGTGAAGAAAATAAAAAAATGTTTGTGTCCAGATCCTCTGTATGCCCTTCAACAAGCCTTAAAACAGATTTTATTACCGTTATTGCCATCTGACAGATAAAGGCACTGAAGCACCCATAAGGAAAGATTACTCAGCAGAGCAGTGAGAAAGACAGGAATGAAGTCAGTCCCTGTATCCCAGAAGCATTTCTTATTCATTAGGTCAACACACGTTTTGTTGTTCGTCGCTTCATCATTAGTCTAGATCCAAGAAGGACACAGACTGAGGACAGTTCAACAACAGCTTACCTTTTTGGCTTGTTAACGTTGGATTTATATTTCATCATTCGTCCAATGCATACTGATGGTATCTCCCACACAAGTAGGCTCTGTCCTCCACACTGACATTGGAAAGTTTCACAGTAGATAGACAACTCCTTATTTTTAGTATTTTTCATATCACACAGGAACCGCTTCCACCACAGGAGGCTCAATTCACATTAATCCATAGACAGAACTTGAATATCCCTCTTGATTTGGCTTAGACTTCCAGCAATGGGAGGAGAAAGAGGGGAATTCATACAGCTATGTTTCTGGTGACTAGCCAGAATTACTAGCAGGAAATGCTTTTGTGTGCAGAGAATAACAGAAAATAGCCTAAGTAAACATTGCCACTGTGACAAGCAGGAGGCATTTTTACATACCTGTAAGCTTATCTTTTAATTGCATTGAAAGCTGAGGCTCACAATGATTGCAATAAAGATCGTCTTGTTCACAGTTTATGCATCCACCACATCCTTCCTGACTAACAATGTAAATCAAGGGAAATGTATGACTCCTGGAAATAGATGCTGAACTACGTATTGGTTTAAAGAGTCACATAGTATTCAAGCCCAAAAAGGCAAACAAATATGGTGCTGTTTCTGTTTTCTGCCATTAAGTAAGGAAGCAAATATGCCAGGCAAGGGCAAAATGTTGTGCATCTGCTGCCTCTGACAAGAGTTTTCTGATGTTAATACTTGGTGCACAGCTACTTCCATTTAAAAAACCAGAGTCCTAGGATCTGCACAAAAGCATGTTCCAAAGTATAATGCATCTGGCTACATTTAGAGGCACAATTGATCTAAAAATCCATGTAACATAGGCAGTGTGCTTTGCTCCAGTGTTACCCTCACAACAGACATTTCTCTGCGTGGCATGAAGACAGGGTTTGCAGCCATTTCCCCCCGAGCCAGTGCTCCCAGGGGGGACAAATTTTACTGGGAAGGTGCTGCAGCCAAACAACATGCTCCCATCCCTTGGCAAGGGCAAATCAAGTGTTTCCAAATTCATCAGAAGCAGTTTGCGTTTTCTCTTAGGTAATTTGCTCCTCTGTGCAACTGCTTTGAATCTCTTGCTATTGAAAAGTACTCCACTGATAGTGCAGACTTTGATTTAACAATGTGTGAGGCAGTTGCCCCAGAGCAGCAGCACTAAGAGACACCAGCTAACTGGAAATTATTGATCCCACCACCTAACTTGGTACTGCAGTGTCATTTACTCAAAGCCCTGCTACCCTCTGTGTCTACAACACATATGAGTACAGGCAACCATGGAAGGAAGCTCCTACCCAATGATCTGTCTGTTAAATTGCCTACAATTTGGTTTATTGAAATCCCTGTCAGTAGAGCAAGCTGCATCCAGTTTGATACAGCCCCTGGCATACCTGCTAAACCTGCCATACACAAAGCTTGATTATATTGGAGCATTTCATGAAGTGAACACCTCATTCACCATAACCAGATAGAAGCCACTAAATTCATTTCACATCCCTGACGACACATCAAATCCAACAACTGATTTGCAGTGGCCTCAAAGAAGCTGAAGTCCGTATGTCATTACAAGCTGCCTAAGCCCATGCATTTCTATCTCTGGCCACAAAGCCTTTACTTTGAACTGCACAAATAGATTAAGGTCATTGTCAAAACAATAGGACAATGTCACCCTGGACAAGCTGAACAGTGACAGCAAGTAAGCAGTGGCTGCATGGAGGAGCAGACAGCAGCAAGTTACTAAAGGAGAAAGCAAACTGTCTTTCACAAAGGTGAAAATGCCTGATTTTTGAATGCTAAGAACCCCAGTGGTCTGGGATGTTTCAGGCAGATGCTAACCAAGTGGTCAGCATTAAAACTATCTCAGTGCCTGCTGCAGCAAAACAGAACAGTACGGTGCACAGGCCAGCCAGCACAGCTCTGAGTGGTCACCATTACTGCTGCATATTAAAATGTACCAAACAGAGCCAATGCCCTATAAAAGAAATCTGGCTGAGTTTATTTATTTGGTTTTAGTGCCAAATTAGAAAATTATTGGCCAGAGCAGATTATAACAAGGAGAATTGCAACTGCCGGTGATCCTTGCTCTGTGTTTGGAATAGCATCTCCTATGTGATATTTCTGAGTGAAAATCCTGGCCCTTGTGCATGTGAGGATTCTTCTGCCACAGACATATGGAAGTCATAACTCAGCCACAAACTGGTACAGAAAAACACAACAGTTACAAAATAAACCCTACTATTATGCTGCCAAAGCATGAAGAAGTACAGAAACAAGATCTGCTTTGACACAGATCAATTAGCAATTTCATGCCCTCTTTAAGCCTGGTATGTGCATATAAATAAAGTGTTCAAGAACATGATGCCTTCTCAAAGTTCAGCAAAGCAAAACTTTTGAGTGCACAGAGAGATCTTCAATCAGGTTTGAGCATCAGAAAGACAAAGCCAGCAGCTGTGATGCTATAAACCTCTCTCCTTGCTGAACCCTGCTGCTGTCCATCATGCCTCGTGCAGCCATCGTAACCGCTTCACATTCCTCCCCATCCACTTTTGCCCCTTCATTTATTGCTTTATACCTACAGCAGAGGGTGAGAGGAGAGTGACTTCGTCATAGCATCAAACCAACTAACTCGCATATTAAATTGAAACACTGGAGAAAACATGGCTTTCGAAACCTGTCTTAAGATGGCCAAAAAACCAAAAGGTATGTTTTCTTCTGCACTTATTGTTTAGTAAATCCCAAATACATTAGTTTTATGGCAGATTGGCCTTGCATCAAATGATGACTTCAGTGATTTCACAGCTAGATACTTTGGCTAAAGAGTACAAACACTTTAGGTGGATATACCCACACGTGTGTGCATCAACTGTTCTATTTGCTACAGAACACTGACAAGAAGGCAATTCAAGAAGTAACAGAGACTGAGGTCTGATCTGTCACAGGAAAATCAAAAAATTTGGTGCTATAGAATGCTTCCAAGTATGTGCATGAGTCCTCACATCATAAAAAGTGGGTTAGAGGTCTTTGTTGCTATATCACTGAGTGAAGTTCAGAGACATCTTGGTCCCCAGATGTAATAAAGTCTTAAATATCTGTGCCAGGCACAGTAATACACTTTCTTGCATATTATGCAATGTGGCAGGAAGCTGGACTGGAGGTTAATTAGAGAAGATCCTGTGAGCACAAGTTTTATTTTTGACTTGATTCTCAACCAACTAGGCCCTCTGTGATTAGGAGTCACACTCAAAACTCATTAGCAAATGCTAGGAAGGTGGTAAAAAAAGAGAAAACAAAAATCAAAACTGGAAAGATATATCCTGTTTTTCAACAGAGAAAGCAGGAAAATTTGACACTCTGAAGCCATGATATACCTATTTCTTTCAGGGGAGGTCAGGAGTTGGGAGGGATGGGTCCAGACTGGCAGGACTACGTGAAATGTCCATGAAATTCAGTAAACCACAGAGGATGAGAGCACAAACAGGTCTCCCAGCCTGTGGAGCTGGAGATGGGAGTACTTTGGAAAAAGGGGGCAAACACGCTGCTGTCGGAGAGAAATGAGAGGCAGCAGCTTAGTTTGCAGGTAAAGAGCATGGAGGGGGACTGTGCAAGTTGTTAATAGGCCTGTAAGGGACAGAGGGAGATTCTGATGGAAGATTTCAGTCCTCTCTGCAGAAAGATAAACACAAAAATACTTGTACCAAAGAACCACACCCAAAAGGCTGATACCAAATTAGCTTAGCACATGTCAGTGTTAATTCTGCCCAAGTATTTTCTGTTTGATGACAGACTGAATTGCTGCTCACTGAACCAGGGTTATCTCCCCCATGCATTACCAGCCTGGCAATCAGAAGGGAACCTGGCAAACTTGACTGAGAACAAGGACAAAGTAATCTTCTCTCTGAGACCTGCTGCCAAGCAACAGAGCTGCCTGCCTGCCAGCAGCAGCACTTACACCAGGGACATGGTACAGGAGCTGCTCCCTCTTCCCTGCAGGTAAGCATGTGTCACCTCAGGGCAGCCCATCTGCTAATTTCACCACTTGATGGACACGGAGGAAGATGCAGGAGGGGCACAGCAGGAGTTAAGAAAAAAGCTTTTTGGCTTGTCTCTGCCATCAGCACCCAGTGATGCACTCCCAACTGCTGGTAACTTCGAGATAAAAGACACTGGGCGGTCTGATAATATCCTCTCCCCACCCTGCTGCTCCAAGCAGCCACCCCATGTTGTAAATAAGACAGAACTAAGTTCCCAAGGAAACCAGAACTCCTTGGTACTGCTGACTGTGATTTTCCAGTTCATCCAAAGAGGGCAGACCAAGTTAGGTCAGACTCTGTAAGAGATCTGATTAAGCACAACCGATTATCAGGATTGCTCCCAGGACCCCTGAAGAGCTGACAGCACAATGGCTTGTCATAAGATTTCATTGCTGTCCACCACCCCGCAAAAGTGGTTTATTCAAATACCGCTGTGTGATCTTCTAGTGGTGTTTTCCTTTGGTGCTGCACTGCGAGTCCCAGGAAAATATCTGGAGAGCGTGTGGTAGGGTAAAAAAGCCAGACAGGTGCAAGCACATAATAAACCATGGGTGAAATTTCACACAGCAGCTCATTGATACCTGCTCTGTAGGCTTTGATGTTAGAACAACTCGCTAGAGCTTGTCAGAGTCCTCACACCCAACCTGCCACAGGCTAAGTTCCTCAGGAACCTTCCTGCTTCCCAGACAGTTGACATCTCAGTACCAAATAAATTTCTTTCCAGACTGGGTTATATATTGAAGATTATTGTGCTAAAGAACAGAAAGTTTTCTTCTAACACTCATAACATTTTTAGTTCCTTTCCCACTTGTATTTCCACAGCCCTTGGCTTCTTCTTCAGCTTATGGAGAAAAGGGAATCATGCACATGTTCCCCCAAAATCAGGTGGTCTAGGGCAGCCTCCCAGCTCAAAGTTTGTACCTCAAACACATATGTAATCCTCTCCATGGCAGTCGTGTTACAGAGAACTCGTCAACACTGGGTTTGCATGCAAAACCAACTTGCTTTGTATATTCTCCCCTCTGGCAAACCCCAGTGCCAACTCTTTAAAAGGAAGTATTCTTTATAACCACCCACAGCACATAGCCTAAGTTGAGAGTTTTGCAAAAGATTGTTTTTAGCTTAGAAATTATATTGAATTTTAAATTCTAGTTCAAAGTGGTTGTAGAACATTTTAGCAGCTGCTTTCTGCCCCTACCTTCTCTCTTCCCATCTCTACTTGTCTCAGTCCACTGGGGTGTTTTGGACTCTTTGCCGATGGCTCAGATAGAGGAGTCAAATCAAGTTTTAATCAAGCATTCAAATCACTGCAGGTGAACTCATTCGACAGCTTCCATAACCAAGCACTCTTGTGACAAAAGCCACCGACGCGTGAAACTCACATATGCTGTGCCAAAGCTGAAGTACTAATGCAACACAATCACCAGAGACTCTCCACAGAAGACTCCTAACTATACTGTGCAGATAAACTTAGTATTCATAACACTAATGCACCACAAGAGACACTAAATTAGGGAAGAAGAGGGGGGTGGCACAGAAAATTTCCCAGAAGCCGAAGGTTGGTGCTTCTTTTCCATATGCATGAGCAAATCACTGGACAGATTCTTGGAATCACAGTCTTCTCCACGAGCTATATGAATAGCTCTTCTCAGCCTAGCTGTCCCGCAAAGTACTCTCTCTTCCAGTTATTGTCTGGGTGTTCAGCTAAGTGATGTCACCTCCTCTGGTTGGGCAAGGGGTACAAAAGCTAAAGGTGACCAAGAGGCAGCAACTGTGCACGACCACCTGGATGAATAAGTAGTTTGGTGCCGAGCCCTGACAGCACAGTAACCCAGAGCAAAGTTCACTTTTCTGAAGGTCCAAATCTTTCTGCTGAGCATGAAGAAAGTTGTTCTCATGTGACAAAAATCTGAAAACAGGTCCCACGTGGAAACTTTCACACAAAAACTTATTTTCAGTTTCAGGCAAAAGCCTGACTGCTTCTCTGTGCTCATGCAACATACATTCCTAGAACTACAGAAGGGTCTTCTGGTTACAGAAATATGAAGACTGGCATAAATGCAGTCTGAACTGAAATATGTAGGTACAAGCACCAGAAGAAAGAGAACGACAGAGCGTTTTAAGAAAAGGACCTGTATTGCTAATGAAGACCACACCAAGGCTGTAGCAGTGTCACACCCACCACTCCTGTCTTCCTTAGCCCACAATGAAAATAGGTAATGGGTGATAACCGGGCCTAAAGTTTATGGAAGATGATGTAAGCAAGGTTCTGCAGGAAAGCATCACTCTGCAACTGCTGCTGATCGCTAAAGGGCACAATAGATCTGTCCAATCAGATCTATTACATCAGGGTACACCAGGAAGAACTCCAGAAACTTAACATCTGGCATCCTTTAGCCTCTGCGTCACACACACCTGACTCTTGCTGGACACCCTGGATGTACACCTCCCAGAGCTTGTGGGCATGTCTGTAAAAGTATGCAGATGAATGAGATCTATGACAATGTCAGCATCAGCAGGTAAAATCAAATTGCTTTAAGATTTTTTAAAATAAATTTTCCCCTTCCATAAGATCTCCCACTGAATTTTGTTCTGCTGATTTCCCTACACACCCACAGTTTCTGTGATGCTCAGCCCCTGACTGCAACAGCAGACAAGTTCACTTAAGTTTTCTTCATAAATTAAAACTCTTCCACTTCACCCTGTATTTAGAATACCTCACCATTCTCAGGGTTGCTCAGAACACAGACTCTGTAGGTTATCCTAGGTGAGAAACTTCTCCATCAAAAACTACTGTAACACTTCATGTGAATTCCTGGTTTTTTACAGTTCAGGTAGTAAGGACTGAACATTCAGTCAAAGGAGGTTAACAGGATAGACTACTGTAAAACAATTGACAAACTATTAGTATTTAAAAACACTCACGATATTATCATCATGGTTGAAACTTTAATAAAATTATTTTCTCCACTTATGGGACAAGGAAAATGCTTTCAAAGATAATGGTACTTTCGGGCATCTTAAAGTAAATTTTCCATTTTATAGGAAGATTCTGGTGCCAACATGCCTCTCTTGTTCTTCATTTATGATAAAATAGAAATTACAGTCGGGCGGTTAATGAGCCACTTATATATGCTACACAAAGGAGAGATGTTGCAGTACCAAACTTTTTAGTATCTGAGTCTGTTGAAGAAAATAGCTTTATAATTCATACACATTAAAATAAAGGAAAAATCTACACTGAAAGTTAAGGCCAGACATTGAAATTCCTATCTGCAATGGGCCATCTGTAAGATGTAAGGCACCTCTCAGCCTCTGCTAACACTGAGCAAAGGAATTGTATACAGCTTGTGTTGGAATGATACATTTCCTCCTCCCACTTTCTTTTCTTGACAAGATTAGTTTCACAGGGATGAAGGGAAAAGAGAAGCATGTGGCAGTGATGCATACAGTCCTGGTTCTGTGATAAGCAGAGACAGCAAACCCACCACACTGAATCCTGCCAAACATATGCTCTTGTGAACTAGATTATGGGACTATCTGTTGGTTGAGTTCTTTACTTAAACTATGCCAGGGAACTGAATTTACATCTCCTAACCCTACTTTGCTTCCTGCATTTCAAATTGTTTATGCTACGTTATTTGGCCATTAGATTCCATCTAGAAGGAAAAGAAAGCCCCCCCAAACTGTGACTATTCACATGCAATCTAATATAGGGAAAGAATGAAACTCATTATGAATCTCAATCATAATTTTGCGATAGATATAACACTTGAAAACATTAACTTCTTTAAAGGTCAGATGCTACCAGCGGATGGATAAAGCCTGCCCTACCCTGTGGATGAAATACCATTAAGAATACTGTTACCTGCTTTAATGAGCCACCCCTAATATTGGACACTCAGTAAAAAGACATGAAGATGTTGATCCTTTTGAGTTCAATCTACTCATTAATAAAACCTGGGGGAAGAATGGTATAGACATACACAGCCAAATGCTACTCAACACAAGACCAACATTTGAAGCTCCAAGCAGCCTGTCTAAATAATGCTCCACGTTCTGCAAATGGTCACTTCTTGGTCCTTTAAAAAAAAAAAAAAAGGTGCTCTTTCACGTATGTCCTTTATGGAAAACAATATTTTGTGTTTGGACTCCTGGGTCCAAAATCCCTGTTATAGGCCATTTCAGGAAACAGAAGTTTCTCCTTACAAAACAACAAAGATTACTAACCACCTCAAGCTACTTAAAAGCACAAAGAAATTAGGAAATCAAGGTTTATTCTCTAGGGGATTCTGTGCTTCAAACACAGCAAGAACTTGGCCATGAAAAGGAGAGTACAACTTTTCTAAAATATTGAACAAATTAGAATTCAAATCTTTGTTTCATAAATCCAACTTATTGTGTTGATAGCCCTTTCACTTTAGGGCATGAAAAAAAAAATTCAATAAACTGAACAATTTCCATAGATATTATGAAGACTTAGCAATTTCAAACAGGACCAGTAAAGGTTATACAAAGGACAAGGAAAAGAACATTGCACTGGCATTACTGCAGAATTTAGAAAAGGTTTGATTATGAACAGCAACTGAACTGGGTTATAGGATTTAAACTGGTGCCCTGAGATGTAGTTGTTTCCAAATTCAGCTACGGACTTGCACAGAGAATATGGCAGAATGTCAAGGTGATACTGTTTACGTATTTTCTGGGAAGCCCAATCTAATCATCGTGTGGTTTACTAACACTAGCATACTGCAAGTCCTGGGGTCTTACTTGTGTTACTGTATATATGCCTGAAGTTTTGGTACCTTGAAATACTTTTGAGATCCCACCATTCCATGGTCACTTTTGTCCTACTGTTCAGTTTAAATTGTTCTCTGCTTGGCATCCTCCAAACTACCCACCACCACTACTCTGCCACCATGTGTGTCAGCTCATGCTCAGCTTCTCAGATGTTTCACTGCTGTTCCTTTCTGTGTGTAGGAGTATTGATGTAAGGAAGCGGCACCACAGCTGTCCTTTCCATAACACAGATGCTTCTTAGGTGTGTGTCTACGTGGAGAGAGGGAAGGATATAGCCTCTCTGCTCCTTAAGCATTAGGATCAATCCTGGTTTTGAGCATTGTATACCTCTAACCAAAGGGACTGTCTGTGTATGTGCATGCCTCTATTCATATATGCATGCTCATTCTTCACTTCCACGCCTGCTGATCATATCTATTACTAGCAATTTGTTGTCATTAATTTTATCATTATCTGTTTTGTACCATTTTCTTTTCCTGTAGATTAACTCTCTGCTAATGTTTCCATCCTCTTGTGTCATAGAGCATCCTTTCTTAGTCATTTGTCATTTCAGCACTAGCATATGTGCTCCTGGAGCGCCAGGCTCCCTCCTCCCAGACCTGGCTACTTCCTTATCCAGCTACACATATGGAAACTCACGATTTCCACTGGTCCCCACACTAGGTTTGTCAACATGGGGCAAAAGTTCAAACAGGCAAAATCTCAGCAAACCTTACTGTTCGCTGCTTAGTAGGCATCGGTACCTATGGGCAGTAAAGCCAAAAAGTTGGTGAGGTGGGCTGATACAGTTGCCTGGTACAATCTGTGAAGCAGCGTGCGCTGCTTTTAAAGCTGCCTGCCAAGGGAAGAATGCAAATGTCCAGCCTCTGCTCATGGCATGACTAAGTTGGCAGCATTTCAACTGGAAAAAATCCCTATTCACTTCTCAACCCTGTCCTTCCTGGAAGTGTAATCCTCATCACCTAGCAGATGGCCCCTTTCATGCTGAACTTGTGCTCCCATCTCCTGCTGAGACAAGGTGTCCCACATTTGGTCCCCATCTCAAGCTGTGGAGGGGACACCCTTGTTTTCTTACACTTAATCCTCAACAAAGCGGAGTTGAAAAGTCTGGCTTTCCAGCTTGTTTGTCAGCATAGCCTCTTCTTCCTCCCACAGAGAACACAGTTCTTTACACCACCTCCCACAGCAATAAAAAACAAGGCTTTAGTATTTCTCAGCAATCACATTAACTTTTATGAATTGTCTAGCAGTGGCACCTGCTGCTAAGGATACAGATGTACAGAATGAACTAAAAGACATTCCTCCACGAAGCAGATGATATCGCTGTGGATATGTCACTGCACAAATATGCATTTTTCCACTCATCTGACCAATGATTTTAGCTTTGGCAAAGGCATCAATAAAATAGCTTTGGGAGACAAACAACTTCAAATAAACTTTGCAGAAATTCCAGTAGTAAAACAGAGAACATAAGAAAGAATTTCCTTATGTTCCACTGAGAGAAGCTGTTCTTCATTTTGAGAGGAAATTTGCCGTGTTTAAAACATCATTAAATACAGCTCCAGGAATAAAGAAAACAACCTAATATGTAATTCATAATAACAATTTGAGCCTCATTACAACTGTGTTCTGCTCTGTGGCTACCAACCTTTTCTAATGGAAACACATACACATTCATATTACCAGTTCAATATCAGGAAAGCAAATTCTTCTGCAGGGAAATTCCATTTCAGCAAAGCAGATCAAAAGTTCAGAAGGAATGAATTAGTGTGCACCAAGTACGACATCCTGCAGAAAAATTTCCCATCCTATTTAGGACTTAAGAAATCACTGCAGTAGAATAGTCACTAGTATATTCATTATAAGGTAGGTATATGTATATATATATATTTCAATATATATTGCAAACCCGGAGACCATATCTGTCACTTCCACAAGTACTGCCAAGGATTAATATTGTTGCTGCCATTGTTGTTATTGTGTTACTGGTGGGGGGCGGTTCTTTGGTTTGGGTTTTGGGTTTTATAACTATCAAGGTGAATTTTTTTTTTAAGGTGGGCAAATGAGAACAACATAAAAGGTTAGTTATTCAGTTCCTCATCTGACTTCTCTGGCTGTTCAGAATACACAAAACAACAGCAAAGCTGCTATCAAAACAAATTAGTGATTTTTCAGCATCTGGCATTTTCTGTTGCAGACAGCATCATTCTGTTATAGATGGTCCAAAATGGATATAGGGGTTGGTAAGGGCAGGGATAAGGCAAGGAGAGCCAGGTCAGGTATAGGAGGATGTGCTGTTCAGGTGTGTTGAGTCAATTAGTCTATAATGAGGTCCCATAACAGTTACTAATTCAGAAATCATTAATTTAAATTAACTTGCAAGCTGCTCTGCAAAGCATAAAAATTTCTCACGTGCAACATCAGTTCTGGCTTTAGTTACACCACCTGATCACAACCAAGGGCCTTCCTTTCCAAGACCTTTGCAGGATGTACACTAGGACTGGACTTCTGTATGGCTCAAAAGAACATTCATGCTTATGTTAAGTAGGATTGAAAATTTATTCCTAAAATATGAAAGAAACCAACCACTAAATGAGGGGCTTCTACTCTATTAGCCAATGTCCACATTTGTTGAATCAATGCTTTGGTAATTTTTTGTCATGCCTTCAGAGTACAGACCTTTTGAAAATGTTACAGCTTTTTAATTGAGAAGAATTAGAAAATTATTTGAGATGCAACTGCAGTGAAATCTGCTTAAGAAATGTTAAAGTGATCCTTGCTTTCTCTTTTCAATTTTAATTTGAGGAATCTTTTTTCAGAGGCTGTAGGTTACAGGTATCTACATGAGATGCTTGGGATGCCTTTGCTTTGCCTTTGACATTAGAAAAAACAGAACAGAGAATCATGACAAGACCTAGACATTAACAATATTTTGAAGATTCGGAAAAGATACCATTTTTCAACTTGAAATAATGATTTCCAACCATTACTTTAGGCTAAGTACAACTGCCCTACACTGCAGCCAACCCTCAAAGACTCTTGCCTCCTACAGCTCTGTTCCAGACTTGTAGAGGTATTTTTATCCTCCTAATAAAAGAGTTAGGTACCACAACACCTTTCCAAATCTCAACACCAGTCTTTTTGCACACCAATCAAGGCATTGTGCTCTCGAACTAAAATACACTCTTCCGTATTCGTGTGCGCCTTACTGTGTACACAAATTGCTTGGATTTCGTTGGTCTAAGGACTTCTCTTGTGGACATTATGCTGCCTCATTTCCATTTTGTTATCAATGTGCACACTGTCTGCCAGCAATATTCCTCTAGCAGTGTGCTCCCGCTGGTTGACCCACCAGACCCTATTCTATAACAAGCTGAACATGACTAGAGGTGCTTTGCTCTTGTTATGGCCTTTCCTGGCCTTGTGTTCTTTTATCAGACAGCCTCTGCCATGGCACTCAATTCTCTTCAGTCAACACTTTGGATTGTTTGCCCCAGAGGTAAAATTCATAGCTTACTCCTGTCAACACAGTGGGTTTAGTATTGACAGAGGAAAGCTTACAGGCAGAGAAGCACCAAGAGTCTGCTGCTTCCATGCCACCTCCTGGCATATCAATCCCACATAGTCATGACCTCGTAACACATAATCCTGACAGAATGGTAGCACACTAGCTACAGAAATTAGGTGTCTGGAGAATCTCTCTTATGAGGAGACACTCTGGGAGCTGGGCCCCTTTACTTGAGAGAAATCTGAGAGGGGATCTCATTAATCCACGCAACTATCTCAAAGGCAGGTGCCAAGAGGATGCTGACAGACTTTTCGGTGGTGCCCAGAGAGAGTACGAGGAGCAACAGCCATAAACTAAAACACAAGAAGTTTCACCTCAACATGAGGAAGAACTTATTTACACTGAGGGTGGTAGAGCACTGGAACAGGCTGCCCAGGGAGGTCATGGAGTCTCTCCCTGCCTGGAGACTTTCAAAACCCACCTGGACATGTTCCTGTATCACCTTCTCTAGGTGACCTTGCCTTGGCAGGGAGGCTGGACTGGATGACCTCCAGAAGTCCCTTCCAACCCTAACAATTCTGTGAAATTATTTTAGGATCATCCTGCTAAAGACAGGGCAATTTTGTGAGAGGAAAAAACTGACACATAGCATTTATGTAGTCTTTATCTGACCTTGCTCACATACCTCTTGGCTATTTGCAGTTCCTCCTATAAACCATGCCAAGCTTTGTACTCAGAAATGTCTCTCATGAAGGGGCTTGCTAAGCTATCCTTAAAAAGACTTGATACTTCACAATACAGTTCTGGCTGGAAGTAATCTAGGAAGCAAATGCCCTGGAATTCCCAGTGAAGACATGTGAAGGAATGAACTTCTGCCTCTTCCCATTCAATCTCAGCTGTTTCACTGCACTTCTCAGACTGAAGTGGAAGTGCTGACAGAGTATTTCTCAGATGGGAACAGAAGCCATTCCAGCCAGGGCTCTTCTCAGATCCTGACAGGCAAAAGGCTATTTTAAATGTGCTGATTATCAGGCATGTGGATGCCACCGCAGGCTGTGCTCTGCAGACTGGAGAAAGAGAAAACCCTTCTTCAATAAATTTTGGACCCAGCTCTCCCTTCAAACTCTGACAGACACCACTTGCAAGTGGCCAAGAGCATAAGAACAGAGCACAAACATAGCAAGAGCCTCCATGGTATCTAAGACCAGCCTCCAGCAACATGTGTCTCGGGAAGTTCTCGAGCTAGAACTGGTTTAAGTGTTTTTGACAGATCTGCTGGCGTAATATTGTCTAATTGCTTTTGGTGCCCACATATCTAACAGCAGTAACGTCCTCAGGTTAACCAAACACAGTATGAAAAAGTCCTTACCTGTTCTGCATTTACCACCTGACAGTTCGAGTGGTTGTCCTACAGTATTTGTACTGTGAGAACTGAGAACAACCAATCATTCCTGCCTCGTGTCTCCATGTTGTTTATGACTGCCAAAAGGTCACGTGTCCACTCAACCCCTTCCCTCTGCCCAGCAACTATTATCTGTAGTAGCATCAGCCACGGCAGCAGGAACAAGTTTCTGTGGGAGACACTGAGCACAATGTCTGCTGCAGAGGATTAAGGACATTAGTTTCCAACTCAAAGCATATAGTCATGCAGGATTATAGAATCATAGAGTTGGGAGAGACTTGAAAAGACCACACAGATGACAGCAGAAAAGGTCATATCTATGTCACCCCAGACAGATAACTACTTCATCCATTAACAAACCTGAATCTTCTATTTTGTGCCTGAAACATATTACTTCTTACCCCTCACCTATTAAAAAGATCTCTTCCCTTCCTCTTTCCAGCAGCCACTCAGACATTTGTAAAATGTTGTTATATATCCTTAGGCATCTCTTTTTTACCAAAGAACTCAAATTCATGCAATCTTCCCCTTAGATTTTATCTTGACTTTGATCATTCCCGCTGCCCTCAGATCAAATTGTCCAGTTGATCCACATCTTTCAACTGTAGCTCCCAATATCTGAACTATATCCCAGCTGAGACTATACTAAGTGCCAAAGAGATGGATCATTTCACAGGTCTCAGGGGTGATATGTTCTACTTTTGCATTGCAAGATGGCTTTACCTTTTGGAGCAACACAGCATTCTTGACTTAAATTCACCTTGTGAACCACAGTAATCCCCAGGTCTTCTCTTACAGGCCTATTTGTACTTATGCACTTGATTATTTCTGAAGTGAAATATATTGCATTTATGCACTTATTTCGGACTGTATCTCCAATTTGTCAGCATCATTTTGGCTACCAAATGCATCATCTCTATTTCCTGCCACCTCAAAAAATCAGATCAGGACTGAACACTAATTGTAAAAAAGTAGATGGGAATGCAAAAACCTTCAGATTCTAAAAGAGTATTTTTTAAATTGAGCTATGAATGGGGGTCTGATCTGCCTTCAAGTAGTTCCTTCTTAGTATCACAGGTGCACCTCATCTTCAACGAGGTTTCACAGGATAATTAAACCCAGACAGCTTGGGTAAACATCCAAATCTTCAGTTATTCACCTTATCTGACAACTCTGGCAAATAGTTTGAAGTCCTGTAATTCCTAACACAAAGGGCACATAATATCTGGGCCCTCTGACTGAATATTTGAGATACCTCTCATTGCTTGATCCACAGTAGGCAAAAATAGCATTAAATAAAGTGCTGCAATTAGAAAAAACTTTCTCACGTTCCTGTTATTTTAGGCAGCTCTGCTCTTGGTACAAGTACACCAAGAGTTTTGCCATGTCACTTCTTTAAAATGCCCATTCAATTGTTTTTGACCAGTGCCGATGGCTAACCCAGGTCTTGCAACATATTTCTCACTCTTCTGAAACTCACAAAAGGGGAACATAAAGTGAGGCAAGCACAAAGAACACAGGTAGGTAGGATTAAAGCACTAGTTCTTGTCCTCAGACTTTATGCAACTCTTGGAATATACTTTTAACTACCCACAATCCATATTAACTCTTTTCAATATGGGTTTAGTGGGAAGAACGCTAGACTTCTGTTTCAGAAATGGGATGGGCTTCCCAAGAGTGGTGCATTAGCAGTTAATCTGGCAGCTCTGAGAGGGCAAAGATGGCATTAGTACTTACATTTGTGATTGTTAGAGTTTCAAACCTAAGGTGGAAACTCCTTCCAAGGTGGAATTCCTTCCAAACAGCCCGGAGCCAACGCCCG
>JAWWMP010000165.1:17346685-17358567 GCA_035047865.1 Dendrocincla tyrannina
GGACTGAGTTGTGGTATTTTCTGAAAGACCATGGAGAAGACATGAGACGGTGGGACAGGAAACCTACCCGTGCACTATCAGCCCGAGTACAAGAACTGAAGGAAAGTGAAGGAAGAAGGTCAGTAAGAGTGAGTACAGTACCAGTTTCCAACGGGCAAGGCTCTGACCACTATAACCAGGACCAGTGTTAGAGGGGCCCTGCCTCTAGCCAGGTTAGCATAATATCTTAGTTTCTCCTGAACTAAGACAGTGATAAATAAGATTTTATTCACATAATACCTCTGTTGTAAAATCATTCTGATTATACAGACTGGGAACAAAAAAGTGAGAAAATTAGGTGACTCAATTCCATCAGCAAGGCACCCAAGCCCAGTGCTTTCCACGCTAAGACGTCTCAAGTAAAATAAAACATTATAGATGTAAAAATTCCTTATGTCTGCTAATCATTCTCTAACTGTACCTAACACCTCATTAACTCAGCTTACAGCACAGAACTACTTTGACTTCTACAGTTTTACTCCTCATCTTAGAGCAATATGCTTCTCACTTTCCAAAGTTGTTATCCCAAGTGAGATTTCCCAGATTCACATTGGTTATGTTACAGATCAGCCTCACAATGTGGGAGTGCATGAGAAAACACTATCCTCTACTCTGAACATGAGCAGAGTTCAGGGAAGTAAGCTGTGCCAGCACACTAGAAGGGGAAAAAAATGAGTTGCAAATAGCTTTGGCAGTTGGTTTGCTAAAGCAAGGTCAGCAGTACCCAGCGCCATGCTAAGCTCTCAGGCTCTTCTCACAGAAGCCCATCCAGCAGTACCTGGGCACAGCACAGCTGCAGGTGCCCGTGTTACATGTAAAGTGCCAGCAAAGCAAAAGGCAGGTACGTGCAGCCGTGCCAGGCACACAGAGCAGAACAGCACGAGGACATACATTGAGAGCATCAGACAAGCGTGTGTGGCTGCGTCCCAGGGCCTGGAAGGAAAACAGATGAATGCACTTGAGTGCTGTGCCCAACTGCAAGGCTACCATGTGTGGATTTGCATAGTTTTGCCCTGGGCATTAATGGAACAGACAATCTGCACACACGGCTGGCATGGTACTTCCAGCGGCACGAAATCTAGCAACTCACTCTCGAAGGAGGATCACACAGCTATTCAACTCACAGGGCATGCCAAAAACTGCAAGAACATCTATTTTTCAAGGTCCTACTAGCAATAGCCTGGAGAATACGTATTTGAAATGTCTCAGGGACAAAAAAAAGCAGGGGGGGAAGGCTTCTTTACTGCTTTCAAAGGTAACGTTGGTCACAAAACCTTTGGTAGCATCCTGGTAACACTTTTAATTCAAAGTCCTGACTGTAAGTACAAAATTCACTCTTTCATGAAATAGTGCCATGTTTTAAACCACTGAGACTAAGCACCTAAACTCTGTCAAAATGGGATTTAAACCTGCATAGATCTCATGCCACAACACTTGAAGCTCTAGAGTGATCTATAAATTAAGCAGCCATGTTTTAGGTACAGTTTTAAAAGGCACTGTTGCAGGAGGGTTTCAAAGGACTACTATTTATGTATCTAAACTCCCAGGAATTCCCAGGCCAGAAAATTTCAGGGGGAAAAAAAAGAAAAGCCATGCAAAATCAAGGGCAAACACACTAAACAGCGTTCAGGTGGGGATGAGCAGCATGCCCTTCCAATCACAATATATCATCCCTGGTCTCTGGAAGCTTGTAAGGTGTGACGCTACAAGTCTCTGCAAAGCTGAATTCACACAGAACAAGACAGTTTTTAAAAGTCGTGTTCGGTTCAGTGGGAAATTTCACATGGTTCAGTAGATTTTTAATTATTCACACTCAAGTAACTACACTCCTACTGGAAATCAAAATATTAATGTACAATACCTTGCTGAGAGTGTACAAGCAACACAGGTCCCTCCCAGAGTATGAGCGGTGCTGGGCTCGGGCTCATCTCAGCCAGCTGCTCCCCTCCTGTGTGTCTGCAGAGCTCTCGCAGTCAGTCTCACACAGACCGAGGGCTGAGCCCTGATTCATGATTTCAGGCTCCAGCCATGGAATGCAGCCATTGAAAACCCAGAACTATTTTTACCCCTCAGCAGCCACAGCATTTCTGCCCCATGAAGACTGCTAAAGCTAATGCCTCACCCTAAACGCACACACCCCCTGGACCTCACCAGCTAAGATGCATGTTCTTTGCTGGCATTTAGTGTGGTTTTTAAACTGCACAGTTGCTATCAACAGGACAAAGCAGCTCAGCCCCTGGCATTATTGTCAGCCCTCAGAAGTCAGACATTTGATCCCAGTTGTCAAAATTAGAAATTCCTCAGAAATGCCTTGCTCCAGGAGATAAGATTAGCTCAGGGCAATGACTGTCTATACAGTTTGTCTTGTACACTACCAATCCCAGCCTACATTTAACAAATATGTGATAACATCCTCAGCTAACTGACAGGCTTCAGACACATATAAAAATCACTACCCATTGAACAAAATCATGACATGTTTAAAGGAAAACCACAAGGTCAGGCAATCCCCAAAAAAATCACAAAACAGACAAAAATGGCATTTTATATAGAACATTCAAAGATACGGAATTGTCTTAGGTAAGTAATTAGCAATAAACCAGAGGTAGACACCTCAACTAACTTTTCAAGACTATGCAGAGAATACTGGCCACATGAAACTTTACAGCTGTGCTGTAAAGGATTCTACAAACATACTTCAGAAATAAAAAATACTGGAGGTATAAATAACAATAAAAAACCAACTCATTGTATTTTAACATAATCAATGATTATTAACACAATATATAATCACTTGGGCAGAGAAGAGTCCACAAGCGAATGGCTGGACGTACATGAGGGGTCCAAACCAGCAGATTCGCTCATTTAATTTTCTCATATGTTGCTTTAGACAATGGAAAATAACTGTAGGCGTTTCTCAGAAATATGTGGTTAAAACACAAGTGGAACAATGCAAAAATGACAGAACTACTGACAACAGTCAATTATTAGTTCTTAACCTCTGGAAGCATGGGGAGGTTTAGATAAAAATCTCCCCATGCTTATATACATGCTCCCCATGTATAAGTCTCACATCTTATATTCAAAAATTATCTCTGTCATCTGGAGTCTTAAGGATGATGAAAAAAATAGGTGTGCAAAGGGTGAGACTGCCAAGTTCATAAAAAGACAGCTACAGTCACCATTAAGCAGCAAATGCCATAGTCAACCAAGTTTCCTAGTGAGTTTTGAGGCAGAAACCCCTGTAAGGTCCCTTTGAAAGGCAGCTGCAGTGGGAGCTATAGCACACACACCTACAGTAACCTTCACACTACCTGTAACTTAGAGACAAATTCTTGACCACATACAAGCTGTGGCAATTGGCATTCTGGATGACACTCCATTTATGAAGAAGTAATGGAATAATTACAGGATTATCTCAGATCACTCACAATTAAGTACTCCAGCATCACACAGACCGATTCTGCAGCTCTGGAGGATCTGTCTCTTTTAAGCCAGACCTTGGTCTGGGAATTTATTCTTTGCTGTTTCATACTCAGAGACATTCTTAAGAAAGTGTAGGTGGAGAGTGTGAGGAAAACAGCAATGAAAGAGACCACTTGGGGAACGAGAAAGCTACAACTGGAGTGTGTAAAAGAACATGAAACATACTTCAAAGTGGGCCAGATCTGACATTAATGACCTAAAGCTCAGAGGAGGTTAAAGGAGTAATACAAGCTTGTAATGTCCAGAAGGCTGAGCCACTTTAGCCTAGTGCTGAGGGAAATAAAGCAGAAGAAATGCTGCTGCTGTGAATTCATGTCTCTATGAGAGATTATTCTCACTGAACAGCCTTCTGCTATTCCTGCAATGAGCTGACTCTCCAGAAGTCCCTTTCATTTGCAGTGAGACACCAGAAACTCCATCAGCTACAAAAAGCCAGGAGAGAGCAAGTCTAACAAAACCCCTATGCAAGTAGCTTCACAGTTTTTATCACTTTTCACCTAAGAATTAGGAAGTATATTCTTCCCACCTGCTAAATTATTACCAGTTTGAGGACAGTGCCTCAAATTATTTGCTTTCAAAAATAAGAGGAAGTGAAAAAGACTGGTATAAAACCCATTCCTTTCCAGAAGAATATTTAGCTTTCCCTTTATACCACCATACAGAATTCAAAGGTGGGGGAAACTGTACACTGATACAAACCTGAGGCTGTCTGATAATACCTTCTGCTTTTAATACCTTATTCAGCAAACTTCAAGCTTTTTGAAAACCAGAGGGTGAAGAGCCAAGATAACCTCCATGAATTTTTAACCAGGTTCCTTTGGAGACTGCCAACACCAGTAGGAAATTATTCACCGTTCTCCCAGCTGAACTCATTTGTTCATAGAGTCATGTTGAGCAATGGACAGAGGAGTGTTTAAAACAGGAAGCAGTAATACCAGGTCATCTGTGGAGGCCTAAACATTTGCTAATTTGTTTCAAAAGGAAGGGTTTAAAACAGTTGTTTAAACACTTACTGCTTTAAAAGCCAATCTTTTTCCCTCTGTCTTCAATTTTATACCTGAATTGGGATCAATGGTCTAAAAGGAAAAAAACCTACACAAAGCACATAGTTTTTAAGTATCCAAAAAAGAAGTCACGAAAAGTGATGTAGCAGTCCCTGTGACAATTACCAGAAAGAGTTTAATATATGAGAAAGGAGGATGAGGAGGAAATACATTAAAAAAGTAGTAATCTAGGGTGTCAAATTCCAACAAGTTTTAAAGTTTTTGTTCTTCCAGAATAACTACACTACTCATCTCACTTTTGAGGATTAGCACCATACAAGGCATCTTCTAAGACATTTTCAGGCATAATGAAGAAATCCTAAATCACTTTTTCAGAAAGATCCTATATGCTTAGAGAAGAAGATCTATAATGAAGCTATCCATCACTGGTTTTAAACAGCCCATGCAACTGAAGACCAACAGAAAAAAGAATCTGAAACCAATTCATCAACTTTATAGTTTCAATTTTCAAAAAGAATATCAAATTACTATAAATAGCATTTATAATGCAGAAACTCAGAGGCATCTCCAAGTCTTCCTGTTGCTCTTCAAGAAGTACAGCCAGGCTGTGGATCCTGGTTAAAGAGAAAGAGGGGGAATGACCTGACAGCTGATAAAACTGCTGCCACTTTCTAGCACTGCTTTGGTGAGACTGCACAAGAAGGAGAGAAAAGGAAGAGAATCCTAAAAAGGAGATGTATTTCTAGCTTAGATGCCAAGCCAACTGCCTGAGAAACCTTTTGCACTTGCATGCAGACAGAAACCAAACATGAAAAGACACCCACACACGTGCATTTCTTTCCTCTTATTCAGCAGCCTCAAGAGGTAGCAATCATAAATGATTATCATTACTATCCTCCCAAAATGCACGTGCATGAGAGAGACAAACACCTAGACAGCTACCATGAGCCAGGTTTGCAATCACAGTGCAGGACAGTTGTGAACTTCAGGCTTAATCTGTGTTCATGTCATTGCAACATTATGCCCAGCACATTAGAAGTCTTACCCACTTCACAGAGTGAGATGTTTACAGAATCAGCCCCACAAGGGAGGCAGAGGCCTAGAACTGATCCATCTGCACTGATGCACATCCAGGTTGTTCATGTAGAAAAGCTCCAAGTGTGATATTTGCACTTAATCCTGTTTCAAAAAGGAGAACTGGAAGTAGTATCTCTGTGCCTCTGCTTAGGGCTTGCACTGATGCAGTCATTTTGCTTGTTGGCTTCTAAGCACGCTCAAGAATTATCACTACATGTCTTATTTCTTTTACCATTCCGTAAGCATTTGCTCTGAGCTACTGCTGAAAAAGGATACTGTGCTAGTGTTGCTCTGACTCACAACTGCCTTCCTTCAAGAACTCAAGACCTCACAAAAGAGCTATTTAATATATATTTGAATGTACTGCCAAAAAAAGGTACAACTAGTGAAACTGAATGTGCCTGTAACGTTAAAGGCACTCATTTTGGACACAAAACACTGTCCATCAATGAAGTCTGAGGGCATGTGGTGTGTATGTTCACAGGAAAGCTTAATTCTACTGGCAACAGAAACACCAAATTCCCTGCAGCAATCAAATGTCAAATCAACAACAGGAATTGCCAGCATTTTAAATTCAGTACTGAAGCCCACCTTCCATGTATTTACCTCTAAGTTTGTCTTCTTTTATTTTTATATAGTACTTTGCGGATAATGCAAAATGCATCCAATCAAGGGCTTCTTTCAGAAATTCTTGTAGATACTCTCCTTAAATTCTTTCTTAGATCAAAGCTTGGTTTCCCTGCTTCCCCATTCATTTCTTCTCTTATCCCCTCTTTTCATTTCATTTTCCTGCATCAAGAGCTAAAATGCAAGCAACCTCTGTAAAAATGTATATATATATAAAAATTAGGAATGCCTTAGCACTTACTGAACAATATAATGATCTCCTGTGTTACTATATTCATGTAACTGCTCACAGCCCAGTTCCTTAGAAAACAAATTGGGAGGAAATGGAGGACTAAATATAATCATAACAAGACAGTAATGTAAATGTTCAGCTTTTAAACTTTTCTAAATGGAATCACACATGTACCACTCAACAGAAAACAAATTAAAAACTTACCCTTCTTCCTGAGGTAATTCAATTTTGAACAGTGCATGGAAAAATGTTATTTAATTTGCATGACTTGTAGCAGGTGCCTTCCTTACAATAAAGGCTTCTTTTCTAAGTAGCAGTGGCTATGTTAAAATATTTTTAGCACGTCCAGGCTTTCCGGAGAGGAAGACTAAGAAAGCTATACATATTTTGAATTTGTGAGAATCAGCCACTGACTCAATGTAGCATTTCTATACTTCAACTGTTCCGCAGGTAAATCCAGTAGAATAATTTGTATTTACCCAAGGCTGCCACACACCTGGGAGTCCTAACCATATCCAGCATGCACAGTAAGTACAGCAGCATCCAGTTAGCCCAGTATTTTTCAGAGCAGGCTAGATGACTGAGGACAGCTGTTACTGTGTTAGCTCACACCTGCCACTTTTTTGTGCATTCTTAGCTTTGCTTCTGAAACAGAACAGCTACTGCCCTCCGTTCTGACCAAAGGGTACCCGAATGGCGCAAGATGTTCTTATCTGTGAAAGCAAAATTATTTATGTACAGTGTAGACATGGCGATCAATAACTGAAGCTGTGATCAAAGGAGACAGCTGAACCTTGATTAATCACAGCAAGATATCTTTTATCTGATGGATCAAGTCTGGATAGGTTGGATCCCACCAGTTTCTCAGCTGCATAAAATGTAACCTTACTACCCAAGAAAGAAATCTGAGAGACATATCCAACATCCAGCACGCTGCAAAAGTCTGGTCACCTGGAGGTGGGATTCCACACCGATCCAGTAGCAGCCAGTGCAGGTGATCAGCCAGGCAGCTGGTACCTGATCCCTGGGAAAGGGTAGCTGGTGGGAAAGGCAGGTATTGAAAGGAATACCTATGGGTTAATGTCACTGGCCATGCACTGCACAGTTACAGGGCAGGACAGCCTCACCCAGACATGCACTGCAGCTACCAGCAAAACAGCAGCTTAAGCACTACTTATTCTGACATGAATCTATGTACACGCTCTTGGCTCCCAAGTGTTTACCACTTGCATCAAAGTGTTCTTAGGAGCCAGTTTCTGAAAGGGCTCATATCATAATTACTCTCCACTGTTTGTTTTTTCCCTGAAGCTTACCAGTTCTCAGAGCTTCCCTGTAGGTGTATCAGCTGATTTACTAAAACATAACACCCTCCCTGTAAACCTTTACACCACCAATGCTACCAAATCACAACAACTAAGGTGTTAGTAGTAAATGCTATTATCAACATAGGGATCCCAAAGGCATTATGTACCTGGCTTACTTATAAGCTTTGGAAAAGCCACCGCCTAACACGCAATAAAATACACATCCAACTTCTTTACCTTGTGCAGCCACACACCTTCTCTGCAAAAAAATACATACTTTTTACTTTAGTGCAGAGAGTATTTTATTATGACTACCATTATTATTTCTTTATAAACGTAATCTACACAGAAGGCCATGGATTCAGAAAGGCACTTCGGGATACACTTAACTAAGCAAATAAAAAGCCCTATCTCATACACAACTCTGCAAAACAAGAGGTGAGAATCAGGGGGCTCTCTATTGCTGACTGATAAGACTGCACTGCATTTTTTCATCCACTGAGATACCCCAAGATAAACAGCAGGATATTTCCTGTACATTGACTGACTGTAAACGGGAATGCTCCTCTAGACCTACCCGGTGTCTTTAGTATGAGATAAACAAGCAGCCTCAATCAAGTATTAGCAGTATTTCAAAGATCATAATGCCACATTAGGTTTTGTGCAGTTCTTGGCCTCAGGATAAATTTTCTCCCTTTACTTCGAAATACCCCAAAATGAGAAGAAAGCAGTATTTCAGTAGAAGAACTTGCAAAGATGCATGTTTCTCCCTCCACTTTAAAAGCCCATTAGGGATCAGTGCAAGCATGTGGAGGAATGTTCAGCATGTGTTCTGGAGAAATAAGAAACAGAATTGACAATTAATGAAAGCTGGAGCCATCTAATGTTCAAGTTCCTCCTACCGAGCCAAGTTTCTGCTACAAACTGAAACTGGAGCTACAGAGAGGCAAATGCACTTCCCTACTGTTCATCATAAATGAGCAGCATTAGTCACTTTACCATTTGGAATAAAATATTTCTGTACATTTTCTCAACTAGTATTGTTCTATCATTATCACAGAGGCTGGTATTTAAATTTTCCCTGAGTTCCTTGGCATGTATAAAGATCTGTCAAGTGTAACTTCTGGCCCTGCTTCACAGTTCAGCATTAACCCATACATGCTTGATTCCTTCTAAACACCAGTTTTTCCTAAAAGTAGTAATTTGCATAAATGATGCATATCATTGTGCTCTGTCTTCAAGCACTGGAACTGGCCCAGCTCCAGCCACTTCTGTGGAATGCCATGGATTTACCCCTGCTGAGGAGTCAGCCTATGTATTTAAAGGCTACGACGACTGTTGGGCTCATGTCGTGTACAACACAACAGCAACAGAATTTAGCAACTCATAGCCACAAACTGGTTCAAGTGTTTCTTGAAATAGTCAAGACACATGTAAAGATGACAAAAAACAAGCACAGAAGCAATGTCAAGGTAGTGAGCAAAGAATGTGAGTGGATTTCATAAACACTGCCTACCTTTTCCTCTGGCACACACTGTAAAGATTTTCTATTAAACCTTTACAACTCTCAGATCTGAATGTTCTGGGAATAATCCACTGCAATGCATTGGATAATTGTTAAGCCATAATCATTTTAACTAAGAACATCGTATTTATGACAGCTCCACCATTTTCATTACAATTCTGGCAAACATGGAAAGCTTTTTACTCCCCATTTAACAGCTATTTTTGTCAAGGCCAGGATCGCTATTAATACTACACTATTACAGCCTCTGGCTGCATTTTAATCAGAACTAGTCTCTCCTTCATTTTGGGCAGAAGAAAAGTGTTGTGACCTACCAGTTTGTCTGGCTGCTGCTGCTGTGAGTGTACAGAGGGCATCCATCTCTATCCAGAAAAGCAGCAAAAGGAAAATTCTATCTGTGGCATTTAATTCCAGATTTTCTTTCAAAGCAACAGAGTATCTAACCAGGTGAACGAATCTGGGGAAACCAAAAAAACAGAAAATACAGCAATCCCTGACTAATGTGACTAATGTGATTTGCTGCTGCTGCTGCTGCAAAAAAAGAGAGCAGGTGTATTTACATGGAATTTGAGGTGCTGCTGGAGCCCTGTTGCTGTCTGTCCGTAATTTCCTATCTGCAACTGTCACTCGAACTATGTCTCTCAACCCAGAGATCCAGCTGACAGGCAGAACACAGCTTTAAGGTTTCCAGAATCTGAGCTTAATAACCACAGTCAAAACTTCGGTGTCGAGGTTGGCACCTCCAGTATCCCTGCTGGGGACCCATAAGTGACAACATATGCCTTTAGATCTATGCAACACACAAAAGGATGCTCCTGCACAGTAAACAAAATTCAAAATTAAATATTTTTAAAGGAAGTAGGAAAGCCAGCTGGAACAGCAGTTGTTGATTTCTGCCTAGCTAGAAATTATTGGTGACATTCATGGTTAAGGCATCAGATGAGTCATCTTTGTTTCAATCTGCCTCTCTTAATTACCTCATTCCCCTTCTCATGTTCTTCAGCAGCTCCTAGTAGCAACCTTCCAATAATATATCCATGGCTGATGTGCATACATCTCTTCAGCCTGCCTAACACATGTAGTGCAATAATCACAGAATCACAGAATGGTTTGGGTTGGAAGGGACCTTAAAGAGCATCTAGCTCCAACCCCCCTGCCATGGGCAGGGACACCTTTCACTAGCCCAGGTTGTTTGGAGCTCCATCCAACCTGGCCTTGAACACTTTCAGGGATGGGGCAGCCACAACTTCTCTGTGTAACCTGTTCAGTGCCTCACCACCCTCACAGCAGAAAACTTCCTCTTATCTAACCTAAACTTACTCTCTTTCAGTTTAAAGCCATTCCCCTTATCCTGTCATTACATGCTCTTGCAAAAAGTCCCTCTCCATCTTTCTTGTAGGCTCCCTTCAGGCACTGGAAGGCCAAAATTAGGTCACCCTAAAGCCTTCTCTTCTCCAGGCTAAACAAACCCAATTCTCTCAGCCTTTCCTTGTATGAGAGATGCTCCATCCCCCTGATCATCCTTGGATTTGCTCTAACAGGTCTATGTCCTTTCTGTGCTGAGGACCCCAGAGCTGGGTGCAATCCTTTGAAGACTGTAATTTTCGAGCTATGAGCTCACCAAGGGAGTTTCACTTTAAAAAATACACAAGGCTCCAAAAATTCACCCTAAGAATTATTAGAAGAGCCCTCAATCCTTTTAACACTGTCAGAAAGAGTACAAAGGAGCTTTGGCCTCCAGCTGCTCTGGGATTGCCCCAGGAGTCTTGCAGCAACTGAGATATAGGATATCTCACCACACCTTGGTGAAATTCAGCATGTTCCTTTTCCCTTCCTCCCTTCCCACCCCCTCTCTCCCCCCCAACTTGAGTTGATTCAACCCAACAATTAATAGAATAATCCAGTGTCTCACAGCACTCCAGGTGGGGTCTCACCAGAGCAGAGTGGAGGGGCAGAATCACCTCCCTCAACCTGCTGGCCACACTGCTTTTGCTGCAGCCCAGGATACAACTGGCTTTCTGGGCTGCACGTGCACTTTGCCAGCTCATGTCTAGCCTCTCACCTACCATCAATAATGCTCCAGGAGAAGCCAGTGCAGTTTCAAGTCCTGCTGCTAAACTAGTCCAGGTTGTCCAGGTTAAGCAGAGTTTAGCTAAATAGGTTTCCATTCCAGCCTACTGATACCTCACATCCACCTCCAAATAGGGAACACAAACCTTCTCTAACTCAGAGAGATGCACAGGCTTCTTGCTTCACAAATATCACAGAAGCACAGGGAATCCCGCAGGAACACGTGAAGAACCAGCTCCCTCAGGAGACAAGCTTCCCACTTCTTTATTCCCACAAACAATAAAAATCATTGATAAAGCAGAGAAAGATGGTCAGAATTCTGCATGAAATACAGCCTGGTATGTAATCAGCAAAGCAAGAGAAATCATTCAAAACCAAATGTATTTAAATCAGCTCAGCCACCTCCAGCAATGCTCCAGCAAGAGCTACACAGAGCAAGGCCTGGCCCTCTTTTCAGCTTAGATGATTCAAGATTTCCCATGTTTCTGGAAGCACAAATTTCTCTTGACAGCCATAAA
>JAWWMP010000165.1:17368068-17385998 GCA_035047865.1 Dendrocincla tyrannina
CGACGCTCTTCCGATCTTATATACAGGAAGTGTGTAATTTCAAGGTAAAAAAAATAATCCAAACTCTTAGAACCAAAGCTCCCAAACATTAGGGTTGGGAGAAATCAGCATATGCCTCATTTAAATGCCATGTCAGTGTGTAACTCAGAGAGCTGCCTCCTGCACGTCTGCAACACTCATCAACACCCTGAACTCTGCACTTTGAACAAAGCCACAGCCTGTGCATTGGAAACAAAGGTCCCCAGCCCACTGAGTGTCCTGTCCTGTTTTAAGCAGCAATCACCATCTGAAAGACAGGGGAACTTTATAACTCCAAAAATTAAAATTTCCAAAACATGAGATTCACATACATATGGAATTCTTCATGCCCAAATTAAGGCAACAACTATGCTGAGGATTTAGTACCTTAGTTGCAATTAGAATGAGTTCAACTAATGTCAAAGCAGACAGACGGCCTCGGCTGATAGCTGATCAGCTGTCTGCTGAAGGGATAGAGATATCAGCCCACACCATCAATGTACGCCCGGGGAACTATTTTCTAACGAAACTCAAAAACTTCAGCTGGTAAAAATAAATTAGCAACAAAAATCAAGCCTCTCCAGCAGTAAAAGAGAAAGCACAACTCCAGTTGTGACCAGAGAGATACATGTCTCGATGGATGTATTACAGAATTCAGTTGATCTGAGAAAATGGTGAAACTGAAGTCTGGCAAAATGGCCAAGTGAAACACTTGGATGTCTCGAGAATTACACGGTACAGCACAAACTTCCAGCAGCTGCAGTCCTGAGCAGCATCTTCCTCAAGGTACCACTAAGCACGGGAACTCCCACAGCCAGGAGACTCTCTAGAATAAACTGGACAAAATTAGTCCTCAATGACATGTTCATCTTGAGAGTCAGGCAAGAAGTCAAAAGGGGACGCAGCAGGGACAGCTGACCCCAAGTGACCAAAGGGATATCCCACAGGCCATGATGTCATGCTCAGCAACAAAAGCTCAGGGAAAGCAGGATGAAGGAGGGTTGTTTGCTGTTATATCATTTGCCTTCCCAAGTAAGTTTTTTGCCTGCTGAGGCCTGCCTGTCTATAGAAGGGGATTAAACATCTGCCTGCTGATGGAAGATAGCTCCTGATTTCACTTTGCTTGCACACATTGCTTTGCTCCACTCAAACTTACCCTTTCTCACCTTTGCACGCCCAGTTCTCTGCCCCATCCCCCTGGGGGAGCAGCAGGCAGTGGGCAATTGGCCAGGGGAGTTTAGTTGCTGGCTAGGGTGAATCCACCACACATCGACACTGTAATACATGTAATTGGACTTCAGTGAACAATATAAATTTAATTTACTGGATTTTCTCTTGTAATAAAAGATCATGGACTCACACAGAAATGTATTTAAAATATTTCCATTCATGTGCTCACTTTTTCTGTCTTTCCTTACTGTGAATGTTGCACCTGTTTTACTTCCTGCTTTGAGCTGATGGTTTGTTTTAATACTATGAACCTGGTTCAAACTGATTGACTTTCACTGCTTGATGTTACAGTGAAACTATAAAATCTCCTTTATTTCTGTTTTAGTGCTTATCTAGAGCTATATGGAAATTATTTTTAAATCTCATTTATGTTATTCTACCTTCTATTCAGAGGCTGCACTTCATAGTTTGACTTGAAACTACAAAAGAGAAAAGTCTCCAATTTTTCATCTTAATTGATGAAATGAGAAGAAATACAAACATTTGTTTTTAGTCAAAGGAATAAGGCAATCTTAGCCACTTCCCTGTTTCACAGATCATATCACTACTCCTCATTACCTCAAAGGGAGTTTTCCCACTAGTCTTAAACTTGCTGCTACTTTCCTAACCGGATACAATTTTGCCTTTGCCTTTCTAGAAGTGCCTTAAATGTACGATTTTCAGAAACAAGTACAGCACTAATAGGTCTCTCTATTCTTCAAGTACAGTTTCAAACAGTTTACAGAGTTCAACTTTCAAAAGCCGTACATCCTTTCCCTTAGCAAATTATGTCTCATTAAAAAGATTCAGGCAAAGTGCCAAAAAAGCTAACTTTTTTTTTAATGCCATCTTTGAGGCCCTCAATGACATTTAAGTGTGTTATTTCCACAAAATGTCTGCCTCCAACTTTACCTACTGCAGGATCTTCATAAATCTCATTCTAAGTGACCTTGGAAACCCACCATTAACATTTATAATTTATGTAGCTCATTCAAAACGTTTATCAAGTGAGAATGTTTTCACATTTTTAAACTGTCTTTACAATGACTAATCCATGGCAGCCTGAGACTGAAATTTTATTTCCACCTAATATCTTTCTCCCATAAAAGGTGCCTGCAAAATATCAGCCAAGTTGCTCATTAGAACTCAGCTCCTGTATCATAACACAGTTTGACAAACAAGCTGAATTGAACCTGTGTTTCAGCGTTTTGATACCAAAATAAAAAAACTGAATAAATCAGATTTAATGGTAATTCTGTCCACACTAACTTACACAGAAGTATTAAACACCTGGCCCAGGCATCCTATTGTAGTTATACAGCCATGTAAGACTGTATAACTATATGCAAAAAATTAAAGCAGCAAGGCCAGTAAGTAGGGTCAGCTGGACGTAACTTGCCATCCATAAATGTGTTTGAACTCCATGAAGTCAGCACGTGAGAGTCAGGAGTGACTCCAGAGAAATAAATCACTACACTATTACTCCCTGGTGTTTCTTTTGTCACTTGCCTGTTTCTATATCAGCATCATCTCCTGGCTATGATGAAATTCTGGCACATCCATTTGCAGTTTCCCCTGTTCTTGCCAATGCTCTGCCATTTCTGAGTGGATGCTGAAGCAGAATGCGAGACCGATGATCTCATCCCTCTGGGAACGCTCAGCTCTGCAATTCCAGTAATGAAACTGCTGAAGTGTTAAGCCAATTCCATGATCTTCTATCAACCTAATGCAAGTTCTCATAATGACCTGATTCACACAAGCCACCTCAACCCTTGCTGAAGAGCAGGGCAACTTCTTTGCAGGGAAAACAAATTTTGGGTTGTTCTTCATTTGTTGACTTAAGGGTGTCATGTTTTAACCGCAGCTGGCAACTATGTACCACACAGCTGTTTGCTCACTCCCACCCCCACCACTTCCCTGATGGAATGGGGAGAGGAATCAGTAAAAAAAAAGTAGAACTTGTGGGTTGCGAGAAGAACAGTTTGAAAACCGAAACAAAGTAAAATAATATAATAATACTAATGTCAATAATAATGGAAATAAAATGGAGAAAGAGAGAAAAAACCCCAACAAACAGTTTCTCATCCTCCCACTGATCAGTGCCCAGCCCATACCCCAGCAGTGAACGGTGGCTCCAGGCCAACTCCCCTCGGTTTCTATTCTGAGCTGGATGTTCTGTGGTATACAGCATCCCTTGGCCAGTTTGGATCAGCTGTCCTGGCCATGCTCCCTACCAGTGTCTTGTGCACCTCCTCACTCACTGGCAGAGCGTGGGAAACTGAAGAGTCCTTGATTGAGAGGGAGCAACTTAGCAACAACTGAAATATCAATGTTATCAACAACTGTTCTCATGCTAAATCCAAAACACAGCAGTGTACCAACTAATAGGATGAAAATTAACTCCATCCCAGCCAAAACCAGGACAATGGGAAAAAACCCCATAGAAGTATTCAGCAGTATTTCTCTCAGCCGTAATATAAGAAAGAGCGGAAGGGTGAAAACATATTCTGCAAAAGAATTAATCATGCAAGGCACTTATGAGTGCCACAGTCATCCTTCCTTAAAGTATTCTTTCAGTTGCCCCTGTGTTGAAATCTTTCAATCTTGCAATAACATTTTTTTTTAAGAGCAGAAGGACAAAAAATTTGTGCAGAACATCAACAGATTTTGGATGAAAATGAAAGACATCCCTTGTAATCAGGAACAGAGAGGAGTTTTCCATCAGAAAACTCCATAACTAAGCTGATGCAAATAAAGTAAGTTTTCTCTGAAAATCCCTCTTTATACATATTATTAAGGTTTTATCATTCTCCCACAGGAGATGAGTAAATCCTGCTGACTTCTGTGGAGGAAGGCCAAAGTTTGCAGTTGTTCAGAGAGCTGCACTTTGCTCTCTAGGAGTGTGAAACTCTCATTCTCTTGAGAAAAGCTGCATTCAAAATCAGCGATCAGAACAGAAGTCCTGGTTATTGTCCCATAACATTAAATACAGTGAAAACACAGCACAGTTATGTATCACACACCACAGAGCCTGACATTTTCACTGCTAATGTCACCTACAGCTTAAGACTTTTTTCTCCATAAATCAAGCAGGATTTTTTTTTTATCCCTTCAAAAAGAAGTCTAAAGGCTACATTTCATAAAATAATATCATACTTCTCACACACTAACCACATTCATTTAATAAAAAAGAGAAGATTCTTTGGTCCCCAAGTAAAAAGACAATCCTGAGCCATCTCCCCCTCAATAATAATTTCATGTTTACTCCCCTCTTTTCATTTCTAGTATACTGCTAATTTAAACCAAACAAAATCAAACCAACAAACACCCCAATAATTCTGAAAAACCTTACCTCATTCTGGTTTTTTTCTTTAAAACAAATTATGATGCAAACTGATGACCAGTTGAGCAACTGTTTCTCTTCCTCAAAACAAGCAAAGAATGACTAAGGTGTAATGACTCTCCAGCTCCCAGCTGGCACCATCTGTGTTAGGTTCTCCCATGTATCAGCAATCTCATGTTTACAAGGTATGGAGGTGTTTTCATATTTCAGTCCAATTCTGGTAGATCATTTCACAGCTCTTTTTACCTTTGTCATTGCACTAAAATCGCTGGAATTTTAGCCAATTCCAAGACACACAACAGAGCAAACAAATAAATGAAAACTCTGGAAAATGGATACTAAAATAGATATTGACAGAGGAGGAAAGGGGAGAGTGCCAGGTTTTCTCAGAAACATTTGCTAAACATATAGGTTTAAAATGGTTCAAAAGATACCTTCCACCAAGAAACCTCGATCTCTCATGTCTCTGCACTACACTCAGTTAGGCTACGAGTCTGGACAGTGCACTGGGACCTCAAATGAGGGGTTCACAGTGTGCTGGGTGAAGAACTGACTGAAACCCAGTCAGTTCTTCACGCATCACACCATGAACTCCCTCATCCCACAGCTGGACAAATTGCCCAGAAGGATCCTGTGAGGATATCAGTAACGAATGTCTTACTAAAATCCCAAAAATTTATATCCACTGCTTTCACTTCATCCACTAGGTGGGTGACCTGACCATATGAAGACATCAAATTAATTAAACAGTTAACCACTTTGTGAACCCACAGTGACTGTACCAGATGATTGCACTACTCTTTAAATTCTTTTCAATAGTATCCAGTATCATTTTCTCCACAGCTTTTTCCACAAGCTGAGGCTAGACTAACAGGTGTGTAGTTCCCTAGGTTTTCCCTCCTGCCCTCTTTGGAGACTGAAATAGTGCTGGCCAGCTTCCAATTAGCAAGGACCCCACCCAGACTCCCAAAATTTTTGGTGGATAATTGAGAAGGGTCCTGCCATAACATCTACTAGTTCCTTCAGAACTCTGGGATGAGTCCCATGGACTTGTGAACATTTAGTTGACACAGCTGGTCCCTTACAGTATCAGTGTCCATGAATGGAAAGCCACTGTTCCCACACTCCTGGTACTCCCACTCAGGGGGCTGGGCAGCCCAAGGCCTATCAATATTAATAAAGACTGAGGATGCCTCCGCTTTTTCTTCATCCCTATTAGATCCAGAAATGTCTTCTAACTCCTACAGAATAACTCTTATAATGCTTATACCCTGGCAAAGCAATCAGTACTAGCTGCCTTTTTTAAGAACTCTTTGTTTCCCATCCCTCTAACCCTTACACAGAAAATCACTACCTGGAGTTGCAATAACCGTGCAATCAAACCCCTCCCTTCTGTACAGTGTGACACTTCCACCTCGCCTGCCCTGCCTGCTCCTTTAGAACAAAGTGCTTGCTTGTTTGGCAGAGGCTATAAAATGGCTCAGATGAATTCTACCGTGGTGATCCAGGAACAGAACATCCTTGCTCAAAATCACACAGGCATCAAGGAAACCATGGCATTAGATTTCAATTGCATTTACTCATTTTGTGAAGTGCCTTAATCTGCTCACAAAATGAGATACGTGAAGCAAAGCTTTTCCATAACTCTATGTCTGTACAGTCCCTGGAACAAGTGTCTAGCCCAGGAGGGAGCTATAGCTGTCTTTGTAATCTACAGGATCAAAGGCTAAAAAGTTGACATATTCTTATATAAACTCAAGAGCACAGAGAGATGTGCTTAATTCTAGAGATCACATAGGTTTTTAGCATTCCAAAGGGCCAAACTGTCTTTAGCGACTATGAAAAGATATGGTTTGCAGAAGAAGCATCTGTTTACTTAGTCAACTCACAACCTCTACTCTACCTACCAACACAGGTCATTCATTCCCTGCAGCTGCATCCCCAGATTTGAGTCCCTACGCAACAGGAACAGGTCTTCAACACTGCACATGAAGAGCTATTCATGAGAATCCATAACACCAGGAGCAAAGAAAGATTATTATTGCAAACCTTCTACCCAAGCCCCTTCTCAGAGAATTGTGTAGAAACCCCAAATATTTTAACTTTCTACATTTTTTTAGTTGTTGCAGTGACTCTAGTATTGATCTGCACTGGCTATACCATACCTTGTAAATGTCTACCACCCCTCATAGGAAATTAGCAAAAGAATGCACAACCACTTTCTAAACCACCTCATATAATCCTCTTTTAAGCATATCCCAAATTAATTGCCCTTTCCCTCTTTCTCTCATTCTGTATTGTTAGTCCATTAACAACACAACCACTTTGTGCCTCCTATATCCACATCAAAACTGGAATGAGCTGCCACGCTCCAGAAGATGCACAACATGCTAAGCAGTAAAGCAAATAAAGCCCGTTATGAATGTCTGATCCCAACACTGAATTTGCTAGACTGCAGTGCCTCTCAGAAGAAAGATCAAATCAGCAGCATACGGGATTAGAGTCTTTCTTTTTTTCTAGATCTATTTCATGAAGGGCCTTTCATATCCGTATTTTAAGTCCTGTTTCACTTTTTCAGTGTGACCTGCACCCACAGTGATGCTGCATTTAAACTTCTAACTTGCAAGACAGGGCTTGAAAAACACCTTCCCCCGTACTGAGTAGGAGGTTTTTTCCTCCTGAAAACAGAGGAATGTATCAAAATCAAAACATAATCTAAACTGCCATTGAACACGGCTTTGTTTCCCATTGGATTTGTCAGCTTTGTTTTGACTTTTTAACTAAAACCTGATCTTGCAAAATGTCATTTTTTAAGCATTGTTGGAACTTGAAATCATAGAATGATATAATCATTAAGGTTAGAAAAGACCTCTGAGTTCATAGAACCCCCCTCTGACCGAAAACCAAGACTCTCAGGAAGTACATGCTTTCTTGTCCTCAGTGTAACTATGTAGTGGCTAATACAGCTTTTTGTAGGCACAATTCTCATTCTGTCATTAAAATTTGGTCTTTGAGGAATGTGATACGCAGAATTAGCACGCTTGCATGAATTTTTTTGAGGTGGATTTTGACCGTTTACTCAGCTACAGCCCATGTTTTGACTTACCACAGTGCTCACACCAAGGCCTGGCACGTGCTGGGAGCAGCATCACTGGGCCAAAGCAAGAGCAACAGGTTCGATGGACACAGTGGGCAGAAAGAGAGAAGGGCCATTGTGCAGCTGTTCTGACCTGCAGCGTGCTATCCCCTGCAGCTATCACCTCCTGTAACTCTGCAAAGCACCTGCCTGGCAGCTTCTTCAAAATCCTCTGACAGAAGCAATACAGACTCCAAGCTGAGAAGTATAAAGGGGTAGGCTTAACCAAGAAGCTTTTGACTCTGATCGAACACAGCAGCAGGACTGCGGAGGCTTTAAAAACAAAACAGACAAAAACCACCTGATACCACGTTTGTAAACTTTGACCACCATTTCTGCCTGTTCAGGTTCAACAACCTATTCAACCTTTCCAAACTTGTGTTTTTTAATGCTAATGCTCACAGCACTATACATGAAGATTAAAAGAGAGAATAATACATCTCAACACATTACATCTTTGTCAACACTCATCACTTTTTATTTACTCAAACTAAGCTGGAAACTCCCTCAAAAAGGATCAGCATTTGAACTGAAATTTGCTATAAAATACAGAAAGACATTTTCCCATGGAAAGAGGAATGTGATCAGTTAAAATTAATTACTCTACACATCTTCAAGATATTTGTTTCAACATACAGGTTGTAAGTCCTCCCTGTAGCAAGATGCCATTATTTTACTGTAGGAGATAAAAACAACCTTGCCACACAAAGGCTACTCCTCTGCACCATTCAAATACATGTATCTGACTTTTGGGCTCCACTGATGCCTCAAGCCTCAGAGAATCTGGTGTTCATTTTGTTCAAAATCAATGCCACGTGTCTGACAGTTGGTAAATTGAGTGTCTCCTGTTTCCTGGGCAGGATTTCTCACTTGTTATCTTTCAGTGCCCCAAAAAAGGTTGCTCTCAAAATTGAACCTGTCAAATCAACTGGTTCACTTCCGAACGATCTCTAGAATGCACTCCTTCCTAGTTGATGTGTTTTCATTCATTCATTCATGGCACCTTGAGAAACTATGCAATGAAAGAAAACACTGGTAGTCCACTCCCACAGATGATGGTGACTCACAATGCTACAGAATTGTGTAAGCACTAAGTATGCATACATACATGCATTTAAACACACATCCATGGCTATGTGCCTGTAAGCACCTGTGGCTGTCATTACCACTTGCAGACCAGGTGTTACTAAGTCTGAAATGAAATCAGAACAGTAGATGAAACATAACAAAGACCACTCAGTGAGTTAACTGCATGACATTTCTGTTGCCAGGCCAAGGATTCACACGGCAGCTCCCGCACCATCCAGAATACTGAGCACAATGGGATACGGTGCAAATGCAAGAGCTGGGACCTGCTGGTACTTCAATATGCCTGATGGATTCTGTCACTATAGTCGAAAGCCTGCAGAGGAAGTTAAAAAGCAAAATTAAAAGCAACCACACCACACCCCAATACTTCCCCCACCGTTATTCTCTCAGAAATATAAACTCCAAGAAAAGTATGACTTTTCCTTAACTTTAGTAGGCAGTCTTATATTTTCAAGATATGGATTTGTGGGGAGGGCAAAAACCATTAAGTAAAAATCTGCCCTTCAATTTTTCCTAGAACTGACAGAGCATTCAATCTGATTTGATAGGCTTTCAAGCCTACAAGCATGTTCATAAAGCTAAGTGCCTGTTTTTGTAATTTGTTAGGGAAGTACAATTTTAAACTACAGTTCAAGGTTACAAAACTGCACACACAGCTTCACTGATGCCCAGATCTGAAGCCACAGGGATTTCAAATTGTCTAGAGACTGACCAACACTACCTTAAGTGAGCAGTTTGCTTGTGGAGGATACAAGAGAGACTGACAAAACCTGCAGGAAGTTTAATTTACTCCTTCAGTAAGCCTAACTATGCCCAAATGGCTCATCACATCAACAAGTGTGGGTGGACAGGGACAAACAGGAGATGCACCCTGTGAGGGATATACACCCTACTCCAAGCAACAGGTAGAACTTAATACTATAGACAGTATACGTCAAACCTGCAATAGTGTCCAAGGGAAAGAACTAATCAGCCAGAATATGCTATCTGGAACTGTATTTCCTTCCATACTCCGGGCTTTCCCAAGAAGAACCTAATACGGACAGGAGTCCAAGACTTGCAAGGAACCATAATGAAAAGAGTCATTAACAATTAGCAAACATAGTTTTCTTGATAGTAACTTAGATAAAACAGCAAAAGACCTGCTCTTTGTAGTCCCAACCTGAGAGGTATTTCATACAGGGGAGGGTCTCAACTGGCTCAGCCAAGTTCAAATTTAGGCTTCACCAGGCCTCCTGGAGACATTTACTGCAAAGCATCTTTGTACTTGCTGCATTCTTCACAGCACTAGGAGATGCTGGAGATCTTCTCACTTGGAAAGCAATTCTACTAAATTGGAAAGAAGGCACAACACCTTCCCATCATGCTGTCATATTGGATTTTGAACTCTTTTTGACACTAGATTGTGTCAAAAAAACAAATAAAAATAAAAATGCAAATCGACAGCTTCCGCAGAGCTTGGGAACTTTCTTTGAACTCAATTAATCTGGTTTAGAAACTATCCTATAACACCATCTGACGTGCAGCAAAGAACAGAGGTTTTCAAAAGGAAAGTGGCTCCTGCCAAGGAGCTTTTGCTCCTAATTCTTAGAGTATGAAGAAAAAGAAATAATACATCCAGGAACTATAAGGGGTATGAGGGACCACTGTACTCAAGGTTTCTAAGAAGTGAACATCATGTTTGCACAGTCTGCTTTTCTATAGGGATAAAGATATGTACATACAGACATGCTTAAATACAAATATATTATGAAGAGAGTATGATGTCTTATACAATTTTTTGCATAATATTTGCTTGACTGCAAATAAGAATATAAATTATCTTGACTTTTTTCCCGATGTGATATTGAATTGGTTAAAAAACTGGTTTTGCCAAAATTTGCTCTATCAGAGACTTCACACAGAACACGTAGACAGAACACTTGGACTTCTCTCTGTTCACAATGACTGACACTGATGAGTGTATTTTTCTGTATCCTTACAATACTAAATGTATTTTGGCTAACATGCATCTAATGATGTGATCCAAAACATTTTAAAGGAGGTGGTTCAGCAGGAAGTGGCAGCTCCATGGGCTGCTGCTCTCCATGGATGACACATTAGCTTTGCTGATTTCTTTGTCCACATGCACTAGGTGAGATGAGACAACTTGCACCCACCTATACATGCTGCATTCTCTCTAGCACAGTGTAAGAGAGCTCTCCCATGCCTGGAAAGGCTTCCCAGTAGTGAAAGCCTTCCCTTCTATGACCATTTCTGTGTCATGGAATGAAGGCATGGTATGAAGACAGTCAAAAGTCAAGACCCTCTAGTAAAGAATCAGGCCACCCTTTTACTCTCCTTCAGCTTTGCCAGCATGACACTTTGTGTTGGTCTTAGCAAAAAATACTTCTAAAATTATAGAGATTGCCCAGTGCAATCGGGCAATAAACACTATTATGTGTTTGCCAAGAGAGGGAGCAGAGAAGCAGTAACCAACCAATACATGGTAAGTGTCTGTGAGGACATTTCAATTTAAGTTCAAAGGCTTTCCAGATGTACACCAAGACACATGGCTAACATCTGTCATGAGAATCTGTTCTTCTCTATCCCTTCACATTTGTAACAGAACCAGACAATAGCAAAATTACTTGTACTTAACAAGACCTTGTTACTCAAAGCACTTTGAAGAACATTCTTTATACAGGTGGAAAACTTCATAAGATGTTTGTAGTCTATTTTCTATATTTAGGTTTGAATATTGCAACTTCTGCAGGAATAGTTCCAAAAAAAGAGGTCAGTAACTGTTAAGCAAAATTTCATTTGCTGTCATTTATCTTATCAGCCTGCTTTTCAAAAAGCAATATGAAATCAAGCTTGTTGAAATTCATCCATATGACAAATGCCTATTTCCTGTCTCTGCTTCAATTTTATAGTGACATGTCTGCCCTTATTAGATTTAGTACCTCCTGAAGTCAAAAGAAAAAAAACTCAAAATGGCAAAAAATATCTCAATCTGTGCCACAGACATGTCCAGAATTCCTAACTGAGGGCTGACAAAACTTCAAAAACCAGGACAACCCAAGTATCTTTCACTTGCACACCAGCAAAATTCTAAAAAATACTGTTACATGAAGCTCTCTCCAATTCGTCAGAAAGTTTCTATTAAACTATAAAGCAATATGTAAGCAAAAGATAAAATTTGGCAAAATTAACAAAAAAACCCCCGCCCTACAGCTCAAGACACTAGAAGCATTATTCAGCTGATATGAAGGAATTGCATAGATTTAGCCTCAAACTAAATTTGAAACAGCACTGTAACAACAGCAAGACATGTTGCGACTGAGCCCATAAAGAGACTTTGCATCTTCCAAAACTATTACAAACAGAAGCAGTGCACTATCAGAAAAGTTAGGCTTAAATTATTAAAAGAAGCTCAATATGCACTTGGTCTATGGAAAGGACTTCCATATTGCAAACTTTGTTATGTATGTATATTTGTTATGTATGAGTGTCCTCATACTGATACCTCTTAAGGCCATTTTCAGACGAGAGCAGCTTTCACAATTATGACAGTCAGCACGAAGAGCAGGGAGTGGTGGGTAAATTAAAGTTTAGCTACAATTTACCAGGCATATCAGGAGCTGGTATGAAATCCCAGCACTTTATTAAGGCTGCAGTTCCACATAATTACTTTTACTGACAGCACATCTGATTTAAGAGGGCTAACTCTTCCCTCCCAGCTCTGATCTCCTCACAGCAGAGTCCACTGCCTCCTTACTGATGCTGATTCAGTAACTCTCAATGCCATGCTCTGCAGAAGAGCTGTGAAATCATACTGCTAAAATAATGTAAACATAAATAAATGAAACTTTAATGAAACTATGGTAATTTCCACCAGTTTCGAATCTGACCCCCTGTTGAACATGAACTGTAACTATTTCTTGATTTCAGCCATGTTTGTATTTCTGTCATCTGTGTCTAAACAGTGACTGCAGGGAGACAGAGACAACTAAACAGACCAACACATTCATCAGCTGCTCAGTGGGTGCAAAGTGATGGAGTTATTTTGGTCAGTGCTACAGTCTAATGTATGTATCACATTTCCCCCTTAGCATAAATGAAAGGTGAGGGCAAACTCACATGTTTGCAGCCAGACAGTTTTAACCATTTGCTACCCAACCAAACAGTCCTGGAACAGGGAGACCCTTTGAAGCAATCGGGACCAAATAAGGACTAACTAATTTCTGTTGACCCCAGAAAAGGGACCAATACCAAGCACTCAGAGCTGACCTGAAGCCAAGACCTTCAGTGAGTAAATAAGTTCTCCATTTTTCACCTGGTGTCAAAGCAAATCGTCTTGAGAACTGGACACAGGGATATGAACACAGCCAAGCCAGTTCAGCTCTTGGTCAAGTAAAAAATGCCGATTGACCAGCACTGCAGGCAACAAATCGAAAGCAAGCAGAACATCAGGAACGTGACGAAGTCGTGGTCCAACACCACAGAACACAAGGCTCTTCGTGAGCTCCATGTAGAGGAGAGGGTTTTTTGATGAAGAAGCAAACATGCACACTGGCCAGGGAAAGGAGCAGGGACCACATGCTCGGATAAGTTGAAGGTTATTACTCACCAGAAACTTGCCTTTGGTATCTTCACCCATTCCTACTCGAAATAGCTGAGCTATCCACACCAAATTTCTGTGAAGTCTCATCCAAACAATAACAGAACTGTAAGGTTCTCAGACAAATGACACCACAGAGGTGAACAGCATTTATTTTTTCAGTTTTAAATATTGCTACTCTGCCTGCAGCCTTGGCTACAGCACAGTTGAGGCCAGCACCCTTTTTTTTTTGGGAACCTTAGAGAGTTGTGGGAGCTGCTTTGGGGCTTTTCTTGAGGCCGAGGCTCTACCATTTGGCCTCCAGCTGAGCTACAGCATCGATCCTGGAGCATTCAGCAGATCGTGCCTTTAGACAAGCACAAATAATTCACAGGCCAGTGGGTGACTGTGACAGATGGCAACTTCTGAGTGATGAAGGCTGAGTCCAGAGCTGCAGTGAACAGGGACAGCATGGCAGGGAAGCCAGTGGAGCAGGAAGCCCCAGCCTATCCAAAGTCACAGAGCAATTCCTGTATATTAACAGATATTCATGTAAATTTCATAAGCCTCTCCCTACATTTTCTTTTCTGTTTCTGCTCACTTCTAGTTTTCTCTTCCTCAATATTCTTTCCTTGCTTTTTTCCAGTCTTTTCCATTAGACACTTCTCATCCCCTCACGTACCGCTTCATGTGATGCACTGACGACCTCCTCTCATTTTCTGAGCCAAATATCCTTGTCTGACTTAAGACATGTTTCCACATTTAAACTCTACTGTTATGAAAGAGATGGTAGCAAAGGGTGGGAGGTTTGTGGAGTCAGCCACACAGTGCAGTGTTTCAATCTGTGATACACTTTTTTAGATGAAGCACCGAGAAGACTGTTTGCTTCTGCTAGTTTAAATAAAATGAAAGGGCACAATTCTGAACCTGACTCATTGCTAGGGACAGTCTCTGAGCTACTTTAAGCAAGCAATGAGGTACAAAAGCTGGATCAGCTGTAATCACTGTAGGTCCTGATATGCTTAGAAATTAATCAAAGTAGATACTGCAGAATAAATACTTTAAAGTGGTTTCAGGAGTTCAACTTCTACATAGACACTCCTACTCCAGAACAAATGCCCTCATAGGGGATTATATCCATATAATTAATTTTAAATAGCTTATTCTAGGAAAAGTCCAGGAATAGACAGATCTTAGAATCTGGCTGATCACAGTGCAAACTTTCCAGTCAAATTCACTTTCCCTACAGCTTTGCTCATTTTGTTTCAGCTTCAAGTCTTTACTGCCTACTGAGTTTACTTCCACTACAACCCATGATATTACAGAAGAAACCAGAGAAGGAAAAGTACCCACTGCATTGAGGAGAAACAGGGATGGGTGTAGAAACAGGCAGGGTCATAAAGAGAACACAACTTTTTCCTCTCTGGTATTCAGCCATAACAATTTGTGGCTTGAAACCAGAGGGAGATCTCTCCTTACACCAGGCAAGGAGCTAATGAACAATGCTGTGACAGTGCTACCGAACACCAAGGAAGCAGAAGACAGGGTTTGTATCACTGAAGGGGCATGCTCCAGGATAATATTATTTTAATATCTTTTTTTCCAAGTTGAACCGCCAACAATACTAGGAGCTTGATTTAAGGAGACAGGTTTGAAGACTATTTCAGGTCTCTTTAAATAGATGAGAGTCTTTGAATTGAAAGGATGGTGGATCAGGCCTTTAGTGTGGTTCCTATGTCCCACCATGAGACCACACTGAAGAGGCAAGAACAAAAAAACTAGGTTCTGCCTCTTTACTACCTTGCTCCCTCTTCTCTGTGTCTGGTTAAGTCCTGGTCAATCTGAGGGGAAAAAGCCTTACCTACTACTGTAACAGAAGGAAATCATCATATCTCACGCTTATAAAAATGCTATTACTTTGAACGCCACTGAGAAGTTCAAACTGACAATAAGTGCCGTTTTCTTTTAAAGATGGGCTTCATAGTGAAGAAAAGAGGAATTAGTTACACTGCTAAACACCCTGAATGATTTGTTTCCACCACAGAATGTGCTTTATGCAGACTTCTCTGTTCACAGCACAGAGCTCTTTTCCTTCCCTTTTCCTGAACTGCAGGAAAGACTCCCCACTGCCACAACCTCCTCAGGTTATACTGGCAGAGCTTCAGCCAGCAAACACATGATGGTCCAGAGCAGTCTCTCTCGGCTCCCTCTTCTACACATCCATATGTAAAGAGTTAAGCAGAAAGCAAGTGGTAACACTGATCATATTGCACAATTCACCACAGAAGCTGTAGAAAATGTGTAAAAGGAAGGGGCTACAGATTTTTTTTCTGAAAGAGATGTTCTGTGTGCTGCAATCCCACTTAACTGCCTTTGGTAACATGCCACGCCTGAAAACACATCATATCAGAAATGCTGGCATTTTCCAAACTTGTTATACTCATTAGCATCACCTTCACAACCTTTTTTCTCGGGGGTCTCCAAGGAGTTAAAGACCAGCTTTTATCTACACTAACACATAGAGCAAAGCCCGCTCAGATCTAAGTCCTCCTCTTAGTGCTCCCTACATTGCATCTTTGCAGCCAAATATTTTCAAAAGAGCCCTTTACTCAAGTTTTCAGAGGAGCTCTGGGGTACCACTTAAGCAGCTGAAGAGGGGAAGAGCTGTTATAAATGTGCTTGGAGCTCTGCTGCTCTTCAGATGATACCAAAGGTCAGACTTTTTCAGTACCAAAGGGACATGCAGCATCCTAAGCATCTTAAGCTCAGAAAACAGAGCCACACATTTAAGAAATCAGGAACTAACCGAGCAGTATTTTTTGCCTTACTCTTCTAGAGCCATAAAACATATCCTAAATCAGAAAGCAAATATTCAGTACCATCTCTGACCACAGGAAGTTGCTCTTGTTTCCAGACTCTTTATCCACTCTCTGCCAATCTTGTCACCATTGCTTTCAGAAGCCTGATTTTATCTTTTTATCACTGCTGCTACAAGACAGCTTGACTGCAACGAACATGTCTGTAATGAAATCAGTTGACCCAGAAAAGAAGTGCTAACACCAGCCTGGATTAAAAAACAAGAACAAGTAAATGTTCTCTCTGAGTGCAGGCAGTCCATGTTGAAATGCCGGAGCAATACAAACACTGTGAAAGGAGACTGGAATCAAGGTCCCCTCGTTCTGCACTTATGCCAGGTTCCTAAGCTTTCCCATATTTTCCACAGTTTAAGCATGTGAGTGACCTACTTAAAATAATGTAATTAAAATAAGCAAGAGTGCAATTATCTTTGCTTCAAGGTCTAAAGTTTTCTATACTTTTTTCTCAAAAAGCAAAAGTTTTCTCAGATGTACATTATGAAGATAAAGCAATTTATTTCTGCAGGCCTCAGTTTTAGACTCTTTTTAAAAATGTCGATATTCATTTACTCACACAAAACTTGCTTAATAATATACGCCTGCTCTACTTACTTCTTTCATTTACCTTACAATTTTCTCTAATATGAGAGAAGCTCCTTCATAAAAGGACAGATTTTTTGGATGCCAAGGCTAGGATCTACCAGACTCCAAAAACAATGTAGCAGCACATGTCTTCATCCAGGCTTTATTAATCAGATTTTTTTTGACTCAAAATGCTGATGCAAAGTAAAATAGTGCACTTACACACAGAAAACTGCAAATCCCTTGCAACTGGTTTTCTCTGTTTCCTACCTGACTGAGCTTTCTCTTAGCCTTCCTATAAACCCCTCCTACCATCAGTGCCTCCCAAAGATCATAATCAAATCAAATATTTTACCTTGTGTTCCAAATGGAGAGTGTGTGCACACATGAAGGTGGAATAAGGAAATTGTGAAGCAGAGGACTGGACACCAGAATGTCAATACAAAAACACTAAACCCCACTAAATTTAAGAGCTTTCAGCTGATGTCAAGCATGTCTGGACAGGCTGAGGAAGACACAAGCTCAGTTTAAAAGACAACCATATAAAATGGTTGTTATTCCTCACAGTAAAAGGACTTTTTGTTAACATACTATTGTTCCCATTATAGTTCATGCTAGCAACAGTACACATTCAGCAGGGACATCAGTGAACATTTTAATTTCTATCTGTTCTACTGTTTACAGTTCAGTCTGCTCTGGGAGCAGGAACCCAGCTTCAGTCCAGCACGCTCCTTCCCTGCAATGCTTGCTCACCCAGACTGAAGACACTGAAATCCTGGCAGTGCCCAAGGAAGGCAAAGCTCAAACTCAGTTTCCCATTTGAGAGGTATGGTGTGCAGGGCTTAAAACTGCTTTGTATGATTGAGGAATAAGCAACTTACCACAGAGGGTGTGGGATACTATTTGTAGTATAATCTAAATCTCCTGAGTACCATTAGTCCCAACCACAAGCCCAGAATTCTCCTTTACTGCAGAGCCGACACTCCAGTCTCTGAGTTCATATTTCATAGCAGAAAGTAACGAAAGGAGCTCCTGTATTTCCTGCTTAACATTTCAGCCTTCTCAAGGGTAATAAAACAAGATCTTCCTACAACAACAGATAAGTCAGACAAATAA